>CM059783.1:20905165-21602665 GCA_030435695.1 Brachymystax lenok tsinlingensis | reverse complement strand
ATTGAGGGGTAACATCATGGTGGAAGTAGAGGGGTAGATAGCATGGTGGTATGTTGAGGGGTAGACAGCATGGTGGTAGTTGAGGGGTAGACAGCATAATGGTAGTTGAGGGGTAACATCATGGTGGTAGTTGAGGGTTTGACAGCATGGTGGTAGTTGAGGGGTAGACAGCATGGTGGTAATTGAGGGGTAACATCATGGTGGTAGTTGAGGGTTTGACATCATGGTGGAAGTTAAGGGGTAGATAGCATGGTGGTAATTGAGGGGTAACATCATGGTGGAAGTAGAGGGGTAGATAGCATGGTGGTATGTTGAGGGGTAGACAGCATGGTGGTAGTTGAGGGGTAACAGCATGGTGGTAGTTGAGGGTTAACATAAAGGTGGTAGTTGAGGGGTAACAGCATGGTGGTAGTTGAGAGGTAACAGCATTGTGGTAGTTGAGGTGTAAAAGCATGTTGGTAGTTGAGAGGAAACATGATGGTGGAAGTAGAGGGGTAGATAGCATGGTGGTAGTTGAGGGCTAACAGCATGGTGGTATTTGAGGGGTAACATAAAGGTGGTTGTTGAGGGGTAACAGCATGGTGGTAGTTGAGAGGTAACAGCATTGTGGTAGTTGAGGTGTAACAACATGTTGGTAGTTGAGGGGTAACAGCATGGTGGAAGTTGAGGGGTAGACAGCATGGTTGCATTGTGGTAGTTGAGGTGTAACAGCATGTTTGTAGTTGAGGTAACATGATGGTGGTAGTTGAGGGGTAACAGCATGGTGGAAGTTGAGGGGTAGACAGCATGGTTGTAGTTGAGGGGTAACAGCATGGTGGTAGTTGAGGGGTAACAGAATGGTGATAGTTGAGGGGTAACAGCATGGTGGTAGTTTATGGGTAGACAGCATGGTGGTAGTTGAGGGGTAACATCATAGTTGTAGTTGAAGGGTAACAGCATGGTGGTAGTTGAGGGGTAGACAGCATGGTGGTAGTTGAGGTTTTGACAGCATGGTGGAATTTAAGGGGTAGACAGGATGGTGGTAGTTGAGAGGTAACAGCATTGTGGTAGTTGAGGTGTAACAGCATGTTGGTAGTTGAGGGGTAACATGATGGTGGTAGTTGAGGGGTAACAGCATGGTGGAAGTTGAGGGGTAGACAGCATGGTTGTAGGTGAGGGGTAACATCATGGTGGAAGTAGAGGGGTAGATAGCATGGTGGTAGTTGAGGGGTAGACAGCATGGTGGTAGTTGAGGTTTTGACAGCATGGTGGAATTTAAGGGGTAGACAGGATGGTGGTAGTTGAGAGGTAACAGCATTGTGGTAGTTGAGGTGTAACAGCATGTTGGTAGTTGATGGGTAACATGATGGTGGTAGTTGAGGGGTAACAGCATGGTGGTAGTTGAGGGGTAGATAGCATGGTGGTAGTTGAGGGGTAGACAGCATGGTTGTAGGTGAGGGGTAACATCATGGTGGAAGTAGAGGGGTAGATAGCATGGTGGTAGTTGTGGGGTAGACAGCATGGTAGTAGTTGAGGGGTAGACAGCATGGTGTTAGTTGAGGGGTAACAGCAGGGTGGTAGTTGAGGTGTAGACAGCATGGTGGTAGTTGAGGGGTAGACAGCGTGGTGGTAGTTGAGGGTAGACAGCATGGTGGTAGTTGAGGGGTAACAGCATGGTGGTAGTTGAGGCGTAACAGCATGGTGGTAGTTGAGGGGTAGACAGCATGGTGGTAGTTGAGGGGTAACAGCATGGTAGTAGTTGAGGGGTAACAACATGGAGGTAGTTGAGGGGTAACAGCATGCTGGTAGTTGAGGGGTAGACAGCATGGTTGTAGTTGAGGGGTAACATCATGGTGGTAGTTGAGGGGTAGACAGTATGATGGTAGTTGAGGGTTAGACAGCATGGTGGTAGTTGAGGGGTAGACAGCATAATGGTAGTTGAGGGGTAACATCATGGTGGTAGTTGAGGGTTTGACAGCATGGTGGTAGTTGAGGGGTAGACAGCATAATGGTAGTTAAGGGGTAACAGCATGGTGGTAGTTGAGGGGTAACAGCATGGTGGTAGTTGAGGCGTAACAGCATGGTGGTAGTTGAGGGGTAGACATCATGGTGGTAGTTGAGGGGTAACCGCATGGTGGTAGTTGAGGCGTAACAGCATGGTGGTAGTTGAGGGGTAACAGCATGGTGGTAGTTGAGGGGTAACAGCATGGTGGTAGTTGAGGGGTAACAGCATGGTGGTAGTTGAGGGGTAACAGAATGGTGATAGTTGAGGGGTAACAGCATGGTGGTAGTTGATGGGTAGACTGCATGGTGGTACTTGAGGGGTAACATCATGGTGGTAGATGAGGGGTAGACAGCAGGGTGGTAGTTTAGGGGTAGACAGCATGTTGGTAGTTGAGGGGTAACATAAAGGTGGTAGTTGAGGGGAAACAGCATGGTGGTAGTTGAGAGGTAACAGCATTGTGGTAGACAGCATGGTGGTAGTTGAGGGATAGACAGCATAATTGTAGGTGAGGGGTAACATCATGGTGGTAGTTGAGGGTTAGACAGCATGGTGGTAGTTGAGAGGTAGACAGCATGGTTGTAATTGAGGGGTAGACAGCATGGTTGTAGTTGAGGGGTAACATCATGGTGGTAGTTGAGGGGTAGACAGTATGATGGTAGTTGAGGGTTAAACAGCATGGTGGTAGTTGAGGGGTAGACAGCATAATGGTAGTTGAGGGGTAACATCATGGTGGTAGTTGAGGGTTTGACAGCATGGTGGTAGTTGAGGGGTAGACAGCATAATGGTAGTTGAGGGTTAACATAAAGGTGGTAGTTGAGGGGTAACAGCATGGTGGTAGTTGAGAGGTAACAGCATTGTGGTAGTTGAGGTGTAAAAGCATGTTGGTAGTTGAGAGGTAACATGAAGGTGGAAGTAGAGGGGTAGATAGCATGGTGGTAGTTGAGGGCTAACAGCGTGGTGGTATTTGAGGGGTAACATAAAGGTGGTCGTTGAGGGGTAACAGCATGGTGGTAGTTGAGAGGTAACAGCATTGTGGTAGTTGAGGTGTAACAGCATGTTGGTAGATGAGGGGTAACATGATGGTGGAAGTAGAAAGGTAG
This sequence comes from Brachymystax lenok tsinlingensis, assembly GCA_030435695.1. Classification (NCBI taxonomy): domain Eukaryota; kingdom Metazoa; phylum Chordata; class Actinopteri; order Salmoniformes; family Salmonidae; genus Brachymystax; species Brachymystax lenok. Next base: position 21,599,581 of record CM059783.1, on the reverse strand, counting down.
ATAGCATGGTGGTAGTTGAGGGGTAACAGCATGGTGGTAGTTGAGAGGTAACAGCATGGTGGTAGTTGAGGTGTAACAGCATGTTGGTAGTTGAGGGGTAACATGATGGTGGTAGTTGAGGGGTAGACAGCATGGTGGTAGGTGAGGGGTAACATCATGGTGGTAGATGAGGGGTAGACAGTATGGTGGTAGTTGAGGGGTAACATCATCGTGGTAGTTGAGGGGTAGACAGCATGTTGGTAGTTGAGGGTTAGACAGCATGGCGGTAGTTGAGAGGTAACATCATAGTGGTAGTTGAAGGGTAACTGCATGGTGGTAGTTGAGGGGTAGACAGCAAGGTGGTAGTTGAGGTCTTGACTGCATGGTGGAATTTAAGGGGTAGACAGCATGGTGGTAGTTGAGGGATAGACAGCATAATTGTAGGTGAGGGGTAACATCATGGTGGTAGTTGAGGGTTAGACAGCATGGTGGTAGTTGAGAGGTAGACAGCATGGTTGTAATTGAGGGGTAGACAGCATGGTTGTAGTTGAGGGGTAACATCATGGTGGTAGTTGAGGGGTAGACAGTATGATGGTAGTTGAGGGTTAAACAGCATGGTGGTAGTTGAGGGGTAGACAGCATAATGGTAGTTGAGGGGTAACATCATGGTGGTAGTTGAGGGTTTGACAGCATGGTGGTAGTTGAGGGGTAGACATCATAATGGTAGTTGAGGGTTAACATAAAGGTGGTAGTTGAGGGGTAACAGCATGGTGGTAGTTGAGAGGTAACAGCATTGTGGTAGTTGAGGTGTAAAAGCATGTTGGTAGTTGAGAGGTAACATGAAGGTGGAAGTAGAGGGGTAGATAGCATGGTGGTAGTTGAGGGCTAACAGCGTGGTGGTATTTGAGGGTAACATAAAGGTGGTCGTTGAGGGTAACAGCATGGTGGTAGTTGAGAGGTAACAGCATTGTGGTAGTTGAGGTGTAACAGCATGTTGGTAGATGAGGGGTAACATGATGGTGGAAGTAGAAAGGTAGATAGCATGGTGGTAGTTGAGGGGTAACAGCATGGTGGTAGTTGAGAGGTAACAGCATGGTGGTAGTTGAGGTGTAACAGCATGTTGGTAGTTGAGGGGTAACATGATGGTGGTAGTTGAGGGGTAGACAGCATGGTGGTAGGTGAGGGGTAACATCATGGTGGTAGATGAGGGGTAGACAGTATGGTGGTAGTTGAGGGGTAACATCATGGTGGTAGTTGAGGGGTAGACAGCGTTGTGGTAGTTGAGGGGTAACAGCATGGTGGTAGTTTGATGGGTAACAGCATGGTGATAGTTGAGGGGTAACAGAATGGTGATAGTTGAGTGGTAACAGCATGGTGGTAGTTGATGGGTAGACAGCATGGTGGTAGTTGAGGGGTAACATCATGGTGGTAGTTGAGGGGTAGACAGCATGGTGGTAGTTGAGGGGTAGACAGCATGGTGGTAGTTGGGGGTAGACAGCATGGTGGTAGTTGAGGGGTAGACAGTATGATGGTAGTTGAGGGGTAGACAGCATGTTGGTAGTTGAGGGTTAGAAAGCATGGCGGTAGTTGAGGGGTAACATCATAGTGGTAGTTGAAGGGTAAGTGCATGGTGGTAGTTGAGGGGTAGACAGCATGGTTGTAGTTGAGGTTTTGACTGCATGGTGGAATTTAAGGGGTAGACAGCATGGTGGTAGTTGAGGGATAGACAGCATAATTGTAGGTGAGGGGTAACATCATGGTGGTAGTTGAGTGTTAGACAGCATGGTGGTAGTTGAGAGGTAGACAGCATGGTTGTAATTGAGGGGTAACATCATGGTGGTAGTTGAGGGGTAGACAGCAGGGTTGTAGTTGAGGGGTAACATCATGGTGGTAGTTGAGGGGTAGACAGTATGATGGTAGTTGAGGGTTTGACAGCATGGTGGTAGTTAAGGGGTAGACAGCATGATGATATTTGAGGGGTAGACAGCATGGTGGTAGTTGAGGGGTAGACAGCATGTTGGTAGTTGAGGGTTAGACAGCATGGCGGTAGTTGAGGGGTAACATCATAGTGGTAGTTAAAGGGTAACTGCATGGTGGTAGTTGAGGGTAGACAGCATGGTGGTAGTTGAGGGGTAGACAGCATGGTGGTAGTTGAGGGTAGACAGCATGTTGGTAGTTGAGTGTTAGACAGCATGGCGGTAGTTGAGGGTAACATCATAGTGGTAGTTGAAGGGTAACTGCATGGTGGTAGTTGAGGGGTAACAGCATGGTGGTAGTTGAGGGGTAACATCATGGTGGTAGTTGAGGGTTAGACAGCATGGTGGTAGTTGAGGGGTAGACAGCATGTTGGTAGTTGAGGGTTAGAAAGCATGGCGGTAGTTGAGGGATAACATCATAGTGGTAGTTGAAGGGTAACTGCATGGTGGTAGTTGAGGGGTAGACAGCATGGTGGTAGTTGAGGTTTTGACTGCATGGTGGAATTTAAGGGGTAGACAGCATGGTGGTAGTTGAGGGATAGACAGCATAATTGTAGGTGAGGGGTAACATCATGGTGGTAGTTGAGTGTTAGACAGCAAGGTGGTAGTTGAGAGGTAGACAGCATGGTTGTAATTGAGGGGTAACATCATGGTGGTAGTTGAGGGGTAGACAGCAGGGTTGTAGTTGAGGGTAACATCATGGTGGTAGTTGAGGGGTAGACAGTATGATGGTAGTTGAGGGTTTGACAGCATGGTGGTAGTTAAGGGGTAGACAGCATGATGGTAGTTGAGGGATAACATCATGGAGTAAGTAGAGGGGTAGACAGCATGGTTGTAGTTGAGGGGTAACAGCATGGTGGTTGTTGAGGGGTAACATAAAGTTGGTAGTTGAGGGGAAACAGCATGGTGGTAGTTGAGAGGTAACAGCATTGCGGTAGTTGAGGTGTAACAGCATGTTGGTAGATGAGGGGTAACATAATGTTGGAAGTAGAAAGGTAGATAGCATGGTGGTAGTTGAGGGCTAACAGCATGGTGGTATTTGAGGGGAAACATAAAGGTGGTAGTTGAGGGGTAACAGCATGGTGGTAGTTGAAAGGTAACAGCATTGTGGTAGTTGAGGTGTAACAGCATGTTGGTAGTTGAGGGTTAACATGATGGTGGTAGTTGAGGGGTAGACAGCATGGTGGTAGGTGAGGGGTAACATCATGGTGGTAGATGAGGGGTAGACAGCATGGTGGTAGTTGAGGGGTAACATCATGGTGGTAGTTGAGGGGTAGACAGCGTTGTGGTAGTTGAGGGGTAGACAGCTTGGTGGTAGTTGAGGGATAGACAGCATAATTGTAGGTGAGGGGTAACATCATGGTGGTAGTTGAGTGTTAGACAGCATGGTGGTAGTTGAGAGGTAGACAGCATGGTTGTAATTGAGGGGTAACATCATGGTGGTAGTTGAGGGGTAGACAGCAGGGTTGTAGTTGAGGGGTAACATCATGGTGGTAGTTGAGGGGTAGACAGTATGATGGTAGTTGAGGGTTTGACAGCATGGTGGTAGTTAAGGGGTAGACAGCATGATGATATTTGAGGGGTAGACAGCATGGTGGTAGTTGAGGGTTAGACAGCATGGCGGTAGTTGAGGGGTAACATCATAGTGGTAGTTAAAGGGTAACTGCATGGTGGTAGTTGAGGGGTAGACAGCATGGTGGTAGTTGAGGGGTAGACAGCATGGTGGTAGTTGAGGGGTAGACAGCATGTTGGTAGTTGAGTGTTAGACAGCATGGCGGTAGTTGAGGGGTAACATCATAGTGGTAGTTGAAGGGTAACTGCATGGTGGTAGTTGAGGGGTAACAGCATGGTGGTAGTTGAGGGGTAACATCATGGTGGTAGTTGAGGGTTAGACAGCATGGTGGTAGTTGAGGGGTAGACAGCATGTTGGTAGTTGAGGGTTAGAAAGCATGGCGGTAGTTGAGGGATAACATCATAGTGGTAGTTGAAGGGTAACTGCATGGTGGTAGTTGAGGGGTAGACAGCATGGTGGTAGTTGAGGTTTTGACTGCATGGTGGAATTTAAGTGGTAGACAGCATGGTGGTAGTTGAGGGATAGACAGCATAATTGTAGGTGAGGGGTAACATCATGGTGGTAGTTGAGTGTTAGACAGCATGGTGGTAGTTGAGAGGTAGACAGCATGGTTGTAATTGAGGGGTAACATCATGGTGGTAGTTGAGGGGTAGACAGCAGGGTTGTAGTTGAGGGGTAACATCATGGTGGTAGTTGAGGGGTAGACAGTATGATGGTAGTTGAGGGTTTGACAGCATGGTGGTAGTTAAGGGGTAGACAGCATGATGGTAGTTGAGGGGTAGACAGCATGGTGGTAGTTGAGGGGTAGACAGCATGTTGGTAGTTGAGGGTTAGACAGCGTGGCGTTAGTTGAGGGGTAACATCATAGTGGTAGTTGAAGGGTAACTGCATGGTGGTAGTTGAGGGGTAGACAGCATGGTGGTAGTTGAGGGTAGACAGCATGGTGGTAGTTGAGGGGTAGACAGCATGTTGGTAGTTGAGGGTTAGACAGCATGGCGGTAGTTGAGGGTAACATCATAGTGGTAGTTGAAGGGTAACTGCATGGTGGTAGTTGAGGGGTAACAGCATGGTGGTAGTTGAGGGGTAACATCATGGTGGTAGTTGAGGGTTAGACAGCATGGTGGTAGTTGAGGGGTAGACAGCATGTTGGTAGTTGAGGGTTAGAAAGCATGGCGGTAGTTGAGGGATAACATCATAGTGGTAGTTGAAGGGTAACTGCATGGTGGTAGTTGAGGGGTAGACAGCATGGTGGTAGTTGAGGTTTTGACTGCATGGTGGAATTTAAGGGGTAGACAGCATGGTTGTAGTTGAGGGATAGACAGCATAATTGTAGGTGAGGGGTAACATCATGGTGGTAGTTGAGTGTTAGACAGCAAGGTGGTAGTTGAGAGGTAGACAGCATGGTTGTAATTGAGGGGTAACATCATGGTGGTAGTTGAGGGGTAGACAGCAGGGTTGTAGTTGAGGGTAACATCATGGTAGTAGTTGAGGGGTAGACAGTATGTTGGTAGTTGAGGGTTTGACAGCATGGTGGTAGTTAAGGGGTAGACAGCATGATGGTAGTTGAGGGATAACATCATGGAGTAAGTAGAGGGGTAGACAGCATGGTTGTAGTTGAGGGGTAACAGCATGGTGGTTGTTGAGGGGTAACATAAAGTTGGTAGTTGAGGGAAACAGCATGGTGGTAGTTGAGAGGTAACAGCATTATGTAGTTGAGGTGTAACAGCATGTTGGTAGATGAGGGGTAACATAATGTTGGAAGTAGAAAGGTAGATAGCATGGTGGTAGTTGAGGGCTAACAGCATGGTGGTATTTGAGGGAAACATAAAGGTGGTAGTTGAGGGGTAACAGCATGGTGGTAGTTGAAAGGTAACAGCATTGTGGTAGTTGAGGTGTAACAGCATGTTGGTAGTTGAGGGTTAACATGATGGTGGTAGTTGAGGGGTAACATCATAGTGGTAGTTGAAGGGTAACTGCATGGTGGTAGTTGAGGGGTAGACAGCATGGTGGTAGTTGAGGTTTTGACTGCATGGTGGAATTTAAGTGGTAGACAGCATGGTGGTAGTTGAGGGATAGACAGCATAATTGTAGGTGAGGGGTAACATCATGGTGGTACTTGAGTGTTAGACAGCATGGTGGTAGTTGAGAGGTAGACAGCATGGTTGTAATTGAGGGGTAGACATCATGGTGGTAGTTGAGGGGTAGACAGCAGGGTTGTAGTTGAGGGGTAACATCATAGTGGTAGTTGAAGGGTAACTGCATGGTGGTAGTTGAGGGGTAACAGCATGGTGGTAGTTGAGGGGTAACATCATGGTGGTAGTTGAGGGTTAGACAGCATGGTGGTAGTTGAGGGGTAGACAGCATGTTGGTAGTTGAGGGTTAGAAAGCATGGCGGTAGTTGAGGGATAACATCATAGTGGTAGTTGAAGGGTAACTGCATGGTGGTAGTTGAGGGGTAGACAGCATGGTGGTAGTTGAGGGGTAGACAGCATGTTGGTAGTTGAGGGTTAGACAGCGTGGCGGTAGTTGAGGGGTAACATCATAGTGGTAGTTGAAGGGTAACTGCATGGTGGTAGTTGAGGGTAGACAGCATGGTGGTAGTTGAGGGGTAGACAGCATGTTGGTAGTTGAGGGTTAGACAGCATGGCGGTAGTTGAGGGGTAACATCATAGTGGTAGTTGAAGGGTAACTGCATGGTGGTAGTTGAGGGGTAACAGCATGGTGGTAGTTGAGGGGTAACATCATGGTGGTAGTTGAGGGTTAGACAGCATGGTGGTAGTTGAGGGGTAACAGCATGGTGGTAGTTGAGGGGTAACATCATGGTGGTAGTTGAGGGTTAGACAGCATGGTGGTAGTTGAGGGGTAGACAGCATGTTGGTAGTTGAGGGTTAGAAAGCATGGCGGTAGTTGAGGGATAACATCATAGTGGTAGTTGAAGGGTAACTGCATGGTGATAGTTGAGGGGTAGACAGCATGGTGGTAGTTGAGGGGTAGACAGCATGTTGGTAGTTGAGGGTTAGACAGCGTGGCGGTAGTTGAGGGGTAACATCATAGTGGTAGTTGAAGGGTAACTGCATGGTGGTAGTTGAGGGGTAGACAGCATGGTGGTAGTTGAGGGGTAGACAGCATGGTGGTAGTTGAGGGGTAGACAGCATGTTGGTAGTTGAGGGTTAGACAGCATGGCGGTAGTTGAGGGTAACATCATAGTGGTAGTTGAAGGGTAACTGCATGGTGGTAGTTGAGGGTAACAGCATGGTGGTAGTTGAAACATCATGTGGTAGTTGAGGGTTAGACAGCATGGTGGTAGTTGAGGGTGAGACAGCATGTTGGTAGTTGAGGGTTAGAAAGCATGTGAGTTGAGGGGTAACATCATAGTGGTAGTTGAAGGGGCACTGCATGGTGGTAGTTGAGGGGTAGACAGCATGGTGGTAGTTGAGGTTTTGACTGCATGGTGGAATTTAAGTGGTAGACAGCATGGTGGTAGTTGAGGGATAGACAGCATAATTGTAGGTGAGGGGTAACATCATGGTGGTAGTTGAGTGTTAGACAGCATGGTGGTAGTTGAGAGGTAGACAGCATGGTTGTAATTGAGGGTAACATCATGGTGGTAGTTGAGGGGTAGAGCAGCAGGGTTGTAGTTGAGGGTAACATCATGGTGGTAGTTGAGGGTAGACAGTATGATGGTAGTTGAGGGTTTGACAGCATGGTGGTAGTTAAGGGAGACAGCATGATGGTAGTTGAGGGGTAGACAGCATGGTGGTAGCTGAGGGGTGAACAGCATGTTGGTAGTTGAGGGTTAGACAGCGTGCTAGTTGAGGGTAACATCATAGTGGTAGTTGAAGGGTAACTGCATGGTGGTAGCTTGAGGGTAGGAACAGCATGGTGGTAGTTGAGGGTAGACAGGGTATGGTGGTAGTTGAGGGTAGACAGCATGTTGGTAGTTGAGGGTTAGACAGCATGTAGGTAGTTGAGGGGTAACATCATAGTGGTAGTTGAAGGGTAACTGCATGGTGGTAGTTGAGGGTAACAGCATGGTGGTAGTTGAGGGGTAACAATCATGGTGGTAGTTGAGGTTAGACAGCATGGTGGTAGTTGAGGGGTAGACAGCATGTTGGTAGTTGAGGTTAGAAAGCATGGCGGTAGTTGAGGATAACATCATAGTGGTAGTTGAAGGTAACTGCATGGTGGTAGTTGAGGGGTAGACAGCATGGTGGTAGTTGAGGGGTTTTGACTGCATGGTGGAATTTAAGGGGTAGACAGCATGGTTGTAGTTGAGGGACAGACAGCATAATTGAGGTGAGGGGTAACATCATGGTGGTAGTTGAGTGTTAGACAGCAAGGTGGTAGTTGAGAGGTAGACAGCATGGTTGTAATTGAGGGGTAACATCATGGTGGTAGTTGAGGGGTAGACAGCAGGGTTGTAGTTGAGGGTAACATCATGGTAGTAGTTGAGGCAGACAGTATGTTGGTAGTTGAGGGTTTGACAGCATGGTGGTAGTTATGGTAGACAGCATGATGGTAGTTGAGGGATAACATCATGGAGTAAGTAGAGGTAGACAGCATGGTTGTAGTTGAGGGAGTAACAGCATGGTGGTTGTTGAGGGTAACAACATAAAGTTGGTAGTTGAGGGAAACAGCATGGTGGTAGTTGAGAGGTAACAGCATTGCGGTAGTTGAGGTGTAACAGCATGTTGGTAGATGAGGGGTAACATAATGTTGGAGTAGAAAGGGTAGATAGCATGGTGGTAGTTGAGGGCTAACAGCATGGTGGTATTTGGAGGGGAAACATAAAGGTGGTAGTTGAGGGGTAACAGCATGGTGGTAGTTGAAAGGTAACAGCATTGTAGTTTGAGGTGTAACAGCATGTTGGTAGTTGAGGGTTAACATGATGGTGGTAGTTGAGGGGTAACATCATAGTGGTAGTTGAAGGGTAACTGCATGGTAGGTAGTTGAGGGTAGACAGCATGGTGGTAGTTGAGGTTTTGACTGCATGGTGGAATTTAAGTGGTAGACAGCATGGTGGTAGTTGAGGGATAGACAGCATAATTGTAGGTGAGGGGTAACATCATGGTGGTACTTGAGTGTTAGACAGCATGGTGGTAGTTGAGAGGTAGACAGCATGGTTGTAATTGAGGTGTAGACATCATGGTGGTAGTTGAGGGCAACAGCAGGTTGTAGTTGAGGGGTAACATCATAGTGGTAGTTGAAGGGTAACTGCATGGTGGTAGTTGAGGGGTAACAGCATGGTGGTAGTTGAGAGTACAACATCATGGTGGTAGTTGAGGGTTAGACAGCATGGTGGTAGTTGAGGGGTAGACAGCATGTTGGTAGTTGAGGGTTAGAAAGCATGGCATGTAGTTGAGGATAACATCATAGTGGTAGTTGAAGGGTAACTGCATGGTGGTAGTTGAGGGGTAGACAGCATGGTGGTAGTTGAGGGTAGACAGCATGTTGGTAGTTGAGGGTTAGACAGCGTGATGCGGTAGTTGAGGGGGTAACATCATAGTGGGTAGTTGAAGGTAACTGCATGGTGTAGTTGAGGGTAGACAGCATGGTGGTAGTTGAGGGTAGACAGCATGTTGGTAGTTGAGGGTTAGACAGCATGGCGGTAGTTGAGGGGTAACATCATAGTGGTAGTTGAAGGGTAACTGCATGGTGGTAGTTGAGGGTAACAGCATGGTGGTAGTTGAGGGGTAACATCATGGTGGTAGTTGAGGGTTAGACAGCATGGTGGTAGTTGAGGGTAACAGCATGGTGGTAGTTGAGGGGTAACATCATGGTGGTAGTTGAGGAGTTAGACAGCATGGTGGTAGTTGAGGGGGTGACAGCATGTTGGTAGTTGAGGGTTAGAAAGCATGTATGTAGTTGAGGGATAACATCATAGTGGTAGTTGAAGGCTGTAGCTGCATGGTGATAGTTGAGGGGTAGACAGCATGGTGGTAGTTGAGGGGTAGACAGCATGTTGGTAGTTGAGGGTTAGACAGCGTATGGTTGAGGGTAACATCATAGTGGTAGTTGAAGGGTAACTGCATGGTGGTAGTTGAGGGGTAGAACAGCATGGTGGTAGTTGAGGGGTAGACAGCATGGTGGTAGTTGAGGGGTAGACAGCATGTTGGTAGTTGAGAGGTTAGACAGCATGAAGCATGTAGTTGAGGGTAACATCATAGTGGTAGTTGAAGGGTAACTGCATGGTGGTAGTTGAGGGGTAACAGCATGGTGGTAGTTGAGGGGTAACATCATGGTGGTAGTTGAGGGTTAGACAGCATGGTGGTAGTTGAGGGGTAGACAGCATGTTGGTAGTTGAGGGTTAGAAAGCATGGCGGTAGTTGAGGGATAACATCATAGTGGTAGTTGAAGGGTAACTGCATGGTGGTAGTTGAGGGGTAGACAGCATGGTGGTAGTTGAGGTTTTGACTGCATGGTGGAATTTAAGGGGTAGACAGCATGGTTGTAGTTGAGGGATAGACAGCATGGCGGTAGTTGAGGGGTAACAGCATGGTGGTAGTTGAGGGGTAACATCATGGTGGTAGTTGAGGGTTAGACAGCATGGTGGTAGTTGAGGGGTAGACAGCATGTTGGTAGTTGAGGGTTAGAAAGCATGGCGGTAGTTGAGGGATAACATCATAGTGGTAGTTGAAGGGTAACTGCATGGTGGTAGTTGAGGGGTAACAGCATGGTGGTAGTTGAGGGGTAACATCATGGTGGTAGTTGAGGGGTAGACAGCATGTTGGTAGTTGAGGGTTAGAAAGCATGGCGGTAGTTGAGGGGTAACATCATAGTGGTAGTTGAAGGGTAACTGCATGGTGGTAGTTGAGGGGTAGACAGCATGGTGGTAGTTGAGGTTTTGACTGCATGGTGGAATTTAAGTGGTAGACAGCATGGTGGTAGTTGAGGGATAGACAGCATAATTGTAGGTGAGGGGTAACATCATGGTGGTAGTTGAGGGGTAGACAGCATGTTGGTAGTTGAGGGTTAGACAGCGTGGCGGTAGTTGAGGGGTAACATCATAGTGGTAGTTGAAGGGTAACTGCATGGTGGTAGTTGAGGGGTAGACAGCATGGTGGTAGTTGAGGGGTAGACAGCATGTTGGTAGTTGAGGGTTAGACAGCATGGCGGTAGTTGAGGGGTAACATCATAGTGGTAGTTGAAGGGTAACTGCATGGTGGTAGTTGAGGGGTAACAGCATGGTGGTAGTTGAGGGGTAACATCATGGTGGTAGTTGAGGGTTAGACAGCATGGTGGTAGTTGAGGGTAGACAGCATGTTGGTAGTTGAGGGTTAGAAAGCATGGCGGTAGTTGAGGGATAACATCATAGTGGTAGTTGAAGGGTAACTGCATGGTGGTAGTTGAGGGGTAGACAGCATGGTGGTAGTTGAGGCTTTTGACTGCATGGTGGAATTTAAGGGTAGACAGCATGGTTGTAGTTGAGGGATAGACAGCATAATTGTAGGTGAGGGTAACATCATGGTGGTAGTTGAGTGTTAGACAGCAAGGTGGTAGTTGAGAGGTAGACAGCATGGTTGTAATTGAGGGGTAACATCATGGTGGTAGTTGAGGGGTAGACAGCAGGGTTGTAGTTGAGGGTAACATCATGGTGGTAGTTGAGGGGTAGACAGTATGATGGTAGTTGAGGGTTTGACAGCATGGTGGTAGTTAAGGGGTAGACAGCATGATGGTAGTTGAGGGATAACATCATGGAGTAAGTAGAGGGTAGACAGCATGGTTGTAGTTGAGGGGTAACAGCATGGTGGTTGTTGAGGGGTAACATAAAGTTGGTAGTTGAGGGAAACAGCATGGTGGTAGTTGAGAGGTAACAGCATTAAGTGTAGTTGAGGTGTAACAGCATGTTGGTAGATGAGGGGTAACATAATGTTGGAAGTAGAAAGGTAGATAGCATGGTGGTAGTTGAGGGCTAACAGCATGGTGGTATTTGAGGGGAAACATAAGGGTGGTAGTTGAGGGGTAACAGCATGGTGGTAGTTGAAAGGTAACAGCATTGTGGTAGTTGAGGTGTAACAGCATGTTGGTAGTTGAGGGTTAACATGATGGTGGTAGTTGAGGGTAACATCATAGTGGTATTTGAAGGGTAACTGCATGGTGGTAGTTGAGGGGTAACAGCATGGTGGTAGTTGAGGGGTAACATCATGGTGGTAGTTGAGGGTTAGACAGCATGGTGGTAGTTGAGGGGTAACAGCATGGTGGTAGTTGAGGTAACATCATGGTGGTAGTTGAGTGTTAGACAGCATGGTGGTAGTTGAGGGGTAACAGCATGGTGGTAGTTGAGGGGTAACATCATGGTGGTAGTTGAGGGTTAGACAGCATGGTGGTAGTTGAGGGGTAGACAGCATGTTGGTAGTTGAGGGTTAGAAAGCATGGCGGTAGTTGAGGGATAACATCATAGTGGTAGTTGAAGGGTAACTGCATGGTGGTAGTTGAGGGGTAGACAGCATGGTGGTAGTTGAGGGTAGACAGCATGTTGGTAGTTGAGGGTTAGACAGCGTGGCGGTAGTTGAGGGGTAACATCATAGTGGTAGTTGAAGGGTAACTGCATGGTGGTAGTTGAGGGTAGACAGCATGGTGGTAGTTGAGGGTAGACAGCATGGTGGTAGTTGAGGGGTAGACAGCATGTTGGTAGTTGAGGGTTAGACAGCATGGCGGTAGTTGAGGGGTAACATCATAGTGGTAGTTGAAGGGTAACTGCATGGTGGTAGTTGAGGGGTAACAGCATGGTGGTAGTTGAGGGGGTAACATCATGGTGGTAGTTGAGGGTTAGACAGCATGGTGGTAGTTGAGGGTAGACAGCATGTTGGTAGTTGAGGGTTAGAAAGCATGGCGGTAGTTGAGGGATAACATCATAGTGGTAGTTGAAGGGTAACTGCATGGTGGTAGTTGAGGGGTAGACAGCATGGTGGTAGTTGAGGTTTTGACTGCATGGTGGAATTTAAGGGGTAGACAGCATGGTTGTAGTTGAGGGATAGACAGCATGGCGGTAGTTGAGGGGGTAACAGCATGGTGGTAGTTGAGGGGTAACATCATGGTGGTAGTTGAGGGTTAGACAGCATGGTGGTAGTTGAGGGTAGACAGCATGTTGGTAGTTGAGGGTTAGAAAGCATGGCGGTAGTTGAGGGATAACATCATAGTGGTAGTTGAAGGGTAACTGCATGGTGGTAGTTGAGGGGTAACAGCATGGTGGTAGTTGAGGGTAACATCATGGTGGTAGTTGAGGGTTAGACAGCATGGTGGTAGTTGAGGGTAGACAGCATGTTGGTAGTTGAGGGTTAGAAAGCATGCATGGCGGTAGTTGAGGGTAACATCATAGTGGTAGTTGAAGGGTAACTGCATGGTGGTAGTTGAGGGGTAGACAGCATGGTGGTAGTTGAGGTTTTGACTGCATGGTGGAATTTAAGTGGTAGACAGCATGGTGGTAGTTGAGGGATAGACAGCATAATTGTAGGTGAGGGGTAACATCATGGTGGTAGTTGAGTGTTAGACAGCATGGTGGTAGTTGAGAGGTAGACAGCATGGTTGTAATTGAGGGTAACATCATGGTGGTAGTTGAGGGTAGACAGCAGGGTTGTAGTTGAGGGGTAACATCATGGTGGTAGTTGAGGGGTAGACAGTATGATGGTAGTTGAGGGTTTGACAGCATGGTGGTAGTTAAGGGGTAGACAGCATGATGGTAGTTGAGGGGTAGACAGCATGGTGGTAGTTGAGGGGTAGACAGCATGTTGGTAGTTGAGGGTTAGACAGCGTGGCGGTAGTTGAAGGGTAACATCATAGTGGTAGTTGAAGGGTAACTGCATGGTGGTAGTTGAGGGGTAGACAGCATGGTGGTAGTTGAGGGGTAGACAGCATGGTGGTAGTTGAGGGTAGACAGCATGTTGGTAGTTGAGGGTTAGACAGCATGGCGGTAGTTGAGGGGTAACATCATAGTGGTAGTTGAAGGGTAACTGCATGGTGGTAGTTGAGGGGTAACAGCATGGTGGTAGTTGAGGGGTAGACAGTATGATGGTAGTTGAGGGTTTGACAGCTTGGTGGTAGTTAAGGGGTAGACAGCATGATGGTAGTTGAGGGATAACATCATGGAGTAAGTAGAGGGGTAGACAGCATGGTTGTAGTTGAGGGGTAACAGCATGGTGGTTGTTGAGGGGTAACATAAAGTTGGTAGTTGAGGGGAAACAGCATGGTGGTAGTTGAGAGGTAACAGCATTGTGGTAGTTGAGGTGTAACAGCATGTTGGTAGATGAGGGGTAACATAATGTTGGAAGTAGAAAGGTAGATAGCATGGTGGTAGTTGAGGGCTAACAGCATGGTGGTATTTGAGGGGAAACATAAAGGTGGTAGTTGAGGGGTAACAGCATGGTGGTAGTTGAAAGGTAACAGCATTGTGGTAGTTGAGGTGTAACAGCATGTTGGTAGTTGAGGGTTAACATGATGGTGGTAGTTGAGGGGTAACATCATAGTGGTAGTTGAAGGGTAACTGCATGGTGGTAGTTGAGGGGTAACAGCATGGTGGTAGTTGATGGGGTAACATCATGGTGGTAGTTGAGGGTTAGACAGCATGGTGGTAGTTGAGGGGTAACAGCATGGTGGTAGTTGAGGGGTAACATCATGGTGGTAGTTGAGGGTTAGACAGCATGGTGGTAGTTGAGGGGTAACAGCATGGTGGTAGTTGAGGGGTAACATCATGGTGGTAGTTGAGGGTTAGACAGCATGGTGGTAGTTGAGGGTAGACAGCATGTTGGTAGTTGAGGGTTAGAAAGCATGGCGGTAGTTGAGGGATAACATCATAGTGGTAGTTGAAGGGTAACTGCATGGTGGTAGTTGAGGGGTAGACAGCATGGTGGTAGTTGAGGGGTAGACAGCATGTTGGTAGTTGAGGGTTAGACAGCGTGGCGGTAGTTGAGGGGTAACATCATAGTGGTAGTTGAAGGGTAACTGCATGGTGGTAGTTGAGGGTAGACAGCATGGTGGTAGTTGAGGGGTAGACAGCATGGTGGTAGTTGAGGGTAGACAGCATGTTGGTAGTTGAGGGTTAGACAGCATGGCGGTAGTTGAGGGTAACATCATAGTGGTAGTTGAAGGGTAACTGCATGGTGGTAGTTGAGGGTAACAGCATGGTGGTAGTTGAGGGGTAACATCATGGTGGTAGTTGAGGGTTAGACAGCATGGTGGTAGTTGAGGGGTAGACAGCATGTTGGTAGTTGAGGGTTAGAAAGCATGGCGGTAGTTGAGGGATAACATCATAGTGGTAGTTGAAGGGTAACTGCATGGTGGTAGTTGAGGGTAACAGCATGGTGGTAGTTGAGGGGTAACATCATGGTGGTAGTTGAGGGTTAGACAGCATGGTGGTAGTTGAGGGTAGACAGCATGTTGGTAGTTGAGGGTTAGAAAGCATGGCGGTAGTTGAGGGGTAACATCATAGTGGTAGTTGAAGGGTAACTGCATGGTGGTAGTTGAGGGATAGACAGCATGGTGGTAGTTGAGGTTTTGACTGCATGGTGGAATTTAAGTGGTAGACAGCATGGTGGTAGTTGAGGGATAGACAGCATAATTGTAGGTGAGGGGTAACATCATGGTGGTAGTTGAGTGTTAGACAGCATGGTGGTAGTTGAGAGGTAGACAGCATGGTTGTAATTGAGGGGTAACATCATGGTGGTAGTTGAGGGTAGACAGCAGGGTTGTAGTTGAGGGGGTAACATCATGGTGGTAGTTGAGGGGTAGACAGTATGATGGTAGTTGAGGGTTTGACAGCATGGTGGTAGTTAAGGGGTAGACAGCATGATGGTAGTTGAGGGGTAGACAGCATGGTGGTAGTTGAGGGGTAGACAGCATGTTGGTAGTTGAGGGTTAGACAGCGTGGCGGTAGTTGAAGGGTAACATCATAGTGGTAGTTGAAGGGTAACTGCATGGTGGTAGTTGAGGGGTAGACAGCATGGTGGTAGTTGAGGGGTAGACAGCATGGTGGTAGTTGAGGGGTAGACAGCATGTTGGTAGTTGAGGGTTAGACAGCATGGCGGTAGTTGAGGGGTAACATCATAGTGGTAGTTGAAGGTTAACTGCATGGTGGTAGTTGAGGGGTAACAGCATGGTGGTAGTTGAGGGGTAGACAGTATGATGGTAGTTGAGGGTTTGACAGCTTGGTGGTAGTTAAGGGGTAGACAGCATGATGGTAGTTGAGGGATAACATCATGGAGTAAGTAGAGGGGTAGACAGCATGGTTGTAGTTGAGGGGTAACAGCATGGTGGTTGTTGAGGGGTAACATAAAGTTGGTAGTTGAGGGGAAACAGCATGGTGGTAGTTGAGAGGTAACAGCATTGCGGTAGTTGAGGTGTAACAGCATGTTGGTAGATGAGGGGTAACATAATGTTGGAAGTAGAAAGGTAGATAGCATGGTGGTAGTTGAGGGCTAACAGCATGGTGGTATTTGAGGGGAAACATAAAGGTGGTAGTTGAGGGGTAACAGCATGGTGGTAGTTGAAAGGTAACAGCATTGTGGTAGTTGAGGTGTAACAGCATGTTGGTAGTTGAGGGTTAACATGATGGTGGTAGTTGAGGGGTAACATCATAGTGGTAGTTGAAGGGTAACTGCATGGTGGTAGTTGAGGGGTAACAGCATGGTGGTAGTTGAGGGGTAACATCATGGTGGTAGTTGAGGGTTAGACAGCATAGTGGTAGTTGAGGGGTAACAGCATGGTGGTAGTTGAGGGTAACATCATGGTGGTAGTTGAGGGTTAGACAGCATGGTGGTAGTTGAGGGGTAACAGCATGGTGGTAGTTGAGGGGTAACATCATGGTGGTAGTTGAGGGTTAGACAGCATGGTGGTAGTTGAGGGGTAGACAGCATGTTGGTAGTTGAGGGTTAGAAAGCATGGCGGTAGTTGAGGGATAACATCATAGTGGTAGTTGAAGGGTAACTGCATGGTGGTAGTTGAGGGGTAGACAGCATGGTGGTAGTTGAGGGTAGACAGCATGTTGGTAGTTGAGGGTTAGACAGCGTGGCGGTAGTTGAGGGGTAACATCATAGTGGTAGTTGAAGGGTAACTGCATGGTGGTAGTTGAGGGTAGACAGCATGGTGGTAGTTGAGGGTAGACAGCATGGTGGTAGTTGAGGGTAGACAGCATGTTGGTAGTTGAGGGTTAGACAGCATGGCGGTAGTTGAGGGGTAACATCATAGTGGTAGTTGAAGGGTAACTGCATGGTGGTAGTTGAGGGTAACAGCATGGTGGTAGTTGAGGGTAACATCATGGTGGTAGTTGAGGGTTAGACAGCATGGTGGTAGTTGAGGGGTAGACAGCATGTTGGTAGTTGAGGGTTAGAAAGCATGGCGGTAGTTGAGGGATAACATCATAGTGGTAGTTGAAGGGTAACTGCATGGTGGTAGTTGAGGGGTAGACAGCATGGTGGTAGTTGAGGTTTTGACTGCATGGTGGAATTTAAGGGGTAGACAGCATGGTTGTAGTTGAGGGATAGACAGCATGGCGGTAGTTGAGGGGTAACAGCATGGTGGTAGTTGAGGGGTAACATCATGGTGGTAGTTGAGGGTTAGACAGCATGGTGGTAGTTGAGGGGTAGACAGCATGTTGGTAGTTGAGGGTTAGAAAGCATGGCGGTAGTTGAGGGATAACATCATAGTGGTAGTTGAAGGGTAACTGCATGGTGGTAGTTGAGGGGTAACAGCATGGTGGTAGTTGAGGGGTAACATCATGGTGGTAGTTGAGGGTTAGACAGCATGGTGGTAGTTGAGGGGTAGACAGCATGTTGGTAGTTGAGGGTTAGAAAGCATGGCGGTAGTTGAGGGGTAACATCATAGTGGTAGTTGAAGGGTAACTGCATGGTGGTAGTTGAGGGGTAGACAGCATGGTGGTAGTTGAGGTTTTGACTGCATGGTGGAATTTAAGTGGTAGACAGCATGGTGGTAGTTGAGGGATAGACAGCATAATTGTAGGTGAGGGGTAACATCATGGTGGTAGTTGAGTGTTAGACAGCAT
The DNA here is from genome assembly GCA_030435695.1 of Brachymystax lenok tsinlingensis. Lineage (NCBI taxonomy): Eukaryota > Metazoa > Chordata > Actinopteri > Salmoniformes > Salmonidae > Brachymystax > Brachymystax lenok. The sequence continues at coordinate 21,582,060 of CM059783.1, read as the reverse complement.
GGTGGTAGTTGAGAGGTAGACAGCATGGTTGTAATTGAGGGTAACATCATGGTGGTAGTTGAGGGGTAGACAGCAGGGTTGTAGTTGAGGGTAACATCATGGTGGTAGTTGAGGGGTAGACAGTATGATGGTAGTTGAGGGTTTGACAGCATGGTGGTAGTTAAGGGGTAGACAGCATGATGGTAGTTGAGGGGTAGACAGCATGGTGGTAGTTGAGGGGTAGACAGCATGTTGGTAGTTGAGGGTTAGACAGCGTGGCGGTAGTTGAAGGGTAACATCATAGTGGTAGTTGAAGGGTAACTGCATGGTGGTAGTTGAGGGTAGACAGCATGGTGGTAGTTGAGGGGTAGACAGCATGGTGGTAGTTGAGGGGTAGACAGCATGTTGGTAGTTGAGGGTTAGACAGCATGGCGGTAGTTGAGGGGTAACATCATAGTGGTAGTTGAAGGGTAACTGCATGGTGGTAGTTGAGGGGTAACAGCATGGTGGTAGTTGAGGGGTAACATCATGGTGGTAGTTGAGGTTAGACAGCATGGTGGTAGTTGAGGGTAGACAGCATGTTGGTAGTTGAGGGTTAGAAAGCATGGCGGTAGTTGAGGGATAACATCATAGTGGTTGTTGAAGGAGTAACTGCATGGTGGTAGTTGAGGGGTAGACAGCATGGTGGTAGTTGAGGTTTTGACTGCATGGTGGAATTTAAGGGGTAGACAGCATGGTTGTAGTTGAGGGATAGACAGCATAATTGTAGGTGAGGGGTAACATCATGGTGGTAGTTGAGTGTTAGACAGCAAGGTGGTAGTTGAGAGGTAGACAGCATGGTTGTAATTGAGGGTAACATCATGGTGGTAGTTGAGGGGTAGACAGCAGGGTTGTAGTTGAGGGTAACATCATGGTGGTAGTTGAGGGGTAGACAGTATGATGGTAGTTGAGGGTTTGACAGCATGGTGGTAGTTAAGGGAGTAGACAGCATGATGGTAGTTGAGGGATAACATCATGGAGTAAGTAGAGGGTAGACAGCATGGTTGTAGTTGAGGGGTAACAGCATGGTGGTTGTTGAGGGTAACATAAAGTTGGTAGTTGAGGGAAACAGCATGGTGGTAGTTGAGAGGTAACAGCATTATGGTAGTTGAGGTGTAACAGCATGTTGGTAGATGAGGGTAACATAATGTTGGAAGTAGAAAGGTAGATAGCATGGTGGTAGTTGAGGGCTAACAGCATGGTGGTATTTGAGGGAAACATAAAGGTGGTAGTTGAGGGGTAACAGCATGGTGGAAGTTGAAAGGTAACAGCATTGTGGTAGTTGAGGTGTAACAGCATGTTGGTAGTTGAGGGTTAACATGATGGTGGTAGTTGAGGGGTAACATCATAGTGGTAGTTGAAGGGTAACTGCATGGTGGTAGTTGAGGGGTAACAGCATGGTGGTAGTTGAGGGGTAACATCATGGTGGTAGTTGAGGGTTAGACAGCATGGTGGTAGTTGAGGGGTAACAGCATGGTGGTAGTTGAGGGGTAACATCATGGTGGTAGTTGAGGGTTAGACAGCATGGTGGTAGTTGAGGGGTAGACAGCATGTTGGTAGTTGAGGGTTAGAAAGCATGGCGGTAGTTGAGGGATAACATCATAGTGGTAGTTGAAGGGTAACTGCATGGTGGTAGTTGAGGGGTAGACAGCATGGTGGTAGTTGAGGGGTAGACAGCATGTTGGTAGTTGAGGGTTAGACAGCGTGGCGGTAGTTGAGGGGTAACATCATAGTGGTAGTTGAAGGGTAACTGCATGGTGGTAGTTGAGGGGTAGACAGCATGGTGGTAGTTGAGGGGTAGACAGCATGATGGTAGTTGAGGGATAACATCATGGAGTAAGTAGAGGGGTAGACAGCATGGTTGTAGTTGAGGGGTAACAGCATGGTGGTTGTTGAGGGGTAACATAAAGTTGGTAGTTGAGGGGAAACAGCATGGTGGTAGTTGAGAGGTAACAGCATTGCGGTAGTTGAGGTGTAACAGCATGTTGGTAGATGAGGGGTAACATAATGTTGGAAGTAGAAAGGTAGATAGCATGGTGGTAGTTGAGGGCTAACAGCATGGTGGTATTTGAGGGGAAACATAAAGGTGGTAGTTGAGGGGTAACAGCATGGTGGAAGTTGAAAGGTAACAGCATTGTGGTAGTTGAGGTGTAACAGCATGTTGGTAGTTGAGGGTTAACATGATGGTGGTAGTTGAGGGGTAACATCATAGTGGTAGTTGAAGGGTAACTGCATGGTGGTAGTTGAGGGGTAACAGCATGGTGGTAGTTGAGGGGTAACATCATGGTGGTAGTTGAGGGTTAGACAGCATGGTGGTAGTTGAGGGGTAACAGCATGGTGGTAGTTGAGGGGTAACATCATGGTGGTAGTTGAGGGTTAGACAGCATGGTGGTAGTTGAGGGGTAGACAGCATGTTGGTAGTTGAGGGTTAGAAAGCATGGCGGTAGTTGAGGGATAACATCATAGTGGTAGTTGAAGGGTAACTGCATGGTGGTAGTTGAGGGGTAGACAGCATGGTGGTAGTTGAGGGGTAGACAGCATGTTGGTAGTTGAGGGTTAGACAGCGTGGCGGTAGTTGAGGGGTAACATCATAGTGGTAGTTGAAGGGTAACTGCATGGTGGTAGTTGAGGGGTAGACAGCATGGTGGTAGTTGAGGGGTAGACAGCATGGTGGTAGTTGAGGGGTAGACAGCATGTTGGTAGTTGAGGGTTAGACAGCATGGCGGTAGTTGAGGGGTAACATCATAGTGGTAGTTGAAGGGTAACTGCATGGTGGTAGTTGAGGGGTAACAGCATGGTGGTAGTTGAGGGGTAACATCATGGTGGTAGTTGAGGGTTAGACAGCATGGTGGTAGTTGAGGGTAGACAGCATGTTGGTAGTTGAGGGTTAGAAAGCATGGCGGTAGTTGAGGGATAACATCATAGTGGTAGTTGAAGGGTAACTGCATGGTGGTAGTTGAGGGGTAACAGCATGGTGGTAGTTGAGGGGTAACATCATGGTGGTAGTTGAGGGTTAGACAGCATGGTGGTAGTTGAGGGTAGACAGCATGTTGGTAGTTGAGGGTTAGAAAGCATGGCGGTAGTTGAGGGTAACATCATAGTGGTAGTTGAAGGGTAACTGCATGGTGGTAGTTGAGGGGTAGACAGCATGGTGGTAGTTGAGGTTTTGACTGCATGGTGGAATTTAAGTGGTAGACAGCATGGTGGTAGTTGAGGGATAGACAGCATAATTGTAGGTGAGGGGTAACATCATGGTGGTAGTTGAGTGTTAGACAGCATGGTGGTAGTTGAGAGGTAGACAGCATGGTTGTAATTGAGGGTAACATCATGGTGGTAGTTGAGGGGTAGACAGCAGGGTTGTAGTTGAGGGGTAACATCATGGTGGTAGTTGAAGGGGTAGACAGTATGATGGTAGTTGAGGGTTTGACAGCATGGTGGTAGTTAAGGGGTAGACAGCATGATGGTAGTTGAGGGGTAGACAGCATGGTGGTAGTTGAGGGGTAGACAGCATGTTGGTAGTTGAGGGTTAGACAGCGTGATGTAGTTGAGGGTAACATCATAGTGGTAGTTGAAGGGTAACTGCATGGTGGTAGTTGAGGGTAGACAGCATGGTGGTAGTTGAGGGGTAGACAGCATGGTGGTAGTTGAGGGGGTAGACAGCATGTTGGTAGTTGAGGGTTAGACAGCATGGCGGTAGTTGAGGGGTAACATCATAGTGGTAGTTGAAGGGTAACTGCATGGTGGTAGTTGAGGGGTAACAGCATGGTGGTAGTTGAGGGTAACATCATGGTGGTAGTTGAGGGTTAGACAGCATGGTGGTAGTTGAGGGTAGACAGCATGTTGGTAGTTGAGGGTTAGAAAGCATGGCGGTAGTTGAGGGATAACATCATAGTGGTAGTTGAAGGGTAACTGCATGGTGGTAGTTGAGGGGTAGACAGCATGGTGGTAGTTGAGGTTTTGACTGCATGGTGGAATTTAAGGGGTAGACAGCATGGTTGTAGTTGAGGGATAGACAGCATAATTGTAGGTGAAGGGTAACATCATGGTGGTAGTTGAGTGTTAGACAGCAAGGTGGTAGTTGAGAGGTAGACAGCATGGTTGTAATTGAGGGGTAACATCATGGTGGTAGTTGAGGGGTAGACAGCAGGGTTGTAGTTGAGGGTAACATCATGGTGGTAGTTGAGGGGTAGACAGTATGATGGTAGTTGAGGGTTTGACAGCATGGTGGTAGTTAAGGTGTAGACAGCATGATGGTAGTTGAGGGATAACATCATGGAGTAAGTAGAGGTTTAGACAGCATGGTTGTAGTTGAGGGGTAACAGCATGGTGGTTGTTGAGGGGTAACATAAAGTTGGTAGTTGAGGGGAAACAGCATGGTGGTAGTTGAGAGGTAACAGCATTATGGTAGTTGAGGTGTAACAGCATGTTGGTAGATGAGGGGTAACATAATGTTGGAAGTAGAAAGGTAGATAGCATGGTGGTAGTTGAGGGCTAACAGCATGGTGGTATTTGAGGAAACATAAAGGTGGTAGTTGAGGGGTAACAGCATGGTGGTAGTTGAAAGGTAACAGCATTGTGGTAGTTGAGGTGTAACAGCATGTTGGTAGTTGAGGGTTAACATGATGGTGGTAGTTGAGGGGTAACATCATAGTGGTAGTTGAAGGGTAACTGCATGGTGGTAGTTGAGGGGTAACAGCATGGTGGTAGTTGAGGGGTAACATCATGGTGGTAGTTGAGGGTTAGACAGCATGGTGGTAGTTGAGGGTAACAGCATGGTGGTAGTTGAGGGCTAACATCATGGTGGTAGTTGAGGGTTAGACAGCATGGTGGTAGTTGAGGGTAGACAGCATGTTGGTAGTTGAGGGTTAGAAAGCATGGCGGTAGTTGAGGGATAACATCATAGTGGTAGTTGAAGGGTAACTGCATGGTGGTAGTTGAGGGGTAGACAGCATGGTGGTAGTTGAGGGGTAGACAGCATGTTGGTAGTTGAGGGTTAGACAGCGTGGCGGTAGTTGAGGGGTAACATCATAGTGGTAGTTGAAGGGTAACTGCATGGTGGTAGTTGAGGGGTAGACAGCATGGTGGTAGTTGAGGGGTAGACAGCATGGTGGTAGTTGAGGGGTAGACAGCATGTTGGTAGTTGAGGGTTAGACAGCATGGCGGTAGTTGAGGGGTAACATCATAGTGGTAGTTGAAGGGTAACTGCATGGTGGTAGTTGAGGGGTAACAGCATGGTGGTAGTTGAGGGGTAACATCATGGTGGTAGTTGAGGGTTAGACAGCATGGTGGTAGTTGAGGGGTAGACAGCATGTTGGTAGTTGAGGGTTAGAAAGCATGGCGGTAGTTGAGGGATAACATCATAGTGGTAGTTGAAGGGTAACTGCATGGTGGTAGTTGAGGGGTAGACAGCATGGTGGTAGTTGAGGTTTTGACTGCATGGTGGAATTTAAGGGTAGACAGCATGGTTGTAGTTGAGGGATAGACAGCATGGCGGTAGTTGAGGGGTAACAGCATGGTGGTAGTTGAGGGGGTAACATCATGGTGGTAGTTGAGGGTTAGACAGCATGGTGGTAGTTGAGGGTAGACAGCATGTTGGTAGTTGAGGGTTAGAAAGCATGGCGGTAGTTTAGGGATAACATCATAGTGGTAGTTGAAGGGTAACTGCATGGTGGTAGTTGAGGGGTAACAGCATGGTGGTAGTTGAGGGTAACATCATGGTGGTAGTTGAGGGTTAGACAGCATGGTGGTAGTTGAGGGTAGACAGCATGTTGGTAGTTGAGGGTTAGAAAGCATGGCGGTAGTTGAGGGGGTAACATCATAGTGGTAGTTGAAGGGTAACTGCATGGTGGTAGTTGAGGTGTAGACAGCATGGTGGTAGTTGAGGTTTTGACTGCATGGTGGAATTTAAGTGGTAGACAGCATGGTGGTAGTTGAGGGATAGACAGCATAATTGTAGGTGAGGGTAACATCATGGTGGTAGTTGAGTGTTAGACAGCATGGTGGTAGTTGAGAGGTAGACAGCATGGTTGTAATTGAGGGTAACATCATGGTGGTAGTTGAGGGGTAGACAGCAGGGTTGTAGTTGAGGGGTAACATCATGGTGGTAGTTGAGGGGTAGACAGTATGATGGTAGTTGAGGGTTTGACAGCATGGTGGTAGTTAAGGGGTAGACAGCATGATGGTAGTTGAGGGGTAGACAGCATGGTGGTAGTTGAGGGGTAGACAGCATGTTGGTAGTTGAGGGTTAGACAGCGTGGCGGTAGTTGAGGGTAACATCATAGTGGTAGTTGAAGGGTAACTGCATGGTGGTAGTTGAGGGTAGACAGCATGGTGGTAGTTGAGGGGTAGACAGCATGGTGGTAGTTGAGGGGTAGACAGCATGTTGGTAGTTGAGGGTTAGACAGCATGGCGGTAGTTGAGGGGTAACATCATAGTGGTAGTTGAAGGGTAACTGCATGGTGGTAGTTGAGGGGTAACAGCATGGTGGTAGTTGAGGGTTAACATCATGGTGGTAGTTGAGGGTTAGACAGCATGGTGGTAGTTGAGGGGTAGACAGCATGTTGGTAGTTGAGGGTTAGAAAGCATGGCGGTAGTTGAGGGGTAACATCATAGTGGTAGTTGAAGGGTAACTGCATGGTGGTAGTTGAGGTGTAGACAGCATGGTGGTAGTTGAGGTTTTGACTGCATGGTGGAATTTAAGTGGTAGACAGCATGGTGGTAGTTGAGGGATAGACAGCATAATTGTAGGTGAGGGGTAACATCATGGTGGTAGTTGAGTGTTAGACAGCATGGTGGTAGTTGAGAGGTAGACAGCATGGTTGTAATTGAGGGGTAACATCATGGTGGTAGTTGAGGGGTAGACAGCAGGGTTGTAGTTGAGGGTAACATCATGGTGGTAGTTGAGGGGTAGACAGTATGATGGTAGTTGAGGGTTTGACAGCATGGTGGTAGTTAAGGGTAGACAGCATGATGGTAGTTGAGGGGTAGACAGCATGGTGGTAGTTGAGGGGTAGACAGCATGTTGGTAGTTGAGGGTTAGACAGCGTGGCGGTAGTTGAGGGGTAACATCATAGTGGTAGTTGAAGGGTAACTGCATGGTGGTAGTTGAGGGTAGACAGCATGGTGGTAGTTGAGGGTAGACAGCATGGTGGTAGTTGAGGGGTAGACAGCATGTTGGTAGTTGAGGGTTAGACAGCATGGCGGTAGTTGAGGGGTAACATCATAGTGGTAGTTGAAGGGTAACTGCATGGTGGTAGTTGAGGGGTAACAGCATGGTGGTAGTTGAGGGGTAACATCATGGTGGTAGTTGAGGGTTAGACAGCATGGTGGTAGTTGAGGGTAGACAGCATGTTGGTAGTTGAGGGTTAGAAAGCATGGCGGTAGTTGAGGGATAACATCATAGTGGTAGTTGAAGGGTAACTGCATGGTGGTAGTTGAGGGGTAGACAGCATGGTGGTAGTTGAGGTTTTGACTGCATGGTGGAATTTAAGTGGTAGACAGCATGGTGGTAGTTGAGGGTTAACATGATGGTGGTAGTTGAGGGATAGACAGCATAATTGTAGGTGAGGGGTAACATCATGGTGGTAGTTGAGTGTTAGACAGCATGGTGGTAGTTGAGAGGTAGACAGCATGGTTGTAATTCAAATCAAATCAAATTTATTTATAAAGCCCCCCTTACATCAGCTGATGTCACAGAGTGCTGTACAGAAACCCAGCCTAAAACCCCAAACAGCAAGCAATGCAGGTGTAAAAGCACGGTGGCTAGGAAAAACTCCCTAGAAGGCCAAAACCTAGGAAGAAACCTAGAGAGGAACCAGGCTGTGAGGGGTGGCCAGTCCTCTTCTGGCTGTGCCGGGTGCAGATTATAACAGAACATGGACAAGATTTTAAAATGTTCATAAAACAGGCAGAACAGTTGAAACTGGAGAAGCAGCACGGCCAGGTGGACTCGGGACATCCGGGTAGGCCTTGAGGAATGGTCCTAATGCTCAGGTCCTCCAAGAGAGAGAGAGAGAGAGAAGAAGAAAAAAAGAAAGAGAGATAATTAGAGCGAGCATACTTAAATTCGCACAGGACACCAGATAAGAGAAGAAATACTCCAGATATAACAGACGGACCCTAGCACCCCGACACATAAACTACTGCAGCATAAATACTGGGGGCTGAGACAGGAGGGGTCGGGAGACACTGTGGCCCCGTCCGACGAAACCCCCGGACAGGGCCAAACAGGCAGGATATAACCCCACCCACTCTGCCGAAGCACAGCCCCCACACCACTAGAGGGATATCTTCAACCACCAACTTACCATCCTGAGACAAGGCCGAGTATAGCCCACAAGATCTCCGCCACGGCACCAGAAGCCAGTGACTCAGCCCCTGTAATAGGGTTAGAGGCAGAGAATCCCAGTGGAGGGAACCGGCCAGGCAAAAGACAGCAAGGGTGGTTCGTTGCTCCAGTGCCTTTCCGTTCACCTTCACACTCCTGGGCCAGACTACACTCAGTCATAAGACCTACTGAAGAGATGAGTCTTCAATAAAGACTTAAAGGTTGAGACCGAGTCTGCGTCTCTCACATGGATAGGCAGACTATTCCATAAAAATGGAGCTCTATAGGAAAAAGCCCTGCCTCCAGCTGTTTGCTTAGAAATTTTAGGGACAGTAAGGAGGCCTGCGTCTTGTGACCGTAGCGTACGTGTAGGTATGTACGGCAGGACCAAATCAGAAAGATAGGTAGGAGCAAGCCCATGTAATGCTTTGTAGGTTAGCAGTAAAACCTTGAAATCAGCCCTTGCCTTAACAGGAAGCCAGTGTAGAGAGGCTAGTACTGGAGTAATATGATCAAATTTTGGGGTTCTAGTCAAGATTCTAGCAGCCGTGTTAAGCACTAACTGAAGTTTATTTAGTGCTTTATCCGGATAGCCGGAAAATAAAGCATTGCAGTAGTCTAACCTAGAAGTTACAAATGCATGGATTAACTTTTCTGCAATTGAGGGGTAACATCATGGTGGTAGTTGAGGGGTAGACAGCAGGGTTGTAGTTGAGGGGTAACATCATGGTGGTAGTTGAGGGGTAGACAGTATGATGGTAGTTGAGGGTTTGACAGCATGGTGGTAGTTAAGGGGTAGACAGCATGATGGTAGTTGAGGGGTAGACAGCATGGTGGTAGTTGAGGGGTAGACAGCATGTTGGTAGTTGAGGGTTAGACAGCGTGGCGGTAGTTGAGGGGTAACATCATAGTGGTAGTTGAAGGGTAACTGCATGGTGGTAGTTGAGGGGTAGACAGCATGGTGGTAGTTGAGGGGTAGACAGCATGGTGGTAGTTGAGGGGTAGACAGCATGTTGGTAGTTGAGGGTTAGACAGCATGGCGGTAGTTGAGGGTAACATCATAGTGGTAGTTGAAGGGTAACTGCATGGTGGTAGTTGAGGGGTAACAGCATGGTGGTAGTTGAGGGGTAACATCATGGTGGTAGTTGAGGGTTAGACAGCATGGTGGTAGTTGAGGGTAGACAGCATGTTGGTAGTTGAGGGTTAGAAAGCATGGCGGTAGTTGAGGGATAACATCATAGTGGTAGTTGAAGGGTAACTGCATGGTGGTAGTTGAGGGTAGACAGCATGGTGGTAGTTGAGGTTTTGACTGCATGGTGGAATTTAAGGGGTAGACAGCATGGTTGTAGTTGAGGGATAGACAGCATAATTGTAGGTGAGGGGTAACATCATGGTGGTAGTTGAGTGTTAGACAGCATGGTGGTAGTTGAGAGGTAGACAGCATGGTTGTAATTGAGGGTAACATCATGGTGGTAGTTGAGGGGTAGACAGCAGGGTTGTAGTTGAGGGTAACATCATGGTGGTAGTTGAGGGGTAGACAGTATGATGGTAGTTGAGGGTTTGACAGCATGGTGGTAGTTAAGGGTAGACAGCATGATGGTAGTTGAGGGATAACATCATGGAGTAAGTAGAGGGGTAGACAGCATGGTTGTAGTTGAGGGGTAACAGCATGGTGGTTGTTGAGGGTAACATAAAGTTGGTAGTTGAGGGAAACAGCATGGTGGTAGTTGAGAGGTAACAGCATTATGTAGTTGAGGTGTAACAGCATGTTGGTAGATGAGGGGTAACATAATGTTGGAAGTAGAAAGGTAGATAGCATGGTGGTAGTTGAGGGCTAACAGCATGGTGGTATTTGAGGGGAAACATAAAGGTGGTAGTTGAGGGGTAACAGCATGGTGGTAGTTGAAAGGTAACAGCATTGTGGTAGTTGAGGTGTAACAGCATGTTGGTAGTTGAGGGTTAACATGATGGTGGTAGTTGAGGGGTAGACAGCATGGTGGTAGGTGAGGGGTAACATCATGGTGGTAGATGAGGGGTAGACAGCATGGTGGTAGTTGAGGGGTAACATCATGGTGGTAGTTGAGGGGTAGACAGCGTTGTGGTAGTTGAGGGGTAGACAGCTTGGTGGTAGTTGAGGGATAGACAGCATAATTGTAGGTGAGGGGTAACATCATGGTGGTAGTTGAGTGTTAGACAGCATGGTGGTAGTTGAGAGGTAGACAGCATGGTTGTAATTGAGGGGTAACATCATGGTGGTAGTTGAGGGGTAGACAGCAGGGTTGTAGTTGAGGGGTAACATCATGGTGGTAGTTGAGGGGTAGACAGTATGATGGTAGTTGAGGGTTTGACAGCATGGTGGTAGTTATTGGGTAGACAGCATGATGGTAGTTGAGGGGTAGACAGCATGGTGGTAGTTGAGGGGTAGACAGCATGATGGTAGTTGAGGGTTAGACAGCATGGCGGTAGTTGAGGGGTAACATCATAGTGGTAGTTGAAGGGTAACTGCATGGTGGTAGTTGAGGGGTAGACAGCATGGTGGTAGTTGAGGGGTAGACAGCATGGTGGTAGTTGAGGGGTAGACAGCATGTTGGTAGTTGAGGGTTAGACAGCATGGCGGTAGTTGAGGGGTAACATCATAGTGGTAGTTGAAGGGTAACTGCATGGTGGTAGTTGAGGGGTAACAGCATGGTGGTAGTTGAGGGGTAACATCATGGTGGTAGTTGAGGGTTAGACAGCATGGTGGTAGTTGAGGGGTAGACAGCATGTTGGTAGTTGAGGGTTAGAAAGCATGGCGGTAGTTGAGGGGTAACATCATAGTGGTAGTTGAAGGGTAACTGCATGGTGGTAGTTGAGGGGTAGACAGCATGGTGGTAGTTGAGGTTTTGACTGCATGGTGGAATTTAAGGGGTAGACAGCATGGTGGTAGTTGAGGGATAGACAGCATAATTGTAGGTGAGGGGTAACATCATGGTGGTAGTTGAGTGTTAGACAGCATGGTGGTAGTTGAGAGGTAGACAGCATGGTTGTAATTGAGGGGTAACATCATGGTGGTAGTTGAGGGGTAGACAGCAGGGTTGTAGTTGAGGGGTAACATCATGGTGGTAGTTGAGGGGTAGACAATATGATGGTAGTTGAGGGTTTGACAGCATGGTGGTAGTTAAGGGGTAGACAGCATGATGGTAGTTGAGGGATAACATCATGGAGTAAGTAGAGGGGTAGACAGCATGGTTGTAGTTGAGGGGTAGACAGTATGATGGTAGTTGAGGGTAGACAGTATGATGGTAGTTGAGGGTTTGACAGCATGGTGGTAGTTAAGGGTAGACAGCATGATGGTAGTTGAGGGATAACATCATGGAGTAAGTAGAGGGGTAGACAGCATGGTTGTAGTAGAGGGTAGACAGCATGGTGGTAGTTGAGGGGTAGACAGTATGATGGTAGTTGAGGGTTTGACAGCATGGTGGTAGTTAAGGGTAGACTGCATGATGGTAGTTGAGGGATAACATCATGGAGTAAGTAGAGGGTAGACAGCATGGTTGTAGTTGAGGGTAACAGCATGGTGGTTGTTGAGGGGTAACATAAAGTTGGTAGTTGAGGGAAACAGCATGGTGGTAGTTGAAAGGTAACAGCATTCGCGGTAGTTGAGGTGTAACAGCATGTTGGTAGATGAGGGGTAACATAATGTTGGAAGTAGAAAGGTAGATAGCATGGTGGTAGTTGAGGGCTAACAGCATTGTGGTATTTGAGGGGAAACATAAAGGTGGTAGTTGAGGGGTAACAGCATGGTGGTAGTTGAAAGGTAACAGCATTGTGGTAGTTGAGGTGTAACAGCATGTTGGTAGATGAGGGGTAACATAATGTTGGAAGTAGAAAGGTAGATAGCATGGTGGTAGTTGAGGGCTAACAGCATGGTGGTATTTGAGGGAAACATAAAGGTGGTAGTTGAGGGTAACAGCATGGTGGTAGTTGAAAGGTAACAGCATTGTGGTAGTTGAGGTGTAACAGCATGTTGGTAGTTGAGGGTTAACATGATGGTGGTAGTTGAGGGGTAGACAGCATGGTGGTAGGTGAGGGGTAACATCATGGTGGTAGATGAGGGGTAGACAGCATGGTGGTAGTTGAGGGGTAACATCATGGTGGTAGTTGAGGGGTAGACAGCGTTGTGGTAGTTGAGGGGTAGACAGCTTGGTGGTAGTTGAGGGATAGACAGCATAATTGTAGGTGAGGGGTAACATCATGGTGGTAGTTGAGTGTTAGACAGCATGGTGGTAGTTGAGAGGTAGACAGCATGGTTGTAATTGAGGGGTAACATCATGGTGGTAGTTGAGGGGTAGACAGCAGGGTTGTAGTTGAGGGGTAACATCATGGTGGTAGTTGAGGGGTAGACAGTATGATGGTAGTTGAGGGTTTGACAGCATGGTGGTAGTTATTGGGTAGACAGCATGATGGTAGTTGAGGGGTAGACAGCATGGTGGTAGTTGAGGGGTAGACAGCATGATGGTAGTTGAGGGTTAGACAGCATGGCGGTAGTTGAGGGGTAACATCATAGTGGTAGTTGAAGGGTAACTGCATGGTGGTAGTTGAGGGTAGACAGCATGGTGGTAGTTGAGGGTAGACAGCATGGTGGTAGTTGAGGGTAGACAGCATGTTGGTAGTTGAGGGTTAGACAGCATGGCGGTAGTTGAGGGGTAACATCATAGTGGTAGTTGAAGGGTAACTGCATGGTGGTAGTTGAGGGGTAACAGCATGGTGGTAGTTGAGGGTAACATCATGGTGGTAGTTGAGGGTTAGACAGCATGGTGGTAGTTGAGGTAGACAGCATGTTGGTAGTTGAGGGTTAGAAAGCATGGCGGTAGTTGAGGGGTAACATCATAGTGGTAGTTGAAGGGTAACTGCATGGTGGTAGTTGAGGGTAGACAGCATGGTGGTAGTTGAGGTTTTGACTGCATGGTGGAATTTAAGGGGTAGACAGCATGGTGGTAGTTGAGGGATAGACAGCATAATTGTAGGTGAGGGGTAACATCATGGTGGTAGTTGAGTGTTAGACAGCATGGTGGTAGTTGAGAGGTAGACAGCATGGTTGTAATTGAGGGGTAACATCATGGTGGTAGTTGAGGGGTAGACAGCAGGGTTGTAGTTGAGGGGTAACATCATGGTGGTAGTTGAGGGGTAGACAATATGATGGTAGTTGAGGGTTTGACAGCATGGTGGTAGTTAAGGGGTAGACAGCATGATGGTAGTTGAGGGATAACATCATGGAGTAAGTAGAGGGGTAGACAGCATGGTTGTAGTTGAGGGGTAGACAGTATGATGGTAGTTGAGGGGTAGACAGTATGATGGTAGTTGAGGGTTTGACAGCATGGTGGTAGTTAAGGGGTAGACAGCATGATGGTAGTTGAGGGATAACATCATGGAGTAAGTAGAGGGGTAGACAGCATGGTTGTAGTAGAGGGGTAGACAGCATGGTGGTAGTTGAGGGGTAGACAGTATGATGGTAGTTGAGGGTTTGACAGCATGGTGGTAGTTAAGGGGTAGACTGCATGATGGTAGTTGAGGGATAACATCATGGAGTAAGTAGAGGGTAGACAGCATGGTTGTAGTTGAGGGGTAACAGCATGGTGGTTGTTGAGGGGTAACATAAAGTTGGTAGTTGAGGGGAAACAGCATGGTGGTAGTTGAAAGGTAACAGCATTGCGGTAGTTGAGGTGTAACAGCATGTTTGTAGATGAGGGGTAACATAATGTTGGAAGTAGAAAGGTAGATAGCATGGTGGTAGTTGAGGGCTAACAGCATTGTGGTATTTGAGGGGAAACATAAAGGTGGTAGTTGAGGGGTAACAGCATGGTGGTAGTTGAAAGGTAACAGCATTGTGGTAGTTGAGGTGTAAAAGCATGTTGGTAGTTGAGGGTTAACATGATGTTGGTAGTTGAGGGGTAGACAGCATGGTGGTAGGTGAGGGGTAACATCATGGTGGTAGATGAGGGGTAGACAGCATGGTGGTAGTTGAGGGGTAACATCATGGTGGTAGTTGAGGGGTAGACAGCGTTGTGGTAGTTGAGGGGTAGACAGCTTGGTGGTAGTTGAGGGGTAGACAGCATAGTGGTAGTTGAGGCGTAACAGCATGGTGGTAGTTGAGGGGTAGACAGCATGGTGGTAGTTGAGGGGTAACAGAATGGTGGTAGTTGAGGGGTAACAGCATGGTGGTAGTTGAGGGTTAACATAAAGGTGGTAGTTGAGGGGTAACAGCATGGTGGTAGTTGAGAGGTAACAGCATTGTGGTAGTTGAGGTGTAAAAGCATGTTGGTAGTTGAGAGGAAACATGATGGTGGAAGTAGAGGGGTAGATAGTATGGTGGTAGTTGAGGGCTAACAGCATGGTGGTATTTGAGGGGTAACATAAAGGTGGTAGTTGAGGGGTAACAGCATGGTGGTAGTTGAGAGGTAACAGCATTGTGGTAGTTGAGGTGTAACAGCATGTTGGTAGTTGAGGGGTAACATGATGGTGGTAGATGAGGGGTAACAGCATGGTGGAAGTTGAGGGGTAGACAGCATGGTTGTAGGTGAGGGGTAACATCATGGTGGAAGTAGAGGGGTAGATAGCATGGTGGTAGTTATGGGGTAGACAGCATGGTGGTAGTTGAGGGGTAGACAGCATGGTGTTAGTTGAGGGGTAACAGCAGGGTGGTAGTTGAGGTGTAAACAGCATGGTGGTAGTTGAGGGGTAGACAGCGTGGTGGTAGTTGAGGGGTAGACAGCATGGTGGTAGTTGAGGGGTAACAGCATGGTGGTAGTTGAGGCGTAACAGCATGGTGGTAGTTGAGGGGTAGACATCATGGTGGTAGTTGAGGGGTAGACAGCTTGGTGGTAGTTGAGGGGTAGACAGCATAGTGGTAGTTGAGGCGTAACAGCATGGTGGTAGATGAGGGGTAGACAGCATGGTGGTAGTTGAGGGGTAACAGCATGGTGGTAATTGAGGGGTAACAGCATGGTGGTAGTTTGATGGGTAACAGCATGGTGATAGTTGAGGGGTAACAGAATGGTTATAGTTGAGTGGCAACAGCATGGTGGTAGTTGATGGGTAGACAGCATGGTGGTAGTTGAGGGGTAACATCATGGTGGTAGTTGAGGGGTAGACAGCATGGTGGTAGTTGAGGGGTAGACAGTATGATGGTAGTTGAGGGGTAGACAGCATGTTGGTAGTTGAGGGTTAGAAAGCATGGCGGTAGTTGAGGGGTAACATCATAGTGGTAGTTGAAGGGTAACTGCATGGTGGTAGTTGAGGGGTAGACAGCATGGTGGTAGTTGAGGTTTTGACTGCATGGTGGAATTTAAGGGGTAGACAGCATGGTGGTAGTTGAGGGATAGACAGCATAATTGTAGGTGAGGGGTAACATCATGGTGGTAGTTGAGTGTTAGACAGCATGGTGGTAGTTGAGAGGTAGACAGCATGGTTGTAATTGAGGGGTAACATCATGGTGGTAGTTGAGGGGTAGACAGCAGGGTTGTAGTTGAGGGGTAACATCATGGTGGTAGTTGAGGGGTAGACAGTATGATGGTAGTTGAGGGTTTGACAGCATGGTGGTAGTTATTGGGTAGACAGCATGATGGTAGTTGAGGGGTAGACAGTATTGTGGTAGTTGAGGGGTAGACAGCATGTTGGTAGTTGAGGGTTAGACTGCATGGCGGTAGTTGAGGGGTAACATCATAGTGGTAGTTGAAGGGTAACTGCATGGTGGTAGTTGAGGGGTAGACAGCATGGTGGTAGTTGAGGGGTAGACAGCATGGTGGTAGTTGAGGGGTAGACAGCATGTTGGTAGTTGAGGGTTAGACAGCATGGCGGTAGTTGAGGGGTAACATCATAGTGGTAGTTGAAGGGTAACTGCATGGTGGTAGTTGAGGGGTAACAGCATGGTGGTAGTTGAGGGGTAACATCATGGTGGTAGTTGAGGGTTAGACAGCATGGTGGTAGTTGAGGGGTAGACAGCATGTTGGTAGTTGAGGGTTAGAAAGCATGGCGGTAGTTGAGGGGTAACATCATAGTGGTAGTTGAAGGGTAACTGCATGGTGGTAGTTGAAGGGTAGACAGCATGGTGGTAGTTGAGGTTTTGACTGCATGGTGGAATAGAGGGGTAGACAGCATGGTTGTAGTTGAGGGGTAACAGAATGGTGGTTGTTGAGGGGTAACATAAAGTTGGTAGTTGAGGGGAAACAGCATGTTGGTAGTTGAGGGTTAACATGATGGTGGTAGTTGAGGGTTAGACAGCATGGTGGTAGGTGAGGGGTAACATCATGGTGGTAGATGAGGGGTAGACAGCATGGTGGTAGTTGAGGGTAACATCATGGTGGTAGTTGAGGGGTAGACAGCGTTGTGGTAGTTGAGGGGTAGACAGCTTGGTGATAGTTGAGGGGTAGACAGCATAGTGGTAGTTGAGGCGTAACAGCATGGTGGTAGTTGAGGGCTAGACAGCATGGTGGTAGTTGAGGGGTAACAGCATGGTGGTAGTTGAGGGGTAACAGCATGGTGGTAGTGGAGGGGTAACAGCATGATGATAGTTGAGGGGTAACAGAATGGTGATAGTTGAGTGGAAACAGCATGTTGGTAGTTGATGGGTAGACAGCATGATGGTAGTTGAGGGTTTGACAGCATGGTGGTAGTTAAGGGGTAGACAGCATGATGGTAGTTGAGGTTTTGACTGCATGGTGGAATAGAGGGGTAGACAGCATGGTTGTAGTTGAGGGGTAACAGAATGGTGGTTGTTGAGGGGTAACATAAAGTTGGTAGTTGAGGGGAAACAGCATGTTGGTAGTTGAGGGTTAACATGATGGTGGTAGTTGAGGGGTAGACAGCATGGTGGTAGGTGAGGGGTAACATCATGGTGGTAGATGAGGGGTAGACAGCATGGTGGTAGTTGAGGGGTAACATCATGGTGGTTGTTGAGGGGTAGACAGCGTTGTGGTAGTTGAGGGGTAGACAGCTTGGTGGTAGTTGAGGGGTAGACAGCATAGTGGTAGTTGAGGCGTAACAGCATGGTGGTAGTTGAGGGTAGACAGCATGGTGGTAGTTGAGGGTAACAGCATGGTGGTAGTTGAGGGGTAACAGCATGGTGGTAGTGGAGGGTAACAGCATGATGATAGTTGAGGGGTAACAGAATGGTGATAGTTGAGTGGAAACAGCATGTTGGTAGTTGATGGGTAGACAGCATGATGGTAGTTGAGGGTTTGACAGCATGGTGGTAGTTAAGGGGTAGACAGCATGATGGTAGTTGAGGGGTAGACAGCATTGTGGTATTTGAGGGGTAGACAGCATGTTGGTAGTTGAGGGTTAGACAGCATGGCGGTAGTTGAGGGGTAACATCATAGTGGTAGTTGAAGGGTAACTGCATGGTGGTAGTTGAGGGGTAGACAGCATGGTGGTAGTTGAGGGGTAGACAGCATGTTGGTAGTTGAGGGGTAGACAGCATGGCGGTAGTTGAGGGGTAACATCATAGTGGTAGTTGAAGGGTAACTGCATGGTGGTAGTTGAGGGTAACAGCATGGTGGTAGTTGAGGGGTAACATCATGGTGGTAGTTGAGGGTTAGACAGCATGGTGGTAGTTGAGGGGTAGACAGCATGTTGGTAGTTGAGGGTTAGAAAGCATGGCGGTAGTTGAGGGTAACATCATAGTGGTAGTTGAAGGGTAACTGCATGGTGGTAGTTGAAGGGTAGACAGCATGGTGGTAGTTGAGGTTTTGACTGCATGGTGGAATAGAGGGGTAGACAGCATGGTTGTAGTTGAGGGGTAACAGAATGGTGGTTGTTGAGGGGTAACATAAAGTTGGTAGTTGAGGGGAAACAGCATGTTGGTAGTTGAGGGTTAACATGATGGTGGTAGTTGAGGGTTAGACAGCATGGTGGTAGGTGAGGGGTAACATCATGGTGGTAGATGAGGGGTAGACAGCATGGTGGTAGTTGAGGGGTAACATCATGGTGGTAGTTGAGGGGTAGACAGCGTTGTGGTAGTTGAGGGGTAGACAGCTTGGTGATAGTTGAGGGGTAGACAGCATAGTGGTAGTTGAGGCGTAACAGCATGGTGGTAGTTGAGGGCTAGACAGCATGGTGGTAGTTGAGGGGTAACAGCATGGTGGTAGTTGAGGGGTAACAGCATGGTGGTAGTGGAGGGGTAACAGCATGATGATAGTTGAGGGGTAACAGAATGGTGATAGTTGAGTGGAAACAGCATGTTGGTAGTTGATGGGTAGACAGCATGATGGTAGTTCAGGGTTTGACAGCATGGTGGTAGTTAAGGGGTAGACAGCATGATGGTAGTTGAGGTTTTGACTGCATGGTGGAATAGAGGGGTAGACAGCATGGTAGTAGTTGAGGGGTAACAGAATGGTGGTTGTTGAGGGGTAACATAAAGTTGGTAGTTGAGGGGAAACAGCATGTTGGTAGTTGAGGGTTAACATGATGGTGGTAGTTGAGGGGTAGACAGCATGGTGGTAGGTGAGGGGTAACATCATGGTGGTAGATGAGGGTAGACAGCATGGTGGTAGTTGAGGGGTAACATCATGGTGGTTGTTGAGGGGTAGACAGCGTTGTGGTAGTTGAGGGGTAGACAGCTTGGTGGTAGTTGAGGGGTAGACAGCATAGTGGTAGTTGAGGCGTAACAGCATGGTGGTAGTTGAGGGGTAGACAGCATGGTGGTAGTTGAGGGGTAACAGCATGGTGGTAGTTGAGGGGTAACAGCATGGTGGTAGTGGAGGGGTAACAGCATGATGATAGTTGAGGGGTAACAGAATGGTGATAGTTGAGTGGAAACAGCATGTTGGTAGTTGATGGGTAGACAGCATGATGGAAGTTGAGGGTTTGACAGCATGGTGGTAGTTAAGGGGTAGACAGCATGATGGTAGTTGAGGGGTAGACAGCATTGTGGTAGTTGAGGGGTAGACAGCATGTTGGTAGTTGAGGGTTAGACAGCATGGCGGTAGTTGAGGGGTAACATCATAGTGGTAGTTGAAGGGTAACTGCATGGTGGTAGTTGAGGGGTAGACAGCATGGTGGTAGTTGAGGGGTAGACAGCATGTTGGTAGTTGAGGGGTAGACAGCATGGCGGTAGTTGAGGGGTAACATCATAGTGGTAGTTGAAGGGTAACTGCATGGTGGTAGTTGAGGGGTAACAGCATGGTGGTAGTTGAGGGGTAACATCATGGTGGTAGTTGAGGGTTAGACAGCATGGTGGTAGTTGAGGGGTAGACAGCATGTTGGTAGTTGAGGGTTAGAAAGCATGGCGGTAGTTGAGGGGTAACATCATAGTGGTAGTTGAAGGGTAACTGCATGGTGGTAGTTGAAGGGTAGACAGCATGGTGGTAGTTGAGGTTTTGACTGCATGGTGGAATAGAGGGGTAGACAGCATGGTTGTAGTTGAGGGGTAACAGAATGGTGGTTGTTGAGGGGTAACATAAAGTTGGTAGTTGAGGGGAAACAGCATGTTGGTAGTTGAGGGTTAACATGATGGTGGTAGTTGAGGGTTAGACAGCATGGTGGTAGGTGAGGGGTAACATCATGGTGGTAGATGAGGGGTAGACAGCATGGTGGTAGTTGAGGGGTAACATCATGGTGGTAGTTGAGGGGTAGACAGCGTTGTGGTAGTTGAGGGGTAGACAGCATGGTGGTAGTTAAGGGGTAGACAGCATGATGGTAGTTGAGGGGTAGACAGCATTGTGGTAGTTGAGGGGTAGACAGCATGTTGGTAGTTGAGGGTTAGACAGCATGGCGGTAGTTGAGGGGTAACATCATAGTGGTAGTTGAAGGGTAACTGCATGGTGGTAGTTGAGGGGTAGACAGCATGGTGGTAGTTGAGGGGTAGACAGCATGTTGGTAGTTGAGGCGTAGACAGCATGTTGGTAGTTGAGGGTTAGACAGCATGGCGGTAGTTGAGGGGTAACATCATAGTGGTAGTTGAAGGGTAACTGCATGGTGGTAGTTGAGGGGTAACAGCATGGTGGTAGTTGAGGGGTAACATCATGGTGGTAGTTGAGGGTTAGACAGCATGGTGGTAGTTGAGGGGTAGACAGCATGTTGGTAGTTGAGGGTTAGAAAGCATGGCGGTAGTTGAGGGGTAACATCATAGTGGTAGTTGAAGGGTAACTGCATGGTGGTAGTTGAAGGGTAGACAGCATGGTGGTAGTTGAGGTTTTGACTGCATGGTGGAATTTAAGGGGTAGACAGCATGGTGGTAGTTGAGGGATAGACAGAATAATTGTAGGTGAGGGGTAACATCATGGTGGTAGTTGAGTGTTAGACAGCATGGTGGTAGTTGAGAGGTAGACAGCATGGTTGTAATTGAGGGGTAACATCATGGTGGTAGTTGAGGGTAGACAGCAGGGTTGTAGTTGAGGGGGTAACATCATGGTGGTAGTTGAGGGTAGACAGTATGATGGTAGTTGAGGGTTTGACAGCATGGTGGTAGTTAAGGGGTAGACAGCATGATGGTAGTTGAGGGATAACATCATGGAGTAAGTAGAGGGGTAGACAGCATGGTTGTAGTTGAGGGGTAACAGAATGGTGGTTGTTGAGGGGTAACATAAAGTTGGTAGTTGAGGGGAAACAGCATGTTGGTAGTTGAGGGTTAACATGATGGTGGTAGTTGAGGGGTAGACAGCATGGTGGTAGGTGAGGGGTAACATCATGGTGGTAGATGAGGGGTAGACAGCATGGTGGTAGTTGAGGGGTAACATCATGGTGGTAGTTGAGGGGTAGACAGCGTTGTGGTAGTTGAGGGGTAGACAGCTTGGTGGTAGTTGAGGGGTAGACAGCATAGTGGTAGTTGAGGCGTAACAGCATGGTGGTAGTTGAGGGGTAGACAGCATGGTGGTAGTTGAGGGGTAGACAGCATGGTGGTAGTTGAGGGGTAACATCATAGTGGTAGTTGAGGGGTAGACAGCATGGTGGTAATTGAGGGGTAGACAGCATGTTGGTAGTTGAGGGGTAGACAGCATGGCGGAAGTTGAGGGGTAACAGCATGGTGGTAGTTGATGGGTAACAGCATGGTGGTAGTGGAGGGGTAACAGCATGATGATAGTTGAGGGGTAACAGAATGGTTATAGTTGAGTGGAAACAGCATGTTGGTAGTTGATGGGTAGACAGCATGGTGGTAGTTGAGGGGTAACATCATGGTGGTAGTTGAGGGGTAGACAGCATGGTGGTAGTTGAGGTGTAACAGCATGGTGGTAGTTGAGGGGTAGACAGCATGGTGGTAGTTGAGGGGTAGACAGCATGGTGGTAGTTGAGGGGTAGACAGCATGGTGGTAGTTGAGGGGTAGACAGCATGTTGGTAGTTGAGGGGTAACATCATAGTGGTAGTTGAAGGGTAACTGCATGGTGGTAGTTGAGGGGTAGACAGCATGGTGGTAGTTGAGGGGTAACATCATGGTGGTAGTTGAGGGGTAGACAGCATGGTGGTAATTGAGGGGTGGACAGCATGTTGGTAGTTGAGGGTTAGACAGCATGGCGGTAGTTGAGGGGTAACATCATAGTGGTAGTTGAAGGGTAACTGCATGGTGGTTGTTGAGGGGTAGACAGCATGGTGGTAGTTGAGGGGTAACATCATGGTGGTAGTTGAGGGTTAGACAGCATGGTGGTAGTTGAGGGGTAGACAGCATGTTGGTAGTTGAGGGTTAGACAGCATGGCGGTAGTTGAGGGGTAACATCATAGTGGTTGTTGAAGGGTAACTGCATGGTGGTAGTTGAGGGGTAGACAGCATGGTGGTAGTTGAGGTTTTGACTGCATGGTGGAATTTAAGGGGTAGACAGCATGGTGGTAGTTGAGGGATAGACAGCATAATTGTAGGTGAGGGGTAACATCATGGTGGTAGTTGAGTGTTAGACAGCATGGTGGTAGTTGAGAGGTAGACAGCATGGTTGTAATTGAGGAGTAACATCATGGTGGTAGTTGAGGGGTAGACAGCAGGGTTGTAGTTGAGGGGTAACATCATGGTGGTAGTTGAGGGGTAGACAGTATGATGGTAGTTGTGGGTTAGACAGCATGGTGGTAGTTGAGGGGTACACAGCATGGTGGTATGTTGAGGGGTAGACAGCATGGTGGTAGTTGAGGGGTAACAGCATGGTGGTAGTTGAGGGTTAACATAAAGGTGGTAGTTGAGGGGTAACAGCATGGTGGTAGTTGAGAGGAAAAATGATGGTGGAAGTAGAGGGGTAGATAGCATGGTGGTAGTTGAGGGCTAACAGCATGGTGGTAGATGAGGCAGAACAGCATGGTGGTAGTTGAGGGGTAGACAGTATGGGGGTAGTTGAGGGGAAGACAGAATGGTGGTAGTTGAGGGGTATACAGCATGGTGGTAGTTGAGGCGTAACAGCATGGTGGTAGTTGAGCGGTAGACAGCATGGTGGTAGTTGAGGGGTTACCGCATGGTGGTAGTTGAGGGGTAACAGCATGGTGGTAGTTGAGGGGTAACAGCATGGTGATAGTTGAGGGGTAACAGAATGGTGATAGTTGAGTGGAAACAGCATGGTGGTAGTTGATGGGTAGACAGAATGGTGGTAGTTGAGGGGTAGATAGCAAAGTGGTAGTTTAGGGGTAACAGCATGGTGGTAGTTGAGGGGTAGACAGCATCGTGGTAGTTCGAGAGGTAGACAGCATGGTGGTAGTTGAGGGTTAGAAAGCCTGGCGGTAGTTGATGGGTAACAGCATGGTGGTAGATGAGGCAGAACAGCATGGTGGTAGTTGAGGGGTAGACAGCATGGTGGTAGTTGAGGTTTTGACAGCATGGTGGAATTTAAGGGGTAGACAGCATGGTGGTAGTTGAGGGGTAACAGCATGGTGGTAGTTGAGGGGTAGAGAGCATGGTGGTAGTTCGAGAGGTAGACAGCATGTTGGTAGTTGAGGGGTAGACAGGAGGTTGGTAATTGATGGTTGGACAGCCTGGCGGTAGTTGATGGGTAACAGCATGGTGGTAGATGAGGCAGAACAGCATGGTGGTAGTTGAGGGGTAGACAGCATGGGGGTAGTTGAGGGGTAACAGCATGGTGGTAGTTGAGGGGTAGACAGAATGGTGGTGGTTGAGGGGTAGACAGCATGGTTGTAGCTGAGGGGTAACATCATGGTGGTAGTTGAGGGGTAGACAGTATGATGGTAGTTGAGGGTTAGACAGCATGGTGGTAGTTGAGGGGTCGACAGCACAATGGTAGTTGAGGGGTAACATCATGGTGGTAGTTGAGGGGTAGACAGCATGGTGGTTGTTGAGGGGTAGACAGCATGGTGGTAGTTGAGGGGTAGACAGCATGGTGGTAGTTCGAGAGGTAGACAGCATGGTGGTAGTTGAGGGGTAGACAGCAGGATGGTAATTGAAGGTTAGACAGCCTGGCGGTAGTTGATGGGTAACAGCATGGTGGTAGATGAGGCAGAACAGCATGGTGGTAGTTGAGGGGTAGACAGCATGGGGGAAGTTGAGGGGTACAGCATGGTGGTAGTTGAGGGGTAGACAGAATGGTGGTAGTTGAGGAGTAGACAGCAAAGTGGTAGTTTAGGGGTAACAGCATGGTGGTAGTTGAGGGGTATTAGCATGGTGGTAGTTGAGGGGTAGACAGCATGGTGGTAGTTCGAGAGGTAGACAGCATGGTGGTAGTTGAGGGGTAGACAGCAGGTTGGTAATTGAAGGTTAGACAACCTGGCGGTAGTTGAAGGGTAACAGCATGGTGGTAGATGAGGCAGAAGAGCATGGTGGTAGTTGAGGGGTAGACAGAATGGGGGTAGTTGAGGGGTAACAGCATGGTGGTAGTTGAGGGGTAGACAGAATGGTGTTGGTTGAGGGGTAGACAGCATGGTTGTAGCTGAGGGGTAACATCATGGTGGTAGTTGAGGGGTAGACAGTATGATGAAAGTTGAGGGTTAGACAGCATGGTGGTAGCTGAGGGGTAGACAGCATAATGGTAGTTGAGGGGTAACATCATGGTGGTAGTTGAGGGGTAGACAGCATGGTGGTTGTTGAGGGGTAGACAGCATGGTGGTAGTTGAGGGGTAACAGCATGGTGGTTGTTGAGGGGTAACAGCATGGTGGTAGTTGAGGGGTAGACAGCATGGTGGTAGTTCGAGAGGTAGACAGCATGGTGGTAGTTGAGGGGTAGACAGCAGGATGGTAATTGAAGGTTAGACAGCCTGGCGGTAGTTGATGGGTAGACAGCATGGTGGTAGATGAGGCAGAACAGCATGGTGGTAGTTGAGGGGTAGACAGCATGGTGGTAGTTGAGAGTTAGACAGCATGGCGATAGTTGAGGGGTAACAGCATGGCGGTATTTGAGGCGTAACACCATGGTGGTAGTTGAGGGGTAGACAGCATGGTGGTAGTTGAGGGGTAGACAGCATGGTGGTTGTTGAGGGGTAGACAGCATGGTGGTAGTTGAGGGGTAACAGCATGGTGGTAGTTGAGGGGTAGACAGCATGGTGGTAGTTTGGGGGTTAGACAGCATGGTGGTAGTTGAGTGGTAGACAGCAGGTTGGTAATTGAAGGTTGGACAGCCTAGCGGTGGT
Source organism: Brachymystax lenok tsinlingensis (assembly GCA_030435695.1). NCBI lineage: Eukaryota > Metazoa > Chordata > Actinopteri > Salmoniformes > Salmonidae > Brachymystax > Brachymystax lenok. The sequence goes on along the minus strand of CM059783.1, from coordinate 21,557,194 downwards.
TGAAGGGTAACAGCATGGTGGTAGATGAGGGGTAGACAGCATGGCGGTCGTTTAGGGGTAACAGCATGGTGGTAGTTGAGTGGTAACAGAATGGTGGTAGTTGAGGGGTATACAGCATGCTGGTAGTTGAGGGGTAGATAGCATGGTGGTAGTTGAGAGTTAGACAGCATGGCGGTAGTTGAGGGGTAACAGCATGGCGGTATTTGAGGCGTAACAGCATGGTGGTAGTTGAGGGGTAGACAGCATGGTGGTAGTTGAGGGGTAGACAGCATGGTGGTTGTTGAGGGGTAGACAGCATGGTGGTAGTTGAGGGGTAACAGCATGGTGGTAGTTGAGGGGTAGACAGCATGGTGGTAGTTCGAGAGGTAGACAGCATGGTGGTAGTTGAGGGGTAGACAGCAGGTTGGTAATTGAAGGTTAGAAAGCCTGGCGGTAGTTGAAGGGTAACAGCATGGTGGTAGATGAGGGGTAGACAGCATGGCGGTCGTTTAGGGGTAACAGCATGGTGGTAGTTGAGTGGTAACAGAATGGTGGTAGTTGAGAATTAGACAGCATGGCGGTAGTTGAGGGGTAACAGCATGGCGATATTTGAGGCGTAACAGCATGGTGGTAGTTGAGGGGTAGACAGCATGGTGGTTGTTGAGGGGTAGACAGCATGGTGGTAGTTGAGGGGTAACAGCATGGTGGTAGTTGAGGGGTAGACAGCATGGTGGTAGTTCGAGTGGTAGACAGCATGGTGGTAGTTGAGGGGTAGACAGCAGGTTGGTAATTGAAGGTTAGACAGCCTGGCGGTAGTTGAAGGGTAACAGCATGGTGGTAGATGAGGCAGAAGAGCATGGTGTTAGTTGAGGGGTAGACAGCATGGGGGTAGTTGAGGGGTAACAGCATGGTGGTAGTTGAGGGGTAGACAGAATGGTGTTGGTTGAGGGGTAGACAGCATGGTTGTAGCTGAGGGGTAACATCATGGTGGTAGTTGAGGGGTAGACAGCAGGTTGGTAATTGAAGGTTAGAAAGCCTGGCGGTAGTTGAGGGGTACAGCATGGTGGTAGTTGAGGGGTAGACAAAATGGTGGTAGTTGAGGGGTAGACAGCATGGTGGTAGTTTAGGGGTAACAGCATGGTGGTAGTTGAGGGGTAGACAGCATGGCGGTCGTTTAGGGGTAACAGCATGGTGGTAATTGAGTGATAACAGAATGGTGGTAATTGAGGGGTAGACAGCATGCTGGTAGTTGAGGGGAAGAGAGCATGGTGGTAGTTCGAGAGGTAGACAGCATGGTGGTAGTTGAGGGGTAGACAGGAGGTTGGTAATTGAAGGTTAGACAGCCTGGCGGTAGTTGATGGGTAACAGCATGGTGGTAGATGAGGCAGATCAGCATGTTGGTAGTTGAGGGGTAGACAGCATGGGGGTAGTTGAGGGGTAACAGCATGGTGGTAGTTGAGGGGTAGACAGAATGGTGGTGGTTGAGGGGTAGACAGCATGGTTGTAGCTGAGGGGTAACATCATGGTGGTAGTTGAGGGGTAGACAGTATGATGGTAGTTGAGGGTTAGACAGCATGGTGGTAGTTGAGGGGTAGACAGCACAATGGTAGTTGAGGGGTAACATCATGGTGGTAGTTGAGGGGTAGACAGCATGGTGGTTGTTGAGGGGTAGACAGCATGGTGGTAGTTGAGGGGTAACAGCATGGTGGTAGTTGTGGGGTAGACAGCATGGTGGTAGTTCGAGAGGTAGACAGCATGGTGGTAGTTGAGGGGTAGACAGCAGGATGGTAATTCAAGGTTAGACAGCCTGGCGGTAGTTGATGGGTAACAGCATGGTGGTAGTTGAGGGGTAGACAGCATGGGGGTAGTTGAGGGGTACAGCATGGTGGTAGTTGAGGGGTAGACAGAATGGTGGAAGTTGAGGGGTAGACAGCAAAGTGGTAGTTTAGGGGTAACAGCATGGTGGTAGTTGAGGGGTAACAGCATGGTGGTAGTTGAGGGGTAGACAGCATGGCGGTCGTTTAGGGGTAACAGCATGGTGGTAGTTGAGCGGTAACAGAATGGTGGTAGTTGATGGGTAGACAGCATGCTGGTAGTTGAGGGGTAGACAGCATGGTGGTAGTTGAGAGTTAGACAGCATGGCGGTAGTTGAGGGGTAACAGCATGGCGGTATTTGAGGCGTAACAGCATGGTGGTAGTTGAGGGGTAGACAGCATGGTGGCAGTTGAGGGGTAGACAGCATGGTGGTTGTTGAGGGGTAGACAGCATGGTGGTAGTTGAGGGGTAACAGCATGGTGGTAGTTGAGGGGTAGACAGCAGGTTGGTAATTGAAGGTTAGACAGCCTGGCGGTTGTTGAAGGGTAACAGCATGGTGGTAGATGAGGCAGAAGAGCATGGTGGTAGTTGAGGGGTAGACAGCAGGTTGGTAATTGAAGGTTAGACAGCCTGGCGGTAGTTGAAGGGTAACAGCATGGTGGTAGATGAGGCAGAAGAGCATGGTGGTAGTTGAGGGGTAGACAGCATGGGGGTAGTTGAGGGGTAACAGCATGGTGGTAGTTGAGGTTTAGACGGAATGGTGGTGGTTGAGGGGTAGACAGCATGGTTGTAGCTGAGGGGTAACATCATGGTGGTAGTTGAGGGGTAGACAGCATGGTGGTTGTTGAGGGGTAGACAGCATGGTGGTAGTTGAGGGGTAACAGCATGGTGGTAGTTGAGGGGTAGACAGCATAGTGGTAGTTGAGGGGTAGACAGCAGGATGGTAATTGAAGGTTAGACAGCCTGGCGGTAGTTGATGGGTAACAGCATGGTGGTAGATGAGGCAGAACAGCATGGTGGTAGTTGAGGGGTAGACAGCATGGGGGTAGTTGAGGCGTACAGCATGGTGGTAGTTGAGGGGTAGACAGAATGGTGGTAGTTGAGGGGTAGACAGCAAAGTGGAAGTTTAGGGGTAACAGCATGGTGGTAGTTGAGGGGTAGACAGCATGGCGGTCGTTTAGGGGTAACAGCATGGTGGTAGTTGAGCGGTAACAGAATGGTGGTAATTGAGGGGTGGACAGCATGCTGGTAGTTGAGGGGAAGACAGCATGGTGGTAGTTGAGAGTTAGACAGCATGGTGGTAGTTGAGGGGTAACAGCATGGCGGTATTTGAGGCGTAACAGCTTGGTGGTAGTTGAGGGGTAGACAGCATGGTGGTAGTTGAGGGGTAGACAGCATGGTGGTTGTTGAGGGGTAGACAGCATGGTGGTAGTTGAGGGGTAACAGCATGGTGGTAGTTGAGGGGTAGACAGCATGGTGGTAGTTGAGGGGTAGACTGCAGGTTGGTAATTGAAGGTTAGACAGCCTGGCGGTAGTTGAAGGGTAGACAGCATGGTGGTTGTTGAGGGGTAGACAGCATGGTGGTTGTTGAGGGGTAGACAGCAAGTTGGTAGTTTAGGGGTAACAGCATGGTGGTAGTTGAGGGGTAACAGCATGGTGGTAGTTGAGGGGTAGACAGCATGGCGGTAGTTTAGGGGTAACTGCATGGTGGTAGTTGAGAGGTAGACAGCATGGTGGTAGTTGAGGGGTAACAGCGTGGTGGTAGTTGAGGGGTAGACAGCGTGGTGGTAGTTGTGTGTTAACAGCATGGTGGTAGTTGAGGTTTAGACAGCATGGCGGTAGTTGAGGGGTAACAGCATGGTGGAAGTTGAGGCGTAACAGCATGGTGGTAGTTGAGGGGTAACAGCATGGTGGTAGTTGAGGGGTAGACAGCATGGCGGTAGTTGAGGGTTAGACAGCAAGGTGGTAGTTTAGGGGTAACAGCATGGTGGTAGTTGAGGGGTAGACAGCAAGTTGGTAGTTTAGGGGTAACAGCATGGTGGTAGTTGAGGGGTAGACAGCATGGTGGTAGTTGAGGGGTAACAGCGTGGTGGTAGTTGAGGGGTACACAGATTGGTGGTAGTTGTGTGGTAACAGCATGGTGGTAGTTGAGGAGTACCAGCATGGTGGGTTAGTTGAGGGGTAGACAGCATGGTGGTAGTTGAGGGGTAACAGCATGGTGTTAGTTGAGGGGTAACATCATGGTTGGAAGTTGAGGGGTAGACAGCATGGTAGTTGTTGAGGGGTAGACAGCCTGGCGGTTGTTGAGGGGTAACAGCATGGTGGTAGTTGAGGTTTAGACAGCATGGATTAGACAGCATGGTGGTAGTTGAGGGGTACACAGCATGGTGGTAGTTGAGGGGTAGACAGCATGGTGGTAGTTGAGGGGTAGACAGCTAGCCTGGCGGTAGTTGAGGGGTAACAGCATTGTGGTAGTTGAGGCATAACAGCATGGTGGTAGTTGAGGGGTAGACAGCATGGTGGTTGTTGAGGGGTAACATTATGGTGGAAGTTGAGGGGTAGACAGCATGGTGTTAGTTGAGGGTTAGACAGCATGGCGGTATTTGAGGGGTAACAGCATGGTGGTAGTTGAGGCGTAACAGCATGGTGGTAGTTGAGGGGTAGACAGCATGGTGGTTGTTGAGGGGTAGACAGCATGGTGGTAGTTGAGGGGTAGACAGCAAGTTGGTAGTTTAGGGGTAACAGCATGGTGGTAGTTGAGGGGTAACAGCATGGTGGTAGTTGAGGGGTAGACAGCATGGCGGTAGTTTAGGGGTAACTGCATGGTGGTAGTTGAGCGGTAGACAGCATGGTGGTAGTTGAGGGGTAGACAGCATGGTGGTAGTTGAGGGGTAGACAGCGTGGTGGTAGTTGAGGGGTAGACAGCGTGGTGGTAGTTGTGTGTTAACAGCATGGTGGTAGTTGAGGAGTAACAGCATGGTGGAAGTTGAGGGGTAGACAGCATCGTGTTAGTTGAGGGTTAGACAGCATGGCGGTTGTTGAGGGGTAACAGCATAATGGTAAATGAGGCGTAACAGCATGGTGGTAGTTGAGGGGTAGACAGCATGGTGGTTGTTGAGGGGTAGACAGCAAGGTGGTAGTTTAGGGGTAACAGCATGGTGGTAGTTGAGGGGTAACAGCATGGCGGTAGTTGAGGGGTACACAGCATGGTGGTAGTTGAGTGGTAGACAGCATGGTGGTAGTTCAGGGGTAGACAGCGTGGTTGTAGTTGAGGGGTAACAGCAAGGTGGTTGTTGAGGGGTAGACAGCATGGCGGTATTTGAGTGGTAGACATCGTAGTGGTAGTTGATGGGTAGACAGCATTGTTGTAGTTGAGGGGTAACAGCATGGTGGTAGTTGAGGCCTAACAGCATGGTGGTAGTTGAGGGGTAGACAGCATGGTGGTAGTTGAGGTTTAGACAGCATGGGTTAGACAACATGCTGGTAGTTGAGGGTTTGACAGCATGGCGGTAGTTGAGGGGTAACAGCATTGTGGTATTTGAAGGGTAACAGCATGGTGGTAGTTGGGGGTAGACAGCATGGTGGTAGTTGAAGTGTAGACAGAATGGTGGTAGTTGAGGGTTGACAGCATGGTGGTAGTTGAGGGTAACAGCATGGTGGTAGTTGAGGGTAACAGCATGGTGGTAGTTGAGGGTAGACAGCATGGTGGTAGTTGATGTTTAGACAGCATGGGTTAGACAACATGCTGGTAGTTGAGGGTTTGACAGCATGGCGGTAGTTGAGGGGTAACAGCATGGTGGTAGTTGAGGCGTAACAGCATGGTGGTAGTTGAGGGTAGACAGCATGGTGGTTGTTGAGGGTAGACAGCATGGTGGTAGTTGAGGGTAGACAGCAAGTTGGTAGTTTAGGGTAACAGCATGGTGGTAGTTGAGGGGTAACAGCATGGTGGTAGTTGAGGGGTAGACAGCATGGTGGTAGTTGAGGTTTAGACAGCATGGGTTAGACAAAATGCTGGTAGTTGAGGGTTTGACAGCATGGCGGTAGTTGAGGGTAACAGCATGGTGGTAGTTGAGCGTAACAGCATGGTGGTAGTTGAGGGGTAGACAGCATGGTGGTAGTTGAGGGGTAACAGCATGGTGGTTGTTGAGGGGTAACTGCATGGTGGTCGTTGAGGGGTAGACAGCATGGTGGTAGTTTAGTGGTAGACAGCATGGTGGTAGTTTAGTGGTAACAGCATGGTGGTAGTTGAGGTGTAGACAGCATGGTGGTAGTTGAGGGGTAGACAGCAAGGTGGTAGTTTAGGGGTAACAGCATGGTGGTAGTTGAGGGGTAACAGCATGGTGGTAGTTGAGGGGTAGACAGCATGGTGATAGTTTATGGTTAGACATCGTAGTGGTAGTTGATGGGTAGACAGCATTGTTGCAGTTGAGTGGTAACAGCATTGTGGTATTTGAAGGGTAACAGCATGTTGGTAGTTGAGGGGTAGACAGCATGGTGGTAGTTGGAAGTGTAGACATTATGGTGGTAGTTGTGGGGTACACAGCATGGTGGTAGTTGAGGGGGTAACAGCATGGTGGTAGTTGAGGGATAACAGCATGGTGGTTGTTGAGGGGTAACAGCATGGTGGTAGATGAGGTTTAGACAGCATGGATTAGACAGCATGGTGGTAGTTGAGGGGTACACAGCATGGTGGTAGTTGAGGGGTAGACAGCATGGTGGTAGTTGAGGGAAGACAGCCAACCTGGCGGTAGTTGAGGGGTAACAGCATTGTGGTAGTTGAGGCATAACAGCATGGTGGTAGTTGAGGGGTAGACAGCATGGTGGTTGTTGAGGGGTAACATTATGGTGGAAGTTGAGGGGTAGACAGCATGGTGTTAGTTGAGGGTTAGACAGCATGGCGGTATTTGAGGGGTAACAGCATGGTAGTAGTTGAGGCGTAACAGCATGGTGGTAGTTGAGGGGTAGACAGCATGGTGGTTGTTGAGGGGTAGACAGCATGGTGGTAGTTGAGGGGTAGACAGCAAGTTGGAAGTTTAGGGGTAACAGCATGGTGGTAGTTGAGGGGTAACAGCATGGTGGTAGTTGAGGGGTAGACAGCATGGCGGTAGTTTAGGGGTAACTGCATGGTGGTAGTTGAGCGGTAGACAGCATGGTGGTAGTTGAGGGGTAGACAGCATGGTGGTAGTTGAGGGGTAGACAGCGTGGTGGTAGTTGAGGGGTAGACAGCATGGTGGTAGTTGTGTGTTAACAGCATGGTGGTAGTTGAGGAGTAACAGCATGGTGGAAGTTGAGGGGTAGACAGCATGGTGTTAGTTGAGGGTTAGACAGCATGGCGGTAGTTGAGGGGTAGACAGCGTGGCGGTTGTTGAGGGGTAACAGCATAATGGTAAATGAGGCGTAACAGCATGGTGGTAGTTGAGGGGTAGACAGCATGGTGGTAGTTGAGGGGTAGACAGCAAGGTGGTAGTTTAGGGGTAACAGCATGGTGGTAGTTGAGGGGTAACAGCATGGCGGTAGTTGAGGGGTACACAGCATGGTGGTAGTTGAGTGGTAGACAGCATGGTGGTAGTTCAGGGGTAGACAGCGTGGTTGTAGTTGAGGGGTAACAGCAAGGTGGTAGTTGAGGGGTAGACAGCATGGCGGTATTTGAGTGGTAGACATCATAGTGGTAGTTGATGGGTAGACAGCATTGCTGAAGTTGAGGGGTAACAGCATTGTGGTATTTGAAGGGTAACAGCATGGTGGTAGTTGAGGGTAGACAGCTTGGTGGTAGTTGAGGCGTAACAGCATGGTGGTAGTTGAGGGGTAACAGCATGGTGGTAGTTGAGGGGTAGACAGCATGGTGGTAGTTGAGGTTTAGACAGCATGGGTTAGACAACATGGTGGTAGTTGAGTGTTAGACAGCATGGCGGTAGTTGAGGGGTAACAGCATGTTGGTAGTTGAGGAGTAACATCATGGTGGAAGTTGAGGGTAGACAGCATGGTGGTTGTTGAGGGGTAGACAGCATGGTGGTAGTTGAGGGTAGACAGCAAGTTGGTAGTTTAGGGTAACAGCATGGTGGTAGTTGAGGGTAACAGCATGGTGGTAGTTGAGGGTAGACAGCATGGCGGTAGTTGAGGGTAGACAGCAAGGTGGTAGTTTAGGGTACACAGCATGGTGATAGTTGAGTGGTAGACATCGTAGTGGTAGTTGACGGGTAGACAGCATTGTTGTAGTTGAGGGGTAACAGCATTGTGGTATTTGAAGGGTAACAGCATGGTGGTAGTTGAGGGTAGACAGCATGGTGGTAGTTGAAGTGTAGACAGCATGGTGATCGTTGAGTGGTAGACATCGTAGTGGTAGTTGATGGGTAGACAGCATTGATGTAGTTGAGGGTAACAGCATGGTGGTTGTTAAGGGGTAACAGCATGGTGGTAGTTGAGGGTAGACAGCATGGTGGTAGTTGAGGTTTAGACAGCATGGGTTAGACACCATGGTGGTAGTTGAGTGTTAGACAGCATGGCGGTAGTTGAGGGGTAACAGCATGGTGGTAGTTGAGGCCTAACAGCATGGTGGTAGTTGAGGGGTAGACAGCATGGTGGTAGTTGAGGTTTAGACAGCATGGGTTAGACAACATGCTGGTAGTTGAGGGTTTGACAGCATGGCGGTAGTTGAGGGGTAACAGCATTGTGGTATTTGAAGGGTAACAGCATGGTGGTAGTTGAGGGGTAGACAGCATGGTGGTAGTTGAAGTGTAGACAGAATGGTGGTAGTTGAGGGTTGACATCCTGGTGGTAGTTGAGGGTAACAGCATGGTGGTAGTTGAGGTGGTAACAGCATGGTGGTAGTTGAGGGTAGACAGCAAGGTGGTAGTTTAGGGGTAACAGCATGGTGGTAGTTGAGGGGTAACAGCATGGTGGTAGTTGAGGGGTAGACAGCATGGTGATAGTTTATGGTTAGACATCGTAGTGGTAGTTGATGGGTAGACAGCATTGTTGCAGTTGAGTGGTAACAGCATTGTGGTATTTGAAGGGTAACAGCATGTTGGTAGTATAGGGGTAGACAGCATGGTGGTAGTTGAAGTGTAGACATTATGGTGGTAGTTCTGGGGTACACAGCATGGTGGTAGTTGAGGGGTAACAGCATGGTGGTAGTTGAGGGATAACAGCATGGTGGTTGTTGAGGGGTAACAGCATGGTGGTAGATGAGGTTTAGACAGCATGGATTAGACAGCATGGTGGTAGTTGAGGGTACACAGCATGGTGGTAGTTGAGGGTAGACAGCATGGTGGTAGTTGAGGGGTAGACAGCCAACCTGGCGGTAGTTGAGGGTAACAGCATTGTGGTAGTTGAGGCATAACAGCATGGTGGTAGTTGAGGGTAGACAGCATGGTGGTTGTTGAGGGGTAACATTATGGTGGAAGTTGAGGGTAGACAGCATGGTGTTAGTTGAGGGTTAGACAGCATGGCGGTATTTGAGGGTAACAGCATGGTAGTAGTTGAGGCGTAACAGCATGGTGGTAGTTGAGGGTAGACAGCATGGTGGTTGTTGAGGGGTAGACAGCATGGTGGTAGTTGAGGGTAGACAGCAAGTTGGAAGTTTAGGGGTAACAGCATGGTGGTAGTTGAGGGTAACAGCATGGTGGTAGTTGAGGGTAGACAGCATGGCGGTAGTTTAGGGAGTAACTGCATGGTGGTAGTTGAGCGGTAGACAGCATGGTGGTAGTTGAGGGGTAGACAGCATGGTGGTAGTTGAGGGGTAGACAGCGTGGTGGTAGTTGAGGGGTAGACAGCATGGTGGTAGTTGTGTGTTAACAGCATGGTGGTAGTTGAGGAGTAACAGCATGGTGGAAGTTGAGGGGTAGACAGCATGGTGTTAGTTGAGGGTTAGACAGCATGGCGGTAGTTGAGGGGTAGACAGCGTGGCGGTTGTTGAGGGTAACAGCATAATGGTAAATGAGGCGTAACAGCATGGTGGTAGTTGAGGGTAGACAGCATGGTGGTAGTTGAGGGTAGACAGCAAGGTGGTAGTTTAGGGGTAACAGCATGGTGGTAGTTGAGGGGTAACAGCATGGCGGTAGTTGAGGGGTACACAGCATGGTGGTAGTTGAGTGGTAGACAGCATGGTGGTAGTTCAGGGGTAGACAGCGTGGTTGTAGTTGAGGGGTAACAGCAAGGTGGTAGTTGAGGGTAGACAGCATGGCGGTATTTGAGTGGTAGACATCATAGTGGTAGTTGATGGGTAGACAGCATTGCTGAAGTTGAGGGGTAACAGCATTGTGGTATTTGAAGGGTAACAGCATGGTGGTAGTTGAGGGTAGACAGCTTGGTGGTAGTTGAGGCGTAACAGCATGGTGGTAGTTGAGGGTAACAGCATGGTGGTAGTTGAGGGGGTAGACAGCATGGTGGTAGTTGAGGTTTAGACAGCATGGGTTAGACAACATGGTGGTAGTTGAGTGTTAGACAGCATGGCGGTAGTTGAGGGTAACAGCATGTTGGTAGTTGAGGAGTAACATCATGGTGGAAGTTGAGGGTAGACAGCATGGTGGTTGTTGAGGGTAGACAGCATGGTGGTAGTTGAGGGTAGACAGCAAGTTGGTAGTTTAGGGTAACAGCATGGTGGTAGTTGAGGGTAACAGCATGGTGGTAGTTGAGGGTAGACAGCATGGCGGTAGTTGAGGGGTAGACAGCAAGGTGGTAGTTTAGGGGTACACAGCATGGTGATAGTTGAGTGGTAGACATCGTAGTGGTAGTTGACGGGTAGACAGCATTGTTGTAGTTGAGGGTAACAGCATTGTGGTATTTGAAGGGTAACAGCATGGTGGTAGTTGAGGGTAGACAGCATGGTGGTAGTTGGAAAGTGTAGACAGCATGGTGATCGTTGAGTGGTAGACATCGTAGTGGTAGTTGATGGGTAGACAGCATTGATGTAGTTGAGGGTAACAGCATGGTGGTTGTTAAGGGGGTAACAGCATGGTGGTAGTTGAGGGTAGACAGCATGGTGGTAGTTGAGGTTTAGACAGCATGGGTTAGACACCATGGTGGTAGTTGAGTGTTAGACAGCATGGCGGTAGTTGAGGGAGTAACAGCATGGTGGTAGTTGAGGCCTAACAGCATGGTGGTAGTTGAGGGGTAGACAGCATGGTGGTAGTTGAGGTTTAGACAGCATGGGTTAGACAACATGCTGGTAGTTGAGGGTTTGACAGCATGGCGGTAGTTGAGGGGTAACAGCATTGTGGTATTTGAAGGGTAACAGCATGGTGGTAGTTGAGGGGTAGACAGCATGGTGGTAGTTGAAGTGTAGACAGAATGGTGGTAGTTGAGGGTTGACATCCTGGTGGTAGTTGAGGGGTAACAGCATGGTGGTAGTTGAGGGGTAACAGCATGGTGGTAGTTGAGGGGTAGACAGCAAGGTGGTAGTTTAGGGGTAACAGCATGGTGGTAGTTGAGGGGTAACAGCATGGTGGTAGTTGAGGGGTAGACAGCATGGTGATAGTTTATGGTTAGACATCGTAGTGGTAGTTGATGGGTAGACAGCATTGTTGCAGTTGAGTGGTAACAGCATTGTGGTATTTGAAGGGTAACAGCATGTTGGTAGTTGAGGGGTAGACAGCATGGTGGTAGTTGAAGTGTAGACATTATGGTGGTAGTTCTGGGGGTACACAGCATGGTGGTAGTTGAGGGTAACAGCATGGTGGTAGTTGAGGGATAACAGCATGGTGGTTGTTGAGGGGTAACAGCATGGTGGTAGATGAGGTTTAGACAGCATGGATTAGACAGCATGGTGGTAGTTGAGGGGTACACAGCATGGTGGTAGTTGAGGGGTAGACAGCATGGTGGTAGTTGAGGGGTAGACAGCCAACCTGGCGGTAGTTGAGGGGTAACAGCATTGTGGTAGTTGAGGCATAACAGCATGGTGGTAGTTGAGGGGTAGACAGCATGGTGGTTGTTGAGGGGTAACATTATGGTGGAAGTTGAGGGGTAGACAGCATGGTGTTAGTTGAGGGTTAGACAGCATGGCGGTATTTGAGGGGTAACAGCATGGTAGTAGTTGAGCGTAACAGCATGGTGGTAGTTGAGGGTAGACAGCATGGTGGTTGTTGAGGGTAGACAGCATGGTGGTAGTTGAGGGTAGACAGCAAGTTGGAAGTTTAGGGGGTAACAGCATGGTGGTAGTTGAGGGGGTAACAGCATGGTGGTAGTTGAGGGGTAGACAGCATGGCGGTAGTTTAGGGTAACTGCATGGTGGTAGTTGAGCGGTAGACAGCATGGTGGTAGTTGAGGGGTAGACAGCATGGTGGTAGTTGAGGGGGTAGACAGCGTGGTGGTAGTTGAGGGTAGACAGCATGGTGGTAGTTGTGTGTTAACAGCATGGTGGTAGTTGAGGAGTAACAGCATGGTGGAAGTTGAGGGTAGACAGCATGGTGTTAGTTGAGGGTTAGACAGCATGGCGGTAGTTGAGGGTAGACAGCGTGGCGGTTGTTGAGGGGTAACAGCATAATGGTAAATGAGGCGTAACAGCATGGTGGTAGTTGAGGGGTAGACAGCATGGTGGTAGTTGAGGGGTAGACAGCAAGGTGGTAGTTTAGGGGTAACATCATGGTGGTAGTTGAGGGGTAACAGCATGGCGGTAGTTGAGGGGTACACAGCATGGTGGTAGTTGAGTGGTAGACAGCATGGTGGTAGTTCAGGGGTAGACAGCGTGGTTGTAGTTGAGGGGTAACAGCAAGGTGGTAGTTGAGGGGTAGACAGCATGGCGGTATTTGAGTGGTAGACATCATAGTGGTAGTTGATGGGTAGACAGCATTGCTGAAGTTGAGGGGTAACAGCATTGTGGTATTTGAAGGGTAACAGCATGGTGGTAGTTGAGGGTAGACAGCTTGGTGGTAGTTGAGGCGTAACAGCATGGTGGTAGTTGAGGGGTAACAGCATGTTGGTAGTTGAGGAGTAACATCATGGTGGAAGTTGAGGGGTAGACAGCATGGTGGTTGTTGAGGGGTAGACAGCATGGTGGTAGTTGAGGGGTAGACAGCAAGTTGGTAGTTTAGGGGTAACAGCATGGTGGTAGTTGAGGGGTAACAGCATGGTGGTAGTTGAGGGGTAGACAGCATGGCGGTAGTTGAGGGGTAGACAGCAAGGTGGTAGTTTAGGGGTACACAGCATGGTGATAGTTGAGTGGTAGACATCGTAGTGGTAGTTGACGGGTAGACAGCATTGTTGTAGTTGAGGGGTAACAGCATTGTGGTATTTGAAGGGTAACAGCATGGTGGTAGTTGAGGGTAGACAGCATGGTGGTAGTTGAAGTGTAGACAGCATGGTGATCGTTGAGTGGTAGACATCGTAGTGGTAGTTGATGGGTAGACAGCATTGATGTAGTTGAGGGGTAACAGCATGGTGGTTGTTAAGGGGTAACAGCATGGTGGTAGTTGAGGGGTAGACAGCATGGTGGTAGTTGAGGTTTAGACAGCATGGGTTAGACACCATGGTGGTAGTTGAGTGTTAGACAGCATGGCGGTAGTTGAGGGGTAACAGCATGGTGGTAGTTGAGGCCTAACAGCATGGTGGTAGTTGAGGGGTAGACAGCATGGTGGTAGTTGAGGTTTAGACAGCATGGGTTAGACAAATCAAATCAAATCAAATCAAATTTATTTATAAAGCCCCCCTTACATCAGCTGATGTCACAGAGTGCTGTACAGAAACCCAGCCTAAAACCCCAAACAGCAAGCAATGCAGGTGTAAAAGCACGGTGGCTAGGAAAAACTCCCTAGAAGGCCAAAACCTAGGAAGAAACCTAGAGAGGAACCAGGCTGTGAGGGTGGCCAGTCCTCTTCTGGCTGTGCCGGTGCAGATTATAACAGAACATGGACAAGATTTTAAAATGTTCATAAAACAGGCAGAACAGTTGTAACTGGAGAAGCAGCACGGCCAGGTGGACTCGGGACATCCGGGTAGGCCTTGAGGAATGGTCCTAATGCTCAGGTCCTCCGAGAGAGAGAGAGAGAGAGAGAGAGAGAGAAGAAGAAAAAAGAAAGAGAGAGATAATTAGAGCGAGCATACTTAAATTCGCACAGGACACCAGATAAGAGAAGAAATACTCCAGATATAACAGACGGACCCTAGCACCCCGACACATAAACTACTGCAGCATAAATACTGGGGTGAGACAGGAGGGGTCGGGAGACACTGTGGCCCCGTCCGACGAAACCCGGACAGGGCCAAACAGGCAGGATATAACCCCACCCACTCTGCGAAGCACAGCCCCACACCACTAGAGGGATATCTTCAACCACCAACTTACCATCCTGAGACAAGGCCAGTATAGCCCACAAGATCTCCGCCACGGCACCAGAAGCCAGTGACTCAGCCCCTGTAATAGGGTTAGAGGCAGAGAATCCCAGTGGAGGGAACCGGCCAGGCAAAAGACAGCAAGGGTGGTTCGTTGCTCCAGTGCCTTTCCGTTCACCTTCACACTCCTGGGCCAGACTACACTCAGTCATAAGACCTACTGAAGAGATGAGTCTTCAATAAAGACTTAAAGGTTGAGACCGAGTCTGCGTCTCTCACATGGATAGGCAGACTATTCCATAAAAATGGAGCTCTATAGGAAAAAGCCCTGCCTCCAGCTGTTTGCTTAGAAATTTTAGGGACAGTAAGGAGGCCTGCGTCTTGTGACCGTAGCGTACGTGTAGGTATGTACGGCAGGACCAAATCAGAAAGATAGGTAGGAGCAAGCCCATGTAATGCTTTGTAGGTTAGCAGTAAAACCTTGAAATCAGCCCTTGCCTTAACAGGAAGCCAGTGTAGAGAGGCTAGTACTGGAGTAATATGATCAAATTTTGGGGTTCTAGTCAAGATTCTAGCAGCCGTGTTAAGCACTAACTGAAGTTTATTTAGTGCTTTATCCGGATAGCCGGAAAATAAAGCATTGCAGTAGTCTAACCTAGAAGTTACAAATGCATGGATTAACTTTTCTGCATCATTTTTGGACAGAAAGTTTCTAATTTTTACAATGTTACGTAAATGGAAAAAAGCTGTCCTTGAAACAGTCTTGATATGTTCAGTCAAAAGAGAGATCAGGGTCCAGAGTAACGCCGAGGTCCTTCACAGTTTTATTTGAGACGACTGTACAACCATCAAGATTAATTGTCAGATTCAACAGAAGATCTCTTTGTTTCTTGGGACCTAGGACTAGCATCTCTGTTTTATCAGAGTTTAAAAGTAGAAAATTTTCTGCCATCCACTTCCTTATGTCTGAAACACAGGCTTCAAGGGAGGGCAATTTTGGGGCTTCACCATGTTTCATCGAAATGTACAGCTGTGTGTCATCCGCATAGCAGTGAAAGTTAACATTATGTTTCGAATGACATCACCAAGTGGTAAAATATATAGTGAAAACAATAGTGGTCCCAAAACAGAGCCTTGAGGAACACCGAAATTTACAGTTGATTTGTCAGAGGACAAACCATCCACAGAGACAAACTGATATCTTTCCGACAGATAAGATCTAAACCAGGCCAAAACTTGTCCATGTAGACCAATTTGGGTTTCCAATCTCTCCAAAAAGAATGTGGTGATCGATGGTATCAAAAGCAGCACTAAGGTCTAGGAGCATGAGTACAGTTGCAGAGCCTCGGTCTGACGCCATTAAAGGTCATTTACCACCTTCACAAGTGCAGTCTCAGTGCTATGATGGGGTCTAAAACCAGACTGAAGCGTTTCAGTATACATTGTTTGTCTTCAGGAAGGCAGTGAGTTGCTGCGCAACAGCTTTTTCTAAAATTTTTGAGAGGAATGGAAGATTCGATATAGGCCGATAGTTTTTATATTTTCTGGGTCAAGGTTTGGCTTTTTAAGAGAGGCTTTATTACTGCCACTTTTAGTGAGTTTGGTACACATCCGGTAGATAGAGAGCTGTTTATTATGTTCAACATAGGAGGGCCAAGCACAGGAAGCAGCTCTTTCAGTAGTTTAGTTGGAATAGGGTCCAGTATGCAGCTTGAAGGTTTAGAGGCCATGATTATTTTCATCAATGTGTCAAGAGATATGGTACTAAAAAACTTGAGTGTCTCTCTTGATTTTATGTCCTGGCAAAGTTGTGTGGACTCAGGACAACTGAGCTTTGGAGGAATACGCAGATTTAAAGAGGAGTCCGTAATTTGCTTTCTAATGATCATGATCTTTTCCTCAAAGAAGTTCATGAATGAATCACTGCTAAAGTGAAAGCCATCCTCTCTTGGGGAATGCTGCTTTTTAGTTAGCTTTGTGACAGTATCAAAAAGAAACTTTGGATTATTCTTATTTTCCTCAATTAACTTGGAAAAATAGGATGATCGAGCAGCAGTGAGGGCTCTTCGATACTGCACGGTACTGTCTTTCCAAGCTAGTCGGAAGACTTCCAGTTTGGTGTGGCGCCATTTCCGTTCCAATTTTCTGGTAACTTGCTTCAGAGCTCGGGTATTTTCTGTATACCAGGGAGCTAGTTTTTTTGGCAAATGTTTTTGTTTTTAGGGTGCAACTGCATCTAGGGTATTGCAAGGTTACATTGAGTTCCTCAGTTAGGTGGTTAACTGATTTTTGTACTCTGACGTCCTTGGGTAGGTGGAAGGATTCTGGAAGGGCATCTAGGAATCTTTGGGATGTCTGAGAATTTATAGCACGACTTTTGATGATCCTTGGTTGGGGTCTGAGCAGATTATCTGTTGCGATTTCAAACGTAATAAAATGGTGGTCCGATAGTCCAGGATTATGAGGAAAAACATTAAGATCCACAACATTTATTCCACGGGACAAAACTAGGTCCAGAGTATGACTGTGGCAGTGAGTAGGTCCGGAGACATGTTGAACAAAACCGACAGAGTCGATGACGGCTCCAAAAGCCTTTGGAGTGGGTCTGTGGACTTTTCCATGTGAATATTAAAGTCACCAAAAATTAGAATATTGTCTGCCATGACTACAAGGTCCGATAGGAATTCAGGGAACTCAGTGAGGAATGTTGTATATGGCCCAGGAGGCCTGTAAACAGTAGCTATAAAAAGTGATTGAGTAGGCTGCATAGATTTCATGACTAGAAGCTCAAAAGACGAAACGCGTCGTTTTTGTTTTTGTAAATAGAAATTTGCTATTGTAAATGTTAGCAACACCTCCGCCTTTGCGGGATGCGCGGGGATATGGTCACTAGTGTAACCAGGAGGTGAGGCCTCATTTAACACAATAAATTCATCAGGCTTAAGCCATGTTTCAGTCAGGCCAATCACATCAAGATTATGATCAGTGATTAGTTCATTGACTAGAACTGCCTTGGAAGTGAGGGATCTAACATTGAGTAGCCCCATTTTGAGATGTGAGGTATCACAATCTCTTTCAATAATGGCAGCAATGGAGGAGGTCTTTATTCTAGTGAGATTGCTAAGGCTAACACCGCCATGTTTAGTTTTGCCCAACCTAGGTCGAGGCACAGACACAGTCTCAATAGAGATAGCTGAGCTGACTACACTAACTGTGCTAGTGGCAGACTCCACTAAGCTGGCAGGCTGGCTAACAGCCTGCTGCCTGGCCTGCACCCTATCTCATTGTGAAGCTAGAGGAGTTAGAGCCCTGTCTATGTTCGTCGATAAGATGAGAGCACCCCTCCAGCTAGGATGGAGTCCGTCACTCCTCAACAGGCCAGGCTTGGTCCTGTTTGTGGGTGAGTCCCAGAAAGAGGGCCAATTATCTACAAATTCTATCTTTTGTGTGGGGCAGAAAACAGTTTTCAACCAGCGATTGAGTTGTGAGACTCTGCTGTAGAGCTCATCACTCCCCTAACTGGGAGGGCCAGAGACAATTACTCGATGCCGACACATCTTTCTAGCTGATTTACACGCTGAAGCTATGTTGCGCTTTGTGACCTCTGACTGTTTCATCCTAACATCGTTGGTGCCGACGTGGATAACAATATCTCTATACTCTCTACACTCGCCAGATTTAGCCTTAGCCAGCACCATCTTCAGGTTAGCCTTAACGTCGGTAGCCCTGCCCCCTGGTAAACAGTGTATGATCGCTGGGTGATTCGCTTCAAGTCTAATACTGCGAGTAATGGAGTCGCCAATGACTAGAGTTTTCAATTTGTCAGTGCTAATGGTGGGAGGCCTCGGCATCTCAGACCCGTGAACGGGAGGAGTAGAGACCAGAGAAGGCTCGGCCTCTGACTCCGACCCGCTGCTTAATGGGGAAAACCGGTTGAAAGTTTCTGTCGGCTGAATGAGCGACACGGTTGAGCATTGCTCCAGCATTTCCTTCCAGAAGCCGTGAGAAAATTGTCCGGCTGCGGGGACTGTGCGAGGATTTCTACGACTATCTGTACTTACTGGTGGCACAGACGCTGTTTCATCCTTTCCTACACTTACATTTCCCTTGCCTAACGATTGCGTCTGAAGCTGGGCTTGCAGCACAGCTATCCTCGCCTTAAGCCGACCGTTCTCCTGTATGTTATGAGTACAGCGACTGCAATTAGAAGGCATGATGTTAATGTTACTACTTAGCTTCGGTTGGTGGAGGTCCTGACGAAACACGTCCAGATAAAGCGTCCGGAGTGAAAAAGTTGAATGAAAAAATAAACGGTAATTACAAAGTAAATACCGTAAAACTGTCAGGTAGCAAAGTTAGGTTAGCAACAAAACGCACAGCAGCACGTAAACAAGTCTACTAGTTGTCAACATGCTGGTAGTTGAGGGTTTGACAGCATGGCGGTAGTTGAGGGGTAACAGCATTGTGGTATTTGAAGGGTAACAGCATGGTGGTAGTTGAGGGGTAGACAGCATGGTGGTAGTTGAAGTGTAGACAGAATGGTGGTAGTTGAGGGTTGACATCCTGGTGGTAGTTGAGGGGTAACAGCATGGTGGTAGTTGAGGGGTAACAGCATGGTGGTAGTTGAGGGGTAGACAGCAAGGTGGTAGTTTAGGGGTAACAGCATGGTGGTAGTTGAGGGGTAACAGCATGGTGGTAGTTGAGGGGTAGACAGCATGGTGATAGTTTATGGTTAGACATCGTAGTGGTAGTTGATGGGTAGACAGCATTGTTGCAGTTGAGTGGTAACAGCATTGTGGTATTTGAAGGGTAACAGCATGTTGGTAGTTGAGGGGTAGACAGCATGGTGGTAGTTGAAGTGTAGACATTATGGTGGTAGTTGTGGGGTACACAGCATGGTGGTAGTTGAGGGGTAACAGCATGGTGGTAGTTGAGGGATAACAGCATGGTGGTTGTTGAGGGGTAACAGCATGGTGGTAGATGAGGTTTAGACAGCATGGATTAGACAGCATGGTGGTAGTTGAGGGGTACACAGCATGGTGGTAGTTGAGGGGTAGACAGCATGGTGGTAGTTGAGGGGTAGACAGCCAACCTGGCGGTAGTTGAGGGGTAACAGCATTGTGGTAGTTGAGGCATAACAGCATGGTGGTAGTTGAGGGGTAGACAGCATGGTGGTTGTTGAGGGGTAACATTATGGTGGAAGTTGAGGGGTAGACAGCATGGTGTTAGTTGAGGGTTAGACAGCATGTCGGTATTTGAGGGGTAACAGCATGGTAGTAGTTGAGGCGTAACAGCATGGTGGTAGTTGAGGGGTAGACAGCATGGTGGTTGTTGAGGGGTAGACAGCATGGTGGTAGTTGAGGGGTAGACAGCAAGTTGGAAGTTTAGGGGTAACAGCATGGTGGTAGTTGAGGTGTAACAGCATGGTGGTAGTTGAGGGGTAGACAGCATGGCGGTAGTTTAGGGGTAACTGCATGGTGGTAGTTGAGCGATAGACAGCATGGTGGTAGTTGAGGGGTAGACAGCATGGTGGTAGTTGAGGGGTAGACAGCGTGGTGGTAGTTGAGGGGTAGACAGCATGGTGGTAGTTGTGTGTTAACAGCATGGTGGTAGTTGAGGAGTAACAGCATGGTGGAAGTTGAGGGTAGACAGCATGGTGTTAGTTGAGGGTTAGACAGCATGGCGGTAGTTGAGGGTAGACAGCGTGGCGGTTGTTGAGGGGTAACAGCATAATGGTAAATGAGGCGTAACAGCATGGTGGTAGTTGAGGGGTAGACAGCATGGTGGTAGTTGAGGGGTAGACAGCAAGGTGGTAGTTTAGGGGTAACAGCATGGTGGTAGTTGAGGGGGTAACAGCATGGCGGTAGTTGAGGGTACACAGCATGGTGGTAGTTGAGTGGTAGACAGCATGGTGGTAGTTCAGGGTAGACAGCGTGGTTGTAGTTGAGGGTAACAGCAAGGTGGTAGTTGAGGGTAGACAGCATGGCGGTATTTGAGTGGTAGACATCATAGTGGTAGTTGATGGGTAGACAGCATTGCCGAAGTTGAGGGGTAACAGCATTGTGGTATTTGAAGGGTAACAGCATGGTGGTAGTTGAGGGTAGACAGCTTGGTGGTAGTTGAGGCGTAACAGCATGGTGGTAGTTGAGGGGTAACAGCATGGTGGTAGTTGAGGGGTAGACAGCATGGTGGTAGTTGAGGTTTAGACAGCATGGGTTAGACAACATGGTGGTAGTTGAGTGTTAGACAGCATGGCGGTAGTTGAGGGGTAACAGCATGTTGGTAGTTGAGGAGTAACATCATGGTGGAAGTTGAGGGGTAGACAGCATGGTGGTTGTTGAGGGGTAGACAGCATGGTGGTAGTTGAGGGGTAGACAGCAAGTTGGTAGTTTAGGGGTAACAGCATGGTGGTAGTTGAGGGGTAACAGCATGGTGGTAGTTGAGGGGTAGACAGCATGGCGGTAGTTGAGGGGTAGACAGCAAGGTGGTAGTTTAGGGGTACACAGCATGGTGATAGTTGAGTGGTAGACATCGTAGTGGTAGTTGACGGGTAGACAGCATTGTTGTAGTTGAGGGTAACAGCATTGTGGTATTTGAAGGGTAACAGCATGGTGGTAGTTGAGGGTAGACAGCATGGTGGTAGTTGAAGTGTAGACAGCATGGTGATCGTTGAGTGGTAGACATCGTAGTGGTAGTTGATGGGTAGACAGCATTGATGTAGTTGAGGGGTAACAGCATGGTGGTTGTTAAGGGGTAACAGCATGGTGGTAGTTGAGGGGTAGACAGCATGGTGGTAGTTGAGGTTTAGACAGCATGGGTTAGACACCATGGTGGTAGTTGAGTGTTAGACAGCATGGCGGTAGTTGAGGGGTAACAGCATGGTGGTAGTTGAGGCCTAACAGCATGGTGGTAGTTGAGGGGTAGACAGCATGGTGGTAGTTGAGGTTTAGACAGCATGGGTTAGACAACATGCTGGTAGTTGAGGGTTTGACAGCATGGCGGTAGTTGAGGGGTAACAGCATTGTGGTATTTGAAGGGTAACAGCATGGTGGTAGTTGGGGGTAGACAGCATGGTGGTAGTTGAAGTGTAGACAGAATGGTGGTAGTTGAGGGTTGACAGCATGGTGGTAGTTGAGGGGTAACAGCATGGTGGTAGTTGAGGGGTAACAGCATGGTGGTAGTTGAGGGGTAGACAGCATGGTGGTAGTTGATGTTTAGACAGCATGGGTTAGACAACATGCTGGTAGTTGAGGGTTTGACAGCATGGCGGTAGTTGAGGGTAACAGCATGGTGGTAGTTGAGGCGTAACAGCACGGTGGTAGTTGAGGGTAGACAGCATGGTGGTTGTTGAGGGGTAGACAGCATGGTGGTAGTTGAGGGGTAGACAGCAAGTTGGTAGTTTAGGGGTAACAGCATGGTGGTAGTTGAGGGGTAACAGCATGGTGGTAGTTGAGGGGTAGACAGCATGGTGGTAGTTGAGGTTTAGACAGCATGGGTTAGACAAAATGCTGGTAGTTGAGGGTTTGACAGCATGCCGGTAGTTGAGGGTTGACATCCTGGTGGTAGTTGAGGGGTAACAGCATGGTGGTAGTTGAGGGGTAACAGCATGGTGGTAGTTGAGGGGTAGACAGCATGGTGGTAGTTGATGTTTCGACAGCATGGGTTAGACAACATGCTGGTAGTTGAGGGTTTGACAGCATGGCGGTAGTTGAGGGGTAACAGCATGGTGGTAGTTGAGGCGTAACAGCATGGTGGTAGTTGAGGGGTAGACAGCATGGTGGTTGTTGAGGGGTAGACAGCATGGTGGTAGTTGAGGGGTAGACAGCAAGTTGGTAGTTTAGGGGTAACAGCATGGTGGTAGTTGAGGGGTAACAGCATGGTGGTAGTTGAGTGGTAGACAGCATGGTGGTCGTTGAGGTTTAGACAGCATGGGTTAGACAAAATGCTGGTAGTTGAGGGTTTGACAGCATGGCGGTAGTTGAGGGGTAACAGCATGGTGGTAGTTGAGGCGTAACAGCATGGTGGTAGTTGAGGGGTAGACAGCATGGTGGTAGTTGAGGGGTAACAGCATGGTGGTTGTTGAGGGGTAACTGCATGGTAGTCGTTGAGGGGTAGACAGCATGGTGGTAGTTGAGGGGTAGACAGCAAATTGGTAGTTTAGGGGTAACAGCATGGTGGTAGTTGAGGGGTAACAGCATGGTGGTAGTTGAGGGGTAGACAGCATGGTGGTAGTTGAGGTTTAGACAGCATGGGTTAGACAAAATGCTGGTAGTTGAGGGTTTGACAGCATGGCGGTAGTTGAGGGTTGACATCCTGGTGGTAGTTGAGGGTAACAGCATGGTGGTAGTTGAGGGGTAACAGCATGGTGGTAGTTGAGGGTAGACAGCATGGTGGTAGTTGATGTTTCGACAGCATGGGTTAGACAACATGCTGGTAGTTGAGGGTTTGACAGCATGGCGGTAGTTGAGGGGTAACAGCATGGTGGTAGTTGAGGCGTAACAGCATGGTGGTAGTTGAGGGGTAGACAGCATGGTGGTTGTTGAGGGTAGACAGCATGGTGGTAGTTGAGGGTAGACAGCAAGTTGGTAGTTTAGGGGTAACAGCATGGTGGTAGTTGAGGGGTAACAGCATGGTGGTAGTTGAGGGGTAGACAGCATGGTGGTAGTTGAGGTTTAGACAGCATGGGTTAGACAAAATGCTGGTAGTTGAGGGTTTGACAGCATGGCGGTAGTTGAGGGGTAACAGCATGGTGGTAGTTGAGGCGTAACAGCATGGTGGTAGTTGAGGGGTAGACAGCATGGTGGTAGTTGAGGGGTAACAGCATGGTGGTTGTTGAGGGTAACTGCATGGTAGTCGTTGAGGGTAGACAGCATGGTGGTAGTTGAGGGTAGACAGCAAGTTGGTAGTTTAGGGGTAACAGCATGGTGGTAGTTGAGGGTAACAGCATGGTGGTAGTTGAGGGTAGACAGCATGGTGGTAGTTGAGGTTTAGACAGCATGGGTTAGACAAAATGCTGGTAGTTGAGGGTTTGACAGCATGGCGGTAGTTGAGGGTTGACATCCTGGTGGTAGTTGAGGGGTAACAGCATGGTGGTAGTTGAGGGGTAACAGCATGGTGGTAGTTGAGGGGTAGACAGCATGGTGGTAGTTGATGTTTCGACAGCATGGGTTAGACAACATGCTGGTAGTTGAGGGTTTGACAGCATGGCGGTAGTTGAGGGGTAACAGCATGGTGGTAGTTGAGGCGTAACAGCATGGTGGTAGTTGAGGGGTAGACAGCATGGTGGTTGTTAAGGGGTAACAGCATGGTGGTAGTTGAGGGGTAGACAGCATGGTGGTAGTTGAGGTTTAGACAGCATGGGTTAGACACCATGGTGGTAGTTGAGTGTTAGACAGCATGGCGGTAGTTGAGGGGTAACAGCATGGTGGTAGTTGAGGCCTAACAGCATGGTGGTAGTTGAGGGGTAGACAGCATGGTGGTAGTTGAGGTTTAGACAGCATGGGTTAGACAACATGCTGGTAGTTGAGGGTTTGACAGCATGGCGGTAGTTGAGGGGTAACAGCATTGTGGTATTTGAAGGGTAACAGCATGGGAGTAGTTGAGGAGTAGACAGCATGGTGGTAGTTGAAGTGTAGACAGAATGGTGGTAGTTGAGGGTTGACATCCTGGTGGTAGTTGAGGGGTAACAGCATGGTGGTAGTTGAGGGGTAACAGCATGGTGGTAGTTGAGGGGTAGACAGCATGGTGGTAGTTGATGTTTCGACAGCATGGGTTAGACAACATGCTGGTTGTTGAGGGTTTGACAGCATGGCGGTAGTTGAGGGGTAACAGCATGGTGGTAGTTGAGGCGTAACAGCACGGTGGTAGTTGAGGGGTAGACAGCATGGTGGTTGTTGAGGGGTAGACAGCATGGTTGTAGTTGAGGGGTAGACAGCAAGTTGGTAGTTTAGGGGTAACAGCATGGTGGTAGTTGAGGGGTAACAGCATGGTGGTAGTTGAGGGGTAGACAGCATGGTGGTAGTTGAGGTTTAGACAGCATGGGTTAGACAAAATGCTGGTAGTTGAGGGTTTGACAGCATGGCGGTAGTTGAGGGTTGACATCCTGGTGGTAGTTGAGGGGTAACAGCATGGTGGTAGTTGAGGGGTAACAGCATGGTGGTAGTTGAGGGGTAGACAGCATGGTGGTAGTTGATGTTTCGACAGCATGGGTTAGACAACATGCTGGTAGTTGAGGGTTTGACAGCATGGCGGTAGTTGAGGGGTAACAGCATGGTGGTAGTTGAGGCGTAACAGCATGGTGGTAGTTGAGGGGTAGACAGCATGGTGGTTGTTGAGGGGTAGACAGCATGGTGGTAGTTGAGGGGTAGACAGCAAGTTGGTAGTTTAGGGGTAACAGCATGGTGGTAGTTGAGGGGTAACAGCATGGTGGTAGTTGAGGGGTAGACAGCATGGTGGTCGTTGAGGTTTAGACAGCATGGGTTAGACAAAATGCTGGTAGTTGAGGGTTTGACAGCATGGCGGTAGTTGAGGGGTAACAGCATGGTGGTAGTTGAGGCGTAACAGCATGGTGGTAGTTGAGGGGTAGACAGCATGGTGGTAGTTGAGGGGTAACAGCATGGTGGTTGTTGAGGGGTAACTGCATGGTAGTCGTTGAGGGGTAGACAGCATGGTGGTAGTTGAGGGGTAGACAGCAAGTTGGTAGTTTAGGGGTAACAGCATGGTGGTAGTTGAGGGGTAACAGCATGGTGGTAGTTGAGGGGTAGACAGCATGGTGGTAGTTGAGGTTTAGACAGCATGGGTTAGACAAAATGCTGGTAGTTGAGGGTTTGACAGCATGGCGGTAGTTGAGGGTTGACATCCTGGTGGTAGTTGAGGGGTAACAGCATGGTGGTAGTTGAGGGGTAACAGCATGGTGGTAGTTGAGGGGTAGACAGCATGGTGGTAGTTGATGTTTCGACAGCATGGGTTAGACAACATGCTGGTAGTTGAGGGTTTGACAGCATGGCGGTAGTTGAGGGGTAACAGCATGGTGGTAGTTGAGGCGTAACAGCATGGTGGTAGTTGAGGGGTAGACAGCATGGTGGTTGTTGAGGGGTAGACAGCATGGTGGTAGTTGAGGGGTAGACAGCAAGTTGGTAGTTTAGGGGTAACAGCATGGTGGTAGTTGAGGGGTAACAGCATGGTGGTAGTTGAGTGGTAGACAGCATGGTGGTCGCTGAGGTTTAGACAGCATGGGTTAGACAAAATGCTGGTAGTTGAGGGTTTGACAGCATGGCGGTAGTTGAGGGGTAACAGCATGGTGGTAGTTGAGGCGTAACAGCATGGTGGTAGTTGAGGGGTAGACAGCATGGTGGTAGTTGAGGGGTAACAGCATGGTGGTTGTTGAGGGGTAACTGCATGGTAGTCGTTGAGGGTAGACAGCATGGTGGTAGTTGAGGGGGTAGACAGCAAGTTGGTAGTTTAGGGGTAACAGCATGGTGGTAGTTGAGGGTAACAGCATGGTGGTAGTTGAGGGTAGACAGCATGGTGGTAGTTGAGGTTTAGACAGCATGGGTTAGACAAAATGCTGGTAGTTGAGGGTTTGACAGCATGGCGGTAGTTGAGGGTTGACATCCTGGTGGTAGTTGAGGGGTAACAGCATGGTGGTAGTTGAGGGTAACAGCATGGTGGTAGTTGAGGGTAGACAGCATGGTGGTAGTTGATGTTTCGACAGCATGGGTTAGACAACATGCTGGTAGTTGAGGGTTTGACAGCATGGCGGTAGTTGAGGGGTAACAGCATGGTGGTAGTTGAGGCGTAACAGCATGGTGGTAGTTGAGGGGTAGACAGCATGGTGGTTGTTGAGGGGTAGACAGCATGGTGGTAGTTGAGGGGTAGACAGCAAGTTGGTAGTTTAGGGGTAACAGCATGGTGGTAGTTAAGGGTAACAGCATGGTGGTAGTTGAGGGGTAGACAGCATGGTGGTCGTTGAGGTTTAGACAGCATGGGTTAGACAAAATGCTGGTAGTTGAGGGTTTGACAGCATGGCGGTAGTTGAGGGGTAACAGCATGGTGGTAGTTGAGGCGTAACAGCATGGTGGTAGTTGAGGGGTAGACAGCATGGTGGTAGTTGAGGGGTAACAGCATGGTGGTTGTTGAGGGGTAACTGCATGGTAGTCGTTGAGGGGTAGACAGCATGGTGGTAGTTTAGTGGTAACAGCATGGTGGTAGTTGAGGTGTAGACAGCATGGTGGTAGTTGAGGGGTAGACAGCAAGGTGGTAGTTTAGGGGTAACAGCATGCTGGTAGTTGAGGGGTAACAGCATGGTGGTAGTTGAGGGGTAGACAGCATGGTGGTAGTTGAGGGGTAACAGCATGGTGGTAGTTGAGGGGTAGACAGCATGGTGATAGTTTATGGTTAGACATCGTAGTGGTAGTTGATGGGTAGACAGCATTGTTGCAGTTGAGTGGTAACATCATTGTGGTATTTGAAGGGTAACAGCATGTTGGTAGTTGAGGGGTAGACAGCATGGTGGTAGTTGAAGTGTAGACATTATGGTGGTAGTTGTGGGGTACACAGCATGGTGGTAGTTGAGGTGTAACAGCATGGTGGTAGTTGAGGGATAACAGCATGGTGGTTGTTGAGGGGTAACAGCATGGTGGTAGTTGAGGGGTAACAGCATGGTGGTAGTTGAGGGGTAACAGCATGGTGGTAGTTCAGGGGTAGACAGCATGGTGGTAGTTGAGGGGTAGACAGCATTTTGATAGTTGAGGGGTAACAGCATGGTGGTAGTTGAGGGGTAGACATCATGGTAGTAGTTGAGGGGTAGACATCATGGTGGTAGTTGAGGGGTAGACATCATGGTGGTAGTTGAGGGGTAGACAGCAAGGTGATAGTTAAGGGTTAGACAGCATGGTGGTAGTTGAGGGGGCGTTTAGCGTTCAGTGTGTTATTTAGCTAAATGAGAATTGTATGTTTCTCTTCTCCACTTCTCCAAGTTCACAGCTCGGCACATGAGTTAAAGTTTATTGTTTCCTTTTATCGTCCATAACAAAATACTGGTGTAATTTACAGGTCTTTGAATGTCATGACACACGCAAGTTTGGTGTGGACACACTCACACACACACACACACACACACTCCCAATAACATGTAGCCTGGTCAGCGGCTGCACCTTGGTGTGTTGTGCTGATTGGACCTGGTTGGTTCTATAGGAAGTCTTGGAGAACAGAGGCTTTCATTCATCAGAGATGTAAACACTGCTGTGAATTATGACCCTTAATTGTCTGCCTTCTTACCCCCCAGACACTGGACCGGTGAGTGTTGCTCATTGAAGCAAGGGAGACTTCATTTCACTATTAATACATACATAGAAGAGTCATCAAAGTCACAAAGTCAAAGTCACCATTATTAGTCAGTTGTACAACCGAATGCCTTCAACCGAAATGTGTCTTCCGCATTTAACCCAACCCCTCTGAATCAGAGAGGTGCGGGGGGCTGCCTTAATCGACATCCACGT
Source organism: Brachymystax lenok tsinlingensis (assembly GCA_030435695.1). Taxonomy (NCBI): domain Eukaryota; kingdom Metazoa; phylum Chordata; class Actinopteri; order Salmoniformes; family Salmonidae; genus Brachymystax; species Brachymystax lenok. The sequence continues at coordinate 21,529,637 of CM059783.1, read as the reverse complement.
CTTCGGCGCCCGGGGAACAGTGGGTTAACTGCCTTGTTCAGGGGCAGAACGACAGATTTTTTTCCTTGTCAGCTCCGGTTACAAGTCCAACGCTCTAACCACTAGGCTACCCTGCCGCTGCCGAGTCATAAGAGTATAGATGTGCAAAAGTGAACTGTGTGGTATTTAGTCTGTCTTGCCTTTATGTCTTGCAATGTCTATGTCTGTATATCAAGTAGGCCAGGGTTTCCCAAACTGGGTCCTGAGGCCCCCCCTGGGTGCACCTTTTTTGTTTTTGCAGGACTGACTTTGGGAAACCATGCAGCAAGCTATGCCTGTATTTTGTCGCAAATCTAATTTCCCAATGAGACATCACTGTATTCTGTTATAGTGCTATCTTTGTATAAACATTAAGGCACAATCTATTGCACAATCCCCCTGCATGTGTAAACATCTTACTTCAACTCATCTAACTGCCTTCTTGTATTGTATTATAGAGAAGTGTTTCTCCTATTTTTATTCATTGAGCTTTTTATTTGTATTACTCTTCATATTCTCTGACTTCTCCTATTGTTGTTGCATTGTCGAGAGGTAAACCTGCAAGTACTCATTTCATTGCGCTGTATTTGTATTTATTATGGATCTGCCAAGGCAGCAGCTACTCTTCCTAGGGTTTATTATGGATCCCCATTAGTTCCTGCCAAGGCAGAAGCTACTCTTCCTGGGGTTTATTATGGATCCCCATTAGTTCCTGCCTAGGCAGCAGCTACTCTTCCTGGGATGTATCTGTGCCTGTGTGTGTGTCTCTTCACAGTCCCCACTGTTCCATAAGGTGTATTCTTATGTTTTTTAAATGTGATTTTAATTCTTGCATGAGTTACTTGATGTGGAATGGAGTTCCATGTAATCATGGCTCTATGTAGTACTGTGCGCCTCCCATAGTCTGTTCTGGACTTGGGGACTGTGAAGAGACCTCTGGTGGTATGTCTTGTGGGGTATGCATGGCTGTTCGAGCTGTGTGCTAGTAGTTTAAACAGACAGCTCGGTGCATTCAACATGTCGATAGTTCTCACAAAAACAAGTAGTGATGAAGTCAATATCACCTCTACCAGGAGAGATTGACATGCATATTATTAATGTTAGCTCTCCATGTATATTTAAGGGCCAGCCGTACTGCCCTGTTCTGGGCCAATTGTAATTTTCTGTTTGACCCAGTAAAGGGTGCTTTACTATTCTTGGGTAGCGGAATGACTTTTGCATCCCTCCAGACCTTTCCTGTAGGCTTAGACTTTCCTGTAGGCTTAGACTGAAGAGATGGCAATTAGGAGTGGTAATACCGTCCGCTATCATCTTCAATCTTTTTTTATCTAAGTATACCCCATGTTCTTTGTACCCTATGTGTACGTCCATTTCTGTATTTCATGTGTATATGATGAATAAACTTGAACTTGAACAATGTAAAAGCCTAATATGTAGGCTTCATATTGTATCTGTATTTTCTCAGTATAGGCTTTAAATACGATCAGTATTGCAGCAAGGATTTTACAAGGTTATCGTGGGACTGTCACTGTTAGTTAGTTTGTTTCTGTGGGTACATACCAGGTTGTGTTTTAAATGGCTTGTCAAATGTGTTGTTGCAGTGGCCGCCACTGAATATTGTCAAGATGTGACAGTTTGTGTACACAGGGTTGTCAACTGTGGTCAGAAAAGGTTGGATAAGCACATGCAATATTTTGGTTACCTTGTCCCCCCCAAAAAAAATTGCAGTTTGCAGAGAAAAATAAAGCAATGCCCATGAAGTAATATATTTGTTATTTTTCAGAGTTACGTTTAGTTTGTGGTTCTGAATATGATAGATTGCAGTCCGTTCTCAGGCTAAGAGTTTTTAATGTTTTTATACAGTAACTATGACTACAGCCTGGAAAACATAATTGACTTTTTTTGTTTTATCTTGAGAAAACAGCTGAGATTTAGTATTAAACCAGAAATCATACTATACATCCTGCATGCTTTCCCATTTGAGAATGAATAAATAGCAGAAGGTAGTGAATCTAAAATCTATTTTATGGCCATGTAGAACGCAGTAATCCCTTATAATATCTCGTGTTAAAGTTCCTCTGTTATAATCTGATCCAGAACATAGAAGCTGTGTTCTTCATTCAGCCTGCGGAGCCTGTCATGCCAAATAGCGCCTGTCCCTCTCTGCATCACAATAGCATTCGATTAGCTGTTAGTGTTCGTTGTCTACACTGACCCCGTAGCTTGAGGTTAGGCTAGATATTGAGCTCTGGAAAATAATGCTTTTGTGGATTGAGTTTATTGACTGACATGTGGATGCAACGCTGCATGCCTCTGGAACGTCATTTGTTCCTGTGGTGCCTGTCTATTTTATCTACGTAAGGGTCCAAAGCAGTACTTAAGTAGTTTTTTTACTATTTATATTTTTGACAACTTTTACTTTTACTTCACTACATTCCTAAAGAAAAGTATGTACTTTTTATCCATACATTTTCCCTGACACCCAAAAGTACTCGTTACATTTTGAATGCTTAGCAGGACAGAAAAATTGCCTATCTCACACATAAATCAAGAGAACATCCCTGGTCACCCCTACTGCCCCTGATCTGTCAGACTCACTAAACATATGCTTTGTTTGTAAATGATGTCTGAGTGTTGGAGCGTGCCCCTGGCTATCCGTAAATTTTAAAAACAAGAAAATCATTCCGTCTGGTTTGCTTTATATAAGGAATTTGAAATGATATCTTAAGTATATTTTAGAAGGATGATATCTCTCTCTCTGCAAATGAGAGGAGCCTGGCATTTAAAATATGTGTGTACTGTATGTGTTGAAGAAGTTGTGTCCCTTTATCAGAGCGAGAGAGAGAGAGAGAGAGAGAGAGAGAGAGAGAGAGAGAGAGAGATGGTTCATCAGAGAGAAAAAGGGGGAAAGATGGAGGGAGGTGAGGTGAGGTGAAGGAAAGATCATTATATTTATTAGTCCTATGCAACGTCCCAAAAGGCACCCTATTCCCTAATCCCACTACTAGTTCCCTATTCCCACTACTTTTGACCAGACCCTATTGGCCAGACCCTATTGGCCCTGTTCAAAAGTAGTGCATTATATAAGGAATAGGTTGCTATTTGCGATGCAACCGTACTCCCCAGCAGTAACAGTGTTAGGAGTGTGTGAGCAGCATTGAACAGTAACATGGGCTGGAACACGCTGCCTGGGCTGCAACTGGTTGGCTCAAGTCTGGAAACATTCAGACATTAAAACCTCACAGCCGAGTGGAGCAGGATGAATGAATGTGCCTGTTCAGTTCTACTGACTCTGGCTGAGGAAGCCCCCATCCACAGCCCTGTTTGTCTCATATCAGGACACGCATTAAACACACACACACACACACACACACACTTAGCACAAACACAACACACGCGCACACACGCGCACACACACACACACACACACACACACACACATACATACATACACACACACATAGTACACATAGGTAGTGCACACACATGCCAGGACGCACATTATGATCTAACAGCTAAATGGTGATGTGTACATAAACTAACAGCTAAATGGTGATGTGTACATAAACTAACAGCTAAATGGTGATGTGTACATAAACTAACAGCTAAATGGTGATGTGTACATAAACTAACAGCTAAATGGTGATGTGTACATAAACTAACAGCTAAATGGTGATGTGTACATAAACTAAAAGCTAAATGGTGATGTGTACATAAACTAACAGCTAAATGGTGATGTGTACATAAACTAACAGCTAAATGGTGATGTGTACATAAACTAACAGCTAAATGGTGATGTGTACATAAACTAACAGCTAAATGGTGATGTGTACATAAACAGTTTGTTGTTTTTGGTGCATTTTATTTACCACCTCTCCATCTCAGATGGAGTCAGTGTCTTGGTGGTCACGTTGGTTTAAAGTGCCAGCATTTTCTTTAGCTTGTTGATTCTGTCTAAGACTACACATGCATCTCAAATGGCACCCTATTCCCTTTATAGTGTACTACTTCTGACCAGAGCCCCATGCCCTATAGGGCCCTGGTGAAAAGTGGTGCACTATATAGGGAATAGGGTGCCATTTGAGACACAGCCTGCATCAGTCTGGCCAGGAGATAAATAGATAGATAGGAATGGAAATGGGAAGCAGGCAGAATGTAGCAGCAGCTGTATCAAGCAGTCAGTGGTTTATTCCCAAATGGCATCCTATTCCCTACATAGTGCACTGCTTTTGAACAGAGCCCTATGGGCTCTATGGGTTCTGGTCAACAAGAGGGCACTATGTAGGGAATAGGGTGTAATTAGGGCGACAGCCTCAGTGAGTGCCCTGGGAGGAGAATGGTGTTTTAAGAGAATCAGGAAATAACCCAAGTCCCCTAGCACCACTCCATAACTCTGACTGAGACAGGAAACAGCCCCATCAATCACTCTGGAGACAGATAGGCGCCCAGCCCTCTCTACCTCTCCTGCTCCCCCTTTCTCTCATTCACCCTTTCTCCTGTCTTCCTCTCTCTCAAACTCTCTCCCTTTCTCTCTCTGCCAACCTTCCTCTCTACCTTTCCTCCTCTCTCTCCCCCTCCATCACTCCCCACTCTCTCTCTCTCTCTCTCTCTCTCTCTCTCTCTCTCTCTCTTTCTCGATCTATCTACCTTTCCTCTGTTCTCTCTCATTCATTCCAACTTCCCCCAACTCTCCCTCTCTATCTCACTCCCCTGGTCTTGAAGTAATGTTAAATAGTGGTGTTTAATGCCTGATGGTAAATGCTCCTCCATATCAGCCTCTTACATCTGACCATGCTTACACTATGACATCATTCAGAGAGAAACTTAAAAGATCAATTCATCTTCAGTAGTTGATTTACTGTAAAGCTGCCCCATTCCATAAAACATTATCACTTTAAAGCTGCCCCATCCTATAAACTATGGTTACTGTAAAGCTGCCTCTTCCTATAAACTATGGTTACTGTAAAGCTGCCCCATTTTGTTAACTATGGTTACTGTAAAACAGCCCCATTCTATAGACCATGGTTACTGTAAAACAGCCCCGTTCTATAGACCATGGTTACTGTAAAACAGCCCCGTTCTATAGACCATGGTTACTGCAAAGCTGCCCCATTCTATAGACCATGGTTACTGTAAAACAGCCCCGTTCTATAGACCATGGTTACTGAAAAACAGCCCCATTCTATAGACCATGGTTACTGTAAAACAGCCCCATTCTATAGACCATGGTTACTGTAAACAGCCCCATTCTATAGACCATGGTTACTGTAAAGCATCCCCATTCTATAGACCATGGTTACTGTAAAACAGCCCCATTCTATAGACAATGGTTACTGTAAAGCATCCCCATTCTATAGACCATGGTTACTGTAAAGCATCCCCATTCTATAGACCATGGTTACTGTAAAACAGCCCCATTCTATAGACCATGGTTACTGTAAAGCTGCCCCATTCTATAGACCATGGTTACTGTAAAACAGCCCCATTCTATAGACCATGGGTACAGAGCGCCACACTTAAAGTTGTATATATTTCCTTATCCAATTGTGATGCATTTTCTCAGAAAAAAAGCCTTGTTTTTTATTTATTTGTCTTTTTCTCAAACCCCCCGTGGGCTATATGTTTGACACCCCTGGTATAAACCGTTACATACACTACCAGACTGTCTTGGCATATGAATTCAGCAACACGTCAGGGGTATGATACATCACGTTTAATGTTTTCTCTCTACTAGTCTTCACACACAAACAGGATTCCTTAAATGAAACTGAAGCGTAACATAATGTCCTGCCTGTGCCCATATGGTCCTGTGATTCAAAATAGACCTTAGTTCAGCTGCAGCCTGACAACTAAATTACTGCAAGCCCCAGCGCTCGTCGGCCAGACAGACAGACAGACAGACACACAAACCAACACACACCTCCTGATGGATTCAGTGGTACTATAGAGGCTGGCTCATTCTGTTGACAAGTAGAGCCAATTGAAAAGTGAATATATATATATAGAGAGAGAGAGAGAGAGAGAGAGAGAGAGAGAGAGAGAGAGAGAGAGAGAGAGAGAGAGAGAGAGAGAGAGAGAGAGAGAGAGAGAGAGAGAGAGAGAGAATGTGTGGATTTTATTTGATTTGATGTGTATGTGTAGGAGTGTGAGGGCGTGAGGTCTGATAACCACTAATCCATCCATAACACATCACTCTGTCTGAAGTTTTGAAATATGAAAGTCTAGCTTAGTGAAGTGACCATGCGTGTACTTTTGATGAGTGGCTAGATAAGGGTTTAGCGTAATGAGGGACACTGAAGCCACACAGGGAGGGAGAGAGAGAGAGAGAGAGAGAGAGAGAGAGAGAGAGAGAGAGAGAGAGAGAGAGAGAGAGAGAGCAAGAGGCCCACTATCAAAAAGATGTCACATCAGATAAGTGTCAAAACTGTAGTCATATAAGAAGCATAACCCTTTACCAGTTTGTCCCCAAACACCTTGCTCATTTAACAACATTGTTAAACTCGCTTATCAGCTCTATGCTACGTGTCCTCTGAATACATGGCCTCACTGAACCCAGATCCCTTTTCTTTCACAAAGCCACCTACATCTCAACCATCTCTGATGGGTGCAGACCAGGGTTCACACCGTATTTAATATATGTAAAATACTTTGTCCATTTGTTCTAGTCTGCCTGGTGGGTGGTGTTTGCACCTTTGGGACTTTTCTATTGGTTAAATTGTCACAGGCACGCTCAATCAAGCCCAGATTAAGTATTTTATATATATCCAATAGTATTTTATCCCAGGTCTGGCTGGGTTTTCCTCCAGGACCTGATGTGACCGATATCTATTCAAGGAAGTAATTTAACCGAGATGTGATTTAAATTTTGACTCTATTGTTAACAACATCGTCTAGCGAAAAACAATCATGACAACAGGGTGTCTTGGCCTGTTTAGGTTTGATATACTAGGCCTAACTGTTTAACTGTGTTGTCAGGCATGTAACCTACATAACAAGACAGAAAAGGGAGAGGATGTGTTGGATGTTTGTAGTGTAGGCTGTAGGACATAAGAAAACAGGGAGAAGTATACTTATTATCTATGGAGATGACATTTACTGACGTGATTTATATCAGGTGTAATGGGTGATGGTGCTGATTGATTTAATGCTTCAGAGGGTGTTCATTGAAGAGCACTAATATTGTTGCCAAAATAAGTAGTGTTATTTGTTGACTCGAATGTGGCCTTCGTTTGGTCTGTGAGAGAGAGACAGAGAGAGAGAGAGGGAGAGAAAGACAGAGAGAGAGAGAGAGAGAGAGAGGGGGAGAGAAAGACAGAGAGAGAGAGAGAGAGAGAGAGAGAGAGAGAGAGAGAGAGAGAGAGAGAGAGAGAGAGAGAGAGAGAGAGAGAGAAAGACAGAGAGAGAGAGAGAGAGAGAGAGAGAGAGAGAGAGAGAGAGAGAGAGAGAGAGAGAGAGAGAGAGAAAGAGACAGAGAGAGAGAGAGAGAGAGAGAGAGAGAGAGAGAGAGAGAGAGAGAGAGAGAGAGAGAGGGGAGAAAGACAGAGAGAGAGAGAGAGAGAGAGAGAGGGGAGGATTTGGCCAATTGTAGGCAGTCCAGACACTAAATGGATCCAAGACCCAACCTCTATGCCTCTAGAAATGCTTTCAGCAGTAGGCCATGTCCTTTAGAATACTGCCATCTTTATGAGGTGCTGTATACTATATGATACTGCATATCACGATGTCCTGAGCAGGTTGAATGGACTCCAGCACATTACACTATACGGTTATATAAAACACAGCTTGGTCTGACACTGACGGACACCGCTTGTCCTGCTGTCATCGCTGAGTAAAGTTATTGTATTGGGGGCTGGCAGGGTATGTGATTTTAGGGAGGTCTAGGGGCTTATGTTCTTTTCTGTGCTTAATCAAGCATCATATTTGTGTGTGTGAGTTCCGAAGTGTTCTTAGCCTAAGGTTTATTTCCTAGACACAGGGACATCTGCTGCAGCAAGTCAGCGCTCTGCAAAGAGCTGTCAGAGTGGGTTTTGAGGACACTCATCCACTTCAACAACTATGTTGTCATTCTGTCTCTGTAGCTGAAGGAGATTTGCGTTTCTGTTTCTATTCAAAACCAAATGTTGATTATCTGATAAAATGATGTAATATTTTCTGGTCTCAGAAAGTACAACTAACAGCGGCCTAAGGCACTGCTTCTCAGTGCTAGAGGCGTCACTACAGAGCCTGGTTCGATTTCAGGCTGTATCACAACCGGACGTGATTGGGAGTCCCATAGGGCGGCGCACAATTGGCCCAGTGTTGTCCGGGTTTGACCGGTGTAGGCCGTCATTGTAAATAAGAATTTGTTCTTAACTGACTTGCCTAGTTAAATAAAGGTTGAATATAAAAACAGACATTGTTATCCCAGCACATCCCCATGGTAATAAACTACGGTAACTCACCTGGATGTTTTGCTAACAGATAGGACTTTCTGTGGCTTTAGAGCAGGAGCAGGAATAGAAGAGGTATTGGAAAGTACCCTACTAGGATATATTTAACTCTCTGGGATAATATCATTACCTTTGGCCATGTGCCAGATAAGGTTAACCGAAAAAGCAAAAAAGTACTTATTGGTTGATTACGTCAATACGTTTCCCAATTCTCAAAGGACTTCTGTGAACAGATCGTTTTGGATCATGCTGCCTCATGTCGCAGAACTCCGGTATATATCTAAAGGAACAGAGCCCAGTTTCTTCCCACCAGTCTCTCTCTCTCTCTCTCTCTCTCTCTCTCTCTCTCTCTCTCTCTCTCTCTCTCTCTCTCTCTCTCTCTCTCTCTCTCTCTGATAAAGGGCCAAACTTTGAATAACTTGTTAAGAGGGACTGTTAGCTCTGTGCTGGATCAGGTTCCATGTGACTGTCAGGCGGGGGTGGCGTAGCGGACGGGGACTGAGTTTGGGGCCCTCCTCCCAAGGGCCTGCGCCTGTGTGCCCTGCCTGACTGGCTGGCTGTGAGGGGCCTGGAGGGGACCTGGGTCCTGGGCTAGTCATAAGTAGTCTATATGTAGTCTATATGTAGTCTATATGTAGTCTATATGTAGGTGTCTGGACGCACCATGCCCATGACTCTGCTCCCTCAAGGCTGAGGAGGTAATACGCTTAACACTGAGAGTGGCCACCTACCTGACTGTTGTCTCATCTCAATCTGGTTAGAGCTGGTTGTGATGACATCACGTGAACAACAGTTTAGTTTATGAAGCCTGGGTTTATACACCGATACAGAGACAGTGTGTTTAAAACACCAACGCCCGACAGAGCATGCCCATGATTCAATGTTTCTCACAATTCATGTTGCCACGATGATCAGATCAGATCAGGACGACTCTCTCCTGGGGTCCTGGTCTCTCTCTCTCACGCACACACGCACTCACGCACACACGCACACACGCACACACGCACACACTCTCACAAACAAACATTGTCCTTGTGGTTGTTGTGGGTTGCAGATCATATCGTATCACACATTCCCACAGTTTCAGTCATGCGTGTTAGGAAGACGGCACGATCTCCGCTCACACGTGTCTCTCTGCTCCACGCTCGGCTAGTCTGGCCTGACCAATCTACATTATCAGTCTGGCATCTGGTGACGGCAAACAGGCAAGAAGAGGGAGAAAGGGGGAGAGAGACAAAGATGGAGAAGGACAGAGAGAGAAAGAGAGATGACATGATGATGCTCATTCATGTGACAGGCAGTTCAAACTACCCCAAGGACATTTTAGTTACACTATATTTGAGTCAATAATCTTTCAGGGTTCTCCTTGAATGAATGGTAAATGTCCCTAAATGTCTTTAGTTAAAGCGTGGCGTGGAGTAATTAGATCCTATATCTGCAAATGTCTCTGAATGTCTTTAGTTAAAGCGTGGAGTGGAGTAATGTTCAGTCATAAAGTCCTTGTGTTCCATGGTGTCTCTCTCTTTGTCTGTGATGTGTATTTCCCCGTTGCGGTCTCCAATGTAAAACGCCCTTGGGGGAGACATTACACAGGCAGTCTATATAAGTGAAGGGTTAGAGTCTGGGGTCCAGAGGTTAGAGGTCAATACAGTCACATGAATGGAGCGAAAACGTCCATTTAGCCATTGGAAAGAATGTCTCCATACAGTTATTTGGAGAATACTTACGGAGTGGGTTGGTTGGGGTGAGTGTGATTTGGACCTGTTCAGTTGTTTCCGTGAAAAGAGACTATTGTTTGTAGCCTATGAGGTCTGGAAGTAATACCAGTTCAGATAGATGCACAATGTACAACATATCAATTACTTTACAACACACATGTTTTTCATGTTTATTGTTTCTGGCTTCATTTATCACAGTTGTGTACGCAGTTACATCTTGGACATGAGGAGCACAATTGAATCCATGAATTTTAAACCAAATACCCTCTCTCCCCTTGGAACACAGTGCTGATTAATGATCATCATCAACGGATGATCCTGTTTGTTAAACAACGGACAACAGAGTAGAAGAGAACTGCTGGTCCGCAGCCATGTGCTTCAGTGGAGATCAAGACATCATTGGCTTTAGTATGTACATCAGTGTATAGGAGGCTGTTGGTTATGACATATAGATTAACTATGTGCCCACTGGGCACAGACGTCAATTCAACGTATATTCCACGTTGGTTCAATGTAATTTAATTTAAATGACGTGGAAACAACGTTTTTATTTATTTATAAAAAATAAAAATAAATGTCATTGAATATCCAAAACATACAATATACTTGCAGTGAAGCCGCTCAACAACTACACCATACCAGTCACCTAAAAGACTCCCATTCAGAGCGACACACAGAAGCATCCAGGGTCAATGCCCTGCTTAAGGGCACGTTGACCGATCTCCCACCAGGCAAAAAACGTGAACCCGAAACCTCCAAGATCCCCCCCACAGTTCCCCAATAGCTGTCCCTCAACCAGTCAAGACCCCTCCCACAGTCCCCCCAAGAAGAAAAAATACAATTAATTCCACCCCTCCCCAAGAACCCCCAATTCACCAACAACCAAGAGAATGAACTAAAGATAAAAATCAAAGACAAAAAAACAGCAATGCAAAAAAATAAAAATGTAAAACAAAGGACATCAAGAACAACTGAAATCTTAACAGCAATGCCAACTGTATATGTTTGTGTGCATGCCTGGCACTATTGCATGTACGTGTGTGTTCTTGTATGTGTTTGTTTGAGTGAGAGTGTGTGTATATGCATGTGTACAAACACCTGCACGGCATCACAAACCGGCATTAGTTGTGAAAACACTGCCCCTCAGTGACATTCAAACATACTTTTTATTATGTTTTATTTTTTTATTTTTTTTATCTTTGACCATCATTCTATCTCCCGCACAGCAACTCCACTCCCACTTGTCTCCAATTCCACCTCCCAACCCTCAGCTTCCTTCAGCCCATCCCATCTATCTCTGCTGGCCACCCACTTCGGGTTTCTACGCAACATATATCTTTAAACTATGCTATGATGTTTAACGTACAATTTCAATCTATCTAATCGAATAGAATCCACAGATTGCGAGTTAAAGATAAATACTTTTACTAAGAGTATTAGTATATTAGTAATTGACTGACCCGGTCTCTCCAGATCTAACAGTACTATTTCTAGGATCAATTTTAGATCCATGCTATGCATTTTCAGTCATTCCTGAACCAGAAACCAGAAACAGGCTACCTGAGGGCAATACCAAAATAAATGGTCTATTGATTCTGTATCCTCACAACAAAATCTCTAGAACTTCGAAGATTTTATGCCCCAAATATTCAACATTTTGTTCGTGGCAAGAATTCTATATAATAATTTTAGCTGAAAAGCACAAAGTCTTGAATCTTGCGTTGTTTTATATATCAACTCATACTGCCTGTACCATGGAATCGGTACATCAAAAATCTCTTCCCAACTATTTTTCAATCGGTATGGCACAGTTGTCAACATCCTGGTCTTCAAATGAAACTGGTATACTTTCCTATTTATGCTAATTTTATTCCTCCGCCAGTTCTGATCCTTTATATTGGGCAGACAGACCAGTTCCCTACCTCCTCCTACTGCCACCTGCCTCCTCCTTTTTTGGGGTAATGCTGTAATCAACTGGTTGTACTCTTGGATTGAGCAGACCTTGCTGTACAATTCTGATAACTCCATGAAGGACATAACTCTACCATTACAATTTACAATATAATTTAAGAACAAAATACCTTTTTCAAACATCTTTCCCATAAATACAGGTATTTTATCAACCAGCACATTTGAGTTGAGCCTTAATACAGTATTTGTTGTAATATTTGTTATATCTTTTCAGGGGGATAAAATTGAAATTGTAGCCAGCTCTGCAATGCTTGTTTGAAAAAGAGAGATACTTTGAAAAAAGTATCATTTTAAATTAATCGAAAAAATGAGACATGGCAATCTGCACAAAGGCAAAAAGGCTAATTTTAAACAATGAATGAGCTTTCCTTAGTAATCTACTTGAGAACCATTTAGGGTTCAAGTAAAACTTTTGAATAAGTGAAGATTTTAGAGAGAGGTTTAGTGCTTTTATACTTAATAATCTCAACCCACCCAATTCATATTCATTATATAGATAGGCACATTTTATTTTGTCTGGTTTAGCGTCCCAGATAAAGCGAAATATTTTTTGCTCATATGATTTGAAAAACGAATCATCAGGAGTAGGCAGCGCCATAACGAAGTGAATAAACTGAGATATGACTAAGCAGTTACTCAGGGCAATCTTTCCATAAATAGACAGGTATTTACCTCTCCATGGTTGCAGGATCTTGTCTATTTTTACCAGTTTTCTATTGACATTCATTGTGGAGAGCTGATTTATATATTTTGTGATATGAATACAGAGTATGTCTACTTCACCATCAGCCCATTTTATAGGTAAACTGCAGGGTAATGTAAAAGTTGTATTTTTTAAGGATCCAATAATATTGTACACTTCATCATAATTAGGTTTTAGTCCAGAGAGTACAGAAAAGTTATCTAGATCTTCAATGAGACATTGCAGGGATCTAGCTTGCGGACTTAATATAAAATTGAGTCATCGGCATACATGGACACCTTTGTTTTTAAGCCTTGGATTTCTAATCCTCTAATGTTCGTATTGGATCTGATTTTAATAGCTAGCATTTCAATGGCCATGACGAATAGATATGGTGACAACGGATACCCTTGTTTAACTCCTCTTGACAATTCAAAACTCTCTGAGAAGTAGCCGCTATTTACTATTTTACATCTGGGGTTGCTATATATTAACCATTTTATAAGAGAATTATTATTTCTAGAATTGTCGTATATTATCTCCAATGTATCGTCCATGTAAAAAACCTGTCTGATCAGGATGAACAATACCTGGTAAAACCCTTTTAATTCAGAGTGCAATGCATTTCGCTAGTATTTTTGCATCACAACATTGAAGTGCAAGGGGCCTCCCGTTTTTTAGATGGACTGGAAACAATGTTGATTCAACCAGTGTGTGCCCAATGGCTAGGGACATAAAGTTCTAGAGCAGAACCTGGTTTTATGGTTCTCCACCCCAGCCTCATCTCCCTCCAACCAGTCTGTTATTTGTTCTCCCACTATCAAAGCTCCAGCTCCCATGGTTCTCTGCCTTAGCCGTGGCTCTGTCCAACACCAGCTTGTGGTCTCATCTGTGGGGTTCTACTCTGCCTTCTCCCCCCTGCTAGGTCTCCAGCAACTCCAGTATCACTGCCCACCATCAAAGACCCATTGTGGGTGTCCACTGCTCATGGGAGTCTTAGAGTGCTAGCCAGGGTGGGTTTCCACTGCCCATGGGACACTGTGAGTTCTAGCCAGGGTGGAGACTCCATGGGTCGCTGAGAGTGCTAGCCAGGGTGGGGGGTGCACGGATGGCTGTATTAGTGTCAACCAGCATCACCCTCAAGAATATTTAAACCCCTGTAAAGACCTTCAAGGCTGTTGAACAACGAGCCAGATACGACTCGGTGCGGCAGGATGAAATATGTCTACATTGGCATGTGATGGTGCTGTAATGCTCCTGGCTGAGGTTTTTTAATTTCCCCAGCCGTGTGAAGTGACATGCCGGTCAATACAAGCTGTAACAGCGAGCTCATAGTTCAGTCATTAATGGTTAGCCGGCTATTATTATTTGGTGAAGTAGATATTCCAGCCAAGGTCCATCGTTGAATGTGTTAGGCTGCAATGCTGTATGTATCAGTGTTACCAGGGTAAAAGCCTCTTCAAAGTTTCTCAGAGAACAGTCCTTCAGACCTGGTAACGAGGAGTGAAGACAGACTGTGACGATTTTGAGATGAGCAGATCTCAACTAGAGAACTCTCAGCAGTCAGCAGAAATCTTATCAATCAGGGCGGGATGGCAGATGGGTGTTTGGATTGGGTTCAGGCCGTGTCGAAAGCCATTTGTCTAGAGGACGAGCACAGAGAAATGCAAACAAGCTGTGGCTCTGTAGGTCCCGTGAGGAAGGAACACAAACACAGACACAAGCTCGCAAGAATGGACTCACGCACACACACACACACACACACACACACACACACACACACACACACACACACACACACACACACACACACACACACACACACACACATCCAGAGATCTGTACATCCAGGGCACTTAGTCTTGGCAGCCGAACAGACAAAAACAATGATTGCACAGGGCAGGATTTCACTCTACAGCAGGGGAGAGGTGGTGACAAATAGAAAGACACAATGAGATCACAGTCAGAGCCTTGAGAGAAGCCAGGGACACCAGGGATGTTTCATTAAATCTGAAACGGCTGTAACACGTCTTGAAAGGAACGACTTTCACTTTCATTCTGTCTTCATGGGCCATGTACTGGAGTGTACGGTCTGGGAATGGCTTCTTCCTTTTGTTTGATTAGATCCACAGCCAAACCTTGGCTTCTTAGAGATTACAGCACAGGCCACTTGGACACTAGAGGAAGCAAGTTATAGAGAGGAAGTCCAGTTAAACAGAGAGATTCAAAAACAGACATATTCACTTTATCAGTCCCATCACAATCACAGTATCCTAATGCCACCCCTATTCCCTTAAACACACACAAACACACACAAACACGAACCGCTAATCAGATAATAACATATGTTTAATTCCTCATCCCTCTACTATCATATCACTATGTTTATTTCCTCATCCCTCTCCTATCATGTCAATATGTTTAATTCCTCATCCCTCTCCTATCATATCACTATGTTTAATTCATCATCCCTCTCCTAACATATCAATATGTTTAATTCCTCATCCCTCTCCTATCATATCAATATGTTTAATTCATCATCAGTCTAATAACATATCAATATGTTTAATTCCTCATCCCTCTCCTATCATATCACTATGTTTAATTCCTCATTCCTCTCCTATCATATCAATATGTTTAATTCCTCATCCCTCTCCTATCATATCAATATGTTTAATTCCTCATCCCTCTCCTATCATATCAATATGTTTAATTCCTCATCCCTCTCCTATCATATCAATATGTTTAACTCCTCATCCCTCTCCTATCATATCAATATGTTTAATTCCTCATTCCTCTCCTATCGTATCAATATGTTTAATTCCTCATCCCTCTCCTATCATATCAATATGTTTAATTCCTCATCCCTCTCCTATCATATCAATATGTTTAATTCCTCATTCCTCTCCTATCGTATCAATATGTTTAATTCCTCATCCCTCTCCTATCATATCAATATGTTTAATTCCTCATTCCTCTCCTATCGTATCAATATGTTTAATTCCTCATCCCTCTCCTATCATATCAATATGTTTAATTCCTCATCCTTCTCCTATCATATCAATATGTTTAATTCATCATCCCTCTCCTATCATATCAATATGTTTAATTCATCATCCCTCTCCTAACATATCAATATGTTTAATTCCTGATGCCTCTCCTATCATATCAATATGTTTAATTCCTCATCCCTCTCCTATCATATCAATATGTTTAATTCATCATCCCTCTCATATCATATCAATATGTTTAATTCCTCATCCCTCTCCTATCATGTCAATATGTTTAATTCCTCATCCTTCTCCTATCATATCAATATGTTTAATTCCTCATCCCTCTCCTATCACATCAATATGTTTAATTCCTCATCCCTCTCCTATCACATCAATATGTTTAATTCCTCATCCTTCTCCTATCATATCAATATGTTTAATTCCTCATCCCTCTCCTATCACATCAATATGTTTAATTCATCATCCCTCTCTTATCATATCAATATGTTTAATTCCTTATTCCTCTCCTCTCCTATCATATCAATATGTTTAATTCATCATCCCTCTCTTATCATATCAATATGTTTAATTCCTCATCCCTCTCCTATCATATCAATATGTTTAATTCCTCATCCCTCTCCTATCACATCAATATGTTTAATTCATCATCCCTCTCTTATCATATCAATATGTTTAATTCCTTATTCCTCTCCTCTCCTATCATATCAATATGTTTAATTCATCATCCCTCTCTTATCATATCAATATGTTTAATTCCTCATCCTTCTCCTATCATATCACTATGTTTAATTCCTCATTCCTCTCCAATCATATCACTATGTTTAATTCATCATCCCTCTCCTATCATGTCAATATGTTTAATTCCTCACCCCTCTCCTATCATATCAATATGTTTAATTGCTCATTCCTCTCCTATCATATCACTATGTTTAATTCATCATCCCTCTCCTATCATATCAATATGTTTAATTCCTCATCCCTCTCCTATCATATCAATATGTTTAATTCATCATCCCTCTCCTATCATATCAATATGTTTAATTCATCATCCCTCTCTTAACATATCAATATGTTTAATTCCTGATGCCTCTCCTATCATATCAATATGTTTAATTCCTCATCCTTCTCCTATCATATCAATATGTTTAATTCATCATCCCTCTCCTATCATATCAATATGTTTAATTCCTCATCCCTCTCCTATCATGTCAATATGTTTAATTCCTCATCCTTCTCCTATCATATCAATATGTTTAATTCCTCATCCCTCTCCTATCACATCAATATGTTTAATTCATCATCCCTCTCTTATCATATCAATATGTTTAATTCCTTATTCCTCTCCTCTCCTATCATATCAATATGTTTAATTCATCATCCCTCTCTTATCATATCAATATGTTTAATTCCTCATCCCTCTCCTATCATATCAATATGTTTAATTCCTCATCCCTCTCCTATCACATCAATATGTTTAATTCATCATCCCTCTCTTATCATATCAATATGTTTAATTCCTTATTCCTCTCCTCTCCTATCATATCAATATGTTTAATTCATCATCCCTCTCTTATCATATCAATATGTTTAATTCCTCATCCTTCTCCTATCATATCACTATGTTTAATTCCTCATTCCTCTCCAATCATATCACTATGTTTAATTCATCATCCCTCTCCTATCATGTCAATATGTTTAATTCCTCACCCCTCTCCTATCATATCAATATGTTTAATTGCTCATTCCTCTCCTATCATATCACTATGTTTAATTCATCATCCCTCTCCTATCATATCAATATGTTTAATTCCTCATCCCTCTCCTATCATATCAATATGTTTAATTCATCATCCCTCTCCTATCATATCAATATGTTTAATTCATCATCCCTCTCTTAACATATCAATATGTTTAATTCCTGATGCCTCTCCTATCATATCAATATGTTTAATTCCTCATCCTTCTCCTATCATATCAATATGTTTAATTCATCATCCCTCTCCTATCATATCAATATGTTTAATTCCTCATCCCTCTCCTATCATGTCAATATGTTTAATTCCTCATCCTTCTCCTATCATATCAATATGTTTAATTCCTCATCCCTCTCCTATCACATCAATATGTTTAATTCATCATCCCTCTCTTATCATATCAATATGTTTAATTCCTCATTCCTCTCCTATCATATCAATAAGTTTAATTCATCATCCCTCTCTTTTCATATCAATATGTTTAATTCCTTATCCTTCTCCCATCATATCACTATGTTTAATTCCTCATCCCTCTCCTATCATATCAATATGTTTAATTCCTGATTCCTCTCCTATCATATCAATATGTTTAATTCCTCATCCCTCTCCTATCATATCAATATGTTTAATTCCTCATCCCTCTCCTATCACATCAATATGTTTAATTCATCATCCCTCTCTTATCATATCAATATGTTTAATTCCTTATTCCTCTCCTCTCCTATCATATCAATATGTTTAATTCATCATCCCTCTCTTATCATATCAATATGTTTAATTCCTCATCCCTCTCCTATCATATCAATATGTTTAATTCCTCATCCCTCTCAAATCACATCAATATGTTTAATTAATCATCCCTCTCTTATCATATCAATATGTTTAATTCCTTATTCCTCTCCTCTCCTATCATATCAATATGTTTAATTCATCATCCCTCTCTTATCATATCAATATGTTTAATTCCTCATCCCTCTCCTATCATATCAATATGTTTAATTCCTAAACCTCATCCTTCTCCTATCATATCAATATGTTTAATTCCTCATTCCTCTCCTCTCCTATCATATCAATATGTTTAATTCCTCATCCCTCTCCTATCATATCAATATGTTTAATTCCTCATCCTTCTCCTATCATATCAATATGTTTAATTCATCATCCCTCTCCTATCATATCAATATGTTTAATTCATCATCCCTCTCCTAACATATCAATATGTTTAATTCCTGATGCCTCTCCTATCATATCAATATGTTTAATTCCTCATCCCTCTCCTATCATATCAATATGTTTAATTCATCATCCCTCTCATATCATATCAATATGTTTAATTCCTCATCCCTCTCCTATCATGTCAATATGTTTAATTCCTCATCCTTCTCCTATCATATCAATATGTTTAATTCCTCATCCCTCTCCTATCACATCAATATGTTTAATTCCTCATCCCTCTCCTATCACATCAATATGTTTAATTCCTCATCCTTCTCCTATCATATCAATATGTTTAATTCCTCATCCCTCTCCTATCACATCAATATGTTTAATTCATCATCCCTCTCTTATCATATCAATATGTTTAATTCCTTATTCCTCTCCTCTCCTATCATATCAATATGTTTAATTCATCATCCCTCTCTTATCATATCAATATGTTTAATTCCTCATCCCTCTCCTATCATATCAATATGTTTAATTCCTCATCCCTCTCCTATCACATCAATATGTTTAATTCATCATCCCTCTCTTATCATATCAATATGTTTAATTCCTTATTCCTCTCCTCTCCTATCATATCAATATGTTTAATTCATCATCCCTCTCTTATCATATCAATATGTTTAATTCCTCATCCTTCTCCTATCATATCACTATGTTTAATTCCTCATTCCTCTCCAATCATATCACTATGTTTAATTCATCATCCCTCTCCTATCATGTCAATATGTTTAATTCCTCACCCCTCTCCTATCATATCAATATGTTTAATTGCTCATTCCTCTCCTATCATATCACTATGTTTAATTCATCATCCCTCTCTCCTAACATATCAATATGTTTAATTCCTCATCCCTCTCCTATCATATCAATATGTTTAATTCATCATCCCTCTCCTATCATATCAATATGTTTAATTCATCATCCCTCTCTTAACATATCAATATGTTTAATTCCTGATGCCTCTCCTATCATATCAATATGTTTAATTCCTCATCCTTCTCCTATCATATCAATATGTTTAATTCATCATCCCTCTCCTATCATATCAATATGTTTAATTCCTCATCCCTCTCCTATCATGTCAATATGTTTAATTCCTCATCCTTCTCCTATCATATCAATATGTTTAATTCCTCATCCCTCTCCTATCAAATCAATATGTTTAATTCATCATCCCTCTCTTATCATATCAATATGTTTAATTCCTTATTCCTCTCCTCTCCTATCATATCAATATGTTTAATTCATCATCCCTCTCTTATCATATCAATATGTTTAATTCCTCATCCCTCTCCTATCATATCAATATGTTTAATTCCTCATCCCTCTCCTATCACATCAATATGTTTAATTCATCATCCCTCTCTTATCATATCAATATGTTTAATTCCTTATTCCTCTCCTCTCCTATCATATCAATATGTTTAATTCATCATCCCTCTCTTATCATATCAATATGTTTAATTCCTCATCCTTCTCCTATCATATCAATATGTTTAATTCCTCATTCCTCTCCAATCATATCACTATGTTTAATTCATCATCCCTCTCCTATCATGTCAATATGTTTAATTCCTCACCCCTCTCCTATCATATCAATATGTTTAATTGCTCATTCCTCTCCTATCATATCACTATGTTTAATTCATCATCCTTCTCCTATCATATCAATATGTTTAATTCCTCATCCCTCTCCTATCATATCAATATGTTTAATTCATCATCCCTCTCCTATCATATCAATATGTTTAATTCATCATCCCTCTCTTAACATATCAATATGTTTAATTCCTGATGCCTCTCCTATCATATCAATATGTTTAATTCCTCATCCTTTTCCTATCATATCAATATGTTTAATTCATCATCCCTCTCCTATCATATCAATATGTTTAATTCCTCATCCCTCTCCTATCATGTCAATATGTTTAATTCCTCATCCTTCTCCTATCATATCAATATGTTTAATTCCTCATCCCTCTCCTATCACATCAATATGTTTAATTCATCATCCCTCTCTTATCATATCAATATGTTTAATTCCTCATTCCTCTCCTATCATATCAATATGTTTAATTCATCATCCCTCTCCTATCATATCAATAAGTTTAATTCATCATCCCTCTCTTTTCATATCAATATGTTTAATTCCTTATCCTTCTCCTATCATATCACTATGTTTAATTCCTCATCCCTCTCCTATCATATCAATATGTTTAATTCCTGATTCCTCTCCTATCATATCAATATGTTTAATTCCTCATCCCTCTCCTATCATATCAATATGTTTAATTCCTCATCCCTCTCCTATCACATCAATATGTTTAATTCATCATCCCTCTCTTATCATATCAATATGTTTAATTCCTTATTCCTCTCCTCTCCTATCATATCAATATGTTTAATTCATCATCCCTCTCTTATCATATCAATATGTTTAATTCTTCATCCCTCTCCTATCATATCAATATGTTTAATTCCTCATCCCTCTCAAATCACATCAATATGTTTAATTCATCATCCCTCTCTTATCATATCAATATGTTTAATTCCTTATTCCTCTCCTCTCCTATCATATCAATATGTTTAATTCATCATCCCTCTCTTATCATATCAATATGTTTAATTCCTCATCCCTCTCCTATCATATCAATATGTTTATTTCCTAAACCTCATCCTTCTCCTATCATATCAATATGTTTAATTCCTCATTCCTCTCCTCTCCTATCATATCAATATGTTTAATTCCTCATCCCTCTCCTATCATATCAATATGTTTAATTCCTCATCCTTCTCCTATCATATCAATATGTTTAATTCATCATCCCTCTCCTATCATATCAATATGTTTAATTCATCATCCCTCTCCTAACATATCAATATGTTTAATTCCTGATGCCTCTCCTATCATATCAATATGTTTAATTCCTCATCCCTCTCCTATCATATCAATATGTTTAATTCATCATCCCTCTCATATCATATCAATATGTTTAATTCCTCATCCCTCTCCTATCATGTCAATATGTTTAATTCCTCATCCTTCTCCTATCATATCAATATGTTTAATTCCTCATCCCTCTCCTATCACATCAATATGTTTAATTCCTCATCCCTCTCCTATCACATCAATATGTTTAATTCCTCATCCTTCTCCTATCATATCAATATGTTTAATTCCTCATCCCTCTCCTATCACATCAATATGTTTAATTCATCATCCCTCTCTTATCATATCAATATGTTTAATTCCTTATTCCTCTCCTCTCCTATCATATCAATATGTTTAATTCATCATCCCTCTCTTATCATATCAATATGTTTAATTCCTCATCCCTCTCCTATCATATCAATATGTTTAATTCCTCATCCCTCTCCTATCACATCAATATGTTTAATTCATCATCCCTCTCTTATCATATCAATATGTTTAATTCCTTATTCCTCTCCTCTCCTATCATATCAATATGTTTAATTCATCATCCCTCTCTTATCATATCAATATGTTTAATTCCTCATCCTTCTCCTATCATATCACTATGTTTAATTCCTCATTCCTCTCCAATCATATCACTATGTTTAATTCATCATCCCTCTCCTATCATGTCAATATGTTTAATTCCTCACCCCTCTCCTATCATATCAATATGTTTAATTGCTCATTCCTCTCCTATCATATCACTATGTTTAATTCATCATCCCTCTCCTAACATATCAATATGTTTAATTCCTCATCCCTCTCCTATCATATCAATATGTTTAATTCATCATCCCTCTCCTATCATATCAATATGTTTAATTCATCATCCCTCTCTTAACATATCAATATGTTTAATTCCTGATGCCTCTCCTATCATATCAATATGTTTAATTCCTCATCCTTCTCCTATCATCATATCAATATGTTTAATTCATCATCCCTCTCCTATCATATCAATATGTTTAATTCCTCATCCCTCTCCTATCATGTCAATATGTTTAATTCCTCATCCTTCTCCTATCATATCAATATGTTTAATTCCTCATCCCTCTCCTATCACATCAATATGTTTAATTCATCATCCCTCTCTTATCATATCAATATGTTTAATTCCTTATTCCTCTCCTCTCCTATCATATCAATATGTTTAATTCATCATCCCTCTCTTATCATATCAATATGTTTAATTCCTCATCCCTCTCCTATCATATCAATATGTTTAATTCCTCATCCCTCTCCTATCACATCAATATGTTTAATTCATCATCCCTCTCTTATCATATCAATATGTTTAATTCCTTATTCCTCTCCTCTCCTATCATATCAATATGTTTAATTCATCATCCCTCTCTTATCATATCAATATGTTTAATTCCTCATCCTTCTCCTATCATATCACTATGTTTAATTCCTCATTCCTCTCCAATCATATCACTATGTTTAATTCATCATCCCTCTCCTATCATGTCAATATGTTTAATTCCTCACCCTCTCCTATCATATCAATATGTTTAATTGCTCATTCCTCTCCTATCATATCACTATGTTTAATTCATCATCCTTCTCCTATCATATCAATATGTTTAATTCCTCATCCCTCTCCTATCATATCAATATGTTTAATTCATCATCCCTCTCCTATCATATCAATATGTTTAATTCATCATCCCTCTCTTAACATATCAATATGTTTAATTCCTGATGCCTCTCCTATCATATCAATATGTTTAATTCCTCATCCTTCTCCTATCATATCAATATGTTTAATTCATCATCCCTCTCCTATCATATCAATATGTTTAATTCCTCATCCCTCTCCTATCATGTCAATATGTTTAATTCCTCATCCTTCTCCTATCATATCAATATGTTTAATTCCTCATCCCTCTCCTATCACATCAATATGTTTAATTCATCATCCCTCTCTTATCATATCAATATGTTTAATTCCTCATTCCTCTCCTATCATATCAATATGTTTAATTCATCATCCCTCTCCTATCATATCAATAAGTTTAATTCATCATCCCTCTCTTTTCATATCAATATGTTTAATTCCTTATCCTTCTCCTATCATATCACTATGTTTAATTCCTCATCCCTCTCCTATCATATCAATATGTTTAATTCCTGATTCCTCTCCTATCATATCAATATGTTTAATTCCTCATCCCTCTCCTATCATATCAATATGTTTAATTCCTCATCCCTCTCCTATCACATCAATATGTTTAATTCATCATCCCTCTCTTATCATATCAATATGTTTAATTCCTTATTCCTCTCCTCTCCTATCATATCAATATGTTTAATTCATCATCCCTCTCTTATCATATCAATATGTTTAATTCCTCATCCCTCTCCTATCATATCAATATGTTTAATTCCTCATCCCTCTCAAATCACATCAATATGTTTAATTCATCATCCCTCTCTTATCATATCAATATGTTTAATTCCTTATTCCTCTCCTCTCCTATCATATCAATATGTTTAATTCATCATCCCTCTCTTATCATATCAATATGTTTAATTCCTCATCCCTCTCCTATCATATCAATATGTTTAATTCCTAAACCTCATCCTTCTCCTATCATATCAATATGTTTAATTCCTCATTCCTCTCCTCTCCTATCATATCAATATGTTTAATTCATCATCCCTCTCCTATCATATCAATATGTTTAATTCCTCATCCCTCTCCTATCATATCAATATGTTTAATTCCTCTTCCCTCTCCTATCATATCAATATGTTTAATTCCTCATTCCTCTCCTATCATATCACTATGTTTAATTCATCATCCCTCTCATATCATATCAATATGTTTAATTCCTCATCCTTCTCCTTTCATGTCAATAGGTTTAATTCCTCATTCCTCTCCTATCATATCACTATGTTTAATTCATCATCCGTCTCCTATCATGTCAATATGTTTAATTCCTCATCCCTCTCCTATCATATCAATATGTTTAATTCCTCATTCCTCTCCTCTCCTATCATATCAATATGTTTAATTCATCATCCCTCTCTTATCATATCAATATGTTTAATTCCTCATCCCTCTCCTATCATATCAATATGTTTAATTCCTCATCCTCATCCTTCTCCTATCATATCAATATGTTTAATTCCTCATTCCTCTCCTCTCCTATCATATCAATATGTTTAATTCATCATCCCTATCCTATCATATCAATATGTTTAATTCCTCATCCCTCTCCTATCATATCAATATGTTTAATTCCTCCTCCCTCTCCTATCATATAAATATGTTTAATTCCTCATTCCTCTCCTATCATATCACTATGTTTAATTCCTCATTCCTCTCCAATCATATCAATATGTTTAATTCCTCATTCCTCTCCAATCATATCACTATGTTTAATTCATCTTCCCTCTCCTATCATATCAATATGTTTAATTCATCATCCCTCTCTTATCATATCAATATGTTTAATTCCTCATTCCTCTCCTATCATATCACTATGTTTAATTCATCATCCGTCTCCTATCATGTCAATATGTTTAATTCCTCACCCCTCTCCTATCATATCAATATGTTTAATTCCTCATTCCTCTCCTCTCCTATCACATCAATATGTTTAATTCATCATCCCTCTCCTATCATATCAATATGTTTAATTCCTCATCCCTCTCCTATCATATCAATATGTTTAATTCATCATCCCTCTCCTATCATATCAATATGTTTAACTCATCATCCCTCTCTTATCATATCAATATGTTTAATTCCTCATCCCTCTCCTATCATATCAATATGTTTAATTCCTCATCCCTCTCCTATCATATCTATATGTTTAATTCCTCATCCTCATCCTTCTCCTATCATATCAATATGTTTAATTCCTCATTCCTCTCCTCTCCTATCACATCAATATGTTTCATTCATCATCCCTCTCCTATCATATCAATATGTTTAATTCCTCATCCCTCTCCTATCATATCAATATGTTTAATTCATCATCCCTCTCCTATCATATCAATATGTTTAATTCATCATCCCTCTCTTATCATATCAATATGTTTAATTCCTCATCCCTCTCCTATCATATCAATATGTTTAATTCCTCATCCTTCTCCTATCATATCAATATGTTTAATTCCTTATTCCTCTCCTCTCCTATCATATCAATATGTTTAATTCATCATCACTCTCTTATCATATCAATATGTTTAATTCCTCATCCCTCTCCTGTCATATCAATATGTTTAATTCCTCATCCTCATCCTTCTCCTATCATATCAATATGTTTAATTCCTCATTCCTCTCCTCTCCTATCATATCAATATGTTTAATTCCTCATCCCTCTCCTATCATATCAATATGTTTAATTCATCATCCCTCTCCTATCATATCAATATGTTTAATTCCTCATCCCTCTCCTATCATATCAATATGTTTAATTCCTCATCCTTCTCCTATCATATCAATATGTTTAATTCCTCATTCCTCTCCTCTCCAATCATATCACTATGTTTAATTCATCATCCCTCTCTTATCATATCAATATGTTTAATTCCTCATCCCTCTCCTATCATATCAATATGTTTAATTCCTCATCCCTCTCCTATCATATCAATATGTTTAATTCCTCATCCTTCTCCTATCATATCAATATGTTTAATTCCTCATTCCTCTCCTCTCCTATCATATCAATATGTTTAATTCATCATCCCTCTCCTAACATATCAATATGTTTAATTCCTGATGCCTCTCCTATCATATCAATATGTTTAATTCCTCATCCTTCTCCTATCACATCAATATGTTTAATTCATCATCCCTCTCTTATCATATCAATATGTTTAATTCCTCATCCCTCTCCTATCATGTCAATATGTTTAATTCCTCATCCTTCTCCTATCATATCAATATGTTTAATTCCTCATCCCTCTCCTATCACATCAATATGTTTAATTCATCATCCCTCTCTTATCATATCAATATGTTTAATTCCTCATCCCTCTCCTATCATATCAATATGTTTAATTCCTCATTCCTCTCCTCTCCTATCATATCAATATGTTTAATTCCTCATCCCTCTCCTATCATATCAATATGTTTAATTCATCATCCCTCTCCTATCATATCAATATGTTTAATTCCTCATCCCTCTCCTATCATATCAATATGTTTAATTCCTCATCCTTCTCCTATCATATCAATATGTTTAATTCCTCATTCCTCTCCTCTCCAATCATATCACTATGTTTAATTCATCATCCCTCTCTTATCATATCAATATGTTTAATTCCTCATCCCTCTCCTAACATATCAATATGTTTAATTCCTGATGCCTCTCCTATCATATCAATATGTTTAATTCCTCATCCTTCTCCTATCACATCAATATGTTTAATTCATCATCCCTCTCTTATCATATCAATATGTTTAATTCCTCATCCCTCTCCTATCATGTCAATATGTTTAATTCCTCATCCTTCTCCTATCATATCAATATGTTTAATTCCTCATCCCTCTCCTATCACATCAATATGTTTAATTCATCATCCCTCTCTTATCATATCAATATGTTTAATTCCTCATCCCTCTCCTATCACATCAATATGTTTAATTCCTCATCCCTCTCTTATCATATCAATATGTTTAATTCCTCATCCCTCTTTTATCATATCAATATGTTTAATTCCTCATCCCTCTCCTATCACATCAATATGTTTAATTCATCATCCCTCTCTTATCATATCAATATGTTTAATTCCTTATTCCTCTCTTCTCCTATCATATCAATATGTTTAATTCATCATCCCTCTCTTATCATATCAATATGTTTAATTCCTCATCCCTCTCCTATCATATCAATATGTTTAATTCCTCATCTTCATCCTTCTCCTATCATATCAATATGTTTAATTCCTCATTCCTCTCTCTCCTATCATATCAATATGTTTAATTCATCATCCCTCACCTATCATATCAATATGTTTAATTCCTCACCCTCTCCTATCATATCAATATGTTTAATTCCTCATTCCTCTCCTCTCTTATCATATCAATATGTTTAATTCATCATCCCTCTCTTATCATATCAATATGTTGAATTCCTCATCCTTCTCCTATCATATCACTATGTTTAATTCCTCATTCCTCTCCAATCATATCACTATGTTTAATTCATCATCCCTCTCCTATCATGTCAATATGTTTAATTCCTCACCCCTCTCCTATCATATCAATATGTTTAATTCCTCATTCCTCTCCTATCATATCACTATGTTTAATTCATCATCCCTCTCATATCATATCAATATGTTTAATTCCTCTTCCTTCTCCTATCATGTCAATATGTTTAATTCCTCATTCCTCTCCTATCATATCACTATGTTTAATTCATCATCCCTCTCCTATCATGTCAATATGTTTAATTCCTCACCCTCTCCTATCACATCAATATGTTTAATTCATCATCCCTCTCCTATCATATCAATATGTTTAATTCATCATCCCTCTCTTATCATATCAATATGTTTAATTCCTCATCCCTCTCCTATCATATCAATATGTTTAATTCCTCATCCTTCTCCTATCATATCACTATGTTTAATTCCTTATTCCTCTCCTCACCTATCATATCAATATGTTTAATTCATCATCCCTCTCTTATCATATCAATATGTTTAATTCCTCATCCCTCTCCTATCATATATATATGTTTAATTCCTCATCCTCATCCTTCTCCTATCATATCAATATGTTTAATTCCTCATTCCTCTCCTCTCCTATCATATCAATATGTTTAATTCATCATCCCTCTCTTATCATATCAATATGTTTAATTAATCTTCCCTCCTATCATATCAATATGTTTAATTCCTCATCCCTCTCCTATCATATCAATATGTTTAATTCCTCATCCCTCTCCTATCATATCAATATGTTTAATTCATCATCCCTCTCTTATCATATCAATATGTTTAATTCCTCATTCCTCTCCTATCATATCAATATGTTTAATTCCTCATCCTCATCCTTCTCCTATCATATCAATATGTTTAATTCCTCATTCCTCTCCTCTCCTATCACATCAATATGTTTAATTCATCATCCCTCTCCTATCATATCAATATGTTTAATTCCTCATCCCTCTCCTATCATATCAATATGTTTAATTCATCATCCCTCTCCTATCATATCAATATGTTTAATTCATCATCCCTCTCTTATCATATCAATATGTTTAATTCCTCATCCCTCTCCTATCATATCAATATGTTTAATTCCTCATCCTTCTCCTATCATATCAATATGTTTAATTCCTTATTCCTCTCCTCTACTATCATATCAATATGTTTAATTCATCATCCCTCTCTTATCATATCAATATGTTTAATTCCTCATCCCTCTCCTGTCATATCAATATGTTTATTTCCTCATCCTCATCCTTCTCCTATCATATCAATATGTTTAATTCCTCATTCCTCTCCTCTCCTATCATATCAATATGTTTAATTCCTCATCCCTCTCCAATCATATCACTATGTTTAATTCATCATCCTCTCTCTTATCATATCAATATGTTTAATTCCTCATCCCTCTCCTAACATATCAATATGTTTAATTCCTGATGCCTCTCCTATCATATCAATATGTTTAATTCCTCATCCTTCTCCTATCACATCAATATGTTTAATTCATCATCCCTCTCTTATCATATCAATATGTTTAATTCCTCATCCCTCTCCTATCATGTCAATATGTTTAATTCCTCATCCTTCTCCTATCATATCAATATGTTTAATTCCTCATCCCTCTCCTATCACATCAATATGTTTAATTCATCATCCCTCTCTTATCATATCAATATGTTTAATTCCTCATCCCTCTCCTATCACATCAATATGTTTAATTCCTCATCCCTCTCTTATCATATCAATATGTTTAATTCCTCATCCCTCTTTTATCATATCAATATGTTTAATTCCTCATCCCTCTCCTATCACATCAATATGTTTAATTCATCATCCCTCTCTTATCATATCAATATGTTTAATTCCTTATTCCTCTCTTCTCCTATCATATCAATATGTTTAATTCATCATCCCTCTCTTATCATATCAATATGTTTAATTCCTCATCCCTCTCCTATCATATCAATATGTTTAATTCCTCATCTTCATCCTTCTCCTATCATATCAATATGTTTAATTCCTCATTCCTCTCCTCTCCTATCATATCAATATGTTTAATTCATCATCCCTCTCCTATCATATCAATATGTTTAATTCCTCACCCCTCTCCTATCATATCAATATGTTTAATTCCTCATTCCTCTCCTCTCTTATCATATCAATATGTTTAATTCATCATCCCTCTCTTATCATATCAATATGTTGAATTCCTCATCCTTCTCCTATCATATCACTATGTTTAATTCCTCATTCCTCTCCAATCATATCACTATGTTTAATTCATCATCCCTCTCCTATCATGTCAATATGTTTAATTCCTCACCCCTCTCCTATCATATCAATATGTTTAATTCCTCATTCCTCTCCTATCATATCACTATGTTTAATTCATCATCCCTCTCATATCATATCAATATGTTTAATTCCTCTTCCTTCTCCTATCATGTCAATATGTTTAATTCCTCATTCCTCTCCTATCATATCACTATGTTTAATTCATCATCCCTCTCCTATCATGTCAATATGTTTAATTCCTCACCCCTCTCCTATCACATCAATATGTTTAATTCATCATCCCTCTCCTATCATATCAATATGTTTAATTCATCATCCCTCTCTTATCATATCAATATGTTTAATTCCTCATCCCTCTCCTATCATATCAATATGTTTAATTCCTCATCCTTCTCCTATCATATCACTATGTTTAATTCCTTATTCCTCTCCTCACCTATCATATCAATATGTTTAATTCATCATCCCTCTCTTATCATATCAATATGTTTAATTCCTCATCCCTCTCCTATCATATATATATGTTTAATTCCTCATCCTCATCCTTCTCCTATCATATCAATATGTTTAATTCCTCATTCCTCTCCTCTCCTATCATATCAATATGTTTAATTCATCATCCCTCTCTTATCATATCAATATGTTTAATTAATCTTCCCTCCTATCATATCAATATGTTTAATTCCTCATCCCTCTCCTATCATATCAATATGTTTAATTCCTCATCCCTCTCCTATCATATCAATATGTTTAATTCATCATCCCTCTCTTATCATATCAATATGTTTAATTCCTCATTCCTCTCCTATCATATCAATATGTTTAATTCCTCATCCTCATCCTTCTCCTATCATATCAATATGTTTAATTCCTCATTCCTCTCCTCTCCTATCACATCAATATGTTTAATTCATCATCCCTCTCCTATCATATCAATATGTTTAATTCCTCATCCCTCTCCTATCATATCAATATGTTTAATTCATCATCCCTCTCCTATCATATCAATATGTTTAATTCATCATCCCTCTCTTATCATATCAATATGTTTAATTCCTCATCCCTCTCCTATCATATCA
Source organism: Brachymystax lenok tsinlingensis (assembly GCA_030435695.1). NCBI lineage: Eukaryota > Metazoa > Chordata > Actinopteri > Salmoniformes > Salmonidae > Brachymystax > Brachymystax lenok. The sequence goes on along the minus strand of CM059783.1, from coordinate 21,498,299 downwards.
ATATGTTTAATTCCTCATCCTTCTCCTATCATATCAATATGTTTAATTCCTTATTCCTCTCCTCTACTATCATATCAATATGTTTAATTCATCATCCCTCTCTTATCATATCAATATGTTTAATTCCTCATCCCTCTCCTGTCATATCAATATGTTTATTTCCTCATCCTCATCCTTCTCCTATCATATCAATATGTTTAATTCCTCATTCCTCTCCTCTCCTATCATATCAATATGTTTAATTCCTCATCCCTCTCCTATCATATCAATATGTTTAATTCATCACCCCTCTCCTATCATATCAATATGTTTAATTCCTCATCCCTCTCCTATCATATCAATATGTTTAATTCCTCATCCTTCTCCTATCATATCAATATGTTTAATTCCTCATTCCTCTCCTCTCCAATCATATCACTATGTTTAATTCATCATCCCTCTCTTATCATATCAATATGTTTAATTCCTCATCCCTCTCCTATCATATCAATATGTTTAATTCCTCATCCCTCTCCTATCATATCAATATGTTTAATTCCTCATCCTTCTCCTATCATATCAATATGTTTAATTCCTCATTCCTCTCCTCTCCTATCATATCAATATGTTTAATTCATCATCCCTCTCCTAACATATCAATATGTTTAATTCCTGATGCCTCTCCTATCATATCAATATGTTTAATTCCTCATCCTTCTCCTATCACATCAATATGTTTAATTCATCATCCCTCTCTTATCATATCAATATGTTTAATTCCTCATCCCTCTCCTATCATGTCAATATGTTTAATTCCTCATCCTTCTCCTATCATATCAATATGTTTAATTCCTCATCCCTCTCCTATCATATCAATATGTTTAATTCATCATCCCTCTCTTATCATATCAATATGTTTAATTCCTCATCCCTCTCCTATCATATCAATATGTTTAATTCCTCATTCCTCTCCTCTCCTATCATATCAATATGTTTAATTCCTCATCCCTCTCCTATCATATCAATATGTTTAATTCATCATCCCTCTCCTATCATATCAATATGTTTAATTCCTCATTCCTCTCCTATCATATCAATATGTTTAATTCCTCATCCTTCTCCTATCATATCAATATGTTTAATTCCTCATTCCTCTCCTCTCCAATCATATCACTATGTTTAATTCATCATCCCTCTCTTATCATATCAATATGTTTAATTCCTCATCCCTCTCCTATCATATCAATATGTTTAATTCCTCATCCCTCTCCTATCATATCAATATGTTTAATTCCTCATCCTTCTCCTATCATATCAATATGTTTAATTCCTCATTCCTCTCCTCTCCTATCATATCAATATGTTTAATTCATCATCCCTCTCCTAACATATCAATATGTTTAATTCCTGATGCCTCTCCTATCATATCAATATGTTTAATTCCTCATCCTTCTCCTATCACATCAATATGTTTAATTCATCATCCCTCTCTTATCATATCAATATGTTTAATTCTTCATCCCTCTCCTATCACATCAATATGTTTAATTCATCATCCCTCTCTTATCATATCAATATGTTTAATTCATCATCCCTCTCCTATCACATCAATATGTTTAATTCCTCATCCCTCTCTTATCATATCAATATGTTTAATTCCTCATCCCTCTCCTATCATATCAATATGTTTAATTCCTCATCCCTCTCCTATCACATCAATATGTTTAATTCATCATCCCTCTCTTATCATATCAATATGTTTAATTCCTTATTCCTCTCTTCTCCTATCATATCAATATGTTTAATTCATCATCCCTCTCTTATCATATCAATATGTTTAATTCCTCATTCCTCTCCTCTCCTATCACATCAATATGTTTAATTCATCATCCCTCTCCTATCATATAAATATGTTTAATTCCTCATCCCTCTCCTATCATATCAATATGTTTAATTCATCATCCCTCTCTTATCATATCAATATGTTTAATTCCTCATCCCTCTCCTATCATATCAATATGTTTAATTCCTCATCCTCATCCTTCTCCTATCATATCAATATGTTTAATTCCTCATTCCTCTCCTCTCCTATCATATCAATATGTTTAATTCATCATCCCTCTCCTATCATATCAATATGTTTAATTCCTCATCCTCATCCTTCTCCTATCATATCAATATGTTTAATTCCTCATTCCTCTCCTCTCCTATCACATCAATATGTTTAATTCATCATCCCTCTCCTATCATATCAATATGTTTAATTCCTCATCCCTCTCCTATCATATCAATATGTTTAATTCATCATCCCTCTCCTATCATATCAATATGTTTAATTCCTCATCCCTCTCCTATCATATCAATATGTTTAATTCATCATCCCTCTCCTATCATATCAATATGTTTAATTCATCATCCCTCTCTTATCATATCAATATGTTTAATTCCTCATCCCTCTCCTATCATATCAATATGTTTAATTCCTCATCCTTCTCCTATCATATCAATATGTTTAATTCCTTATTCCTCTCCTCTACTATCATATCAATATGTTTAATTCATCATCCCTCTCTTATCATATCAATATGTTTAATTCCTCATCCCTCTCCTGTCATATCAATATGTTTATTTCCTCATCCTCATCCTTCTCCTATCATATCAATATGTTTAATTCCTCATTCCTCTCCTCTCTATCATATCAATATGTTTAATTCCTCATCCCTCTCCTATCATATCAATATGTTTAATTCATCACCCCTCTCCTATCATATCAATATGTTTAATTCCTCATCCCTCTCCTATCATATCAATATGTTTAATTCCTCATCCTTCTCCTATCATATCAATATGTTTAATTCCTCATTCCTCTCCTCTCCAATAATATCACTATGTTTAATTCATCATCCCTCTCTTATCATATCAATATGTTTAATTCCTCATCCCTCTCCTATCATATCAATATGTTTAATTCCTCATCCCTCTCCTATCATATCAATATGTTTAATTCCTCATCCTTCTCCTATCATATCAATATGTTTAATTCCTCATTCCTCTCCTCTCCTATCATATCAATATGTTTAATTCATCATCCCTCTCCTAACATATCAATATGTTTAATTCCTGATGCCTCTCCTATCATATCAATATGTTTAATTCCTCATCCTTCTCCTATCACATCAATATGTTTAATTCATCATCCCTCTCTTATCATATCAATATGTTTAATTCCTCATCCCTCTCCTATCATGTCAATATGTTTAATTCCTCATCCTTCTCCTATCATATCAATATGTTTAATTCCTCATCCCTCTCCTATCACATCAATATGTTTAATTCATCATCCCTCTCTTATCATATCAATATGTTTAATTCCTCATCCCTCTCCTATCATATCAATATGTTTAATTCCTCATTCCTCTCCTCTCCTATCATATCAATATGTTTAATTCCTCATCCCTCTCCTATCATATCAATATGTTTAATTCATCATCCCTCTCCTATCATATCAATATGTTTAATTCCTCATCCCTCTCCTATCATATCAATATGTTTAATTCCTCATCCTTCTCCTATCATATCAATATGTTTAATTCCTCATTCCTCTCCTCTCCAATCATATCACTATGTTTAATTCATCATCCCTCTCTTATCATATCAATATGTTTAATTCCTCATCCCTCTCCTATCATATCAATATGTTTAATTCCTCATCCCTCTCCTATCATATCAATATGTTTAATTCCTCATCCTTCTCCTATCATATCAATATGTTTAATTCCTCATTCCTCTCCTCTCCTATCATATCAATATGTTTAATTCATCATCCCTCTCCTAACATATCAATATGTTTAATTCCTGATGCCTCTCCTATCATATCAATATGTTTAATTATTCCTCATCCTTCTCCTATCACATCAATATGTTTAATTCATCATCCCTCTCTTATCATATCAATATGTTTAATTCCTCATCCCTCTCCTATCATATCAATATGTTTAATTCCTCATTCCTCTCCTCTCCTATCATATCAATATGTTTAATTCATCATCCCTCTCCTATCATATCAATATGTTTAATTCCTCACCCCTCTCCTATCATATCAATATGTTTAATTCCTCATTCCTCTCCTCTCTTATCATATCAATATGTTTAATTCCTCATTCCTCTCCTCTCCTATCACATCAATATGTTTAATTCATCATCCCTCTCCTATCATATCAATATGTTTAATTCCTCATCCCTCTCCTATCATATCAATATGTTTAATTCATCATCCCTCTCCTATCATATCAATATGTTTAATTCATCATCCCTCTCTTATCATATCAATATGTTTAATTCCTCATCCCTCTCCTATCATATCAATATGTTTAATTCCTCATCCTTCTCCTATCATATCAATATGTTTAATTCCTTATTCCTCTCCTCTACTATCATATCAATATGTTTAATTCATCATCCCTCTCTTATCATATCAATATGTTTAATTCCTCATCCCTCTCCTGTCATATCAATATGTTTATTTCCTCATCCTCATCCTTCTCCTATCATATCAATATGTTTAATTCCTCATTCCTCTCCTCTCCTATCATATCAATATGTTTAATTCCTCATCCCTCTCTATCATATCAATATGTTTAATTCATCACCCTCTCCTATCATATCAATATGTTTAATTCCTCATCCCTCTCCTATCATATCAATATGTTTAATTCCTCATCCTTCTCCTATCATATCAATATGTTTAATTCCTCATTCCTCTCCTCTCCAATCATATCACTATGTTTAATTCATCATCCCTCTCTTATCATATCAATATGTTTAATTCCTCATCCCTCTCCTATCATATCAATATGTTTAATTCCTCATCCCTCTCCTATCATATCAATATGTTTAATTCCTCATCCTTCTCCTATCATATCAATATGTTTAATTCCTCATTCCTCTCCTCTCCTATCATATCAATATGTTTAATTCATCATCCCTCTCCTAACATATCAATATGTTTAATTCCTGATGCCTCTCCTATCATATCAATATGTTTAATTCCTCATCCTTCTCCTATCACATCAATATGTTTAATTCATCATCCCTCTCTTATCATATCAATATGTTTAATTCCTCATCCCTCTCCTATCATGTCAATATGTTTAATTCCTCATCCTTCTCCTATCATATCAATATGTTTAATTCCTCATCCCTCTCCTATCACATCAATATGTTTAATTCATCATCCCTCTCTTATCATATCAATATGTTTAATTCCTCATCCCTCTCCTATCATATCAATATGTTTAATTCCTCATTCCTCTCCTCTCCTATCATATCAATATGTTTAATTCCTCATCCCTCTCCTATCATATCAATATGTTTAATTCATCATCCCTCTCCTATCATATCAATATGTTTAATTCCTCATCCCTCTCCTATCATATCAATATGTTTAATTCCTCATCCTTCTCCTATCATATCAATATGTTTAATTCCTCATTCCTCTCTCTCCAATCATATCACTATGTTTAATTCATCATCCCTCTCTTATCATATCAATATGTTTAATTCCTCATCCCTCTCCTATCATATCAATATGTTTAATTCCTCATCCCTCTCCTATCATATCAATATGTTTAATTCCTCATCCTTCTCCTATCATATCAATATGTTTAATTCCTCATTCCTCTCCTCTCCTATCATATCAATATGTTTAATTCATCATCCTCTCTCTAACATATCAATATGTTTAATTCCTGATGCCTCTCCTATCATATCAATATGTTTAATTCCTCATCCTTCTCCTATCACATCAATATGTTTAATTCATCATCCCTCTCTTATCATATCAATATGTTTAATTCCTCATCCCTCTCCTATCATATCAATATGTTTAATTCCTCATCCCTCTCCTATCACATCAATATGTTTAATTCATCATCCCTCTCTTATCATATCAATATGTTTAATTCCTCATCCCTCTCCTATCACATCAATATGTTTAATTCCTCATCCCTCTCCTATCATATCAATATGTTTAATTCCTCATCCTTCTCCTATCATATCAATATGTTTAATTCCTCATCCCTCTCCTATCACATCAATATGTTTAATTCATCATCCCTCTCTTATCATATCAATATGTTTAATTCCTTATTCCTCTCCTCTCCTATCATATCAATATGTTTAATTCCTCATCCCTCTCCTATCATATCAATATGTTTAATTCCTCATCCTTCTCCTATCATATCAATATGTTTAATTCCTCATTCCTCTCCTCTCCTATCATATCAATATGTTTAATTCATCATCCCTCTCCTAACATATCAATATGTTTAATTCCTGATGCCTCTCCTATCATATCAATATGTTTAATTCCTCATCCTTCTCCTATCACATCAATATGTTTAATTCATCATCCCTCTCTTATCATATCAATATGTTTAATTCCTCATCCCTCTCCTATCATATCAATATGTTTAATTCCTCATCCCTCTCCTATCACATCAATATGTTTAATTCATCATCCCTCTCTTATCATATCAATATGTTTAATTCCTCATCCCTCTCCTATCACATCAATATGTTTAATTCCTCATCCCTCTCCTATCATATCAATATGTTTAATTCCTCATCCTTCTCCTATCATATCAATATGTTTAATTCCTCATCCCTCTCCTATCACATCAATATGTTTAATTCATCATCCCTCTCTTATCATATCAATATGTTTAATTCCTTATTCCTCTCCTCTCCTATCATATCAATATGTTTAATTCATCATCCCTCTCTTATCATATCAATATGTTTAATTCCTCATCCCTCTCCTATCATATCAATATGTTTAATTCCTCATCCCTCTCCTATCACATCAATATGTTTAATTCATCATCCCTCTCTTATCATATCAATATGTTTAATTCCTCATCCCTCTCCTATCATATCAATATGTTTAATTCCTCATTCCTCTCCTCTCCTATCATATCAATATGTTTAATTCCTCATCCCTCTCCTATCATATCAATATGTTTAATTCATCATCCCTCTCCTATCATATCAATATGTTTAATTCCTCATCCCTCTCTCTATCATATCAATATGTTTAATTCCTCATCCTTCTCCTATCATATCAATATGTTTAATTCCTCATTCCTCTCCTCTCCAATCATATCACTATGTTTAATTCATCATCCCTCTCCTATCATATCAATATGTTTAATTCATCATCCCTCTCTTATCATATCAATATGTTTAATTCCTCATCCCTCTCCTATCATATCAATATGTTTAATTCCTCATCCTTCTCCTATCATATCAATATGTTTAATTCCTCATTCCTCTCTCTCCTATCATATCAATATGTTTAATTCATCATCCCTCTCCTAACATATCAATATGTTTAATTCCTGATGCCTCTCCTATCATATCAATATGTTTAATTCCTCATCCTTCTCCTATCACATCAATATGTTTAATTCATCATCCTCTCTCTTATCATATCAATATGTTTAATTCCTCATCCCTCTCCTATCATGTCAATATGTTTAATTCCTCATCCTTCTCCTATCATATCAATATGTTTAATTCCTCATCCCTCTCCTATCACATCAATATGTTTAATTCATCATCCCTCTCTTATCATATCAATATGTTTAATTCCTCATCCCTCTCCTATCACATCAATATGTTTAATTCCTCATCCCTCTCTTATCATATCAATATGTTTAATTCCTCATCCCTCTTTTATCATATCAATATGTTTAATTCCTCATCCCTCTCCTATCACATCAATATGTTTAATTCATCATCCCTCTCTTATCATATCAATATGTTTAATTCCTTATTCCTCTCTTCTCCTATCATATCAATATGTTTAATTCATCATCCCTCTCTTATCATATCAATATGTTTAATTCCTCATCCCTCTCCTATCATATCAATATGTTTAATTCCTCATCTTCATCCTTCTCCTATCATATCAATATGTTTAATTCCTCATTCCTCTCCTCTCCTATCATATCAATATGTTTAATTCATCATCCCTCACCTATCATATCAATATGTTTAATTCCTCACCCCTCTCCTATCATATCAATATGTTTAATTCCTCATTCCTCTCCTGTCTTATCATATCAATATGTTTAATTCATCATCCCTCTCTTATCATATCAATATGTTGAATTCCTCATCCTTCTCCTATCATATCACTATGTTTAATTCCTCATTCCTCTCCAATCATATCACTATGTTTAATTCATCATCCCTCTCCTATCATGTCAATATGTTTAATTCCTCACCCCTCTCCTATCATATCAATATGTTTAATTCCTCATTCCTCTCCTATCATATCACTATGTTTAATTCATCATCCCTCTCATATCATATCAATATGTTTAATTCCTCTTCCTTCTCCTATCATGTCAATATGTTTAATTCCTCATTCCTCTCCTATCATATCACTATGTTTAATTCATCATCCCTCTCCTATCATGTCAATATGTTTAATTCCTCACCCCTCTCCTATCACATCAATATGTTTAATTCATCATCCCTCTCCTATCATATCAATATGTTTAATTCATCATCCCTCTCTTATCATATCAATATGTTTAATTCCTCATCCCTCTCCTATCATATCAATATGTTTAATTCCTCATCCTTCTCCTATCATATCACTATGTTTAATTCCTTATTCCTCTCCTCACCTATCATATCAATATGTTTAATTCATCATCCCTCTCTTATCATATCAATATGTTTAATTCCTCATCCCTCTCCTATCATATATATATGTTTAATTCCTCATCCTCATCCTTCTCCTATCATATCAATATGTTTAATTCCTCATTCCTCTCCTCTCCTATCATATCAATATGTTTAATTCATCATCCCTCTCTTATCATATCAATATGTTTAATTAATCTTCCCTCCTATCATATCAATATGTTTAATTCCTCATCCCTCTCCTATCATATCAATATGTTTAATTCCTCATCCCTCTCCTATCATATCAATATGTTTAATTCATCATCCCTCTCTTATCATATCAATATGTTTAATTCCTCATTCCTCTCCTATCATATCAATATGTTTAATTCCTCATCCTCATCCTTCTCCTATCATATCAATATGTTTAATTCCTCATTCCTCTCCTCTCCTATCACATCAATATGTTTAATTCATCATCCCTCTCCTATCATATCAATATGTTTAATTCCTCATCCCTCTCCTATCATATCAATATGTTTAATTCATCATCCCTCTCCTATCATATCAATATGTTTAATTCATCATCCCTCTCTTATCATATCAATATGTTTAATTCCTCATCCCTCTCCTATCATATCAATATGTTTAATTCCTCATCCTTCTCCTATCATATCAATATGTTTAATTCCTTATTCCTCTCCTCTACTATCATATCAATATGTTTAATTCATCATCCCTCTCTTATCATATCAATATGTTTAATTCCTCATCCCTCTCCTGTCATATCAATATGTTTATTTCCTCATCCTCATCCTTCTCCTATCATATCAATATGTTTAATTCCTCATTCCTCTCCTCTCCTATCATATCAATATGTTTAATTCCTCATCCCTCTCCAATCATATCACTATGTTTAATTCATCATCCCTCTCTTATCATATCAATATGTTTAATTCCTCATCCCTCTCCTAACATATCAATATGTTTAATTCCTGATGCCTCTCCTATCATATCAATATGTTTAATTCCTCATCCTTCTCCTATCACATCAATATGTTTAATTCATCATCCCTCTCTTATCATATCAATATGTTTAATTCCTCATCCCTCTCCTATCATGTCAATATGTTTAATTCCTCATCCTTCTCCTATCATATCAATATGTTTAATTCCTCATCCCTCTCCTATCACATCAATATGTTTAATTCATCATCCCTCTCTTATCATATCAATATGTTTAATTCCTCATCCCTCTCCTATCACATCAATATGTTTAATTCCTCATCCCTCTCTTATCATATCAATATGTTTAATTCCTCATCCCTCTTTTATCATATCAATATGTTTAATTCCTCATCCCTCTCCTATCACATCAATATGTTTAATTCATCATCCCTCTCTTATCATATCAATATGTTTAATTCCTTATTCCTCTCTTCTCCTATCATATCAATATGTTTAATTCATCATCCCTCTCTTATCATATCAATATGTTTAATTCCTCATCCCTCTCCTATCATATCAATATGTTTAATTCCTCATCCCTCTCCTATCATATCAATATGTTTAATTCCTCATCCTTCTCCTATCATATCAATATGTTTAATTCCTCATTCCTCTCCTCTCCTATCATATCAATATGTTTAATTCATCATCCCTCTCCTAACATATCAATATGTTTAATTCCTGATGCCCCTCCTATCATATCAATATGTTTAATTCCTCATCCTTCTCCTATCACATCAATATGTTTAATTCATCATCCCTCTCTTATCATATCAATATGTTTAATTCCTCATCCCTCTCCTATCATGTCAATATGTTTAATTCCTCATCCTTCTCCTATCATATCAATATGTTTAATTCCTCATCCCTCTCCTATCACATCAATATGTTTAATTCATCATCCCTCTCTTATCATATCAATATGTTTAATTCCTCATCCTCTCTCCTATCATATCAATATGTTTAATTCCTCATTCCTCTCCTCTCCTATCATATCAATATGTTTAATTCCTCATCCCTCTCCTATCATATCAATATGTTTAATTCATCATCCCTCTCCTATCATATCAATATGTTTAATTCCTCATCCCTCTCCTATCATATCAATATGTTTAATTCCTCATCCTTCTCTATCATATCATATCAATATGTTTAATTCCTCATTCCTCTCCTCTCCAATCATATCACTATGTTTAATTCATCATCCCTCTCTTATCATATCAATATGTTTAATTCCTCATCCCTCTCCTATCATATCAATATGTTTAATTCCTCATCCCTCTCCTATCATATCAATATGTTTAATTCCTCATCCTCTCCTATCATATCAATATGTTTAATTCCTCATCCCTCTCCTATCATATCAATATGTTTAATTCTCCTCATCCTCTCCTATCATATCAATATGTTTAATTCATCATCCTCTCCTATCATATCAATATGTTTAATTCCTCATCCTACTCCTATCATATCAATATGTTTAATTCCATCATCCCTCTCCTATCATATCAATATGTTTAATTCATCATCCTCTCCTATCATATCAATATGTTTAATTCCTCATCCTCTCCTCTATATCATATCAATATGTTTAATTCATCATCCCTCTCCTAACATATCAATATGTTTAATTCCTGATGCCTCTCCTATCATATCAATATGTTTAATTCCTCATCCTTCTCCTATCACATCAATATGTTTAATTCATCATCCCTCTCTTATCATATCAATATGTTTAATTCCTCATCCCTCTCCTATCATATCAATATGTTTAATTCCTCATCCCTCTCCTATCACATCAATATGTTTAATTCATCATCCCTCTCTTATCATATCAATATGTTTAATTCCTCATCCCTCTCCTATCACATCAATATGTTTAATTCATCATCCCTCTCTTATCATATCAATATGTTTAATTCCCTCGTATCATCTTCCTCATCCTATATCACATCAATATGTTTAATTCCTCATCCCTCTCTATCATATCAATATGTTTAATTCCTCATCCTTCTCCTATCATATCAATATGTTTAATTCCTCATCCCTCTCCTATCACATCAATATGTTTAATTCATCATCCCTCTCTTATCATATCAATATGTTTAATTCCTTATTCCTCTCCTCTCCTATCATATCAATATGTTTAATTCATCATCCCTCTCTATCATATCAATATGTTTAATTCCTCATCCTCTCCTATCATATCAATATGTTTAATTCCTCATCCCTCTCCTATCATATCAATATGTTTAATTCCTCATCCTTCTCCTATCATATCAATATGTTTAATTCCTCATTCCTCTCCTCTCCTATCATATCAATATGTTTAATTCATCATCCCTCTCCTAACATATCAATATGTTTAATTCCTGATGCCTCTCCTATCATATCAATATGTTTAATTCCTCATCCTTCTCCTATCACATCAATATGTTTAATTCATCATCCCTCTCTTATCATATCAATATGTTTAATTCTCATCCCTCTCCTATCATGTCAATATGTTTAATTCCTCATCCTTCTCCTATCATATCAATATGTTTAATTCCTCATCCCTCTCCTATCACATCAATATGTTTAATTCATCATCCTCTCTTATCATATCAATATGTTTAATTCCTCATCCCTCTCCTATCACATCAATATGTTTAATTCCTCATCCAATATGTTTAATTCTCATCCCTCTCCTATCATATCAATATGTTTAATTCCTCATCCTTCTCCTATCATATCAATATGTTTAATTCCTCATCCTCTCCTATCACATCAATATGTTTAATTCATCATCCCTCTCTTATCATATCAATATGTTTAATTCCTCATCCTCTCTCTCTATCATATCAATATGTTTAATTCATCATCCCTCTCTTATCATATCAATATGTTTAATTCATCATCCCTCTCCTATCATATCAATATGTTTAATTCTTCATCCCTCTCCTATCATATCAATATGTTTAATTCCTCATCCTCTCCTATCATATCAATATGTTTAATTCCTCATCCCTCTCCTATCACATCAATATGTTTAATTCATCATCCCTCTCTTATCATATCAATATGTTTAATTCCTCATCCCTCTCCTATCATATCAATATGTTTAATTCATCATCCCTCTCCTTATCATATCAATATGTTTAATTCCTCATCCCTCTCCTATCATATCAATATGTTTAATTCCTCATTCCTCTCCTCTCCTATCATATCAATATGTTTAATTCCTCATCCCTCTCCTATCATATCAATATGTTTAATTCATCATCCCTCTCCTATCATATCAATATGTTTAATTCCTCATCCTCTCCTATCCTATCATATCAATATGTTTAATTCCTCATCCTTCTCCTATCATATCAATATGTTTAATTCCTCATTCCTCTCTCCTATCATATCAATATGTTTAATTCCTCATCCCTCTCCTATCATATCAATATGTTTAATTCATCATCCCTCTCTTATCATATCAATATGTTTAATTCCTCATCCCTCTCCTATCATATCAATATGTTTAATTCCTCATCCTTCTCCTATCATATCAATATGTTTAATTCCTCATTCCTCTCCTCTCCTATCATATCAATATGTTTAATTCATCATCCCTCTCCTAACATATCAATATGTTTAATTCCTCATCCTCTCCTATCATATCAATATGTTTAATTCCTCATCCTTCTCCTATCACATCAATATGTTTAATTCATCATCCCTCTCTTATCATATCAATATGTTTAATTCTCATCCCTCTCCTATCATGTCAATATGTTTAATTCCTCATCCTTCTCCTATCATATCAATATGTTTAATTCCTCATCCCTCTCCTATCACATCAATATGTTTAATTCATCATCCCTCTCTTATCATATCAATATGTTTAATTCCTCATCCCTCTCCTATCACATCAATATGTTTAATTCCTCATCCCTCTCCTATCATATCAATATGTTTAATTCTTCATCCTTCTCCTATCATATCAATATGTTTAATTCCTCATCCCTCTCCTATCACATCAATATGTTTAATTCATCATCCCTCTCTTATCATATCAATATGTTTAATTCCTTATTCCTCTCCTCTCCTATCATATCAATATGTTTAATTCATCATCCCTCTCTTATCATATCAATATGTTTAATTCCTCATCCTCTCTCCTATCATATCAATATGTTTAATTCCTCATCCCTCTCCTATCACATCAATATGTTTAATTCATCATCCCTCTCTTATCATATCAATATGTTTAATTCCTTATTCCTCTCCTCTCCTATCATATCAATATGTTTAATTCATCATCCCTCTCTTATCATATCAATATGTTTAATTCCTCATCCCTCTCCTATCATATCAATATGTTTAATTCCTCATCCTCATCCTTCTCCTATCATATCAATATGTTTAATTCCTCATTCCTCTCCTCTCCTATCATATCAATATGTTTAATTCATCATCCCTCTCCTATCATATCAATATGTTTAATTCCTCACCCTCTCCTATCATATCAATATGTTTAATTCCTCATTCCTCTCCTCTCTTATCATATCAATATGTTTAATTCATCATCCCTCTCTTATCATATCAATATGTTGAATTCCTCATCCTTCTCCTATCATATCACTATGTTTAATTCCTCATTCCTCTCCAATCATATCACTATGTTTAATTCATCATCCCTCTCCTATCATGTCAATATGTTTAATTCCTCACCCCTCTCCTATCATATCAATATGTTTAATTCCTCATTCCTCTCCTATCATATCACTATGTTTAATTCATCATCCCTCTGTGCATATCATATCAATATGTTTAATTCCTCTTCCTTCTCCTATCATGTCAATATGTTTAATTCCTCATTCCTCTCCTATCATATCACTATGTTTAATTCATCATCCCTCTCCTATCATGTCAATATGTTTAATTCCTCACCCCTCTCCTATCACATCAATATGTTTAATTCATCATCCCTCTCCTATCATATCAATATGTTTAATTCATCATCCCTCTCTTATCATATCAATATGTTTAATTCCTCATCCCTCTCCTATCATATCAATATGTTTAATTCCTCATCCTTCTCCTATCATATCACTATGTTTAATTCCTTATTCCTCTCCTCACCTATCATATCAATATGTTTAATTCATCATCCCTCTCTTATCATATCAATATGTTTAATTCCTCATCCCTCTCCTATCATATCAATATGTTTAATTCCTCATCCTCATCCTTCTCCTATCATATCAATATGTTTAATTCCTCATTCCTCTCCTCTCCTATCATATCAATATGTTTAATTCATCATCCCTCTCTTATCATATCAATATGTTTAATTAATCTTCCCTCCTATCATATCAATATGTTTAATTCCTCATCCCTCTCCTATCATATCAATATGTTTAATTCATCATCCCTCTCCTATCATATCAATATGTTTAATTCATCATCCCTCTCTTATCATATCAATATGTTTAATTCCTCATCCCTCTCCTATCATATCAATATGTTTAATTCCTCATCCTTCTCCTATCATATCAATATGTTTAATTCCTCATTCCTCTCCTCTCCTATCATATCAATATGTTTAATTCATCATCCCTCTCCTAACATATCAATATGTTTAATTCCTGATGCCTCTCCTATCATATCAATATGTTTAATTCCTCATCCTTCTCCTATCACATCAATATGTTTAATTCATCATCCCTCTCTTATCATATCAATATGTTTAATTCATCATCCCTCTCTTATCATATCAATATGTTTAATTCCTCATCCCTCTCCTATCACATCAATATGTTTAATTCCTCATCCCTCTCCTATCATATCAATATGTTTAATTCTTCATCCTTCTCCTATCATATCATTATGTTTAATTCCTCATCCCTCTCCTATCACATCAATATGTTTAATTCATCATCCCTCTCTTATCATATCAATATGTTTAATTCCTTATTCCTCTCCTCTCCTATCATATCAATATGTTTAATTCATCATCCCTCTCTTATCATATCAATATGTTTAATTCCTCATCCCTCTCCTATCATATCAATATGTTTAATTCCTCACCCCTCTCCTATCATATCAATATGTTTAATTCCTCATTCCTCTCCTCTCCTATCATATCACTATGTTTAATTCATCATCCCTCTCATATCATATCAATATGTTTAATTCCTCTTCCTTCTCCTATCATGTCAATATGTTTAATTCCTCATTCCTCTCCTATCATATCACTATGTTTAATTCATCATCCCTCTCCTATCATGTCAATATGTTTAATTCCTCACCCCTCTCCTATCACATCAATATGTTTAATTCCTCATCCCTCTCCTATCATATCAATATGTTTAATTCATCATCCCTCTCTTATCATATCAATATGTTTAATTCCTCATCCCTCTCCTATCATATCAATATGTTTAATTCCTCATCCTTCTCCTATCATATCACTATGTTTAATTCCTCATCCCTCTCCTATCATATCAATATGTTTAATTCCTCATCCTCATCCTTCTCCTATCATATCAATATGTTTAATTCCTCATTCCTCTCCTCTCCTATCATATCAATATGTTTAATTCATCATCCCTCTCTTATCATATCAATATGTTTAATTAATCTTCCCTCCTATCATATCAATATGTTTAATTCCTCATCCCTCTCCTATCATATCAATATGTTTAATTCCTCATCCCTCTCCTATCATATCAATATGTTTAATTCCTCAAAAGGTCAGCAGCCAACCAATTACATTAATGTGGTGTTTTTAATCTGGGCAGAGTGGACGTTCAGTGACATCACCTGTCATGATGGAGGAAGGGGGGAGGACGAAGGAAGGAGGGAGAGGAAGAGCGAATTGCTTCAAAGTGCCTGGGACAGATTATCCTGGGAGAGCAATCAATCTTGTCCCCCCAGCCAGCCATTACGGAGTCTCCAGCGGGCATGAACACAGTCTCCCAGACCAGACTGTTCCCTGGGTAAAGGTCAAGGGCGACTGGTGGAGAGAAGGAAACAGGCTGGAGAAGCCAGGTTCTTGGCGGGCTCTCTTTTTCTCTCTGATTTATCATGCTCTCTCTCTCTCTCTCTCTCTCTCTCTCTCTCTCTCTCTCTCTCTCTCTCTCCTCTCTCTCTCCTCCCCCCTCCCACTACCTCTGATGATTAGGCGCTCACATATTTGAAAAGCAAATGTCCACAGTCAATTGCAGATAATGGTGGGTTTGTGAGAGTGGTTGTTTGAACCGACGGTCCCCCTGAGGTATGGTTGTGATTTCACTGAACCCCTGGATGGGTTTTAGACGTTTTACTGACCAGGGTTCATGGTTCTGGGGTTCTGGGGGGGACATGAGGGTGCATTTAGCAGGGTTGGGAAATAATGGTCCGTCCATATGATCCTCACATGGCAAAATAGGTCAAGTAACAGGACACTGGAAGTCAATGCAGACCAAAGTGAACCATGATTGAATAATATATACACGCTAAGAATGTCTTGTAGTTACAATCCAGTGTCATCAACCTTCTTTAAACAAAACATCCTGCATTCTTATGGTTTCATATCTAAAGCAAATTGATTTACACATGTACATTGTATTATAAGTTTCAAACAAATACAACTATGTGATACCACTAAACTAATACAGCAAACCTACTACCACTAAACTAAAACCAATATACTACTACCACTAAACGAATACAGCTAAACTACTAACACTAAACTAATACCACTAAACTAATACAACTAAACTAATACCACTAAACTAATACAACACAACAAATGCAGCTAAACTAATTGCACTAAACTACTACCACTAAACTAATACAGCTAAACTAATACCACTAAACTACCGCTAAACTAATACAGCTGAAAGAATACAGCTAAACTTATACAGCTAAACTAATACAACTAAACTACTACCCCTAAACTACCGCTAAACTAATACAGCTAAACTAATACCACTAAGCTACCACTAAACTAATACAGCTAAACTAATACCACTAAACTAATACCACTAAACTACTACCACTAAACTACTACCACTAAACTAATACCACTAAACTACTACCACTAAACTAAAACCAATATACTAATACCACTAAACTAATACCACTAAACTACTACCACTATACTACTACCACTAAACTAATACCACTAAACTACTACCACTAAACTAATACAACTAAACTAATACCACTAAACTAATACCAATAAATATACCACTAAACTAATACAGCTAAAACTAATACAGCTAAACTAATACCACTAAACTGCTGCCACTAAACTACTACCACTAAACTACTACCACTAAACTACTACCACTAAACTAATACAACTAAACGAATACAGCTAAACAAATACCACTAAACTACTGCCACTAAACTACTACCACTAAACTACTACCACTAAACTAATAAAGCTAAACTAATACAGCTAAACTAATACAGATAAAATAATACCACTAAACTACTACCACTAAACTACCGCCACTAAACTAATACCACTAAACTACTACCACTAAACTAATACCACTAAACTAATACAACTACACTAATACAGCTAAACTAATACCACTAAGCCAATACCACTAAACCAATACAACTAAACTAATACAGCTAAACTAATACCACTAAGCTAATACCACTAAACTAATACAACTAAACTAATACCACTAAGCCAATACCACTAAACTAATACAACTAAACTAATACCACTAAACCGCTGCCACTAAACTACTACCACTAAACTACTACCACTAAACTACTACCACTAAACTAATACAACTAAAGAATACAGCTAAACTAATACCACTAAACTACTGCCACTAAACAAATACCACTAAACTACTGCCACTAAACTACTACCACTAAACTACTACCACTAAACTAATAAAGCTAAACTAATACAGCTAAACTAATACCACTAAACTACTACCACTAAACTAATACCACTAAACTAATACAACTACACTAATACAGCTAAACTAATACCACTAAGCTAATACCACTAAACTAATACAACTAAACCAATACAGCTAAACTAATACCACTAAGCTAATACCACTAAACTAATACAACTAAACTAATACCACTAAGCTAATACCACAAAACTAATACAACAAAACTAATACCACTAAGCTACTACCACTAAACCAAACAGCTAAACTAATACTGCTAAACTAATAGCACTAAACTAATACCACTAAACGAATACTACTAAACAAACCACCGCTAAACTACATCCACTAAACTACTACCACTAAACTACTACCACTAAACGAATACAACTAAACTAATACCACTAAACTAATACAACACAACAAATGCAGCTAAACTAATTGCACTAAACTACTACCACTAAACTAATACAGCTAAACTAATACCACTAAACTACCGCTAAACTAATACAGCTGAAAGAATACAGCTAAACTTATACAGCTAAACTAATACAACTAAACTACTACCCCTAAACTACCGCTAAACTAATACAGCTAAACTAATACCACTAAGCTACCACTAAACTAATACAGCTAAACTAATACCACTAAACTAATACCACTAAACTACTACCACTAAACAACTACAACTAAACTAATACCACTAAACTACTACCACTAAACTAAAACCAATATACTAATACCACTAAACTAATACCACTAAACTACCACTAAACTAATACAGCTAAACGAATACAGCTAAACTAATACCACTAAACTGCTGCCACTAAACTACTACCACTAAACTACTACCACTAAACTACTACCACTAAACTAATACAACTAAACGAATACAGCTAAACAAATACCACTAAACTACTGCCACTAAACTACTACCACTAAACTACTAACACTAAACTAATAAAGCTAAACTAATACAGCTAAACTAATACAGATAAAATAATACCACTAAACTACTACCACTAAACTACTGCCACTAAACTAATACCACTAAACTACTACCACTAAACTAATACAGCTAAACTAATACAACTACACTAATACAGCTAAACTAATACCACTAAGCTAATACCACTAAACTAATACAACTAAACTAATACAGCTAAACTAATACCACTAAGCTAATACCACTAAACTAATACAACTAAACTAATACCACTAAGCTAATACCACTAAACTAATACAACTAAACTAATACCACTAAACTGCTGCCACTAAACTACTACCACTAAACTACTACCACTAAACTACTACCACTAAACTAATACAACTAAACGAATACAGCTAAACTAATACCACTAAACTACTGCCACTAAACAAATACCACTAAACTACTGCCACTAAACTACTACCACTAAACTACTACCACTAAACTAATAAAGCTAAACTAATACAGCTAAACTAATACCACTAAACTACTACCACTAAACTAATACCACTAAACTAATACAACTACACTAATACAGCTAAACTAATACCACTAAGCTAATACCACTAAACTAATACAACTAAACTAATACAGCTAAACTAATACCAATAAGCTAATACCACTAAACTAATACAACTAAACTAATACCACTAAGCTAATACCACTAAACTAATACAACTAAACTAATACCACTAAGCTACTACCACTAAACCAAACAGCTAAACTAATACTGCTAAACTAATAGCACTAAACTAATACCACTAAACTAATACTACTAAACAAATCGCTAAACTACATCCACTAAACTACTACCACTAAACTACTACCACTAAACTAATACAACTAAACGAATACAGCTAAACTAATACCACTAAACTACTGCCACTAAACTAATACCACTAAATTACTGCCACTAAACTACTACCACAAAAACTACTACCACTAAACTACTACCACTAAACTACTACCACTAAACTAATAAAGCTAAACTAATACAGCTAAACTAATACAGATAAAATAATACCACTAAACTACTACCACTAAACTACTGCCACTAAACTATTACACACTAAACTACTACCACTAAACTAATACCGCTAAACTAATACAATTAAACTAATACCAGTAAACTGATACCACTAAACTACTACCACTAAACTACTACCACTAAACCAATGCCACTAAACTACTGCCACTAAACCAATACCACTAAACCAATACGGCTAAACTACTACCACTAAACTAATACCACTAAACTGCTGCCACTAAACTACTACCACTAAACTACTACCACTAAACTACTACCACTAAACTAATACAACTAAAGGAACACAGCCAAACTAATACCACTAAACCACTGCCACTAAACAAATACCACTAAACTACTGCCACTAAACTACTACCACTAAACTACTACCACTAAACTAATAAAGCTAAACTAATACAGCTAAACTAATACCACTAAACTACTACCACTAAACTAATACCACTAAACTAATACAACTACACTAATACAGCTAAACTAATACCACTAAGCTACTACCACTAAACCAAACAGCTAAACTAATACTGCTAAACTAATAGCACTAAACTAATACCACTAAACTAATACTACTAAACTAATACCGCTAAACTACAGCTAAATTACTACCACTAAACTACTACCACTAAACGAATAATACAACTAAACGAATACAGCTAAACTAATACCACTAAACTGCTGCCACTAAACTACTACCACTAAACTACTACCACCAAACTACTACCACTAAACTAATACAACTAAACGAATACAGCTAAACTAATACCACTAAACTACTCGCCACTAAACAAATACCACTAAACTACTGCCACTAAACTACTACCACTAAACTACTACCACTAAACTAATAAAGCTAAACTAATACAGCCAAACTAATACCACTAAACTACTACCACTAAACTAATACCACTAAACTAATACAACTACACTAATACAGCTAAACTAATACCACCAAGCTTCTAATACCACTAAACTAATACAACTAAACTAATACAGCTAAACTAATACCACTAAGCTAATACCACTAAACTAATACAACTAAACTAATACCACTAAGCTAATACCACAAAACTAATACAACTAAACTAATACCACTAAGCTACTACCACTAAACCAAACAGCTAAACTAATACTGCTTAACTAATAGCACTAAACTAATACCACTAAACGAATACTACTAAACAAATACCGCTATACTACATCCACTAAACTACTACCACTAAACTACTACCACTAAACGAATACAACTAAACTAATACCACTAAACTAATACAACACAACAAATGCAGCTAAACTAATTGCACTAAACTACTACCACTAAACTAATACAGCTAAACTAATACAACTAAACTACCGCTAAACTAATACAGCTGAAAGAATACAGCTAAACTTATACAGCTAAACTAATACAACTAAACTACTACCCCTAAACTACCGCTAAACTAATACAGCTAAACTAATACCACTAAGCTACCACTAAACTAATACAGCTAAACTAATACCACTAAACTAATACCACTAAACTACTACCACTAAACTAAAACCAATATACTAATACCACTAAACTAATACCACTAAACTACTACCACTATACTACTACCACTAAACTAATACCACTAAACTACTACCACTAAACTAATACAACTAAACTAATACCACTAAACTAATACCAATAAAATACCACTAAACTAATACAGCTAAACGAATACAGCTAAACTAATACCACTAAACTGCTGCCACTAAACTACTACCACTAAACTACTACCACTAAACTACTACCACTAAACTAATACAACTAAACGAATACAGCTAAACAAATACCACTAAACTACTGCCACTAAACTACTACCACTAAACTACTACCACTAAACTAATAAAGCTAAACTAATACAGCTAAACTAATACAGATAAAATAATACCACTAAACTACTACCACTAAACTACTGCCACTAAACTAATACCACTAAACTACTACCACTAAACTAATACCACTAAACTAATACAACTACACTAATACAGCTAAACTAATACCACTAAGCTAATACCACTAAACTAATACAACTAAACTAATACAGCTAAACTAATACCACTAAGCTAATACCACTAAACTAATACAACTAAACTAATACCACTAAGCTAATACCACTAAACTAATACAACTAAACTAATACCACTAAACTGCTGCCACTAAACTACTACCACTAAACTACTACCACTAAACTACTACCACTAAACTAATACAACTAAACGAATACAGCTAAACTAATACCACTAAACTACTGCCACTAAACAAATACCACTAAACTACTGCCACTAAACTACTACCACTAAACTACTACCACTAAACTAATAAAGCTAAACTAATACAGCTAAACTAATACCACTAAACTACTACCACTAAACTAATACCACTAAACTAATACAACTACACTAATACAGCTAAACTAATACCACTAAGCTAATACCACTAAACTAATACAACTAAACTAATACAGCTAAACTAATACCACTAAGCTAATACCACTAAACTAATACAACTAAACTAATACCACTAAGCTAATACCACAAAACTAATACAACAAAACTAATACCACTAAGCTACTACCACTAAACCAAACAGCTAAACTAATACTGCTAAACTAATAGCACTAAACTAATACCACTAAACGAATACTACTAAACAAATACCGCTAAACTACATCCACTAAACTACTACCACTAAACTACTACCACTAAACGAATACAACTAAACTAATACCACTAAACTAATACAACACAACAAATGCAGCTAAACTAATTGCACTAAACTACTACCACTAAACTAATACAGCTAAACTAATACCACTAAACTACCGCTAAACTAATACAGCTGAAAGAATACAGCTAAACTTATACAGCTAAACTAATACAACTAAACTACTACCCCTAAACTACCGCTAAACTAATACAGCTAAACTAATACCACTAAGCTACCACTAAACTAATACAGCTAAACTAATACCACTAAACTAATACCACTAAACTACTACCACTAAACAACTACAACTAAACTAATACCACTAAACTACTACCACTAAACTAAAACCAATATACTAATACCACTAAACTAATACCACTAAACTACCACTAAACTAATACAGCTAAACGAATACAGCTAAACTAATACCACTAAACTGCTGCCACTAAACTACTACCACTAAACTACTACCACTAAACTACTACCACTAAACTAATACAACTAAACCAATACAGCTAAACAAATACCACTAAACTACTGCCACTAAACTACTACCACTAAACTACTAACACTAAACTAATAAAGCTAAACTAATACAGCTAAACTAATACAGATAAAATAATACCACTAAACTACTACCACTAAACTACTGCCACTAAACTAATACCACTAAACTACTACCACTAAACTAATACAGCTAAACTAATACAACTACACTAATACAGCTAAACTAATACCACTAAGCTAATACCACTAAACTAATACAACTAAACTAATACAGCTAAACTAATACCACTAAGCTAATACCACTAAACTAATACAACTAAACTAATACCACTAAGCTAATACCACTAAACTAATACAACTAAACTAATACCACTAAACTGCTGCCACTAAACTACTACCAATTAAACTACTACCACTAAACTACTACCACTAAACTAATACAACTAAACGAATACAGCTAAACTAATACCACTAAACTACTGCCACTAAACAAATACCACTAAACTACTGCCACTAAACTACTACCACTAAACTACTACCACTAAACTAATAAAGCTAAACTAATACAGCTAAACTAATACCACTAAACTACTACCACTAAACTAATACCACTAAACTAATACAACTACACTAATACAGCTAAACTAATACCACTAAGCTAATACCACTAAACTAATACAACTAAACTAATACAGCTAAACTAATACCAATAAGCTAATACCACTAAACTAATACAACTAAACTAATACCACTAAGCTAATACCACTAAACTAATACAACTAAACTAATACCACTAAGCTACTACCACTAAACCAAACAGCTAAACTAATACTGCTAAACTAATAGCACTAAACTAATACCACTAAACGAATACTACTAAACAAATACCGCTAAACTACATCCACTAAACTACTACCACTAAACTACTACCACTAAACGAATACAACTAAACGAATACAGCTAAACTAATACCACTAAACTACTGCCACTAAACTAATACCACTAAATTACTGCCACTAAACTACTACCACAAAACTACTACCACTAAACTACTACCACTAAACTACTACCACTAAACTAATAAAGCTAAACTAATACAGCTAAACTAATACAGATAAAATAATACCACTAAACTACTACCACTAAACTACTGCCACTAAACTATTACACACTAAACTACTACCACTAAACTAATACCGCTAAACTAATACAATTAAACTAATACCAGTAAACTGATACCACTAAACTACTACCACTAAACTACTACCACTAAACTAATGCCACTAAACTACTGCCACTAAACTAATACCACTAAACGAATACGGCTAAACTACTACCACTAAACTAATACCACTAAACTGCTGCCACTAAACTACTACCACTAAACTACTACCACTAAACTACTACCACTAAACTAATACAACTAAAGGAACACAGCTAAACTAATACCACTAAACTACTGCCACTAAACAAATACCACTAAACTACTGCCACTAAACTACTACCACTAAACTACTACCACTAAACTAATAAAGCTAAACTAATACAGCTAAACTAATACCACTAAACTACTACCACTAAACTAATACCACTAAACTAATACAACTACACTAATACAGCTAAACTAATACCACTAAGCTACTACCACTAAACCAAACAGCTAAACTAATACTGCTAAACTAATAGCACTAAACTAATACCACTAAACGAATACTACTAAACTAATACCGCTAAACTACAGCCACTAAATTACTACCACTAAACTACTACCACTAAACGAATACAACTAAACGAATACAGCTAAACTAATACCACTAAACTGCTGCCACTAAACTACTACCACTAAACTACTACCACTAAACTACTACCACTAAACTAATACAACTAAACGAATACAGCTAAACTAATACCACTAAACTACTGCCACTAAACAAATACCACTAAACTACTGCCACTAAACTACTACCACTAAACTACTACCACTAAACTAATAAAGCTAAACTAATACAGCTAAACTAATACCACTAAACTACTACCACTAAACTAATACCACTAAACTAATACAACTACACTAATACAGCTAAACTAATACCACTAAGCTAATACCACTAAACTAATACAACTAAACTAATACAGCTAAACTAATACCACTAAGCTAATACCACTAAACTAATACAACTAAACTAATACCACTAAGCTAATACCACAAAACTAATACAACTAAACTAATACCACTAAGCTACTACCACTAAACCAAACAGCTAAACTAATACTGCTTAACTAATAGCACTAAACTAATACCACTAAACGAATACTACTAAACAAATACCGCTATACTACATCCACTAAACTACTACCACTAAACTACTACCACTAAACGAATACAACTAAACTAATACCACTAAACTAATACAACACAACAAATGCAGCTAAACTAATTGCACTAAACTACTACCACTAAACTAATACAGCTAAACTAATACAACTAAACTACCGCTAAACTAATACAGCTGAAAGAATACAGCTAAACTTATACAGCTAAACTAATACAACTAAACTACTACCCCTAAACTACCGCTAAACTAATACAGCTAAACTAATACCACTAAGCTACCACTAAACTAATACAGCTAAACTAATACCACTAAACTAATACCACTAAACTACTACCACTAAACTACTACCACTAAACTAATACCACTAAACTACTACCACTAATCTAAAACCAATATACTAATACCACTAAACTAATACCACTAAACTAATACCACTAAACTACTACCACTATACTACTACCACTAAACTAATACCACTAAACTACTACCACTAAACTAATACAACTAAACTAATACCACTAAACTAATACCACTAAACTACCACTAAACTAATACAGCTAAACGAATACAGCTAAACTAATACCACTAAACTACTACCAATATACTAATACCACTAAACTAATACAACTACACTAATACAGCTAAACTAATACCACTAAGCTAATACCACTAAACTAATACAACTAAACTAATACAGCTAAACTAATACCACTAAGCTAATACCACTAAACTAATACAACTAAACTAATACCACTAAGCTAATACCACTAAACTAATACAACTAAACTAATACCACTAAACTGCTGCCACTAAACTACTACCACTAAACTACTACCACTAAACTACTACCACTAAACTAATACAACTAAACGAATACAGCTAAACTAATACCACTAAAATACTGCCACTAAACAAATACCACTAAACTACTGCCACTAAACTACTACCACTAAACTACTACCACTAAACTAATTAAGCTAAACTAATACAGCTAAACTAATACCACTAAACTACTACCACTAAACTAATACCACTAAACTAATACAACTACACTAATACAGCTAAACTAATACCACTAAGCTAATAACACTAAACTAATACAACTGAACTAATACAGCTAAACTAATACAGATAAAATAATACCACTAAACTACTACCACTAAACTACTACCACTAAACTAATACCACTAAACTAATACAACTACACTAATACAGCTAAACTAATACCACTAAGCTAATACCACTAAACTAATACAACTAAACTAATACAGCTAAACTAATACCACTAAGCTAATACCACTAAACTAATACAACTAAACTAATACCACTAAGCAAATACCACTAAACTAATACAACTAAACTAATACCACTAAGCTACTACCACTAAACCAAACAGCTAAACTAATACTGCTAAACTAATAGCAATAAACTAATACCACTAAACGAATACTACTAAACTAATACCGCTAAACTACAGCCACTAAACTACTGCCACTAAAATACTACCACTAAACGAATACAACTAAACGAATACAGCTAAACTAATACCACTAAACTACTGCCACTAAACTAATACCACTAAATTACTGCCACTAAACTACTACCACAAAACTACTACCACTAAACTACTACCACTAAACTACTACCACTAAACTAATAAAGCTAAACTAATACAGCTAAACTAATACAGATAAAATAATACCACTAAACTACTACCACTAAACTACTGCCACTAAACTATTAAACACTGAACTACTACCACTGAACTACTACCACTAAACTAATACCACTAAACTAATACCACTAAACTATTACAACCAAACTAATACCGCTAAACTAATACCGCTAAACTAATACCACTAAACTACTACCACTAAACTAATACCACTAAACTAATACCACTAAACTACTGCCACTAAACTACTACCACTAAACTACTACCACTAAACTACTACCACTAAACTAATACCGCTAAACTAATACCATTAAACTAATACCACTAAACTACTACCACTAAACTACTACCACTAAACTACTACCACTAAACTAATGCCACTAAACTACTGCCAATAAACTACTACCACTAAACGAATACAGATAAACTACTACCACTAAACTACTACCATTAAACGAATACAGCTAAACTATACCACTAAACTAATACCACTAAACTAATACCACTAAACTACTGCCACTAAACTAATACCACTAAATTACTGCCACTAAACTACTACCACAAAACTACTACCACTAAACTACTACCACTAAACTACTACCACTAAACTAATAAAGCTAAACTAATACAGCTAAACTAATACAGATAAAATAATACCACTAAACTACTACCACTAAACTACTGCCACTAAACTATTACACACTAAACTACTACCACTGAACTACTACCACTAAACTAATACCACTAAACTAATACCACTAAACTATTACAACCAAACTAATACCGCTAAACTAATACCGCTAAACTAATACCACTAAACTACTACCACTAAACTAATACCACTAAACTAATACCACTAAACTACTGCCACTAAACTACTACCACTAAACTACTTCCACTAAACTACTACCGCTAAACTAATACCGCTAAACTAATACAATTAAACTAATACCAGTAAACTAATACCACTAAACTACTACCACTAAACTACTACCACTAAACTACTACCACTAAACTAATGCCACTAAACTACTGCCACTAAACTAACACCACTAAACGAATACAGCTAAACTACTACCACTAAACTACTACCATTAAACGAATACAGCTAAACTATACCCCTAAACTAATACCACTAAACTACCACCACTAAACTACTACCACTAAGCTAAACTAATACAGATAAAATAATACCACTAAACTACTACCACTAAACTACTGCCACTAAACTAATTCCACTAAACTACTACCACTAAACGAATACACCTATACTAATATTACTAAAATACTCCCACTAAACTAATACCACTAAACTAATACCACTAAACTAATACCACTAAATAATACCACTAAACGAATACACCTAAACTAATACCACTAAACTAATACCAGTAAACTAATACCACTTAACAAATACCACTAAACTACTACCACTAAACTAATACAACTAAACTAATACCACTAAGCTAATACCACTAAACTAATACAACTAAACTAATACCACTAAACTGCTGCCACTAAACTACTACCACTAAACTACTACCACTAAACTACTACCACTAAACTAATACAACTAAACGAACACAGCTAAACTAATACCACTAAACTACTGCCACTAAACAAATACCACTAAACTACTGCCACTAAACTACTACCACTAAACTACTACCACTAAACTAATAAAGCTAAACTAATACAGCTAAACTAATACCACTAAACTACTACCACTAAACTAATACCACTAAACTAATACAACTACACTAATACAGCTAAACTAATACCACTAAGCTACTACCACTAAACCAAACAGCTAAACTAATACTGCTAAACTAATAGCACTAAACTAATACCACTAAACGAATACTACTAAACTAATACCGCTAAACTACAGCCACTAAACTACTACCACTAAACTACTACCACTAAACAGATACAACTAAACTAATACAGCTAAACTAATACCACTAAACTACTGCCACTAAACTAATACCACTAAATTACTGCCACTAAACTACTACCACAAAACTACTACCACTAAACTACTACCACTAAACTACTACCACTAAACTAATAAAGCTAAACTAATACAGCTAAACTAATACAGATAAAATAATAGCACTAAACTACTACCACTAAACTACTGCCACTAAACCATTACACACTAAACTACTACCACTAAACTAATACCACTAAACTAATACCACTAAACTAATAAAACCAAACTAATACCGCTAAACTAATACCGCTAAACTAATACCACTAAACTACTACCACTAAACTAATACCACTAAACTAATACCACTAAACTACTGCCACTAAACTACACCACTAAACTACTACCACTAAACTACTACCACTAAACTACTACAGCTAAACTAATACCGCTAAACTAATACAATTAAACTAATACCAGTAAACTAATACCACTAAACTACTACCACTAAACTACTACCACTAAACTAATGCCACTAAACTACTGCCACTAAACTAACACCACTAAACGAATACAGCTAAACTACTACCACTAAACTACTACCATTAAACGAATACAGCTAAACTATACCCCTAAACTAATACCACTAAACTACCACCACTAAACTACTACCACTAAGCTAAACTAATACAGAGAAACTAATACAGATAAAATAATACCACTAAACTACTACCACTAAACTACTGCCACTAAACTAATTCCACTAAACTACTACCACTAAACTAATACCACTAAACTAATACAACTACACTAATACAGCTAAACTAATACCACTAAGCTAATACCACTAAACAAATACAACTAAACTAATACAGCTAAACTAATACAGATAAAATAATACCACTAAACTACTACCACTAAACTACTGCCACTAAACTATTACACACTAAACTACTACCACTAAACTACTACCACTAAACAAATACCACTAAACTAATACAACTACACTAATACAGCTAAACTAATACCACTAAGCTAATAACACTAAACTAATACAACTGAACTAATACAGCTAAACTAATACAGATAAAATAATACCACTAAACTACTACCACTAAACTACTACCACTAAACTAATACCACTAAACTAATACAACTACACTAATACAGCTAAACTAATACCACTAAGCTAATACCACTAAACTAATACAACTAAACTAATACAGCTAAACTAATACCACTAAGCTAATACAACTAAACTAATACCACTAAGCAAATACCACTAAACTAATACAACTAAACTAATACCACTAAGCTACTACCACTAAACCAAACAGCTAAACTAATACTGCTAAACTAATAGCAATAAACTAATACCACTAAACGAATACTACTAAACTAATACTGCTAAACTACAGCCACTAAACTACTGCCACTAAAATACTACCACTAAACGAATACAACTAAACGAATACAGCTAAACTAATACCACTAAACTACTGCCACTAAACTAATACCACTAAATTACTGCCACTAAACTACTACCACAAAACTACTACCACTAAACTACTACCACTAAACTACTACCACTAAACTAATAAAGCTAAACTAATACAGCTAAACTAATACAGATAAAATAATACCACTAAACTACTACCACTAAACTACTGCCACTAAACTATTACACACTAAACTACTACCACTGAACTACTACCACTAAACTAATACCACTAAACTAATACCACTAAACTATTACAACCAAACTAATACCGCTAAACTAATACCGCTAAACTAATACCACTAAACTACTACCACTAAACTAATACCACTAAACTAATACCACTAAACTACTGCCACTAAACTACTACCACTAAACTACTACCACTAAACTACTACCGCTAAACTAATACCGCTAAACTAATACAATTAAACTAATACCAGTAAACTAATACCACTAAACTACTACCACTAAACTACTACCACTAAACTACTACCACTAAACTAATGCCACTAAACTACTGCCACTAAACTAACACCACTAAACGAATACAGCTAAACTACTACCACTAAACTACTACCATTAAACGAATACAGCTAAACTATACCCCTAAACTAATACCACTAAACTACCACCACTAAACTACTACCACTAAGCTAAACTAATACAGATAAACTAATACAGATAAAATAATCCCACTAAACTACTACCACTAAACTACTGCCACTAAACTAATTCCACTAAACTACTACCACTAAACGAATACACCTATACTAATATTACTAAAATACTCCCACTAAACTAATACCACTAAACTAATACCACTAAACTAATACCACTAAATAATACCACTAAACGAATACACCTAAACTAATACCACTAAACTAATACCAGTAAACTAATACCACTTAACAAATACCACTAAACTACTACCACTAAACTAATACAACTAAACTAATACCACTAAGCTAATACCACTAAACTAATACAACTAAACTAATACCACTAAACTGCTGCCACTAAACTACTACCACTAAACTACTACCACTAAACTACTACCACTAAACTAATACAATTAAACGAACACAGCTAAACTAATACCACTAAACTACTGCCACTAAACAAATACCACTAAACTACTGCCACTAAACTACTACCACTAAACTACTACCACTAAACTAATAAAGCTAAACTAATACAGCTAAACTAATACCACTAAACTACTACCACTAAACTAATACCACTAAACTAATACAACTACACTAATACAGCTAAACTAATACCACTAAGCTACTACCACTAAACCAAACAGCTAAACTAATACTGCTAAACTAATAGCACTAAACTAATACCACTAAACGAATACTACTAAACTAATACCGCTAAACTACAGCCACTAAACTACTACCACTAAACTACTACCACTAAACGAATACAACTAAACGAATACAGCTAAACTAATACCACTAAACTACTGCCACTAAACTAATACCACTAAATTACTGCCACTAATCTACTACCACAAAACTACTACCACTAAACTACTACCACTAAACTACTACCACTAAACTAATAAAGCTAAACTAATACAGCTAAACTAATACAGATAAAATAATAGCACTAAACTACTACCACTAAACTACTGCCACTAAACTATTACACACTAAACTACTACCACTAAACTAATACCACTAAACTAATACCACTAAACTAATACAACCAAACTAATACCGCTAAACTAATACCGCTAAACTAATACCACTAAACTACTACCACTAAACTAATACCACTAAACTAATACCACTAAACTACTGCCACTAAACTACTACCACTAAACTACTACCACTAAACTACTACCGCTAAACTAATACCGCTAAACTAATACAATTAAACTAATACCAGTAAACTAATACCACTAAACTACTACCACTAAACTACTACCACTAAACTACTACCACTAAACTAATGCCACTAAACTACTGCCACTAAACTAACACCACTAAACGAATACAGCTAAACTACTACCACTAAACTACTACCATTAAACGAATACAGCTAAACTATACCCCTAAACTAATACCACTAAACTACCACCACTAAACTACTACCACTAAGCTAAACTAATACAGATAAACTAATACAGATAAAATAATACCACTAAACTACTACCACTAAACTACTGCCACTAAACTAATTCCACTAAACTAATACAACTACACTAATACAGCTAAACTAATACCACTAAGCTAATACCACTAAACAAATACAACTAAACTAATACAGCTAAACTAATACAGATAAAATAATACCACTAAACTACTACCACTAAACTACTGCCACTAAACTATTACACACTAAACTACTACCACTAAACTACTACCACTAAACTAATACCACTAAACTAATACAACTACACTAATACAGCTAAACTAATACCACTAAGCTAATAACACTAAACTAATACAACTGAACTAATACAGCTAAACTAATACAGATAAAATAATACCACTAAACTACTACCACTAAACTACTACCACTAAACTAATACCACTAAACTAATACAACTACACTAATACAGCTAAACTAATACCACTAAGCTAATACCACTAAACTAATACAACTAAACTAATACAGCTAAACTAATACCACTAAGCTAATACCACTAAACTAATACAACTAAACTAATACCACTAAGCAAATACCACTAAACTAATACAACTAAACTAATACCACTAAGCTACTACCACTAAACCAAACAGCTAAACTAATACTGCTAAACTAATAGCAATAAACTAATACCACTAAACGAATACTACTAAACTAATACCGCTAAACTACAGCCACTAAACTACTGCCACTAAAATACTACCACTAAACGAATACAACTAAACGAATACAGCTAAACTAATACCACTAAACTACTGCCACTAAACTAATACCACTAAATTACTGCCACTAAACTACTACCACAAAACTACTACCACTAAACTACTACCACTAAACTACTACCACTAAACTAATAAAGCTAAACTAATACAGCTAAACTAATACAGATAAAATAATACCACTAAACTACTACCACTAAACTACTGCCACTAAACTATTAAACACTAAACTACTACCACTGAACTACTACCACTAAACTAATACCACTAAACTAATACCACTAAACTATTACAACCAAACTAATACCGCTAAACTAATACCGCTAAACTAATACCACTAAACTACTACCACTAAACTAATACCACTAAACTAATACCACTAAACTACTGCCACTAAACTACTACCACTAAACTACTACCACTAAACTAATACCGCTAAACTAATACCATTAAACTAATACCACTAAACTACTACCACTAAACTACTACCACTAAACTACTACCACTAAACTAATGCCACTAAACTACTGCCAATAAACTACTACCACTAAACGAATACAGATAAACTACTACCACTAAACTACTACCATTAAACGAATACAGCTAAACTATACCACTAAACTAATACCACTAAACTACCACCACTAAACTACTACCATTAAACGAATACAGCTAAACTATACCACTAAACTAATACCACTAAACTACCACCACTAAACTACTACCACTAAGCCAAACTAATACATCTAAACTAATACAGATAAAATAATACCACTAAACTACTACCACTAAACTACTGCCACTAAACTAATACCACTAAACTAATACCACTAAACTACTGCCACTAAACTAATACCACTAAACTAATACCACTAAACTACTGCCACTAAACTACTACCACTAAACTACTACCACTAAACTACTACCACTAAACTAATACCGCTAAACTAATACCATTAAACTAATACCACTAAACTACTACCACTAAACTACTACCACTAAACTACTACCACTAAACTAATGCCACTAAACTACTGCCAATAAACTACTACCACTAAACGAACACAGATAAACTACTACCACTAAACTACTACCATTAAACGAATACAGCTAAACTATACCACTAAACTAATACCACTAAACTACCACCACTAAACTACTACCATTAAACGAATACAGCTAAACTATACCACTAAACTAATACCACTAAACTACCACCACTAAACTACTACCACTAAGCCAAACTAATACATCTAAACTAATACAGATAAAATAATACCACTAAACTACTACCACTAAACTACTGCCACTAAACTAATACCACTAAACTAATACCACTAAACTACTGCCACTAAACTAATACCACTAAACTAATACCACTAAACTAATACCACTATGTGACACCACTAAACTAATACCACTAAACGAATACCACTAAACTAATACCACTAATCTACTACCACTAAACTAATACCACTAACCTAATACCACTAAACTAATACCACTAAACTAATACCACTACCACTAAACTAATACCACTAATCTACTACCACTAAACTAATACCACTAAACTAATACCACTAAACTACTGCCACTAAACTACTACCACTAAACTAATACCACTAAACTACTACCACTAAACTAATACCACTAATCTACTACCACTAAACTAATACCACTAAACTACTACCACTAAACTAATACCACTAATCTACTACCACTAAACTAATACCACTAAACTAATACCACTAAACTAATACCACTAAACTAATACCACTAAACTAATACCACTATGTGACACCACTAAACTAATACCACTAAACTTATACCACTAAACTACTACCACTAAACTAATACCACTAAACTAATACCACTAAACTAATACCACTAAACTTATACCACTAAACTACTACCACTAAACTACTACCACTAAACTAATACCACTAAACTACTACCACTAAACTAATACCACTAATCTACTACCACTAAACTAATACCACTAAACTAATACCACTAAACTAATACCACTAAACTAATACCACTATGTGACACCACTAAACTAATACCACTAAACTTATACCACTAAACTACTACCACTAAACTAATACCACTAAACTAATACCACTAAACTTATACCACTAAACTACTACCACTAAAATAGTACCACTAAACTAATACCACTAAACTAATACCACTAGACTAATATCAGTGTCAGCCATCTTTGAGCGTGCCTACGGGCTTGTCGATCTTAGATAAGACACCCACGCTGGGAGGATGACAGCTCGTTATGCAAAACACTGTATTAAAGTGGATGTCTACAAAGTGCAATATGCTGTTCCATTTCTCTAAGACAGACAGGTGCCTCTTTCTAATTATCTACATCTGATCTGGAGCCCGCACAGCTGCACTTCCTGACTGAATACACACACACACACACACACACACACACACACACACACACACACACACACACACACACACACACACACACACGCACACACACTGAATAGATTAAGCCTATCTTGCAGGAATGCCAGCTTGTATTATCATCCATCAATACAGCATTGCATTTGGCTACAGTACAGATGCGCAGAAAAATGATGCTGAGAAATACAATTATCATTCATCAGAGCAGCTGGTTGTGAACTCAGCCATAGAGAGAGAGAGAGAGAGAGAGAGAGAGAGAGAGAGACATGCTAAAATAGACACAGTTCCCTCAGAGCTGTTTAGACTCTGATGGAGGGCTCTGTGACATCAGAAAGTATCCGTGAGCAGAAAGTGAAGTGTCAGAGGCCAATGGGAAGCAGGTGTGGGCATGGAGGAATGGCCAACTCTAAAGGTGCTCTTCTACAGTCCCTATGACATCCCGGGGATTACGGCCCGGATCCTACCTTTATGAAGTGTCTGTGCAACATGTAGTTTCACCTAAATCACGGCACTGATGTTCAATGGGAGATTTGTGTGAAAGTTCAGGGGCATGTGTATCTGTCTGCAGTATGGCTATGTCCCAAATTACGCCATATTCCCTATGTAGTGCACTACTTTGACTATGGCCCATAGGGCCCCCATAGTAGTGCACTATATAGGGAATAGGGTGCCATTTGGGAGACTGTGTCTTTATTAGCTGGGTCAGAGAAAGTGTGTTGGACTGTAGCAAAACTCTTCCATCTGTGCTAGAGATGAACAAAACATCAGACAGACAAGGCCTGCATCCCTAATGGCACCCTATTCCCTATATGGTGCACAGCATTTTTTGTAGGGAATAGGGTGCCATTTGGGACGCAGACAGACAGACAGACAGGGCTCCTAACCCACCCCAGATGGCTCACACACTCTCAACTCTCTTGTCTCTTTATGCTTCTAAGTAGACCTCTTTCCTGAGCTCCTATAGTCTGAAACATCCAACCATAGCTGGGGAGACAGTCCCTCCTTACTGGCGGCAGTAAGTCACTGTAGTGTCAGAGGTTAAGGGGTAGTGTTCAGCTAGCCTGAGTCTCAGATCTCTTGGGCCTGTTTTGTCAAACGTCACAATGACAGCAATAGAGTTGGCAAGACAGTACAAATAGTTCTTGGACTCAGGCTAGTGTTCAGCGTATTGAGGGCTAATACCCCTCAGTACCAATTATATGGGGGCCTTGATGCCTTGATAGCAACAGCTAATTAAGGGAAATAATGCAATCTGATTATTAGCATAAACAGCCCAGAGTAGAGAGAACACATGTGATTTGCCTCTAAGGGAGGGTGACGGAGGGAGATAGG
Organism: Brachymystax lenok tsinlingensis; assembly: GCA_030435695.1. NCBI lineage: Eukaryota > Metazoa > Chordata > Actinopteri > Salmoniformes > Salmonidae > Brachymystax > Brachymystax lenok. The sequence continues at coordinate 21,460,370 of CM059783.1, read as the reverse complement.
GAGTGATGAACACATTGTTGCCGTTACTGGCCTGGCTGGATCTCTCCCCTTTAACAAATTACAGAGCTGTCATGACACACTCTCCCTTTCTCTGGAAATCTGTGGCAGCGGAGAGAGAAAGAGACAGACAGTGAGAGAGAATGGGAGAGAGAGAGAGAGAGAGAGAGAGAGAGAGAGAGAGAGAGAGAGAGAGAGAGAGAGAGAGAGAGAGAGAGAGAGAGAGAGAGAGAGAGAGAGAGAGAGAGAGAGAGAGTGAGAGTGAGAGTGAGAGTGAGAGTGAGAGTGAGAGTGAGAGAGAGAGAGAGAGAGAGAGAGAGAGAGAGAGAGAGAGAGATGCAGAGAGCAGGAGAGAGAGAGCAGCACTGCTGTGAGATGACCTGGTTATGATGGTCTTCATTCTTCCATGATGTTGAATGTATTGTTGAGATAGTTATTGTTATTTTCCAGATTCTTGAGGACAGGCCAGCTATGATTTGCTGTTTACTGTACTACCAAACAGGTTTCACAACTGTAAACAAACAGGTTTCACTACTGTAAACAAACAGATCTGCCTATGGGAAGAGATTCTTGTTCTGTGTGAATTTTCACTGGATAGTCCGGATAGCTGTCATACTATCAACAAACTATCTGTTGATAAGCAACTGCTTGCTTAGGCTACGGTTAGGGTTAGGGTTAGTTAGGGTAAGGGTTAAGGTTAGAAATAGAGTTAGGGTTAGGGTTAGTTAGGGTAAGGGTTAAGATTAGGATTAGAGATAGAGTTAGGGTTAGTAGATAGTTAGTTGAAATGTTACTAATAGTCTGTAGAGCATCTACTATCCCAATAAGGCGGAGCAGGACATACTGCATACTGTATGGAGACTACAGGTATTTCTCACTAATTATACATGTCCTGGGGCAAGGTTTTTGACCCTTTCGTCATCTATCTGTTTCTCTGTCACTTGAGTAGTTAACCCTTGTATGCCCTGTCTGTCTGTCTGTCCGTCTGTCCGTCTGTCCGTCTGTCCGTCTGTCCGTCCGTCCGTCCGTCCGTCCGTCTGTCTGTCTGTCTGTCTGTCCGTCTGTGTATGTCTGTCTGTCTGTCCGTCTGTGTGTGTGTATGTCCGTCTGTCCGTCTGTGTCTGTCTGTCTGTCTGTCTGTCTCTCTGTCTGTTGTGAATCATGTGGATAATGACACTGTTTGAGGAATGTCGGGGGCCATCTCTCCTCGTCTGTGTCTGCTAGCGAGGAGCTCAATAATAACAGTTTCTTTTACTTGACCATCAATCTCGTCTCATACCACTGTGACAGTCAGGGCTTGTGGGATCTCTTAAATCGATGTGTGTGTGTGTGTGTGTGTGTGTGTGTGTGTGTGTGTGTGTGTGTGTGTGTGTGTGTGTGTGTGTGTGTCGTCTCATACCACTGTGACAGTCAGGGCTTGTGGGATCTCTTAAATCGATGTGTGTGTGTGTGTGTGTGTGTGTGTGTGTGTGTGTGTGTGTGTGTGTGTGTGTGTGTGTGTGTGTGTGTGTGTGTGTGTGTGTGTGTGTGTGTGTGTGTGTGTGTGTGAATGAGGATCTCTGTTTCTTCCTTGTATCCAGTAGTCCCAGAAAACTATTTATCATAAATTCAGAGAGAAAAATTGTGTTCTCCACTACAAACAATATACCTCCTAGATCCACCGTGGTTTATTAAATACCTCCTAGATCCACCGTGGTTTATTAAATACCTCCTAGATCCACCGTGGTTTATTAAATACCTCCTAGATCCACCTTGGTTTATTAAATACCTCCTAGATCCACCGTGGTTTATTAAATACCTCCTAGATCCACTGTTGTTTTTTAAATACCTCCTAGATCCACCGTGGTTTATTAAATACCTCCTAGATCCACTGGGGTTTATTAAATACCTCCTAGATCCACCGTGGTTTATTAAATACCTCCTAGATCCACCGTGGTTTATTAAATACCTCCTAGATCCACGTGGTTTATTAAATACCTCCTAGATCCACCGTGGTTTATTAAATACCTCCTAGATCCACCGATGTTTATTAAATACCTCCTAGATCCACCGATGTTTATTAAATACCTCCTAGATCCACCGTGGTTTATTAAATACCTACTAGATCCACCGATGTTTATTAAATACCTCCTAGATCCACCGGGGTTTATTAAATACCTCCTAGATCCATCGTGGTTTATTAAATACCTCCTAGATCCAATGTGATTTATTAAATACCTCCTAGATCCACCGTGGTTTATTAAATACCTCCAAGATCCACCGTGGTTTATTAAATCATGGAGATTTAGAGTGAATCAAACCGTTCATCTGTGACTTGATCCTGACTAGTCTCCCAGTCCCTGCCACTGAAAAACATCCCCACGGCATGATGCTGCCTCCACCAGGACACAATCCTGTCTTGGAGCTCTACAGACAATTCCTTCGACCTCATGGCTTGGTTTTTGCTCTGACATGCACTGTCAACTGTGGGACCTTATATAGACGTGTGTGTGCCTTTCCAAATCATGGCCAATCAATTGAATTTACCACAAGTGGACTCCAATCAAGATGTAGACACATCTCAAGGATGATCAATTGAAACAGGTTTCACCTGTTCTCAATTTCATGTCTCATAGCAAAGGGTCTGAATACTTTTAATGTATTTTTTTACGTTTTCATACATTTCTACCAACCTGTTTTCTCTTTGTCATTATTGGGGTCTGTGTGTAGTATGCTGAATATATATATAATTTAATACATTTTAGAATAATGCTGTAACATAACAAAATGTGGAAAATGTCAAGGGGTCTGAATACTTTCCAAAGGCACTGTACATGCATATAAACCCTTATACATTGAGTGGACAAAACATTAAGAGGTCTTTCCATGACAGACTGACCGGGTGAATCCAGGTGAAAGCTATGATCCCTTATTGATGTCGCCTTCAATTAGTGTAGATGAAGGGGAGGAAACAGGTTAAAGAATAATTTTTAAGCCTTGAGACATGGATTGTGTATATGTGCCATTCAGAGGGTGAATGAGCAAGGCAAAATATTTCAGTGCCTTTGAACAGGGTATGGTAGTATGTACCAAGCACACCGGTTTGTGTAAAAAACTGCGATGCTGCTGGGTATTTCACGCTCAACAGTTTCCCATGTGTATCAAGAATGGTCCACCATCCAAGGGCATCCAGCCAACGTGACACAACTGTGGAAGCACTGGAGTCAACATGGGCCAGCATTTCTGTGTAAAGCTTTCGACACCTTGTAGAGTCTATGCCCTTGACGAATTGAGGCTGTTCTGACTTAAAAAGGTGGGGTGCACCTCAATATTACAAAGGTGTTCCTAATGTTTGGTATACTCAGTGTATATAAATAGTTTTACTACATGACTCTAGGCAAACACCACATTCTTCCACCAACCACGTCATATGTTACAACGCCTGCCATTTGACGTGACAACCAGGTTAAAGAAAAGACGAGACATGACCATATCATAAAAACCAAAATATCTCCAAAGACTAATTCACCTCATAGCCGTGTTTGGTCCTGTTACCTCCCTGTGAACCGACTGCTGATGGTGCAGCAGCTAAACCATTCCCCCTCTCCACCATGCGGTGGAGCTGCTTGTGTCAAAACAATTGGATCCCCCCCAATATGAAACACTGACAAAGCATTTGCTGTAGCAGTACTGGAGCTCAGAGGGTTAACTTAATGTCAAACATCTGCAAGTAAGACACACACACACACAACCACACACACACACATACGTGTTAGATCATTTGTCTTCAGGAAAGAAGAGCAATTAGGAAAACATGGACACAGTCTTACAATACAGGAATCAAAAAGCTGACGGTTGAACAGGGCCCTCCCTCTCTGGTCCCACGTGCTGTAACATAAATATCACCATGTCTTTGTTGACTTCTTTCATTTTTACCTTTATTTAACTAGGCAAGTCAGTTAAGAACAAATTCTTATTTTCAATGACAGAACAGTGGATTAACTGCCTGTTCAGGGGCAGAATGACCGATTTGTACCTTGACCGCTTGGGGAATTGAACTTGCAACCTTTCAGTTACTAGTCCAACAACGCTCTAACCACTAGGCTACCCTGCCGCCCCATATCATTGCTCTGTCCTTTAAGTGTGTGTGTGTGTGTGTGTGTGTGTGTGTGTGTGTGTGTGTGTGTGTGTGTGTGTGTGTGTGTGTGTGTGTGTGTGTGTGTGTGTGTGTGTGTGTGTGTGTGTGTGTGTGTGTGTGTGTGTGTGTGTGTGTGTGTGTGTGTGTGTGTGTGTGTGTCACCATAGCCAGTGATTACTTCATGGCTTTGTCATTCTGTTGAACTCTTCCCTTGTACCCCTAATTTCCCCTCATCCCTTTCTTCTCTGGCTCACTTTTACTCTCTATCTCCCCCTCTTTCTCTCTCTCTCTCTCTCTCTCTCTCTCTCTCTCTCTCTCTCTCTCTCTCTCTCTCTCTCTCTCTCTCCCTCTCCCTCTCCCTCTCTCTCCCTCTCCCTCTCGCTCTCGCTCTCTCTATCTCCCCCTCTTTCTATCTATCTCACCCCCTCTCTCTCTCCATCGCTCTCTCTCCACACCGCTGTTTTCTGTCATGAAAATAAAAAAATCATCTTTCTCTTTATTTTGTCTCCTTCCATCTCATCAGACTCTAATCCATTCAACTCATTAGACTCTAATCCATAAACCTCACCTGGCTATAATCCATATACCTCAACAGGCTCTAATCCATAATCTCATCAATCTCTAATCCAAACACTGCATCAGGCTCTAAACCATGCACCTCATCAGGCTCTAATCCAAACACATAATCAGACTCTAATCCATTCAACTCATTAGACTCTAATCTATACACCTCACCAGGCTCTAATCGATACACCTCAACAGGCTCTAATCCATACAACGCATCAGGCTCTAATCAATGCACTGCATCAGACTCTAAACCATACACAGCATAAGACTCTAATCCATACACCTAATCAGACTCTAATCCATACACCTCACCAGGCTCTAATCCATACACCTCACCAGGTTCTACTCCATCAACCTCATCAAGCTGTAATCCATACACCTCATCAGGCTCAAAGCAATACACCTCATCAGACTCTAATCCAAACACATCATCAGACTCTAATCCATACACCTCATCAGACTCTAATCCATACACCTCATCAGGTTCTAATCCATCAACCTCATTAGACTCAAATCCATACACCTCATCAGACTCTAATCCATACACCTCATCAAACTTTAATCCATACACCTCATCAGACTCTAATCCATACACCTCACCAGGCTCTAATTGATACGCCTCACCAGGCTCTAATCCATATACCTCATCAGGGCCACAGACTCTAATCCATGCACCTCATCACGGGGTCCCAGATTCTAATCTATACACCTCATCAGGGCCGCAGACTCTAATCCTTACACCTCATCAGGGCCCCCCAGCTCTAATCCATACATCTCATCAGGGGCCCTAGACTCTAATCCATACACCTTATCATTGGTCCAGTCTCTAATCCATACACCTCATCAGGGTCCCAAGGCTCTAGTCCATATACCTCATCACGGTTTCAGGCTCCAAAGTCAGAGGAGCCAGGATTAAAACACTTCTCCATGTCTATCTGGACAGAGACATGGATTTGGTATCTCGAAGCCAACGTCTGTGTAACCTCTGGAGCCATGTGTGTGAGTGACCACACCACACTCCGATAATAATGTCTCCCTCCTCTCCTCAAGGCCCTGAGTACAGCTCAGAAATGATGTCTCTCTAAGATGTGACTTTAGCTTGATAAGCTGTTACTTCCGACTGATAAGACGTTACCTCATCTTGATAAGATGTTTCATCAGCTCCTCTGTCTAAGATTAGCTGACTACAGACCTGACCTTTACTGACCATCTGACCGGCTAGCCTCCTCGGTACCATGAGGGGAATGACTGTCCTGTAATGGTGATTGCTGGTGTTTGGTGTTGTTATGGATAGCCTCTTATAGCTAGAGGGTGGTACTTTGATCGGTGATAGTGGGACTGAGGAGGCTCTGCAAATTCACCCTGCTCCTCCTCCCTCACTCTGAGGCTTGATAATCCTGTAGTTAACGGGGTTATAAATCTGAGTGTGGCCGTGGCGACAGTCAGTGTTAGTGTCGTCCAGTCCATACAGTCTCACATTCCACACATACCAGACGTCCAGACTGGAGAGGACTGAGAGTCACAAGATGTGCCCTGTGGGACCAGAGAGGGAAGGCCCTGTGGGACCAGAGAGGGAAGGCCCTGTGGGACCAGAGAGGGAAGGTCCTGTGGGACCAGAGAGGGAAGGCCCTGTGGGACCAGAGAGGGAGGGCCCTGTGGGACCAGAGAGGGAGGGCCCTGTGGGACCAGAGAGGGAAGGCCCTGTGGGACCAGAGAGGCTCCAGAAGGCACATATAAGCTCCTGCAGAGGGCCTGAGGTCCCTGAGGTCCCTAACTTGCTGTTCTGGGCCTCTCCAGACAGGAGGGGAGAGTCACAAGATGGTCCCTGTAAAGACTGAGCAGAGAGCCCTTGGAAGCCCATGGAGGCTATCTGTGTTTTGTGAATCTGAGAGGGTCTTGGTGTTTAGCCTCTCATTGCTCGTCCATATGTTTATAAATTCTTAATTCCATTATTTTACTTTAGATTTGTGTGTTTGTGTGTATTGTTGTGAAATTGTTAGATATTACTTACACAAGCATTTCGCTACACCCGCAATAACATCTGCAAAACACATGTACGTTACCAATAAAATGTGATTTGATTTGATTGTATGGTAACTAAAGCCGGTGTGATTGGAGAGCCTCGGATGCTTGGGTGAAATTCTGATGACAGTGACATGATAACAAGTGTCACTGCATCCATCCATCCATCTCTCTCTCGCTCTCTCTCGCTCTCTCTCTCCATCCATCTCTCTCTCGCTCTCTCTCTCTCTATAATATGAACCCAGATCTATTCAGAGCACAGATAATCACTGTAGTCTTTGCATTAGACGTGAATGAAGCTCTGTATCTATTAGCCAACAGAACAGTGTCTGGTTGTTGGGAAGGTTACTGAATGGGCAAGCCAATCTGTACTGCATGTGAATCTGTACTGCAAGTGAATCTGTGCTGCAAGTGAATCTGTACTGCAACTGAATCTGTACTGCAACTGAATCTGTGCTGCAACTGAATCTGTACTGCAAGTGGATCTGTACCGCAAGTGGATCTGTACTTCAAGTGAATCTGTACTGCAACTGAATCTGTACTGCAGGTGAATCTGTACTTCAAGTGAATCTGTACTGCAAGTGGATCTGTACTGCATGTGAATCTGTGCTGCAAGTAGATCTGTGCTGCAACTCAATCTGTGCTGCAATTGGATCTGTACTGCAAATGAATCTGTACTGCAAGTGAATCTGTACTGCAAGTGAATCTGTACTGCAAGTAGATCTGTACTGCAATTGAATCTGTACTGTAATGGAATGAAACAATGCTCTTGTCTGATGATTACTGTACAGTATTTTGTACTGTAGAACAGCCGTTGGGATTGTGATTTTGTACCGTTCACTCAATACTTTACTATTGAAATTTAATTAAATAGTTTACCATTATTAGGGTACTGGACAAAGCTCTTTTGTCTGATCTATTATCCATTTAAACCAAAATGGTTTCTCTCTCTCTCTCTCTCTCTCTCTCTCTCTCTCTCTCTCTCTCTCTCTCTCTCTCTCTCTCTCTCTCTCTCTCTCTCTGTCTCTCTCTCCTTACTCTGAGAGGGTCTTGGTGTTTGGCCTGTCTCTCTCTGTTCCCTAACTCTGAGAGCATCATAAAACAATTACAGACTTTTAAACCATTGCAGAATCACTGGGCTGCATCCAAATGGCACCATATTCCCTATATAGTGCACTACCTTAGACCAGAGGGTCCCAGGTCAAAAGTAGTGCACTATAAAGGGAATAGGGTTACATTTTGGATACAGACACGGTGTCAGCAGGAAAACAGAAACAAAGCTTCAGCCAAGTCGTCACCAGGCAACCCCAGTCCATATGGATAGTGTAACCAAGAGCAAAGTGTCTCAAAATCCCAAAATAACAAATATATCCTGGTTGTGACTGGTGTCCTTGAAGCGCACAGCAACACAAACTAGAAGCCCTGTCTACCCTTCCCTCTGCGTGGGAGAGCGAACAGTACATGTTTCTTTCCCCCTAGCTTTAAATGCTATAGGGTAGCTTCACCAGCGACTCAGATCACACGGTGACCTACTACGGTACATAGTGTTGTGAGAGGAAGATTCATATTGTCCAACCCATAAACACATGTAAGGAAAGACAGCTGACAGTGCTGATCCTCTATGTGTTGCAGACGGTGTTACAGTACATGCTGTTCATCATCAGCTACACACAATGTAAAGCTGATCGTCCGCTGGTCACGTGATCAAGATAAGAAGTCAAAACATCATAGCAGAGATTGTGAGCTGATTGCAGCAACAGCGTCACAAGAGGTGTGTTAGTCCCGAAGTCCCATGTGTGTGTCTTCATGTGTGGGTACATACAGTAGTAGCAGATGTGTTTAGATTATAAAAGTAGTTTATTACTTTTTGTATTCCAAAGTCAACCTGTGGAATTTACCAAAGTTAAACCGCACATATTACTCTTTAGAGCCAGTCTGTGAACCCTTATAATGATGTCTGATTGGTCTGTGTGATCCCAGCCAAATATGTTCCTTCCCTGGCTGGGTCTGCCTTTGTCTACTGCAGAAACAGGCCTATCCTCGGTGCCCTTTCACCAAATATATTATCTGTTAATTGAATTAAAGTGCCCTCAGGTCTTTTGTTCACTCTGGTCCCTTAGGAATGAAAATCGCCTGGAAGATCAAACCTAGAAAATGCTCATTCTTTCGCTCCTCCCCTTGATAACTTTTCACAAGACTGTGCAAACGCATACAAAACACTTTCTGGACAGATGTGAAACGTTCACAGCCAGTTGAAGGCGAGAAATGTTCCTCAGGAGTGTTTTGCAACAGGACTTTCAGTACTTACTGTGAAAACCAGCAGGAGTCCTGGATTTTGCTGAGATGGTGAAAACGTACTTTTACACACTTCACCTTTAACTTCAAGTAATCATCACTCAAAAGAGAGGTGGAACAGCCTTGTCTCACTAAGCCACCTCCTGTCCGAAGCCATACCAACTCCCCCTCTGTATAGTCATCTTTAACAGGCCAGCCTCTCTCTCCAGCCTGTAGCAGCGTGGATCTGCCAACAGGCACTCTTCACTGACAACAGCTTTATTAGTAACAGCTGTTCTAGGATCAGTGCTCTACACTGCAGAGAGAGACATAGACACACACACACGCACACGCACACACACACACACACACACACACACACATACACACACACAGACTCTCTCTCTCTCTCTCTCTCTCTCTCTCTCTCTCTCTCTGGATGGCCTCTGTGACGGTCCGGATGGTATAGAATAATCGGCTCAGGGTGGAGATAAAATCAGTCCGTCCATCTATCCATCCCTGCAGCCTGCTGATAGTGCCTTGTTAAGTTCCATCTTTATCCATTAGTGGTAGGTCAGATCCACAAAGGCCTCTAGTTAGTCTCCAGTTAGACCAATGTACCTCCAGGCTCTCTGCTAGCCAACCATTTTCACTCAGGCAATTACTCAGATGGCCTCAGTTCGAGGGTCAAAGTGGCCCTATTTACCCACGGGCCCTTGAGTAATGAGGGGCTCGTATGCAATATGAATGTTGGATGGAGTATAGGTCATTGGATCGTTTCCATTGTATCCCTCCCCGTACTTACAGAGCTCACATCCCTGGTATAAATCGTTAATCGTACACAGCCAGAGACTTAATGAGCCAATCCTGGCCTGATTTAACCTGGCTGTCATTAGTCTGGCTAAGTGTTGCTGAGAAAAGCCCAAAACTACAAATCTCACAGATAATGGCTAGCTACATTAGGACAGAGAGAAAAGAGAGAAGAGAGAGAGAGAAGACATATCTGGCTAATGTCATCTGGAATGTGGCAGAGACTCTGGATAAGACAGTAGTGTGGAGGCAGACGAGGCCTGGACACGTTACAAAGAGAACCAACTCCTAAAAGCACTAAACATATATATCAGTGTCTGTCTGTCTGTCTCCCTCTCCCCCCCTCCCCCTCTCTCTCTTTCACTTTTTTTCTCTCTCTCTCGCTCTCTCGCCCTTTCTCTGTTTCTCTCTCGCCCTTTCTTTGTTTGTTTCTCTCTCTCTCTGTCTCTCTCTCTCTCTCTCTATCTTTCTCTCTCTCTCTCTCTCTCCGTTTCGCTCTCTCACTCTGCCGTGTTGAGAAAAAAGTCCCTAAAACTCTTGTTAACACATTCTATTCATGTGGGTACATGAGTTGCAGGCCTGGTTTCACTGCCTCCAACAGGGTCTGCCTTCAACTAGCCCACACCCTGGCTGGCTGACCTGACCAGACCTCACAATGTTCATACTGTACATACACTATATAAAACACCCACTGAATGTCCATAGACACACTATATAAAACACCCACTGAATCTCCATAGATACACTCTGTAAACAGTGGTCCTGTGTAGCTCAGTTGGTAATGGCAGGGATCCATTCCCTCTGGGGTCACTAACTGTAATGTCAGTTGCTTTGGATAAAAGTGTCTGCTAAATGGCATTTGAATGTTATATTAAAACAGCCACAGACTGACTGGGGGTACTGTACTGTAGGGTCCTTTTTGTAGGGGGACATGTTATATTAAAACACCCACAGACTGACTGGGGGTACTGTACTGTAGGGTCCCGGGTCCTTTCTGTAGGGGAACAGTTGGAATTGCTCCTTAGGGGACATAATAAATTCAGTTTTGCTAAATTGAACAGTTTGTCGTGTAAGGTTATAGTTATAGACTGACTGAGGTAGAATATGAACCCAGATCTATTCAGAGCACAGATAATCACTGTAGTCTTTGCAATAGATGTGAATGAAGCTCTGTATCTATTAGCCAACAGAACAGTGTCTGGTTGTTGGGAAGGTTACTGAATAGGCAAGCCAATCTGTACTGCAGGTGAATCTGTACTGCAAGGGAATCTGTGCTGCAAGTGAATCTGTACTGCAACTGAATCTGTGCTGCAAGTGAATCTGTGCTGCAACTGAATCTGTACTGCAACTGAATCTGTGCTGCAACTGAATCTGTGCTGCAACTGAATTTGTACTGCAACTGAATCTGTACTGCATGTGAATCTGTACTGCAAGTGAATCTGTGCTGCAAGTGAATCTGTACTGCAACTGAATCTGTACTGCAACTGAATCTGTGCTGCAACTGAATCTGTACTGCAAGTGGATCTGTACCTCAAGTGGATCTGTACTGCAAGTGGATCTGTACTGCAACTGAATCTGTGCTGCAAGTGAATCTGTACTGCAAATGAATCTGTACTGCAAGTGGATCTGTACTGCAAGTGAATCTGTACTGCAAGTGAATCTGTACTGCAAGTGAATCTGTGCTGCAAGTGAATCTGTACTGCAACTGAATCTGTGCTGCAAGTGAATCTGTGCTGCAACTGAATCTGTACTGCAACTGAATCTGTGCTGCAACTGAATCTGTACTGCAAGTGTATCTGTACTGCAAGTGAATCTGTACTGCAGGTGTATCTGTACTGCAAGTGAATCTGTACTGCAAGTGAATCTGTGCTGCAAGTGAATCTGTACTGCAAGTGAATCTGTGCTGCAAGTGAATCTGTAATGCAACTGAATCTGTGCTGCACGTGAACCTGTACTTCAAGTGAATCTGTACTGAAACTGAATCTGTGCTGCAACTGAATTTGTACTGCAACTGAATCTGTACTGCAACTGAATCTGTACTGCAATTGAATCTGTACTGCAAGTGGATCTGTACTGCAAGTGGATCTGTACTGCAAGTGGATCTGTGCTGCAAGTGGATCTGTACTGCAAGTGAATCTGTACTGCAAGTGAATCTTTGCTGCAAGTGAATCTGTGCTGCAAGGGAATCTGTACTGCAAGTGAATCTGTACTGCAAGTGGATCTGTACTTCAAGTGGATCTGTACTGCAACTGAATCTGTGCTGCAAGTGGATCTGTACTGCAACTGAATCTGTGCTGCAAGTGGATCTGTACTGCAAGTGGATCTGTACTTCAAGTGGATCTGTACTGCAATTGAATCTGTACTGCAAGTGGATCTGTACTTCAAGTGGATCTGTACTGCAACTGAATCTGTACTGCAAGTGGATCTGTACTGCAATTGAATCTGTACTGTAATGGAATGAAACAATGCTCTTGTCTGATGATAACTGTACAGTATTTTGTACTGTAGAACCACCGTTGGGAATGTAATTTTGTACAGTTCACTCAATACTTTACTATTGAAATTTAATTCAATAGTTTACCATTATTAGGGTACTGGACAAAGCTCTTTTGTCTGATCTATTATCCATTTAAATCTCTCTCTCTCTCACCGACCGTATCCTCTCTTCTCTCTTCAGTGTAAGCCCTGATAATGAGACATGGGGAGGGCTGAGTCTTAGAAGAACTGGGGAAGGAGATGGAAGGCTGTTACTGGGGAGGGCTGAGTCTTAGAGGAACTGGGGATGGAGATGGAAGGCTGTTACTGGGGGAGGGCTGAGTCTTAGAGGAACTGGGGATGGAGATGGAAGGCTGTTACTGGGGGAGGGCTGAGTCTTAGAGGAACTGGGGATGGAGATGGAAGGCTGTTATGGGGGAGGGCTGAGTCTTAGAGGAACTGGGGATGGAGATGGAAGGCTGTTACTGGGGGAGGCTGAGTCTTAGAGGAACTGGGGATGGAGATGGAAGGCTGTTACTGGGGAGGCTGAGTCTTAGAGGAACTGGGGATGGAGATGGAAGGCTGTTACTGGGGGAGGGCTGAGTCTTAGAGGAACTGGGGATGGAGATGGAAGGCTGTTACTGGGGGAGGGCTGAGTCTTAGAGGAACTGGGGATGGAGATTTAAGGCTGGGCTTTCTTCAGCTTGATGGACTTGATTCTGCTCAATTGATATGAGTCAAGCTTAGTTAGCACAATTTGGTAGAATTGTTTTGAAATATATAGAAGTTTTGTCAGAGCAAATCACATTATTCAAATGTGACCACAGTTTTGTCGTTGTGACGTAGTATTTGCGTCCTCGGAGCATCACTGACCTCAAACGTCCTACTTCTTCATTGACACAATTTCATATGAATCCCATAAATACACTGTTGTGTATTGCGGTGATGAGGCTGGCTGTTCCTTTACCTCATAACACTGTTCACCACTGCTGTCAGACAGAGACAATGTTGTTTACTACCAACCTGTCACTTACTTTCAAGTCTCTAGGGTTTTGGCTAGGGTTAGGATTGAGTTTGCTTCCCGAGTGGTGCAGCGGTCTAAGGCACGGCATTGCAGTGCTAGAGGCGTCACTACAGATCCGGGTTTGATCCCAGGCTGTGTCGCAGCCGGCTGCGACCGGAAGACCCATGAGGCGGCACACAATTGGCCCAGCGTCGTCAGGGTTAGGGGAGGGTTTGGCTGGCAGGGATGTCCTTGTCCAATCGTGCTCTAGCAACTCCTGTGGTGGGCCGTGCGCATGTATGCTGACACGGTCGCTAGGGTTGGGGCTAGGATTGGGGCTAGGGTTGGGGTTGGGTTGGGGCTAGGGTTGGGGCTAGGGTTAGGGCTAGGATTAGGGTTACATGTATCACTTGAGCCCTTAGTTTTTCCAGGTCACATGGTCCAGGCTGCTTTTAACACTGAGAATACAATAATAAGCACATACTTTTATGAGAACCTCTTCCTGTCTATAAACAAAGGCTTTTCCCTGGTAGAGAGGTGCCAGATGAGGACATGATGGCACAGCCCTGCTGAGGGAAGAGTGTGTCTGTATCCCAAATGGCACCCTATTCCAAATGTTGCACAACTTTAGACCCGAGGGGCTGCTGGTCAGTAGTATAGTGCACTACATAGGGAACAGGGTGCCATATGGAACGCTTAGTGTTAGCAGACCAAATGGAAAACAGACTGTAGAGAGGACAGATAAACAGCTCTGCTCAACATTATAAAAGAAGGAGATGGATGAAGTCACCAGCCACAGAACATCTTGGTAATAGTTTCATTGTTTAGTTTAACTCTTTAGTGTCTGAAAACTGTAGAAAACCACATTTCCACTGTTTGGGAGGGGAAATGTAGGACTAGTTGAAATTGTGCTGAGGCACAAACTGCTGAAACTGATACAGAGAGGGTTTCATTGACCTCATGTGGTCTTTTTCCCTGACCTAAGCCCTAAACACAACCTCAGACACGTTTTCCTGTAACGTAAGCCCTAAACACAACCTCAGACATGTTTTCCCGTAACGTAAGCCCTAAACACAACCTCAGACACGTACCTACACTCTTCCAGCTCTTCCTCATTCTACTTCCTTGAAGTTGGCTAGCAGCAAACCTGGGTTCAAATAGTATTTGCTTTCTTCCTAAATATTTTAGCTGTGCTTGACTGAGCTTGCCTGGTGTAATATAACCCATGGAATAGTCCCAAAAGTTCTGCCCATGTCTCACTCCAAGCAGGCTCAACTAAACAAGCTACATATTTAAAAGAAAATAAACACTAGTTGAAACCAGATCTGGTTAGTACTGCCCTCCTGCCATGAGGCTGTAGTCAGTAACCCTAACCCAGTGTGGATCCATCTTAGCTGGGGAGGGGCAGGGGTCATGACTGTTGTGTCACGCTCTAATTCTGATTATCAAGTTGATAGAGGGGAAAGAGAGTGGAAAATTAACAAGCTACCATCGGTGTCAATGAAAGGCCTGCTTTTCAACGGGGTTGACACTGGGGGGTCTATGCTCATTGATGAGAATCAAGGATCATTTTTTTAGATTCTCTTGAGGTATCGATTCTCGAGAGACATTATTGAAATGTAAACATGCGTATTTCTCACATCTCAAACGCTACCTACGAAGGTCACGCACAACACTCCCCCCCTCTAAGGAGGAATAAATCAAATTCTATTGGTCACATACCTGTGTTTAGCAAATGTTATTGCGGGTGTAGCGAAATGCTTGTCGCAAAGTTTCCTAAAGACTAGAAGCGCGGCAGCCCTCTCTGTCGGGCGCCATTTTCATAATGTCAGAGCAATGTTTTAGCAGAGCAATGTTTTTAAAACAGCTGAAATGTATAGACGTTTCATTATATTTGAGACTTGCTTTATTCGCCTGAAATTGCAGTAACAGCCTGTTTCATTCTGAAATTGTCACAGTACCTTTAAGAAAGGGTGTCTTTCCCTCCTTGGGTGCTCTGAGCCACCTTCCAGGCAAGAAGCATGCAGCAAGAAGCTGATCAACTAACCAGCCGAATTATCTACGTTTAAAGTCTACATGTTGTGTTTACCTCACATAATGACATCCATGTTGTTGATCAAATGAATGTTATTGTTTGATAGGCTATATTACTAGCTAGCTAGCTACAGTATGTTATTGTCTTGCAAGCTACATTTAGCTAATGTGTGTAAGAACGAGAAAATACATCCTTTAATTGTCTGCACATCCTTGTGAATTGTTGCATTATTAGGTAACAGTGTAATATGGTTTGGTTAAATTATTCAAGAGTGTAGCTAATATTTTTAAGAGGAAAAGTTGCTTGCAATCATTAAATAGTTTGCAAGTTTACTGACTAGTCAGTGGCTACTGTGATACTGATAGGCCTAGTTACGGTAGATTTGGATCTGCAGAGCAAGAATGTCATGTTGCCAGCCACAACGAAAGGTAAGGCAAGACTGTCATGTTAGCAGCCACAACGAAAGGTAAGGCAAGACTGTCATGTTGCCAGTCACAATGAAAGGTAAGGCAAGACTGTCATGTTGCCAGTCACAATGAAAGGTAAGGCAAGACTGTCATGTTGCCTGACACAATGAAAGGTAAGGCAAGACTGTCATGTTGCCAGCCACAATGAAAGGTAAGGCAAGACTGTCATGTTGCCAGCCACAACGAAAGGTAAGGCAAGACTGTCATGTTGCCAGCCACAACAAAACGTAAGGCAAGAATGTTATATAAATTGAAAAGTTTATGTACATGTTATGACAATGTACAAATGATGTAAATTGAAATCTCATTAAACCTCTCTTTAAATGTTTGTCAATGAGAATAGCCTCTGAGTTATTATGTGGCTGGTAGTGAGGCAGACGGGAACTATTGTTTCTGGCTAGTCCAATGGTTAGTCCAATGGTATAGTAGGCAATTAGCTATTAGAACGTTGAAGCTGGAGCTTTAATATGTTGTAGATTGTGAACTGTCAATTTGACCAGCTGCCAAGTCAGCTGACAACAATGTCAGTGTTAACAAACCATCCCTCTATTCAAGTGAATCTGTTCCCAACTAAGCCACATTGTACAACAAACAATGAATACAGACTCTTTGTAGCACCCTTGGAATTCACAATGAATACAGACTATATGCAGAACCCTTGGTATTCACAATGAATACAGACTATATGCAGAACCCTTGGAATTCACAAGGAATACAGACTCTATGCAGCACCCATGGAATTCCTCCTACCCTTAAATCTATAACTGCAGACGCAAGAGGAAGTGCGGCAGAGAGGGAGGGAGAGGTATGGAAAATGAGGGATTACACTCCCTCTCTCTCTCTCACTCCTTCCTTACTTCCATAATAAATAATAAAACACCTGTGGACATGAAGATGAATGGGGAGTAGGGAGGGAGGGAGGGACAGTCCCTGAGAAAACAGTCTCTTCTCTCTCTAGTCTATCTCTCTAGTCTCTACCCCAACAGCACATGTATCAAAAGAGCCCTAACATTTCTTCTCCATTAAAAACCATAGAAAAAGACACATCAACTTGCAAGCTGATATCGTTGTTGGAATACTCTAGAAGCATGCTCTTGGGCAGGGTTTCCCAAACTGGGTCCTGGGGTTCCACCCCGGGTGCAAGTTTTGTTTTTTGTACGAGCACTACACAGCTGATTCAAATGATCAAAGACTGATGATTATTAACTCCAACCCTGTTCCTGGAGAGCTACCGTCCTCTAGGTTTTAACTCCAACCCTGTTCCTGGAGAGCTACCGTCCTGTAGGTTTTAACTCCAAACCTGTTCCTGGAGAGCTACCGTCCTGTAGGTTTTAACTCCAACACTGTACCTGGAGAGCTACCGTCCTGTGGTTATAACTCCAACCCTGTTCCTGGAGAGATATCCTCCTGTAGGTTTCAACTACAACCCTGTACCTGGAGAGATACCCTCCTGTGGTTATAACTCCAACCCTGTTCCTGGAGAGATATCCTCCTGTAGGTTTTAACTCCAACCCTGTTCCTGGAGAGATACCCTCCTGTGGTTATAACTCCAACCCTGTTCCTGGAGAGCTACCGTCCTGTAGGTTTCAACTACAACCCTGTACCTGGAGAGCTACCGTCCTGTAGGTTTCAACTACAACCCTGTACCTGGAGAGCTACTGTCCTGTAGGTTTCAACTACAACCCTGTACCTGGAGAGCTACCGTCCTGTAGGTTTTCACTCCAACACTAATCTAGCGCACCTGATTCTAATAATTAGCGGGTTAATAAGCTCTCCAGGAACAGGGTTGGAGAGAACTGGTATAGACTGTGATGTAATCTATATATGCC
The DNA here is from genome assembly GCA_030435695.1 of Brachymystax lenok tsinlingensis. Lineage (NCBI taxonomy): Eukaryota > Metazoa > Chordata > Actinopteri > Salmoniformes > Salmonidae > Brachymystax > Brachymystax lenok. The sequence continues at coordinate 21,442,774 of CM059783.1, read as the reverse complement.
AAAGTTGATTTGGACCAAATGTGTGGTTTGTGCGCGTTTAGCTTAGGCATGCTATGAAAGACTGTGTTGGTAATTCTGTACTGTCAAGTTGAAAACTACCTCAGAATCCAATAATATGTTTATTTACAGTGAATCGTGACTGGCTTCAATGTTGAAGAGAGGCTAAAAGAAACAGTTCTTTAGGGCCTGGTTTAAAAAGTAGAGATTTCATGATTTTATCTCATGAGCTTTATCATCAACACTAAACAATTGACTCCGCATGGAACAGTCTTTAATGTGTCTATTGACTCAGCATGGAACAATCTTTAATATCTCTATTGTATTAACACACAGAGATAGCCTCACCCCAAAACAGATGTTGGTGAAATAAAAGGCTTTGTTCAGAGGAGTGAAATTCTATATCATCCAACATTTTCAGAGCAGGTCGTTCAGGGATTATACTACAAATGACTGACACATGTCCCTGATTTCCATCTAGAGAGCATGAACCCTAACACTAACACACACAGGGAAGCATGCTCCCACGCAAGCAAGCACACACCACACACACACACGGCATGTCCTTAAGTCCAACCCAGCTTCTCCTTATTCTTTGAGACACAGTATATCCTTCTTCTGTTCTCTGTTGCAGACCAAGCTAACAACAAGCCAAACAGGGACACATGCATGTTGTTGTGCAGCTTTGGCAGCAAGTCCACTCCTCATCATTATCATGGTCAGATGGGAACACAAAGAGAAAAGCAAGCTCCTCATCATTATCATGGTCAGAAGAGACCCCAAAGAGATAATCAAGCTCCTCATCAGTATCATGGTCAGAAGGGAAAACAAAGAGAAAAGCAAGCTGGTCTTTTATTTAGTTTCTGTCTTTTTGCTTTTCTTCTTTTGTCTCTGTTTGACTTGATATGATTCATTGTCCAGCTGTCGCTATATATGTCTGCAGGTCTGGCAGAACTGTGAGGGGGATTATCTCCTGCAATTAAATATTTACTACTCACTGGAGGCACAGAGTGTGCGTGTGCATTCTTGTGTGTGTGTGTTTGTTTGTGTACATGCGTGCGTCTGTGTGTGTTAGTGCGTGTGAGTATGTGTGTGTGCATGTGTGTTTGTGTTAACGTTTTGGTCTGTGTATGTGTAAACCCAGGTCTGAATAGAGGCTCTCTCTACAAAGTCCAGGGGTCCCACAGAGTTTATAAGGCTAAGTGGTTGTGAGCATAGAGTCTCCTACCCTCTTAGTCAACAGAGACAGTCTCCTGCCACGGCTAAAATCTGATACCTTGGACAGTCTCCTGCCACGGCTAAACCCTTTCTACTGATAGTTTTACATGGAACCTAAAAAGGTTCTACTTGGAACCAAAAAGGGTTCTCCTATGGGGACAGCAGAAGAACCCTTTTCAACCCTTTTTTCTAAGAGTGTAGGTCATCTGCCCTGGTCTTGGTGGGGTGTTGGACCTTAGCAGTGGATGAGAGGATGAGGAGATGAGAGGATGAGGAGATGAGAGGATGAGGAGTTGAGAGGATGAGAAGATGAGAGGATGAGGAGATGAGATGATGAGGAGTTGAGAGGATGAGATGATGAAGAGATGAGAGGATGAGGAGATGAGATGATGAGGGGATGAAGGGATGAGAGGATGAGAAGATGAGAGGATGAGGAGATGAAAGGATGAGGAGATGAGAAGATGAGGGGATGAGAGGATGAGGAGATGAGAAGATGAGGGGATGAGAGGATGAGAAGATGAGAGGATGAGAAGATGAGAGGATGAGGAGATGAAAGGATGAGGAGATGAGAGGATGAGGAGATGAGATGATGAGGAGATGAGATGATGAGGAGATGAAGGGATGAGAGGATGAAGAGATGAGAGGATGAGGAGATGAGATGATGAGGAGATGAAGGGATGAGAGGATGAAGAGATGAGAGGATTAGGGGATGAAGGGATGAGGGGAATATGTGGATCGATAGGCCCGGTGAGATCTCTTTGTGGAGATTAGCCCTTACTAAACACTTAAGCCTTAGTAAACATAGTGTACCCTGGCACATATACAGCAGTAGAAAGCACAAGGTCACATTCCTCACATTTGACAGAGTTGTTGTGGGTCTCTGGGTGGGATGGGAAGGGGTGGGAGTCATGCTTGCTTCGGGGAGGTAGGTGTTATCTTTGCATGCATTTATTTGACTGTTTCTGTACCTGTAACCCCCTCTGAAAAGGGAAAATGACAAAACTGAAAAAAAGTTGGTAACCAAAATAAGTCAACATATAAATATAATTATCCACTTGCATTCAGTCTTCAGCGAGCTATATCCAGTTCCTGTGTTCTTCAGTGAGCTATATCCAGTTCCTGTGTTCTTCAGTGAGCTATATCCAGTTCCTGTGTTCTTCAATGAGCTATATCAAATCAAATCAAATCAAATTTATTTATAAAGCCCCCCTTACATCAGCTGATGTCACAGAGTGCTGTACAGAAACCCAGCCTAAAACCCCAAACAGCAAGCAATGCAGGTGTAAAAGCACAGTGGCTAGGAAAAACTCCCTAGAAGGCCAAAACCTAGGAAGAAACCTAGAGAGGAACCAGGCTGTGAGGGGTGGCCAGTCCTCTTCTGGCTGTGCCGGGTGCAGATTATAACAGAACATGGACAAGATTTTAAAATGTTCATAAAACAGGCAGAACAGTTGAAACTGGAGAAGCAGCACGGCCAGGTGGACTCGGGACATCCAGGTAGGCCTTGAGGAATGGTCCTAATGCTCAGGTCCTCCGAGAGAGAGAGAGAGAGAGAGAGAGAGAGAGAGAGAGAGAGAGAGAGAGAGAGAGAGAGAGAGAGAGAGAGAGAGAGAGAAAGAGAGAGATAATTAGAGAGAGCATACTTAAATTGCACAGGACACCAGATAAGAGAAGAAATACTCCAGATATAACAGACGGACCCTAGCCCCCGACACATAAACTACTGCAGCATAAATACTGGGGGCTGAGACAGGAGGGGTCGGGAGACACTGTGGCCCCGTCCGACGAAACCCCCGGACAGGGCCAAACAGGCAGGATATATAATATATCCAGTTCCTGTGTTCTTCAGTGAGCTATATCCAGTTCCTGTGTTCTTCAGTGAGCTATATCCAGTTCCTGTCTTCTTCAGTGAGCTATATCCAGTTCCTGTGTTCTTCAGTGAGCTATATCCAGTTCCTGTGTTCGTCAGTGAGCTATATCCAGCTCCTGTGTTCTTCAGTGAGCTATATCCAGCTCCTGTGTTCTTCAGTGAGCTGTATCCAGTTCCTGTGTCCATCAGTGAGCTATATCCAGTTCCTGTGTTCTTCAGTGAGCTATATCCAGCTCCTGTGTTCTTCACTGAGCTATATCCAGTTCCTGTGTTCTTCAGTGAGCTATATCCAGTTCCTGTGTTCTTCAGTGAGCTATATCCAGTTCCTGTGTTCTTCACTGAGCTATATCCAGTTCCTGTGTTCTTCGGTGAGCTATATCCAGCTCCTGTGGACTTCAGTGAGCTATATCGAGTTCCTGTGTTCTTCAGTGAGCTATATCTAATTCCTGTGTTCTTCAGTGAGCTATATCCAGTTCCTGTGTTCTTCAGTGAGCTACATCCAGCTCCTGTGGTCTTCAGTGAGCTCTATCCTGTTCCTGTGATCTTCAGTGAGCTATATCAGTTCCTGTGTTTTTCAGTGAGCTATATCCAGTTCCTGTGTTTGTCAGTGAGCTATATCCAGCTCCGGTGTTATTCAGTGAGCTATATCCCGCTTCTGTGTTCTTCAGTGAGCTGTATCCAGTTCCTGTGTCCATCAGTGAGCTATATCCAGTTCCTGTGTTCTTCAGTGAGCTATATCCAGTTCCTGTGTTCTTCAGTGAGCTACATCCAGCTCCTGTGGTCTTCAGTGAGCTATTTCCGGGTCCTGTGTTCTTTATTGAGCTATATCCAGCTCCTCTGTTCTTCAGTGAGCTATATCCAGCTCCTGTGTTGTTCAGTGAGCTATGTCATGTTCCTGTGTTCTTCAGTGAGCTATATCCAGTTCCTGTGTTCTTCAGTAAGCTATATCAGTTCCTGCGTTCTTCAGTGAGCTATATCCAGTTCCTGTGTTTTTCAGTGAGCTATATCCAGCTCCTGTGGTCTTCAGTAAGCTATATCCAGTTCCTGTGTTCTTCAGTGAGCTATATCCAGTTCCTGTGTCCTTCAGTGAGCTATATCCAGCTCCTGTGGTCTTCAGTGAGCTATATCCAGCTCCTGTGTTCTTCAGTGAGCTATATCCAGTTCCTTTGTTCTTCAGTGAACTATATACAGCTCCTGTGGTCTTCAGTGACCTATATCCAGTTATTGTGTTCTTCAGTGAGCTGTATCCAGCTCCTTTGTTCTTCAGTGAGCTATATCCAGTTCCTGTGTTCTTCAATGAGCTATAACCACTTCCTGTGTTTATCAGTGAGCTATATCCAGTTCCTGTGTTCTTCAGTAAGCTATATCAGTTCCTGCGTTCTTCAGTGAGCTATATCCAGTTCCTGTGTTTTTCAGTGAGCTATATCCAGCTCCTGTGGTCTTCAGTAAGCTATATCCAGTTCCTGTGTTCTTCAGTGAGCTATATCCAGCTCCTGTGGTCTTCAGTGAGCTATATCCAGCTCCTGTGGTCTTCAATGAGCTATATCATGTTCCTGTGTTCCTCAGTGAGCTATATCCAGTTCCTGTGTTCTTCGGTGAGCTATATCCAGTTCCTGTGTCCTTCAGCGAGCTCTATCCATCTCCTGTGTTCTTCAGTGGGCTATATCCAGCTCCTGTGTTCTTCAGTGGGCTATATCCATTTCCTGTGTTCTTCAGTGAGCTAAATCCAGTTCCTGTGTTCTTCAGTGAGCTTTATCCAGCTCCTGTGTTCTTCAGTGAGCTATATCCAGCTCCTGTGTTCTTCAGTGAGCTCTATCCAGTTCCTTTGTTCTTCAGTGAACTATATCCAGCTCCTGTGGTCTACAGTGACCTATATCCAGTTCTTGTGTTCTTCAGTGAGCTGTATCCAGCTCCTTTGTTCTTCAGTGAGCTATATCCAGCTCCTGTGTTCTTCAGTGAGCTCTATCCAGTTCCTTTGTTCTTCAGTGAACTATATCCAGCTCCTGTGGTCTACAGTGACCTATATCCAGTTCTTGTGTTCTTCAGTGAGCTGTATCCAGCTCCTTTGTTCTTCAGTGAGCTATATCCAGTTCCTGTGTTCTTCAATGAGCTATAACCACTTCCTGTGTTTATCAGTGAGCTATATCTAGTTCCTGTGTTCTTTAGTCAGCTATATCCAGTTCCTGTGTTCTTCAGTGAGCTATATCCAGTTCCTGTTTTCTTCATTGAGCTATAACCAGTTCCTGTGTTCTTCAGTGAGCTACATCCAGTTCCTGTGTTCTTCAGTGAACTATATCCAGTTCCTGTGTTCTTCAGTGAGCTATATCCAGTTCCTGTGTTCTTCAGTGAGCTATATCCAGCTCCTGTGTTCTTGAGTTTGGTATTGACATTGATGTTGATCTGTTGACCAGACATGTCAGTTATAACAGGAACAGGGGTGCTGATGTCCCGTCCCCATCCACTCACCCTCAGGCCCAGATCCTGTCTGTTAGCTAGCCAGACTCAGTTTTGGTCTTAGTAATCCTCCTAATGAAGACAGCTAGATGAAGACATGACATGACAGACAGACAGACAGACAGACAGACAGACAGACAGGATGCCTAATGACCCAGAGTCTCTGGTTCACTATCATGACCACAGCTCTTTAACCTAATGTTATGTCCCCCCTCCCCCCTCCCCACATATACATATATGATCACCTTTAGTCCTCCTTAACCACAGATACACCATCAGATAACTCTATGCCTCCAAATGGCCCAGCCTTAACCATAGATATACCATCAGATAACTCTATGCCTCCAAATGGCCCAGCCTTAACCACAGATATACCATCAGATAGGGACCTAGTTACGCCAGACACATGATGAGGAGGATGATGCCATTGTTACCACCAGATGATCAGGGAGGGCATAGGTCTCATCCTTGGAAGACTGTAGTGGTGTACTAATCAAGGACTATTCCTACTGGGTTTCTACGCAGCTAGCACAGATCGTTCCTGTAACGTTCCTTAAAGGTTCTCCTATGGTTCTTAGAAAAATTACTTTCACATAACATTCTGGGAACATTGTGGGAAATTTATTTTTGTAATAACCACGGGAGAACCTTTAGGGAATGTTGCTATTTTGGTAAGGTTAGAAACACATTGTTCTGAGAACGTTCCCCGCTACCTTCATACAACCAAATTATAACGTACAAAGAACGTTAGGAAAACCATCCATTTGAACCTTCAGGGAATTGGTGAAACGTTCAAGGAACATTCCGACAACCTTCAGGGAACGTTCCCAGAACGAAAATGTTTTATCTGGGTGGTGGCTTAAGACGGGTCTGTGTCTATAAACTTTTTTAACAATAGGGCTACAAACATTTAAAATGTTTTAAGTCAGTCGAGGCTGGATAAAAATATAAGTTTGTGTGAGTGAAGTTGAATGAACAGTGACTTAATTGTGTGTTAAACCATTACGCTCTCCTGTCCTGTCCTCTATGTGAACATTACCCTCTTCCTGTCTGTCCTGTCCTCTATGTGAACATTACCCTCTTCCTGTCTGTCCTCTATGTGAACATTACCCTCTTCCTGTCTGTCCTCTATGTGAACATTACCCTCTTCCTGTCTGTCCTGTCCTCTATGTGAACATTACCCTCCTCCTGTCTGTCCTGTCCTCTATGTGAACATTACCCTTTTCCTGTCTGTCCTCTATGTGAACATTACCCTCTTCCTGTCTGTCCTGTCCTCTATGTGAACATTACCCTCTTCCTGTCTGTCCTCTATGTGAACATTACCCTCTTCCTGTCTGTCCTCTATGTGAACATTACCCTCTTCCTGTCTGTCCACTATGTGAACATTACCCTCTTCCTGTCTGTCCTCTATGTGAACATACTCACCATACTCAGCAGATATGACTGGATCATACATCATGTGAAAATACATGGTGAAAAAGGAATGTGTACAAATCCTATCCCTGTGTAACATTTACATAGAGATGGAGATATACTGCACCAGTCCTCCCAACGGTAAATATTTGACTGGTAAGAGCTGGAGGGACGGCTGGAGGGCGGCCTGGAGGGAGCTGAAGTGAAGTAAAGTGATCAAATTGAACACTAATTAAGTTTGGTTTGACAGTCGTTGGGGTAGGAGTGACTGTTGTAGATTACTGAGACAGTCATCGGAGACAGGAGTGACTGTTGCCTGCAGCAAACAGGTAGAGAGGAGTCATACAGAGTTCATAGACAAGTGTTACCTGCCTGTCTGTCTGTCAGTCAGTCAACTGATTGACAAGTGCTACCTGCCTGTCCGTCTGTCCGTCAGTCAACTCATTGACAAGTGCTACATGCCTGTCCGTCTGTCCGTCAGTCAAATTTATAACTTGTCAGAAATGTCCAGATCAACTAATGTTTTTTAGATATGTTTTTTTGTTGTAATATTTGAGTCACTCAAATATGACATGAATACACATTAGACATGGCAAAATGTATAGAATTGCAAGAAAATAAGCTTTAAACACACAAGCTGCAGATCCAGACTATGTATACACACAAATTAGTTATTCTGCTTGGAAGCTGCCCAGGGCCATGTCCATGTCTCTGTCAGACAGCATTATATGTCTCCCTGCTTGCCTGTATGTCTGTCCATGTCTCTGTCAGACAGCGATATGTCTCCCTGTATGTCTGTCTGTTTGTTATGGGGCCTTCACCTGCACCGCTCCAAAGGTGAAGGACAAGTGTAGATAGCCATCAAAAGGAACATCGAATTCGACATACCAACTAGGATCTGGCTAAAAATACTTGAATTAGTTATAGAACCCATTGCCCTTTATGGTTGTGAGGTCTGGGGTCCGCTCACCTACCAAGAATTCAAAAATGGGACAAACACCAAATTGAGACTCTGCATGCAGAATTCTGCAAAAATATCCTCCTTGTGCAACATAAAACACCAAATAATGCATGCAGAGCAGAATTAGGCCGATACCCGCTAATTATTAAAATCCAGAAAAGAGTGGTTAAACCTAAAAGGAAGCGATTCCCAAACCTTCCATAACAAAGCCATCACCTACAGAGAGATGAACCTCTAGAAGAATCCCCTAAGCAAGCTGGTCCTGGGGCTCTGTTCACAAACACCAACAGACCCCATAGAGCCCCAGGACAGCAACACAATTAGACCCAACCAAATCATGAGAAAACAAAAATATAATTATTTGACACATTGGAAAGAATTTACAAAAAAACAGAGCAAACTAGAATGCTACTTGGCCCTAAACAGAGAGTACACAGTGGCAGAATACCTGACCACTGTGACTGACCCAAACTTAAGGAAATCTTTGACTATGTACAGACTCAGTGAGGATAGCCTTGCTATTGAGAAAGGCCGCCGTAGCCAGACCTGGCTCTCAAGAGAAGACAGGCTATGTGCACACTTCCCACAAAATGAGGTGGAAACTGAGCTGCACTTCCTAACCTCCTGCCAAATGTATGACAATATTAGAGACACATATTTCCCTCAGATTACACAGACCCACAAAGAATTTCGAAAACAAACACAATTTTGATAAACTCCCATATCTACTGGGTGAAATACCACAGTGTGCCATCACAGCAGAAATATTTGTGACCTGTTGTCACAAGAAAAGGGCAACCAGTGAAGAACAAACACCATTGTAAATACAACCCATATTTATGTTTATTTATTTTCCCTTTTTGTACTTTCATTATTTGCACATCATTACAACACTGTATATATACATGATATGACATTTCTAATGTCGTTATTATTTTGGAACCTGAACTATTTCACTTTTGTTTATTATCTACTTCACTTGCTTTGGCAAAGTTAACATATGTTTCCCATACCAATAAAGCACATTAATTGAATTGAATTGAGAGGAGAGAAAAAGAGAAAATGAGAGAGAGAGAAAGCGAAAGAGACATAGAGAGAGAGTTTTATGCCAGCTAGATGGTCCAACACCTGTCTAGAAGGATCAACACCTGTCTAGAAGGAACACCACCTATCTAGAAGGAACAACACTTGTCTAGAAGGATCAACACCTGTCTAGAAGGAACATCACCTGTCTAGAAGGATCAACACCTGTCTAGAAGGATCACCACCTGTCTAGATGGAACAACACCTGTCTAGAAGGAACAACACCTGTCTAGAAGGAACAACACCTGTCTAGAAGGAACAACATCTGTCTAGAAGGAACAACACCTGTCTAGAAGGAACAACACCTGTCTAGAAGGAACAACATCTGTCTAGAAGGAACAACACCTGTCTAGAAGGAACAACACCTGTCTAGAAGGAACAACAACTGTCTACAAAGTACACCACCTGTCTAGAAGGAACACCTGTCTAGAAGGAACAACATCTGTCTAGAAGGAACAACACCTGTCTAGAAGGAACAACAACTGTCTACAAAGTACACCACCTGTCTAGAAGGAACACCTGTCTAGAAGGAACAACATCTGTTTAGAAGAAACCCCACCTGTCTAGAAGGAACACCACCTTTCTAGAAGGAACAACACCTGTCTAGAAGGAACAACACCTGTCTAGATGAAACAACACCTGTCTAGAAGGAACAACACCTGTCTAGAAGGAACAACACCTGTCTAGAAGGAACAACACCTGTCAAACAGCTGTCATAAGAGGACTAATCTTCATGTCAGAGAGTCTGTTTTTACTGTATGCTTGTTTGGTGTGTGTGTGTGTGTGTGTTTCTGTGTGTGTGTGTGTGTGTGTGTGTGTGTGTGTGTGTGTGTGTGTGTGTGTGTGTGTGTGTGTGTGTGTGTGTGTGTGTGTGTGTGTGTGTGTGTGTGTGTGTGTGTGTTGTGTCGTGTAAGTGTTACTATGTTGTTGTCACTCTCTTCTTACCAGTAATGAGTTGATTGATTGTTCCATTGTCTATTAGTCTGTAAACAAAGTGATGCTTTCCCCCTGGGCAAAGACTCAATTCAGCATCTGTTCCACCTCGGTTCCACGTAGTTACATTAAAATGTTATGGGCCCTTTACCTACACCGCTCCAAGGGTGAAAGACAAGTGTAGATAGTTACCATGCAGAGAGAGGGGGAAGATTGAGAGAGAGAGAGAGAGAGAGAGAGAGAGAGAGAGAGAGAGAGAGAGAGAGAGAGAGAGAGAGAGAGAGAGAGAGAGAGAGAGAGAGAGAGAGAGAGAGAGAGAGAGAAAGAGGAGAGAGAATTAGGGAGAGAAAGTAAGAGACAGAGAGAGAGAGAGGCAGAGGCAGAGGCAGAGACAGAGAGAGTTTTATGCCAGGTAGATGGTCCAACACCTGTCTAGAAGGAACAACACCTGTGTTGTGTGTTTGTGTCGTGTATGTGTTGTGTAAGTATTACTATGTTGTTGTCACTCTCTTCTTACCAGTAATAGTTGATTGATTGTTCCATTGTCTATTAGTCTGTAAACAAAGTGATGCTTTCCTCATGGGCACAGACGTCAATTCAACGTCTATTCCACATCGGTTGCACGTAATTACATTTAAATGACGAGGAAACATCGTTGATTCAACCAGTGTGTGCCCAGTGGGATATGAGGATACAGCATATTGGGCTCATCTGACATGGGAAAACACAGAGCCGTCTTTGTGACAGTACTCTTCAATGATTGATGCACATTGGCTTAAGTCTATTGTTTTATACAGTAACACTGGAATTCAATATGGAAAATCTACTGTAGCCTAAGAATGACAAGAACTGGGACAATATTAGGACAATAAAACTAATTAAACATCATCCCACTTAATTCCACTGTATGCAGAATAACAGAGACAATGATGTCAGCTAGCTATAGCTCAGTGCGCTATAGAATAGAAAACAGTATGTAGGTTCTATAAGTTACATCCCAAATGGCACCCTATTCTCTATATAGTTCACTATGGGCCCTGGTCGAAAGTAGCGCACTACATAGGGAATAGGGTGCAATTTGAGATCCATCCAGTCTTAGTGTAAATAAAGAATAAGACATGTTATGTTAAGTCCCTGCATGGCCTGTTGTTTACATCCTTGTCGGTTCTCTACGGGGGCCAAGCTAGCCGCTGTATGTCTTTAATGACCTAGCCTCAGCAGCGGGCTCAGCGTAGAAATAGAATCCATAGAACATATACAACTTTCCCCAAATTCTCAAGTTTTCTGAAATCGTATTTGTAACATTCCTGCAATCAGAAGGTGAAAAGCCGTATATTTGGGAATTCTCCAAGCGGATTTCTGAAAAACCTGGGATTTTTGAGACAGTTATGTTGCAACCGTACTCGAAACCGTTGATTTGAATTGGAATGTCCATTCCAATCATTACATTTCTATGGTGCGGACAACAGTAAATCCATCTGCTCTGCAGCTATGCTCATCATGGTCAATCAAGCAAACGAGGTTAATCGAGCCTCACAGCCCCAAATCACAGTGTTGTTTGTGTAGTCTGTAGTCCTCTCTAATTACTGTTGTGTTGCGCACCCTCCCCCAAAAAAAAGGGTGAGGAGAGGATTGTCATGCTGTGACATACAGTTCCCTGTCACCCCTCAGGGCGAGCAGAGTGTTGTTATACTGTGACATACAGTTCCCTAACTAGCATCCCTCAGGGCGAGCAGAGGGTGGTTATGCTGTGGCATACAGTTCCCTAACTGTCACCCCTCAGGGCGAGCAGAGGGTGGTTATGCTGTGGCATACAGTTCCCTAACTGTCACCCCTCAGGGCGAGCAGAGGGTGGGTATGCTGTGACATACAGCTCCCTAACTGTCACCCCTCAGGGCGAGCAGAGGGTGGGTATGCTGTGACATACTGGGACACAAGGTCCACATCGGGCTGTATTGTGAGTCAATGGGGCGTGAGTGATGGGTGCTGGGGGTTCTGGGGGCACTGTGCGGTCAGAGGCAGGGCTTAGACAATCTAACACAAACAAAGGCCTAGAGGTTGTGGGGGTCAAACTGTGCTGCTGCTACTGGGAAGTACACATTAACATGGTAAGAGCACCGTACAGTAGAGAGAGGATAGATCGCTTTGAAAGCTCTTGCAGAGAGCAGTGAAAACAGGAGAGAGATGGAGCATGCAGCGCTGTTACAGAATGTTCATGGTGTCTAATTTTACAATCTCACTGTATCCATTTGTTTATTTTTGAATGTTTCTTTTTCATTTAAAATTTTTTAAATAAGCATTTAAATAACACACAAAATGTACTCAGTGTGCATATTAGGACTAAGCCAAGGTAGTGAGGAGGTTGTGAAGGGGGTTAATTAAGTCAGCATATGTTTTCATGATTTTTTCCAACTCTGCGCTCAGGGAGTGTGTTTGTGTGTGTCTGTGTGAATAGAGCCTTTATCCAAAGCTTTACTCACAGCAATAATCTACAGTGTGTGGTAATGTCTATCACACCTCCTACTCAACCCTTAACTAACCGCACCGTATGGGAAGAATTCATTACCACTAAAGAAATGAGGTTCCTGCTAAAACCTTGTCTTTTACCAAATGAGATTAGCCACTTTTTAAGAAAAGGGTATATTTCTAAGTGGATTTTAACATTGTAGGTAGCCGTCTTGAAAACAGGATTTTAGTGGACTAAGTAATACAATTGAAGCCTTGGAATTTGATTACAGAGTGACTGAGACTATAAAAGCTACAGACCTGTGAGCCTTGTTTCTTAGTAGCAATTGGTTTGAGGTCTTATAATGCGTTGTCATTATTCCAGGTCACAGTCTAACCGGGACATAATTAAACATGATGCATGGCTTACTGTCAAACTGAGAGCTGATTGGCCGGATATGCCCATCCATCAAACCAACAACCTATCCATTTAGCTCTTGACGTGACACTTTAAGGAGTGTTTAATCCAATTGGTTGACACCAAAGGACAAGTTAAAATGGGCCGACTGTTTCAAGGTTAAAGTGCTGTTACTTCTTTGTGATGTTCTTGCCTTTTGGAGGCACATTGGAGGGAATCAGTTCATGCTAAATCCCATATTATTCATGTCTGTTTGTGTTCAGAAAGCCTTTCAAAACAACGACAGTCAGCAATATCTTTGTAAAGAATATTTGTCATACAAAGTCATACATGTTTTGTATCCTCGGGCATAAGAAGGCAAATTAATCTTTCCATCTGGTAAATATGACTCTGGGTAGAAGTTGCCCCTAGGCATTGGTCTAGAAACAGCTTACTCTCTCAAAGTCTTAACCTTTACTATTAGGGGTGTCATGAAGACAGACCTTAGGTCAGTGTCTTATTCTCTGGGATATTGTGGTTTAGTATTGAGGACCAGACAGTCTATTTACTTTCCGCTGACTTTATGAAAAGAGCTCTGAAGGGCTTCACAGACCCCTCCAATGGTTACACATTGTCTTTGCCATTAGTTGCCTTTTCACCAAACCCTAATTGCCCTTTTGAAACATTCATTGTCCGATCTTGCCTCAGGACTTTCCAGTTGCCACTCAATTCATTGGCATCTGGATACAATGGAGAGATGGGTGGAGGCAGCGTTATTGTATAGGTCTATAGTTGTTCAGACATTTGTAATATTTAGTCCAAAGCTGTATCATAGGCCCGATGGCCCACTAGGGTCACAGAGAATTATCCACCAGTTCCACGTTCACTTTCCTTTTTCTCCTAACTATCTTTTTATTTTAGATTTTTACGTTCCCTCTCTAATTGATGGAGTCGTTGTTCATTAGGGGGGCTTCACGCCCCTGTCTGCCCAACACACACACACATACACACATACACACCCTGTCTGCCCAGCTCCTGGGGTGTCGCCACTGCACCCCCTGGGAACAATGACCCCTGACCTCTAACCCCTGTAGGCCAACAGGTCGTTTCTGTGGTGAACCCTGTGGCAGCAGGGTTATGGTCTCACTGAGTAGAAGGCAGCAGGGGTAGACCCCCAAGGCCAAACACACACACAATACAACCTTTCCCACCAAAATCAGCCACCAAATCCACCATGCTATCCACCCATTTCAGCAGTTATATGAACCCTAATAAAGAAGATATTGTCTATTTCTTGTTTCCTGTTTTGCTTCTTGTGCCACAATGCTTTAGATGATTTACCCCAGTCTATTTCTGTTTCAGTGGAAAAGCCACTCATCTCCAGCCAGGTCACCCGTGATACAAGTCAGTATTGGACGTCCATCCATGTCTGAGGATGTCGGGAGATGACGTGGAAACCGGCCACGAGGGGCAACAGTGAGCACTGTTACCCTCAAGTAGGTATTAGTTTTGACAGGGTTTTGTGGAAGCATCTGCCTCTGATTCCAAATGTTGTCGGTTCAAATCCGGTGATAGAAAGTTGTTTTTGATATTTTTGTTTTAAGCCTATCCCAAACCTTAACCATTCAGAGTTAATGCCAAATCTTAAACACTTAGAAATTTGACATTTGTAACAACTTAGAAATTCTACGTTTGAGAAACATGGATGAATGTCTAATTCTGACGTGAAACTTTGAGAGCTAGTTGCTCATCCCTCCTCCAGGTAATCACTATGAAATATGAGGTAGCGTAGCCTTCACTTTTGATATAGAACTCCAGCACTTGAATGAGTCAGAAAAAAATGAAAACCTTATTTCGATAATCAAGTTTGACTTTAAAGTTTTGTTGAGGTCGCTATTAAGCCGTACCCAGAGTCAAGAAGTCTGGCAAAACATCCTTAATTACACCAATGAGTAACGTGTGATTTATAGTGTCAGTCTTTGGTGTCGGGTTGAGAGCAGTGAAAATAGGTGTTATTAGTCTGGGTCTGCTCTTAAGTAGTAGCCATATAACCATAATGAGCTCTTTCATTAAGAACATGGATGGAAGAGGTAGGCTGGAGGTAGGCTACACACACACACGCATGCATGGATGCACGCATGCAAACACACACTCTTTCTCTTTCAAACACACACACACACACACACACAAGCAGCTCATCCCAGGCAGACTCCATTGTGTTTATTCTTAAACCATCTTATTCACTCTTCATCTGAGCTGCTTTTCTTGGCATTAAACAATGTGGGCTATCAACCCTGTGCCTGTTTTCTCTCTCAAACCCATCCCCCTTTTTCCATTTCTCCCTCTCTCCAACTCTCTCGCTTCCTCCCTCCCTCTGTCCCTCTTTCATCTCTCCTCCTCTCACCCCCTCCCTCCCTCTCTCCCTCTCTCCCTCTGTGTTTACATCGGTGTGTAGCAAGTCAAGTAAAAACAAAAGTCTGTTCTAATAGCAGCAAGGAGTGTATATCCCACAGCATTATGCATGTTATGGATATGGAACGCCGTTTGGGTCTTGTGTCAAAAAAGATACACGTCAAATACTGCACATCACGTAATAATTCAACACGTTCATTCATTTTTTATGTAGTTATTACACATTGAATACACTATCACTCGTATTGCATATGTCACAACGATTCCCCAATACCTATGCTATGATGCTGGTAAAGTTTTGTCTCGCGCACCTGCCGCTCCCGCACGAGCGCAGACACACTTCCCCAAGCTCTGGGCAGTGCCACAATAAGGACTAGTCACAATAGTGGAATTTGCATTTGCCTTCACCATTAATCAAATAAGAACTGTCTTATAAATTAGGGTTATTTTAGATGATGACACCTATCTAGATATTTAGCTAGCTAACTATCACTACTGAAACAGATTATGTCATTTTGCTATGTTTTTGGGGAAGAACATTGCATCCATCAGCTAGATAGCTTTTTTAATTTTTCAGCAAAATTTTTGTCATTCTGCCCTTGAACAGGCAGTTAACCCACTGTTCCTAGGCTGTCATTGAAAATAAGAATTTGTTCTTAACTGACTTGCCTAGTAAAATAAAGGTAAAAAAATAATAATTGGACAGTGGCAACGTGGAACACTATTTAAACCCACACATTTATTAGAGGGACATGGTATTTTGCTTACTAATGCCTGCAATGAAATGAAGAAAACAATATGACAACAATAACGTCTAATGTAACTGGCCCCAGCTTGGCCCCCCCAGTTGAAAGGGTCTAGAACCTCCACTGCGCTCCATACAGCATGGCCTTTCTGTTCCTGCCAAAGTCAGCCAGTACATTCTGTCCCAAATGGCACCCCATTCCCTTTATAGTGCACTACTTTTAAATCAGGGCCCATAAGGCTCTGGTAAAAAGTAGTTAACTTTATAGGGAACATGATACCATTTGGGATGCATTTCATATTTGTTCCACTCCAGCAACCTTCATTGATGGCTTGTGTTTATTTCAGATGGTATGTATTACTAGTGCCTATGATGCAATGCATGAATATAATGCAAGGGGATATTCTAGAATCTTGTAGAGTGTTATTTTTTGGAATGTGTGCTCGTGTTGCTTAGAACGTTAAGTGAAACTATGCTGAGTGAAGTCTGTGGTCATTGTCAGTATAAACAACTGATTCCCCTAAACGTGAATAACATGGACTATTTCCTCTAACAGATAAGACAATGTTTGGCAATATCCAGCCAATGAAGATAAGACAGATTCCATTTCCATAAACACTATATCCAAGTTATTATTCCATCTAGACCTGGGTTCTAGTTGAAATCATTTAAAATATATTATCTATATTTCATTGTCTGGCTTAATGGACCAATAGAATAGTCACGGTTTGTCCCTGCAGGCCTCCGTAGTGCCTTACAGTATTTATGTACTTGTGGAGGCTGCTGAGGGGAGGATGGCTAATAATAATGGCCCGGATGGGAGCAAATGGAATGGCATCAAACACATGGAAAACATGTGTTTGATGTATTTGGTACAATTCCACTCCAGCCATTACCACGAGCCTGTCCTCCTCAATAAAGGTGCCACCAACCTCCTGTGCAATGTGTAATGAGTGAAGCAGCAGAACAGGACTTATTTCTATCCAGGACATATAGTGGATGATGTAGCAGGCAGTCCCCAGGACATATAGTGGATGATGTAGCAGGCAGTCCCCAGGACATATAGAGGATGATATAGCAGGCAGTCCCCAGGACATATAGTGGATGATGTAGCAGGCAGTCCCCAGGACATATAGTGGATGATGTAGCAGGCAGTCCCCAGGACATATAGAGGATGATATAGCAGGCAGTCCTCAGGACATATAGTGGATGATGTAGCAGGCAGTCCCCAGGACATATAGTGGATGATGTAGCAGACAGTCCCCAGGACATATAGTGGATGATGTAGCAGACAGTCCCCAGGACATATAGTGGATGATGTAGCAGGCAGTCCCCAGGACATATAGTGGATGATGTAGCATGCAGTCCCCAGGACATATAGTGGATGATGTAGCAGACAGTTCCCAGGACATATAGTGGATGATGTAGCAGGCAGTCCCCAGGACATATAGTGGATGATGTAGCAGGCAGTCCCCAGGACATATAGAGGATGATATAGCAGGCAGTCCCCAGGACATATAGTGGATGATGTAGCAGGCAGCCCCCAGGACATATAGTGGATGATGTAGCAGGCAGTCCCCAGGACATATAGTGGATGATGTAGCAGGCAGTCCCCAGGACATATAGTGGATGATGTAGCAGACAGTCCCCAGGACATATAGTGGATGATGTAGCAGGCAGTCCCCAGGACATATAGTGGATGATGTAGCACGCAGTCCCCAGGACATATAGTGGATGATGTAGCAGGCAGTCCCCAGGACATATAGTGGATGATGTAGCAGGCAGCCCCCAGGACATATAGTGGATGATGTAGCAGGCAGTCCCCAGGACATATAGTGGATGATGTAGCAGGCAGTCCCCAGGACATATAGTGGATGATGTAGCAGACAGTCCCCAGGACATATAGTGGATGATGTAGCATGCCAGTTGAACACCAGCCCCCCTATCCCTTCTCCTCTCCTCACCTCTCCTCCCCTCTCCTCTCCTCTCCTCTCCTCTCCTCTCCTCTCCTCTCCTGTCCTGTCTTCACCTCTCCTCTCCTCTCCTCACTTCTCCTCATCCCTCCTCTCCTCTCCTCACCTCTCCTCACCTCATCTCTCCTCTCCTCTCCTCTCTTCTTTTTCTGACAGAAAGCAGGACGGAGACGGTCTAATCTGAAGGACTAGACAATGAGTAATGATGCTGCTCCCTTCACACACTGAAAACTGAGAAGGCCCCGTAAGGGCCAATCAATAAGGACTGTTCGAGCTCATGATTAACACTGTATGTCTGCTGCACAGGCGTGAGCGTCTCACGCCCACATCAAATCTGTTATGAAGTTGACATTTGTGAGATTGCTCCTCATCTAACATGACATGGCTGGATCTGGTCTGGCTTCCATGTCATTGTAGAGGAGGGAACGTTCCAGCTAAAACACAACTGCAGTAAAGCCTGCAGCTCAACACAAACCTGTCTGGCATTGGAACAACGGTCTTCGATGCCAACACTCGGTGTGTGTGCCAACCCAACAGGGTGTTGCTGCTGGGATGGTGACTCATAGTTAACAGGGACACAGCAAGTTACCATGGCACCAAGTTGTGAGACTGTACCCACTAACCCCCAACCCCCGTTTCTGACATTCTAAGGCTCCAACTAGAGAGATCCAGATGCAGACACAGCACTTTAGTTTCAGTCTGAAGAAGTGAGTCAAAGTTAAAGTCAGTCTGTTACAAGTCAGTTCCCAAGGGTTTCTCTCTCTCTCTCTTGTTCGTTCTGTCTCATTTTCTCTTTCTCTCTCTGTGCCAGTAAACCTTTTTTTATTTTAAATAAAAATAAAATAGTCCTAACTGTAACCGCAACATGAAATACAGCAGATCAGCATGTCAGCAGTGCCAGTTGCTTGGGAGACAAGATTGGCCTTAGAAAATGGAAAGGTTAGGGGCTTGGCGTTTCACAAACCAACTCAACCTGACACAGAATACATCAGAACACCATGGCTGGCAACAAGATGGGTTGTGTCCCAAATGGAACTCTATTCCCTACATAGTGCACTACTTTTGAGTACATAGGAAGTAGGGTCCCATTTGGGATGGATCCATGGAGGCTGAGTTGTGTTTATTTACTCACAGACTCATAATGAATTCACAGGCCATTCTATTGGGCCCCGTTCACACTTAGGCTGTACAACTGATGTACAACGCATTTGACACAATGGTTGTGGTACAACTGATATTGTTGTAATACAACGGAGAGTTATTCTGCACAAACATGTTTGCACAACCATTATGGGGTGTCACCGCAATGCTTGAGTAATAATTTTTGTTTTGAAAAACGTGTGCCAAATGCAGTTGTACAGCGTGAGTGTGAACAGGTCCTTGGGGTGCTAGGATGATTGTCAGAGCAGAGTGTAGGAGTGAGGATAGATACACCCTGCGCTATACGTTTGTACGATTCTGCTGGCAATCCTCACTGTTTACATACTTGGGGAGCTGGTGAGAGATGTGGAAATCTGAAGCCATAGTGGAAAACTCTGTTATTCCAGTGGCCCTGGGGCTGAGGGTGACAAGGTAGCCCGCTGGCCCGCATTGGTTCCCTCTTTCTGCCAAAATGTATAATGATGGACGAGGTCAAAACTAACTCTGGGAATGAACCGGCTGTATTGGTCTGTCCCAAATGTTTCTTTAAAAGCCCACTTTTTTATTTGAAAAACAAAAAGATGGCAGATTCCCAGATTGTAGTTTTTAGTTTTCATTCTCCAGTAATCACCCATGTCTGTGTTCCTAATTTGATTCTTGTCAGAGTTATATAATTTGTGGTTAGAACCCAAACATGACGTCATCTGAGAGTGCTTGGTCTGCGTTTGACCTTATAAGACAGATAGCCAACTATTTTCTAAGATAAATACTGTAGCTAATATTCTATAAGAAAGATACTGTCATCGCTGAGGCACAGAGTTTGGTCAGAGGCCAGCTTAGACCTATAGGGTATGTTGGAGGCTGTTTCATCGTTTTGGGGATGCAGCTTTAGAAAGGAGAGAGAGATGGATAACCCATCTGTCAGGGTCTCAGAGGGGGAGAGAGAGGAAGAAAAGAGCGAGAGAGAACAAGTGGGTGGAAAATAGATAGGGGGAGAGGGAGAGAGAAAGAGAGAATGTGAGAGAAAGAGAGAAGTGAAAGGGAGAAACAGTATACTGTAGTTCTGAGAGAAAGATAAAAATATAAATTGAAAAAGAGAGAGAATGAGAGAAAGAGACAGAGAGAGAGATATAGACAGGGAGGGAGGGATGGAGGGAGGGAGGGAGGGTGAAAGACAGGTTCCTCTGTGATTAATCAGAAAGGTCCTGAAGTCGAGTACAGGACAACAGGTGCAGTCTGGGAAAAGATGGGCTCCAGCCATGAGGGATCGACAGACTAGCTAACCACTAATAGAGTTGTAGGTTCTTAATTTAAGCCAGTTTGCCAAAGCAGGGAAATCATCCTGCATCAAAAGGAAATATAATTTTTGTAAGGGTTTATACATTTTACAGAAGGGATAATCAAGTCTGACATTTCAAAGTGGAAATTACAAACTTCAGAAGCCATTTTAAACCTCAAATACACTACACGTTTTACATTTCTTGCAGTGCAGGAAAGTTCTGCAACAGGGTGATCAAATGTAGATCCTACATCTGTACTAGCACTGATCAGAGGTCATGTGTTCAAGGCCAACCAATAAGTTAAAGAAGACGGGAACACACAGGCACGGTCTCTTTCTCTCATGTGTTTCCATCAACCCTCATCACTGTCTTATCACGTCATCTTTCTGTTGAGTCATATAGAGAAGCAGATGGAGACAGACCTGAGCAGAGATCCACTTCTCACTCCCTGTCTGTCTGTCACCCACTAACTCCTAGTCCCGGGCCAGTCCCTGTGGGTGGAGCTTCATGCTTGTGGTTAGTTAGTTCCCAGCTGTGATGAGCAAGCATATACTGTACACACACATACACACACACAGCACACACATCTACAGCTGTAGAGAGGTTCCCCTCTGTCCAGGGCCAGCCACCCACTGCTTTCAGCTCAGTCTCGCTGTTCATCACAGCACAGCTCAATGGAAGTGAACACAGCTGGTCGTTAGTTACAACGCTCAGCTGGCTGGATGGTGTCCGCACTGCACGTCATTTAAAACGAATGTTCTGTGTTTAAAAACAGCCAGAGAGAGAGAGGAGGTGCAGGAGGTGCAGGTGCGGGAGGTGCACTATCTCTGCTGTGTTCAACTAGTGCTAGCTGACATTGTTAGCTGACACAGAGTTGTTTACCTGGTCAGGTCCCATGAGCGAGACAAACTCCTGGCCCCAGCTATACCACATCAATATAAGAGGACAGACTCCTGGCCCCAGCTACACCACATCAATATAAGAGGACAAACTCCTGGCCCCAGCTATACCACATCAATATAAGAGGACAGACACCTGGCCCCAGCTACACCACATCAATATAAGAGGACAGACACCTGGCCCCAGCTATACCACATCAATATAAGAGGACAGACACCTGGCCCCAGCTAAACCACATCAATATAAGAGGACAAACTCCTGGCCCCAGCTATACCACATCAATATAAAAGGACAAACTCCTGGCCCCAGCTATACCACATCAATATAAGAGGACAAACTCCTGGCCCCAGCTAAACCACATCAATATAAGTGGGATAACTCCTTGCCCCAGCGATAACATATCACACTCTTAGAAAAAAAGGTTCCAAAAGGGTTCTTCGGCTGGCCCCACAGGTGCCATATTAACTAAACAACTACAAGGGGCCAAGTGGTGCCATATTAACTAAACAACTAGAGAGGGAAGTGGTGCCATATTAACTAAACAACTAGAGGGGGGAAGTGCTGCCATATTAACTAAACAACTAGAGGGGGAAGTGGTGCCATATTAACTAAACAGCTAGAGGGGGAAGTGGTGCCATATTAACTAAACAACTAGAGGGGGGAAGTGGTGCCATATTAACTAAACAACTAGAGGGGGAAGTGGTGCCATATTAACTAAACAACTAGAGGGGGAAGTGGTGCCATATTAACTAAACAACTAGAGGGGGAAGTGGTGCCATATTAACTAAACAACTAGAGGGGGAAGTGTTGCCATATTAACTAAACAACTAGAGGGGAAGTGGTGCCATATTAACTAAACAACTAGAGGGGGAAGAGGTGCCATATTACCTAAACAACTAGAGGGGGAAGTGCTGCCATATTAACTAAACAACTAGAGGGGGAAGTGGTGCCATATTAACAAAACAACTAGAGGGGGAAGTGGTGCCATATTAACTAAACAACTAGAGGGAAGTGGTGCCATATTAACAAAACAACTAGTGGGGGAAGTGGTGCCATATTACCTAAACAACTAGAGGGGGAAGTGGTGCCATATTAACTAAACAACTAGAGGGGAAGTGGTGCCATATTAACAAAACAACTAGAGGGGGAAGTGGTGCCATATTAACTAAACAACTAGAGGGGAAGTGGTGCCATACTAACAAAACAACTAGAGGAGGGTGCCATATTAACTAAACAACTAGAGGGGGAAGTGGTGCCATATTAACTAAACAACTAGAGGGGAAGTGGTGCCATATTAACTAAACAACTAGAGGGAGTGGTGCCATATTAACTAAACAACTAGAGGGAAGTGGTGCCATATTAACTAAACAACTAGAGGGGGAAGTGGTGCCATATTAACAAAACAACTAGAGGGGGAAGTGGTGCCATATTAACTAAACAACTAGAGGGGGAAGTGGTGCCATATTAACAAAACAACTAGAGGGGAAGGGTGCCATATTAACTAAACAACTAGAGGGGGAGTGGTGCCATATTAACTAAACAACTAGAGGGGGAAGTGGTGCCATATTAACTAAACAACTAGAGGGGGAAGTGGTGCCATATTAACAAAACAACTAGAGGGGGAAGTGGTGCCATATTAACTAAACAACTAGAGGGGGAGTGGTGCCATATTAACTAAACAACTAGAGGGGGAAGTGGTGCCATATTAACTAAACAACTAGAGGGGGAGGGGTGCCATATTAACTAAACAACTAGAGGGGAGTGGTGCCATATTAACTAAACAACTAGAGGGGGAAGTGGTGCCATATTAACTAAACAACTAGAGGGGAGGGGTGCCATATTAACTAAACAACTAGAGGGGGGAAGTGGTGCCATATTAACTAAACAACTAGAGGGGGGAAGTGTTGCCATATTAACTAAACAACTAGAGGGGGAAGTGGTGCCATATTAACAAAACAACTAGAGGGGGGAAGTGGTGCCATATTAACAAAACAACTAGAGGGGGAAGTGGTGCCATATTAACAAAACAACTAGAGGGGGAAGTGGTGCCATATTAACATAACTGCTCCACACCACGCACTGCACCGCCCATGAACTTACACAGTGTGACACACTTTTCATTAGTTCCACACCAATAGAGAACAGCACAGGTGTCATAGGGTCTAATGTGACACCAATGTACACATTGATATCAACCTTGCACAGCGTCCCAGAGGGCTGCAGTAAGAGAACAAGTAGTCTTATGTTTTGGAGGAATGAAAAGTGAGATATAACTGGGATTTTCTAGGCAGTATGGAGGAGAAAACGAGAAGGCTAGAGGAGGAGATAGAAGATAGATTGGGAGGTAGAGCACGTCTCAACACAACAGTACACAACAGAGCCTGACTGGGGTATTGCTGATAAAGATCCACTTAAAGTGTGTGGGCTTTAGTGGAATATGAGAAAGCAGGAGAATGTGGACCTGGGCTTTCAATGCCTGAGAGAGATGGATGAGTAGAGGAATAAGAGAGCGAGAGAGAGCGAGAGAGCGAGAGAGAGAGAGAGAGAGAGAGAGAGAGAGAACAACAACACAATTAGACCGAACACATTGGAAAGAATTAACAAAAAAACAGAGCAAACTAGAATGCTATTTTGCCCTTAACAAAGAGTACACAGTGACAGAATACTTGACCACTGTGACTAACCCAAAATTAAGGAAAAACTTGACTATGTACAGACTCAGTGAGCATAGCCTTGCTATTGACAAAGGTCGCCGTTGGCAGACCTGGCTCTCAAGAGAAGACAGGCTATGTTGCCACTGCCCACAAAATGAGGCGGAAACTGAGCTGCACTTCCTAACTTTCCGCCAAATTTATGACCACATTAGAAACACATATTTCCCTCAGATTACACAGGCCCACAAACCCAATTTAGATCAACTCCACAGTGTGCAATCACAGCAGCACAATTTGTGACCTGTTGCCACAAGAAAATGGCAACCAGTGAAGATCAAACACCATTGTAAATACAACCCATGTTTATTCATTTTCCCTTTTGTACTTTCACTATTTGCACATCTTTACAAAACTGTATGTAGACATAATATGACATTTGAAATGTCTTTATTTATTTCACTTGCTTTGGCAATGTAAACATATGTTTCCCATGCCAATAAAGCCCTTGAATTGAATTGAAATTGAGAGAGAGCAAGGGAAGGAGAGAGAGAAAGAGAGAGAGTTAGAGAGAGAGAGAGAGAGAGAGAGAGAGAGAGAGAGAGAGAGAGAGAGAGAGAGAATTAGGGAGAGTCCTTATAAGCCTGGACCATGGGTCCATCTGCTGAACACGTGCCATGGGGGCTTTGTCGGCACCTCCTGAGGAGAGGAAGGGGGAAGGAGAGGAGAGAAGGGGGAGGGAGGGGAAAATATATATCTATCTTTCTATTTAAAATATCTATCTATCCCTCTCTCTGTACTTATCCCTGTTTTTACTGGCTCAGGACACAAGCAATACAGCAAAGAGAATGTGTGAACTGTGAAGTCTTAACATCTTTTACTCTCTCTCTCTCTCTCTCTCTCTCTCTCTCTCTCTCTCTCTCTCTCTCTCTCTCTCTCTCTCTCTCTCTCTCTCTCTCACTTTCACTCGCTCTTTCTCTTTCTCTCATTCTCTCTCCATCTTTCTCTTTTTCGCTCTTTCTCTCGCTTTCTTTATTTCTCTCTCTCTTTCTCTCATAGGGTGCCATAAGGTGCCATTTGGCATGCAGTGCATCAGAAAGTGCCCTGGAGCAGACTAGTGTCAGAGGAAAAAGCTGTTGATGTTTTTTTCCTGAGCCATGGAACCTGGCTTAAATACTGCAGCGCCAAATGTGTAGCTCCTTAAATCAAAATGAGTTGCAGCAAGACTGTGTGAAAGTAGCTAGAATTATGTTGCTTCTCCTGAAGTAAAGTCATGACTGCATTATCGAAGCAGGAATGAGAATATAGACTTCAAATCCATGGGAGCAAAAGTTATTTCTTGGGGGTAGGACTTTAGATGAGTTTTGGGCTTCACGTTTATGATGTATTTTGACGTACTTTATATAAAAATGTAGCATTGCATCATCTGTCTATGGATGATAATAATAGTGATATGTCATAAGAGCAGGACCACTGATTAAGCCCTAGACAGCCATAGAGGGATGAGTCATTGGTTACCTCCAAAATGGAACCTTATTCCCTATATAGTGCACTACCTTTGATCAAAGTCACT
Organism: Brachymystax lenok tsinlingensis; assembly: GCA_030435695.1. Taxonomy (NCBI): domain Eukaryota; kingdom Metazoa; phylum Chordata; class Actinopteri; order Salmoniformes; family Salmonidae; genus Brachymystax; species Brachymystax lenok. Next base: position 21,417,329 of record CM059783.1, on the reverse strand, counting down.
ATATAGGTAATAGGGTTCCATTTGGGACGTAACCAGGGGAGTTCAGAACGTCAGTTCAGTTTTGCACGTGTTCTTTTACATGTGGTTCTCATTGGTTTTCATTGGGTTGGGCTTGTCCGTTGGGTTTCTCACCTCCCCAACCCTTAAGGTTTACATGGGAATGAACATGATGGAGAAGTACTCAGAACAGTGTGTGGCTCTAGTGGGTTTTAAGAGGTTAATAACTTTTAATAAGTAAAACATTTGAAAATAGATGACCGCACTGTCCATCTGTTTTATTTTTACTGTTTTCATTTCATTAACTAATTTAAGAGAGAGGGAGAGATGGAGAGGGAGAGAGTGGGAGAGGGAGAGAGAGAGAGAGAGAGGGAGAGAGAGAGAGAGAGAGAGAGAGAGAGAGAGAGAGAGAGAGAGAGAGAGAGAGAGAGAGAGAGAGAGAGAGAGGCCCACTATCAAAAAGATGTCACATCAGATAAGAGTGTCAGAACTGTAGTCATATAAGAAACATAACCCTTTACCAGAGAGCATGATAAATCAGAGAGAAAGGGGTAGAGAAAGAGGTGGGGGAGAGAGAAAATTTCACTGGGTAAGGGACTTGTTAGGTTAGGATGGTGGTCCTATAAGGCTCTTGTTTAAACCTAAACCTGGGTGGTCAGGGGAGGACGGGATGGGGGGATGCTGGATTGACACTGGAGGTGGTATTCAGAGAGGCTAGCAGACATTTCCTGACTACCCACTGTGACTCAGAAACACAACGGCTGAATCCCAAATCACTCCCTTCCCCTCACCCCTCGGTCCTCCATGCACCAGTGTCCCAAAGCTGAGGAAGTGAAAATCATAGAGGATGTAGGGGCTAATTGTTAGACCCTCCAATAGCCACTTCGGCCAAGCCAGCAAGGCTGCAGGCTTTAGATCCAAGTGCTATCCCGACATGCACCACGATATTTTTGGAGTTTGCACAATTTAATACAAAAGAATGGAGAGGCGTGCCTAATTGTATGCTACCTGCATTTGTTTAAGTCTGATTTGGAGACTTGGCACATGTAAAATATGAAACACCTCCCAAATTAAATGTTTAGCTGTTACTGAAGTTTATATCTGGTAAAACGCCATGGGGAATTTGTTAAGTTGATGGGTTTATTGATCCCCACACCCCTCTCTGGAAGTCACCCTCTGAGTTTTGTCAGTAACACGTGACAACAGAGGGCCCTCCGAGCGAGTTGGTAGGGGCGAGGGTGTGGTTTGGGATTCACCGAACTCCTCACAACACCTTCCCCCTGGCTGCAGCTTCCTGTGTGAGCAGGGTTACAGAGAGGTCAGAGTGCAGTTTGGCTGGTCTGTCTGACTGGGAATCAACAGGCGGAGGTAGAAATTGAAGTTGCTGTTAACATCAGATCTAGGATCAGTTTGACCTCTGATCCTAACCATAAATATTAGGGGGTTGAATAATATCTGAACTTGGATCAGTGGTTGGAGGGTGAAGCTGGAGACCATTGAGGGTGAAGGAGGTAAATGATGGCAACCCCAGTCAAGAGCCAGTCAGACAGACAAGCCAGGCGTATCTCTGCAATGTGAGAGCTACTGATGGTTCGGAGTATTTAACTCAGGGTATTCTCGCTAGCCATAACCAAATCTGCAGGGATTCACAGAGTGGAGCATGGAGCCCTACCAGGGTGAAGGAGGTAAATGAGGGCAGCCCCAGTCAATACCCAGCCAGACAGGGTCACCAATGCTCTTCCAGGCCAGGCTTATCTGTGTCATGTGAGAGCCGTTTCGAGTATTTAGCTCAGGGTATTCTCACGAGCCATTACTGAATCTTCAGCCAAATCTCAGGCCTCAAATTGTACCCCTTTCTTGCAGTCAAATGACCAAATCGCCCTTTAGTGGCCTCATGGGTGGAATGTTCTTAATATTTTGCATGATTTCATAATTAACAAACATTATTTAAAAAACATTCAGAAAATCCGGTGTTCCTATGTCAAACGGTTCTGCTATATTTCAGTCTTCTGTGATGTATATAAAGTGAAATATTGGGATGCAAACTCAAAATGTAATACATTTCAACTCAATATCTGACATAGTACAGGTGTCTTCTTTTTTTAAAGCCCATAACCATGTGTGTGGGGTGTATACTTTTGTTTCAAAGTAGATTTGTTTAAGAACACCAAGAATCACTCTGTGGGACCCTGATTTAGCCCATTGCAGTAAAATGTTAATTGAATATATAGATCAGTCCTCCTGAGGAGACTTCCAGTGAGATCCCAAATAAAATATTTGTGTAGACTGCTCCCCTATTTCTTCACATAAGGTTAGAGACTAGAGGGAGGGAGGGGATACATTTGGCTGCAGTTGTTTAAGAGTTGGCAGGAAAATGTATTTCTGGTGACTGTCAAAACGATTTGTTCTCAGCCCTCCCAGTGCGAAAGAGAGAGAGAGCATCCCAGTGCTTGCTGCTTTCTTTTTTCCTACTCTCTTTCTGTTTCCCCTTTCCCCTCACATCATCTTTATCCCTCTCTCTCTCTCCTTCGTTTTCTACCCTCTCCGCTCACTCCCCCACTTCGCTCCCACCCTCTCCCTCCCTCCTTCCCTCCTCCCCTTGTCTTGCCCTTGGCTTACTTAGCCCTTGGGTGTCTGTGGCATTCCACAGAGTGACCAAGGAGCTACATGCTGTCAGACACTTCCTCCCAGCAGCCAGTGCAGTCAGTCCCCTACTGAGAGAGGTGAGTCTCCCCCTTCCCTCCTTCCAGCCTCTCACCCACCCAGAGAGGTGACCCCCTTTAAAATACTATTTCATTCCATTCCCCTACTAAGAGAGGGGAGCTTCTTCCCTCCTTCCCCTGAATGAAGAAGACTACAGTCGGTCACTCCCATGTAACCCTGGCTCAGGTTGTGTTCCGGCCCTGAGGTCTGAGAATGGGACAAGGAGGACAGGGAGGATGGGAGCGTTCTAACATCTGCTATTAAGGTTATACTCCTGTTACCCATAAGTGCAAATCTAAAAGTTGTATCACTGTGATTTAAATCTGTGGTTTTGGACATGTGCCGTGCAAGTGGTAAATTCAATAAAATGACTAATTCAGCAATCTCATATTTGGCAAAGGTTTACAGAATATCAAACAAAAATGTCTAAGGAGTAGGGAGACTTTGACGAATGAACAAGAAGTGAAATATTGTTCTGTTACTAATACAGGTACAGCTGGTGCGGTCCACAGTCTTAGACAGTTAATTGGTCCTGTTATGAATTTGGAGAGAAGCCAGGCTACCAGGAAGCAGATCTGGGTTCAAATAGTATGTGTTTTCTCTCAAATGCTTTAAGTGTTTTGTTTGAGCCTGTCTAGAGTGTCTGACAGGTGAAGTTTGCACTTTTGGGTCTGTTCCATTGGTTTATTGGGCCAGGCAAGCTCAATTAAGAACAGCTAAAGTATTTAAGAAAACAAATACTACTTGAACACAGGTCCACCAGGAAGGACAAACTACTGCTGAGGCCTGTTCCCTGTATTTGTGTTTTCTCTAAATGCCTTTGTTTGTCCTTCAGATTTCCCCTCAGAGGGTCCCCTCGTTTTCCCTACTCCACTCCACTCCACTCAATCTAATGCATGGTGGAGTCCTCCAAGAAAACCATGAATGAATTACTAAAACACTCACACACAACGTTTAGATTTTACCTTTACTACCTCACTTCAAATCCCTCAAATTCCTCTGCCTAATTCAACTTCACTGACTGTGGGGTTTAGGTATCCCAAGCATCAAACCAATTTGATTTACGCTTTTAGGAAAATGCCAAAACACCCACGCACAGCTCTTTAGGTTAGCATTGGGCTTAAAGATTACAAACTATGATGAAAAAGGTAAATGAGTGGTTTAACATTAACCAATAGGGCTGAGGTCAACGTTACAGGAACAGGAAGTGGGTGTCACAGAGCGATAAGCTGTTAAGGAGAAAGATTACATCTTCCTTAAACACTGATCCAAGATCAATTTTGTCATTCCGACCCTATTGGTTGACATAAGGTTTGGCGAAAGAGAAAGCTGTTCCTAGATCAGCCCTAAGAGGTCAATTCTACCCAGAGTTTCCAGTTACACATTGCAGAGAGACACAACGCCCCAAGGCCTGCTTGCTAGCGCTTCGTAGGCCTAAAGAAAGACGCCTGGAATGAAAGAGATGAAAACATGCGTAACCATGGGCTACAGAGCTTCACGACATCATAAAAAAACATTCCCACACTGTTGTTTGTGCGTGCGTGTGTGTGTGTGTGTGTGTTATTCCATTAGGCATGGAGTACTGTTCCATTTCAACTGTTATCCACTATGACTGTGTAGAACAAACAGCACTTGAATCAGGCCTGTATCTTCACATTGGGTTTGAATCAGGCCTGTATCTTCACATTGGGTTTGAATCAGGCCTGTATCTACACATTGGGTTTGAATCAGGCCTGTATCTACACATTGGGTTTGAATCAGGCCTGTATCTTCACATTGGGTTTGAATCAGGCCTGTATCTACACATTGGGTTTGAATCAGGCCTGTATCTACACATTGGGTTTGAATCAGGCCCGTATCTACACATTGGGTTTGAATCAGGCCTGTATCTACACACTGGGTTTGAATCAGGCCCGTATCTACACATTGGGTTTGAATCAGGCCTGTATCTTCACATTGGGTTTGAATCAGGCCTGTATCTACACATTGGGTTTGAATCAGGCCTGTATCTTCACATTGGGTTTGAATCAGGCCTGTATCTACACATTGGGTTTGAATCAGGCCTGTATCTACACATTGGGTTTGAATCAGGCCTGTATCTACACATTGGGTTTGAATCAGGCCTGTATTTTCACATTGGGTTTGAATCAGGCCTGTATCTTCACAGTGGGTTTGGTATTGTGTTAATAGTTAGCCTCAGAACATTCCATTCCTATGTCTTGTTAAGGGGCAGTTCATGACCTCCATATGATGGTTAAGATGATCTTTTTCTAGAGACGGTCCAATGAGATACTACCTTTTAGTACTGCCTAAAATACAGTACAGGTACAAGTCCCACCTGTTAACATGGTTTGAGAACAGGACACAAATAGATTATTTTCAAGCATTTAAAAGTGGTCCAAGAGCAATTTCCTTAAATTTGCGTTTCTTGATAATGATCAGAATAGGTATCAGTACATTGAAACCCATTTCAATAAAACAACGTAACAGTATAGAACGTGTCATGTGTAGTTCATTAATATTCTCTGTGGGTTTTCTGACAGGTAAAGAGAGACCACCAGAAAGTCCTTTATGTAACAGAAGTGAAGGTGTATTGTCCAGGTCTGTGAGAAGTAAGAGAAGTGAAGGTGTATTGTCCAGGACTCTGAGTGACATGGCGTGCTATTGTCTTCTGTCAGGGGAGTGACCGCCAGTACTAGCAGTCCAGCCAGACCTCAGCCACAGGGACAACAGCCATGGAATCTGAAGGATTCTAATTCCAATTCTATAGTAACAGCATGAGATTTCCGTCCACTCATTTAGAACTCCCAAAAGCTCCTAGAGTTCAGCTAATAGGGCCAAAGAACTGGAAAGACAAGCAGCGTGTGTAGAGCACTGGTTCAAGTGGCGTACAAAATGCTCAGGTATGTCTGCAATGTAATGGGTCAGGTCCTGTTGAAGGTAGGAGGTAAGGATGTGTGTGTGTGTGTGTGTGTGTGTGTGTGTGTGTGTGTGTGTGTGTGTGTGTGTGTGTGTGTGTGTGTGTGTGTGTGTGTGTGTGTGTGTGTGTGTGTGTGTGTGTGTGTGTGTGTGTGTGTGTGTGTGTGTGTGTGTGTGTGTGTGTGTGTGTGTGTGTTTGTGTGTTCCGGATGCAGTGAGTCTCAGTCTAATTACACCATGTTTGCTTGAGAACTGACTCAGTGGGGGGGCCTCAGTGGAGAATCCAATCTCCCTAAAAGGATTAACATTTAACCAGAGCACTCACTCCTGTCATAGTGTGTGTTTGTGTGCCTGTATGTGTGCATGAGTGAGTGTGTGCCTGCGTGTGCGTGTGTCTGTGTGTGTGTGTTTGTGCATGCGTGCGTGCGTGTGTGTGTATGAAGGCACCCCTGTAGGGGGTAAGTATCCACTGTCTGGAATTCCAGATATGAGGAAACACTATATTATAGTGCAATCATTATGTTTCTCTTTCCTCTCATAAACACCTGAAGTAGCTGACCCTGAACCAGTCATCACAAATGCCTGTATGACGGTCAAGTCCACGCATCATGCCTGTGACATGAGAACACTTCCAACAGCTTCTTAAACATCAAATGGCCATAAAATGTCCACTGGTGTCAGTATCGATGTTCAGGTCAGTTTATTCCAACTGGGTGTGTTCCAATACAGTACAGGGAAGCTACAACACCAGGGGCAGACTGGACATAGGGGATTTGGGGCAAATGCCAGATGGGCTGGTCCATTTGAATTTTGAATTTTTGCACTCGAGGAACAAAATGGGCCGATGTGTTAGAAAGATGCCACGGGGGATTTCTGATCCCAGTCCGTCCCTCTATAAGACTAGATATACAGTACCTGCCCTGCATAGGTAAGCACTGTTATCTGAACACAAAGGACAACAGCACTTCAACAGAGTGGAGTCTTGAACAATGGATACACTTCAGCCAACATAAAGAGACACTGTCTTATGAAATACCTGTGGTTGGCTGGTCCTGAGGATGGTCCAGCATTTGACATCTGATTAGAGGCTGATGCCCTATATGCATAGACTTGAAATCACTGGCCACTTTAATAACGGAACACTAGTCACTTTAATAATGTTTGCATATTTTGCATTACTCATCTCATATGTACAGTTGAATTCGGAAGTTTACATACACTTAGGTTGCAGTCATTAAAAATCGTTTTTCAACCACTCCACAAATTTCTTGTTAACAAACTATAGTTTTGGCAAGTCGGTTAGGACATCTACTTTGTGCATGACACAAGTAATTTTTCAAACAATTGTTTACAGACAGATTATTTCACTTATAATTCACTGTATCAGAAATCCAGTGGGTCAGAAGTTTACATACACTAAGTTGACTCTGCCTTTAAACAGCTTGGAAAATTCCAGAAAATGATGTCATGGCTTTAGAAGCTTCTGATAGGCTAATTGACATCATTTGAGTCAATTGGAGGTGTACCTGTGGATGTATTTCAAGGCCTACCTTCAAACTCAGTGCCTCTTTGCTTGACATCATGGGAAAATCAAAAGAAATCAGCCAAGACCTCAGAAAAAGAATTGTAGACCTCCACAAGTCTGGTTCATCCTTGGGAGCAATTTCCAAATGCCTGAAGGTACCACGTTCATCTGTACAAACAATAGTATGCAAGTATAAACACCATGGGACCACGCAGCCGTTAAACCGCTCAGGAAGGAGACACGTTCTGTCTCCTAGAGATGAACGTACTTTGGTGCGAAAAGTGCAAATCAATCTCAGAACAACAGCAAAGGACTTTGTGAAGATGCTGGTGGAAACAGGTACAAATGTATCTATATCCACAATAAAACGTGTCCTATATCGACATAACCTGAAAGGCCGCTCAGCAAGGAAGAAGCCACTGCTCCAAAACCGCCATAAAAAAAGCCAGACTACGGTTTGCAACTACACATGGGGACAAAGATCGTACTTTCGGAGAAATGTCCTCTGTCTGGTCTGATGAAACAGAAATAGAACTGTTTGGCCATAATAATCATTGTTATGTTTGGAGGAAAAAGGGGGAAGCTTGCAAGCCGAAGAACACCATTCCAACCGTGAAGCACGGGGGTGGCAGCATCATGTTGTGGGGGTGCTTTGCTGCAGGAGGGACTGGTGCACTTCACAAAATAGCTGGCATCATGAGGAAGGGAAATGATGTGGATATATTGAAGCAACATCTCAAGACATCAGTCAGGAAGTTAAAGCTTGGTCGCAAATGGGTCTTCCAAATGGACAATTGTTGTGGCAAAATGGCTTAAGGACAACAAAGTCAAAGTATTGGAGTGGCCATCACAAATCCTGACCTCAATCCCATAGAAAATTTGTGGGCAGAACTGAAAAAGCATGTGCGAGCAAGGAGGCCTACAAACCTGACTCAGTTACACCAGCTCTGTCAGGAGGAATGGGCCAAAATTCACCCAACTTATTGTGGGAAGCTTGTGGAAGGCTACCCGAAACGTTTGACCCAAGTTAAACAATTTAAAGGCAATGCTACCAAATACTAATTGAGTGTATGTAAACTTCTGACCCACTGGGAATATGATGAAAGAAGTAAAAGCTGAAATAAATTATTTTCTCTACTATTATTCTGACATTTCACATTCTTAAAATAAAGTGGTGATCCTAATTGACCTAAGACAGGGAATCTTTACTGGGACAAAATGTCAGGAATTGTGAGAAACTGAGCTTAAATGTATTTGGCTAAGGTGTATGTAAACTTCCGACTTCAGCTGTATATTTTGTATTCTATTCTATTCTATTCTACTGTATCTTAGTCTATGCCGCTGTAAGAATATTTCGAAGATAAATACACAACACAGAGGACGAGAGTCAATAGAGTACTAACGATCAATGGAAATAGTGTTTTTTCTGTAATAGGGAATTATTGATCAATGGGTCAGAGACATGGGAGGAATTGATCTATACAGTGAGCCTGAAACAGGATACTTGATATTTGGCCATTGGCCCAGTTGTATTGCAAGGAATTCTAATTGGTCAACCACAGGCTAGGGCTGGGTTATAAACTACATCCTGTCCCTTTGTTCACTTGAAAGAATCACAGGAGAGAATCACAGGAGAAAATCACAGGAGAGAATCACTGAGAGAGAATCCCTGAGAGAGAATCACTGGAGAGAATCACTGGAGAGAATCACTGGAGAGAATCACTGGAGAGAATCACTGGAGAGAATCACTGAGAGAGAATCACTGAGAGAGAATCACTGGAGAGAATCACAGGAGAGAATCACTGAGAGAGAATCACTGAGAGAGAATCGTTGAGGACATGGAAGGAACGACCATCTACGATCTACAACATCTACGATTTATCCTCTTTGAATAAACCTATTTTCCTCCCCCTGATTTGCTTTGGGGTCCGTGTTATTAAAGAATAACATCAACTGAAAACACCGCTCTGACATTGCTCGTCCATATATTTATATATTCTTAATTCCATTATTTTACTTTAGATTTGTGTGTATTGCGTGTATTGTTGTGAAATTGTTAGATATTACTTACACAAGCATTTTGGTACACCCGCAATAACATCTGCTAAACACGTGTACGTTACCAATAAAATGTGATTTGATTTGATTGTATGGAAACTAAAGCCGGTGTGATTGGAGAGCCTCGGATGCTTGGGTGAAATTCTGATGACAGTGACGTGATAAAACTGTCACTGCATCCTCTCTCTCTCTCTCTCTCTCTCTCTCTCTCTCTCTCTCTCTCTCTCTCTCTCTCTCTCTCTCTCTCTCTCTCTCTGACTTCGATAAAAACTGATGACACAATAAGATAAAGAGATGACATGAGAAAATTCACAAGAACTCTTTGGAATTATGATAGATAACAACCATGACCGGGCCTGCTATCCAAGTCCAATCTGGTGTTTATGAAATCCCTCTGATTCTCGGTATGTGTTTCCACTGAAGACCACAAGGAGCTTCGGAACACCAGAATCTTGTAATCTCGGAACATGATGGACAGCTTTGGTTTCGGTGTGCCGGCCAAACCTGGAGCCACATACCATGGCTTTCACATGGAGGAGAAAAGAGAGGGTGAATATTTGTTAGTGGTTCATGACCTGGGTCAGTTTGGAGTCAGAAAACCAACGTTGGGTTGAGGTTAAAGTTCAGAGGTTAAGTATCCAACAAACCCCAGTAATGCATTAGTCACATTTATGATGTGTGTTGATTTAATGAACTGAACAGATCCTGTTGCACACAGAGAGAAGTGGGTACAAAATCAATGCCACGTTCCTTTCCCTCTCTCTCGCTTTTCACCTTTATCTCTCTCCCTCTACCTCTACCTCTGCCTCTCACTATCCTTGTCTCTCTCGCTCGCTCTCCCTCTCCATGACTATTCCACTCCCTGTTCCTCTCCCTTTCACTACAGAGGCTGACTGATCAGATATCCACAGTGTGACTTTTCCTCGAGGCTTCCTGCCTTCATAAATTATGTTCCCCAAGCCACAATCAAAAAACAAACAATTCCACATCAATCTAGCTGGCCAGGGAAATGTGGGTGCGTGTGTGTGGGTGCGTGTAGGTGCGTGCGTGCGTGTGTGTGTGTCACAACTGGGGAAAGTTCCCTGACCCAGAGGACTATTGTGCTGCTATGTATAGGAGTACCTTTAATATACTCTAATCTATAGGAGTATCTTTAATATACTCTAATCTATAGGAGTACCTTTAATATACTCTAATCTATAGGAGTACCTTTAATATACTCTAATCTATAGGAGTACCTTTAATATACTCTAATCTATAGGAGTACCTTTAATATACTCTAATCTATAGGAGTACTTTTAATATACTCTAATCTATAGGAGTACCTTTAATATACTCTAATCTATAGGAGTACTTTTAATATACTCTAATCTATAGGAGTACCTTTAATATACTCTAATCTATAGGAGTACTTTTAATATACTCTAATCTATAGGAGTACCTTTAATATGATCTAATCTTGGGGTGGCAGGTAGCCTAGTGGTTAGAGTGTTAGAGTTGTTAAGGTTGCAAGTTCAAATCCCTGAGCTGACAAGGAAAAAAAAAAAATCTGAACAAGGCAGTTAACCCACTGTTCCCTGGGTGCCGAAGATGTGGAAGTCGATTAAGGCAGCCCCCCGCACCTCTCTGATTCAGAGGGGTTGGGTTAAATGCAGAAGACACATTTCGGTTGAAGGCATTCGGTTGTACAACTGACTAATAATGGTGACTTTGACTTTTCTATAGGAGTACTTTTAATATACTCTAGTCTATAGGAGTACCATTAATATACTCTCTTCTCAGTAAATGGGATTAATGTTGCAGATGTCTGTGGCGCTCCACACCACAAAGACCTGTTTTAACACAGCACAGTGCAGGGGCCTATTCTGCTGTGCATCCCAAATGGACCCTATTCACTAAATAGTTTCCCTATGAGCCCTGGTTAAAAGTAGTGCACTACATAAGGAATAGGGTGTAATTTGGGATGCCCACTATGTGTGGGCACAGAACAGGGAACAGGCCCACAGAACAGGTGGAAATAAAGAGCGCAACCGGGACACTAAAGCTGATCAAGTTCCCGTCGCCGGCTCTGGGGCTCTTCGTTTCCGAGGGCGAGGCGGGGATGGGGATTGTGGCGGGGGCCGCAGCAGGTGAGTGAATAGAAAGATTAGCCTCTCAGATTAAAGAGAGAGAGGTTTCACTTCTCACTGCTAACACAATGACAAAGGAGCCCGGTGTGGAAAGATTTATATGGGAGCAAGCCCTGGCAGAGAGATAGACAGCAGGCCAGGCAACCCCTGTGAATTAGGTCAGGGGCCCCTCAGCTGTGTGTGTGTGTGTGTGTGTGTGTGTGTGTGTGTGTGTGTGTGTGTGTGTGTGTGTGTGTGTGTGTGTGTGTGTGTGTGTGTGTGTGTGTGTGTGTGTGTGTGTGTGTGTGTGTGTGTGTGTGTGTGTGTGTGTGTGTGTGTGTGTGTGTGTGTGTGAGTGAGGAGGACTTTGCTGTGAAACCTGCTCTGGCAGAGTGTCAAAATGTCAGGAAGACATAAACAGGGTTGTCAATGCACACACACACACACACACACACACACACACACACAGTGTATCAGTTAGACACAGACAGGGTTGTCATGCGTGGCCTTGTAGACAGATCCTTCCACACATCACCACCCCCAGAAGGGATTAAAATTCCCCAAGGCCTGTAAGAGGTTTACATGGAAGACATGTCTGTATATCTTGTCTAGTAAGGTCCTTTATCTGCAATAATTTGATTGTGTACATTGTCAAATAGGAGTCTATTCAGTGCCTATCTCAAATCATGAAAATAGAAGTCTTTCTATATGTAGTGAAGATTAAGTGTCAAAATGACACCATAAACACGTGGAGGGTTGAAAACCAAAGCATTCATTCATACCATAGACGCTTCCCCGTATGTTACCAACATGGATAATGCAATAACAATTTAAGAGTCAAACGTCCAAACGCGTAATTACGCACATAAAGGTATTCAACGTGCGTGTGTGTGTGTGTGTGTGCAGTGTACAGGGTTTTTCTGTAAAGTGAGAGGGAGAGACCAGCCGTGTTTTCCAGACTGCCAAGATTGTCGGCCTGTAGAGGGATTGGTGGGGCTTCTTGTTTAAGCCAATAGGCAGAGAGTATAGAGTTAATGTCATCTCGCCGCCCGTCAGTCCCTCTGCGCTTTAACTTGTGGTGCTGTACCAACACCAGAACGCGAGCTGCGCTGTTTAGTCAACGCCGCTGCTGGTCTATGTGGTGAAACTAACGTCGTTTCCCTCTATATGATGTTCTGAAAAGGCTTTGCATTCTATTCATTCGAACTTCGAATAGTTCACGGTGAGACTAGAACGGAGGAACACAATACTGTAGGTGCAGCACTGCTATTTAAAGTGGCGCCGATGACACCAATCGTGAATATTATTCTACTCAATTAACGGAATATCCTTGCCCCTACCCAAAACTCCGCTCAATCAGTCTTTTTGGTGAGTAGCTATCAGTTTCGGATCTGTCTGTCTGTCGGTGAGTGGAATAGCTTGCCATTTAAATCTTTACTATACTTTGCAATACTTGGAAATTGTGCTGCTATTGCATGAAATGTCAACTCCAGCTATACTTTGCAAGATGAAACTGTGCCAATATTTAACTGTTATAATTATGAGTTGAGAATCTAGCCTAGCCCACGAGCCAGTATACTGATTCATGGTATTTTACCTTCACATTTCATGAAATATGTGTTTGAATATACAGCTGTTTTCCAGACCTAATTAGTATAGAAATGTAGAAGGCAGATCTGGCCCACATGTAATTTCCCCCCTGAAGCGAAAATTGTGTTTCTGTCACTCGTGCTTTTTTTCTATGAATGGATGACAGTCTATGAATGTGTTCTGACAATCTCTACAAGTCTATGTCATAAACTACTGCATATTGCTTATTCCTAGTAATTGAAACATTACAGAAACTTAAACTGTGAAACTTTAAGCCAGAAAATAGACATTAGCTCGTAAAAATGAGCGCGTAAAGACGCACCCCTTGTGGGTGTCATTTGGTGTGCCGCGCGACTCCTAATGTTCCAGATGTGTGGATTCAGCTGTTGCTTGTCACTCAGGTGACGACACCATCTCTCTCTCTCCTTACACGCGGTTGCATTAGTGAACATAACGAATAATATCATGCTATTTGTCGCGTGAAGCCGTCCTGCTGTTAACCATCTTGACCTTTCGCAATAAATCTCTCAGCGAAACCTCTCAAAACACACTTCACCTCCTTCAATAGTAGTTTTTAATGATTTCCTCACACGGACCAACGTGGTCCAGACCAGAGAGGATCTATCAAAACAGCGAAGGGGTGTAATAAGGCAGTGTCGCTTGGCTGACACTTCTCACCAGGCACTTGTCCTGTGGAGGTTTTCGTGTTTTCACCAAATGCTTCAACTGACTGACAGACTAATAGCCGAATTCAGCCAAATAGTTTAGGAAACAATATACAACTGAAGTGATGTTTCACCTAGAGCAGTAGAGTGGAGGACCATTAGTAGCTACTGTAATGAAGGTAGTGGGGTCCCCTAGTGGCAGTTTAGATTTGTAATGGACATGTTCCAGTAAGAGCATCAAACTGTAGTGTACTACTGTAAAATAACTTTGCATGCAGTTCAGATGTATATTGTAGGACACTACAACATGTTCATCTCACAGTTTTATACATTCATCATATTTTCCCAGATAACATTTTTAGATGAGTTGTTCTCCTTTTATAATAGTGATAACAGTTTTAGATGAGTTGTTCTCCCCTCATAATAGTGATAACAGTTTTAGATGAGTTGTTCTCCCCTCATAATAGTGATAACAGTTTTAGATGAGTTGTTCTCCCCTCATAATAGTGATAACAGTTTTAGATGAGTTGTTCTCCCCTCATAATAGTTCCACACATTTGGCCTCCCGAGTGGCATAGAGGTCTAAGGCTCTGCATCGCTGTGCTTGAGGCTTCACTACAGACCCAGGTTTGATCCCGGGCTGTATCACAACTGGCCGTGATCGGGAGTCCCATAGGGCGGCGCACAATTGACCCAGCGTCATCCGGGTTAGGGGAGGGTTTGGCCAGGTTGGCTTTACAAGTAGATGAGAATTGTAAATAGGAATTCGTAACTGACTTGCCTAGTTAAGTAAAGGTTAAATAAAAAATAAAATAAAGTGTAACAACATTTCAGCTATAGGTCCATGTCACACTGGGTCCCACCTATACAGCTCAGCCCCTCCCCTCACCTAGTAGCCCCTCCCATCTCCTCTCAGCCCCTCCCCTCTCATTTCAGCCCCTTCCCTCTCCTCTCCTGGGGGGTTGTGAATAACAAACTGGTAAAGCAGACCCGGGGGGGTATCATGTGACCAGCGGAGTCTCTTCACCATGGAGCCAAATGGCAGCCAGCCAACCAGAGAGGAGGGTCTGCGTCCCAAATGGCATCCTATTCCTTATATAGTGAGTGCACTTCTTTTGACCAGGGTTTCTGGTGCGCTATATAGATAACAGGGTGCCATTTGGGACGCAGCCAGGGGCTGAAGGAGCAGTGGGGCTGAGTGTGATGCCAAGCCTCTCTCTCTTCCTCTGGTAATACATCAGCCATTAAGACCACATGGAAGGCTCTAGTGTAGCTCAGGTGATTGGAATGTTCCAGCTAGACTACATGCATGTGTGGAGCGCTGTCGCTCTCTCTTGCGCGCGTTCTTTCTCTCTGGCAACGACGATGAGCATAAGCAATACTTGTGCTCTTGTCAACTAAACATTATTTATCACTGTGGCATTGTAGCACCGTTCCCGTTTGGTACATTGTGTAAATATGATGTAATGACCATCTCACGTGCACATTTAGCTGAACTGGCATTTTGTTAGTAAGTGCAGTTCAAACAGGCTTTCTATACTGCCCCTTCATTGAGTTATGAGTTGTCACAAACACAGTCTGCTCTGAGAACTCCAACGTCTTCCAGGAAACATGTTTTGTGCGTCGGCGGCTTATGAAGCAACACCAGTCCAGTGTAATGTTTAGATTGTGTTGTGAGACTAAAGCCTACAAGGCTTCAGTTCAATGTACTAAAACGTCTATGTATTTAACCTTCACAATGTGCTGCTGAACGAACCCCAGAGAGGAAATCCAACCTGGAGTTTGTTTTGATGCTCTTGGCCTTACTCCTGGAAAACCTTTTACTCAGTGACTCCCTGGTCTGGACTGGTCTGGTCCTGAGCCACGCTCTGCAGATAGAACCAGACCTCTGCTTTGGTCCCCTGTTAAAACCATTGCTTTTACAGTTAAACCTCCGTGAGGTCTTGGCAGTGGTACAGTATTAGTTTCAGAGCCCTTTGTTAATTGTTACAGTATCTGTGGTATATCTCACTTAAACATATAGGCCTAGGTATTCCTTTATAAAATATATAGGCCTAGGTATTCCTTTATAAACATACAGGCCTAGGTATTCCTTTATAAAATATATAGGCCTAGGTATTCCTTTATAAATATATAGGCCTAGGTATTCCTTTATAAACATATAGGCCTAGGTATTCCTTTATAAAATATATAGGCCTAGGTATTCCTTTATAAACATACAGGCCTAGGTATTCCTTTATAAAATCTATAGGCTTAGGTATTCCTTTATAAACATACAGGCCTAGGTATTCCTTTATAAAATATATAGGCCTAGGTATTCCTTTATAAAATATATAGGCCTAGGTATTCCTTTATAACATATATAGGCCTAGGTATTCCTATATAAACATACAGACCTAGGTATTCCTTTATAAAATATATAGGCCTAGGTATTCTTTTATAAAATGTATAGGCCTAGGTATTCCTTTATAAAATATATAGGCCTAGGTATTCCTTTATAAACATATAGGCCTAGGTATTCCTTTATAAATATATAGGCCTAGGTATTCCTTTATTAAATATATAGGCCTAGGTATTCCTTTATAAACATATAGGCCTAGGTATTCCTTTATAAATATATAGGCCTAGGTATTCCTTTATTAAATATATAGGCCTAGGTATTCCTTTATAAATATATACGCCTAGGTACACAGAGCCATGTTTGTTCCTGGAGGAATGAATCTGTACGCAGGGCCATGTAAATCACTGCTAACCTCAAATCACTCCTGGAAAGTTTCTATTCCCTCAAGTTGTGTTCTCAGGCTGAGGCTGGGCAAAACATGGAATGGATGGGGGCAGGCAGGCAGACCAGCTCTGGGTTGTGGAAATGTTGGAATAACACTGTCAGTTGGGGTTTGACAGAGGGGCAGTGAGATGTGTGCACGACTAGTGAAGGAGTGTGTGTGTGTGTGTGTGTGTGTGTGTGTGTGTGTGTGTGTGTGTGTGTGTGTGTGTGTGTGTGTGTGTGTGTGTGTGTGTGTGTGTGTGTGTGTGTGTGTGTGTGTGTGTGTGTGTGTGTGTGTGTGTGTGTGTGTGTGTGTGCATGCGTATGTGTGTGCGTTCAGTACAGGACAGTGAAGTGTAGGGTTTCCCAAACTCGGTCCTGGGCCCTAGCACTACACAGCAGATTAAAATAACCAACTCATCTTCAATCGTTGACTATGTGAATCAGCTGTGTAGTGCTAGGGAGAATAGAATGTGTAAGGTAGCGGCTCAGTGGCCTGGCCGTAAACCATGGGTGATGAAAGGGGACTCATCTACGAGCTGTGGCTTGTTCTAATCACCATGAACCAGGGCTCTGCTTGTCCGCGGTCACTAACCCAACCCAAGACGGCCGCATTGGCTCCCCAAGCCTCATATTATGGTCTGGCTGTGTCACAGAGAGGAACAGGACTGGAGAACTTGTTAAATCCTTTAGATACATATATCAGGGAAACAGTTTCTATGACGTATATGATCAAATCTGTGTCTAAACTTTCAGAAGTTGGTTGGTTTGCTGTTGGTTTGTATGTAAGATAACAACAGTTTGCTGCCTGTCTGTAAGATGCCAGCAGTTTGTTGCCTGTCTGTAAGATGCCAGCAGTTTGCTGCCTGTCTGTATGATTCCAGCTGTTTGCTGCCTGTCTGTATGATTTCAGCTGTTTGCTGCCTGTCTGTATGATTTCAGCTGTTTGCTGCCTGTCTGTAAGATGCCAGCAGTTTGTTGCCTGTCTGTAAGATGCCAGCAGTTTGTTGCCTGTCTGTAAGATGCCAGCAGTTTGTTGCCTGTCTGTAAGATGCCAGCAGTTTGCTGCCTGTCTGTATGATTCCAGCTGTTTGCTGCCTGTCTGTATGATTCCAGCTGTTTGCTGCCTGTCTGTAAGATGCCAGCAGTTTGTTGCCTGTCTGTAAGATGCCAGCAGTTTGCTGCCTGTCTGTATGATTCCAGATGTTTGCTGCCTGTCTGTATGATTCCAGCTGTTTGCTGCCTGTCTGTAAGATGCCAGCAGTTTGCTGCCTGTCTGTATGATTCCAGCTGTTTGCTGCCTGTCTGTAAGATGCCAGCAGTTTGCTGGCTGTCACCAGCAAGTCATTCTAAACTGATATGTAATGTGTTTTGGGGAGTTTTTAATTCATGCCTCGGAGTGCAAGTCAATTTGGCACCATGTTAATTACCTATACACACTATTTATATTGGAAGATGATTAAAGGACGTCTGTGATTTCACACACACACACACCACACACACACACACACCACACCCACACCCACACTAGTTATTAAGACATTAAAGATGATTATTATGAGAGCAAGGTGATTAAAGACGATGCTGGAGGTAAACAGAGCAGCTAGGCATGCAGTCATAAATGTAAAGACATGGGAAAGTTTATGACAACCACATCATTACTTTGAGTAAAAGGATCTCCCTGGGTAAGGAACAGCGCTGTAAAGTATAGGACTTTTGGAAGGGGGTTTCTTTTGATTGTGAAGGTACTGATAGAAAGATACATTCTCCTGATCTGAATGCTCAACGATAACACTCTCTGATTGGATACTGTGAGTTGAGAAGGAGGAAGGAGTCTGTGTAAAAGTGGGTTCTTTGGTTTAAAAAGGACTTCTGCCTTTTCTAATGTGTCTCATGTGGCCGTCATCATGACAAGCTAAGAAATGCTCATGAGTTGAACGTCCTCACTCAAGTCTAATTAGAAACCCCTGCTCTCTCTCTCTCTCTCTCTCTCTCTCTCTCTCTCTCTCTCTCTCTCTCTCTCCTCCCTCTCTCTTTCTCTCTCTCTCTCTCTCTCCCCCTCTCTTCTCTCTTCTTCTAAAGTCCTCAGCTGACTCCTCCCCTCCATCCTTCCCTCTCACAACCTCCATTACCCTGATGAGCGGCCTGTAGGGAGAAGTGTGATGCTGTATCATCAGTGGATCTCCAGTTTGTCTCAAAGTGTTTACCAGGGGACCGGTAAAGGGAAACGCTCCGATTGGTCCGATTTCATCAGATGATGATGCCACCCTGTCTGTTTCAGGAAGGACCATATTATACTAATGAAGTCAAAGAGTGTTTGTACTAACACAGTACTATCACAGTACTAACACAATACTAACGCAGTACTAATGCAGTACTAGCACAGTACTAACACAATACTAACGCAGTACTAACGCAGTACTAACGCAGTACTAACACAGTACTAACGCAGTACTAACACAGTACTAACCCAGTACTAAAGCAGTATCTGCACAGCATTTCAGATCACAGTATTTCAGATCACAGTATTTCAGATCACAGCAATTCAGATCACAGTATTTCATAGAACAGAACTGTGCTGTAGCTACAGTACTGGTAGCCTGGTAAACAAGGTAGTTGTGGTTACCATAGTTTCACTACAGGCCGGCAGGTAGCCTAGTGGTTAGAGCGTTGGGCCAGTAACTGAAAGGTTGCTGGATCGAATCCCCGAGCTGACAAGGTAAAAATCAGTTGTTCTGCCCCTGAACAAGGCAGTTAACCCACTGTTCCCCAGTAGGCTGTCATTGTAAATAAGAATTTATTCTTAACTGACTTGCCTAGTTAAATAAAGGTTAAAAGAAAAACTACAGTGTTGGTACTGTGGATAGAAAAGTATTTAGACAGATTGAGGTGCCCACCATTTTGGTGAGAGATTTGTACTTTTACTGTGATGCAGAACCACAGTACAGTATCTTTGTTTATTGGGGTCTGTGATCAAGTACCGGAATATCCTCCTTGTCTACAACCATTCTATTTCAGAGAGAGAGAGACAGAGAGAGTGGTGTAATGATATACTGGTATGTCCATGGAGCTGCCATGATGGTAATGTTAGATGATAAAAGCCTGGGCTTTCCGACTTCTCTTTCAAAACAATACTAACAGTGATCTGACTGTCTATTCAAGGTTTGAGGGTGAAATGGAGCTGAAAATACCACTTCCATTAATGATGTAGTAAATAAATGTATTGTGTGTTAATACTACTAAACCCACTGAAACCAGACTGGAAACCAGACTGGAAACCAGACTGAAACCAGACTGGAAACCAGACTGGAAACCAGACTGAAACCAGACTGGAAACCAGACTGAAACCAGGATCTAAATCAGGGGAACTGTCATTATCCAAAGCCAGTCAACTATGAAATCCAACATGTTAGGGTGTGTGTGTGTGTGTGTGTGTGTGTGTGTGTGTGTGTGTGTGTGTGTGTGTGTGTGTGTGTGTGTGTGTGTGTGTGTGTGTGTGTGTGTGTGTGTGCGTCCATGTGCACTTCCTCCAGAGAATCCCCTTGGGGGTCTGAAAACTTCCCTTTCAATAATACACCCCGTTACGCCTCAGAGTCCACCTGCTGCAGATACGCGTCATTACATGGTACACTGCCATGTTCTGTTCCTTAGATGAAACCCTGTGGTTTGATTGAGAGGGGAAACCCCTGTCTACACTCTCTCCTCATGAAGTCTCCGACATATCCCCCTGTCTCCATCTGTTGAGGACTATCATGAGCCTGTGTTGCTGTTGAAGAGTGTCCAGACATTCCATGTTTATGAGTGGCGGAGTTCCAGCGTCTGAGTTAACAAAGGCCAACGGATGACAGTATGGCTCGGTGACAGAGAGAGAGGAGAAAGATAGAGAGTGCGTGCGTGCGTGCGTGTGTGTGAGAGAGAGACAGAGAGAGAGAGAGACAGAGAGAGAGAGAGAGAGAGAGACAGAGTGTCACACCCTGATCTGTTTCACCTGTCTTTGTGATTGTCTCCACCCCCCTCTAGGTGTTGCCCATCTTCCCCATTATCCCCTGTGTATTTTTACCTGTGTTCTCTGTTTGTCTGTTGCCAGTTCATCTTGTTTGTCAAGCCAACCAGCGTTTTTGGGTCAGCTACTGCTTTTCCCCAGTCTCTCTTTTCTTGTCCTCATGGTTTTTGACCCTTGCCTGTCCCGACCCTGTTCCCACCCGCATAACCACGCTGCCTGACCTGGCCCTGAGCCTGCCTACCGTCCTGTACCTTTGCCCCACCTCTGGATTACCGACCTCTGCCTGACCTGACCCTGAGCCTGCCTGCCGTCCTGTACCTTTGCCCCTGTAATAAACATTGTTACTTCGACATGGTCTGCATCTGGGTCTTACCTGATTCCTGATACAGAAAGAGAGAGAGAGAGAGAGAGAGAGAGAGAGAGAGAGAGAGAGAGAGAGAGAGAGAGGAGAGAGAGAGAGAGAGAGAGAGAGAGAGAGAGAGAGAGAGAGAGAGAGAGAGAGAGAGAGAGAGAGAGAGAGAGAGAGAGAGAGAGAGAGAGAGAGAGAGAGAGAGAGAGGAGAGAGAGAGAGAGTTTGCGTGTGTGTGTGTGTGAGAGAGACAGAGAGAGTTCTCTTCTCCAGGTCTATAATAACAGTGCCCCCTCACCAAAGGCTCTCTGTTGAACCTCAGCCTGACTACTAGTGACTTGTTGTGGAATGCTGCTGTGACAGAGACGTGCCAAATTCATGTCTCTCTTTCTCTTTCTCTTTCTCTTTCTCTTTCTTTCTCTCTCTCTCTCTCTCTCTCTCTCTCTCTCTCTCTCTCTCTCTCTCTCTCCTTCTCTGTGTCATTTATAGAATGACTTAAAATACATATACAGTATAACACAGAGTAAAGCATTGTCCTGGATATTATACCATAACATTGTTATACACTGAGTATACCGAACATTAGGAACACTTTCCTAATATTGAGTTGCACCCCCTTTTGCCCTCAGAACAGCCTCAAATTATCGGGGCATGGACTCTACAAGGTGTCAAAATCGTTCCACAGGGATACTGGCCCATGTTGACTCCAGTGCTTCCCACAGTTGTGTCAAGTTGGCTGGATGTCCTTTGGGTGGTGGACCATTATTGATACACACAAGAAACTGTTGAGCCTGAAAAACCCAGCAGCTTTACAGTAACATAGATGGAAACATCTAGGGCAACCTGGAAACATCTAGGGCAACCTAGTAACATCTAGGGCAACCTGGAAACATCTAGGGCAACCTGGAAACATCTAGGGCAACCTGGAAACATCTAGGGCAACCTGGAAACAACTAGGGCAAACTGGAAACATCCAGGGCAACCTGGAAACAACTAGGGCAACCTGGAAACTCAGAAAACTATGTGTAGAAGCCAGCGAGCCAGCAATGTTTACATGTAGGTTGGTCATCGGGTTCCCACCTTTCTGTCATGGCTTGTGCATTATGGGAAAGTGACCACATTGTGTAACAGGGCAGTGTGTATTTGTTCCACTTGAGTGACTCTGCTCTGCTCGCTCCTCCCTGGAGGCATATCATTATGACTGTGTATACACAGACAGAGCCTGGTCCCTGGCCTACATTCTAACAGGGTACAGGAGAGACAGCTATGGAGGGAGTCATTATGGAGTAGAATTAGGGTGATGCAACACACAGACACACAGACACACAGGCACGCACACACATACACACACACACACATACACACACACACACACACACACACACATACAGTACACAGGCAGACACAGATACCCACACTCACACAACCACACACACAAGCATGCAGGCATGCACACACACACACACACACACACACACCAATCTGAGCATGATATGCCATGAGATGTTTTGGCTTGTAGAGGGGTTCCCACGTAATTCCAGTTTTCATTTAGATTCTAATGTCATTTGTTTTCTAAATGAACTGTGAATGACGTGTTATTTTAACATGCCGTTCCGTTTCTGTTATCTCAGCTGAAATAGGAGAAGGAAATAATTTCTTAACAGGAAGAGAGACACACAACAGAATGACAAGTGTTGAACATCTGTCTCAGTTCATTTATTAATAAAGTCTAGAGCCAGAAATAACAATAGTCAAATAGCAGCCCAAATGCATCACTATATTTTCTCCATTATGAAAACAGACCTGAGTTCAGTTCTTATCTGTTATAATCAAATAGCAGCCCAAATGCATCACTATATTATCTCCATTATGAAAACAGACCTGAGTTCAGTTCTTATCTGTTATAATCAAATAGCAGCCCAAACGCCACACCATATTTTCTCCATTATGAAAACAGACCTGAGTTCAGTTCTTATCTGTTATAATCAAATAGCAGCCCAAATGCATCACTATACTTTCTCCATTATGAAAACAGACCTGAGTTCAGTTCTTATCTGTTATAATCAAATAGCAGCCCAAACGCCACACCATATTTTCTCCATTATGAAAACAGACCTGAGTTCAGTTCTTATGTGTTATGATCATTTAGCAGCCCAAATGCATCACTATATTTTCTCCATTATGAAAACAGACCTGAGTTCAGTTCTTATCTGTTATAATCAAATAGCAGCCCAAATGCATCACTATATTTTCTCCATTATGAAAACAGACCTGAGTTCAGTTCTTATCTGTTATAATCAAATAGCAGCCCAAACGCCACACCATATTTTCTCCATTATGAAAACAGACCTGAGTTCAGTTCTTATCTGTTATTATTGTCGGCCTTTCTTCCTCTCCCTTGACGCTGACTGTGCAGGGGTGTGTGTGCGTGCCGGTGTGCTTGTGTGCATCCTTGCATGTGCGTGTTCGTGTCCATGCGTGTGTACGTGCTTGTGTGTGTTATGTCCCTACTAATCCCAGTCACCTCATTATGAGAAGCAGATGTTTTGTTGCTCATTTGGAAGGAGAGGAGAGTTACTCCTCTGAGTATTGTTCCCTATGGAGGTTCACTTTACTCTACTACACTCTGGGTTAGATCCTGTTTGGCCGGGTGTCCCCTATGGAGGTTTACTGTACTCTACTAAACTCTGGGTTAGATCCTGTTTGGCCGGGTGTCCCCTATGGAGGTTCACTGTACTCTACTAAACTCTGGGTTAGATCCTGTTTGGCCGGATGTTCTCTATGGAGGTTTACTGAACTCTACTAAACTCTGGGTTAGATCCTGTTTGGCCGGGTGGTCTGCTGTGAACTCCAAATGAACAAAGCTCATCTTGAATGAATGTCTGAAATAATGCTTAACAGGATGCACGGTGGGGCATTTCCATTTCCTCCTTGCTAATAGCTAACTCATTGGATTGTGAGTAAGCCTACTTGACGATACATGAGTTACATGTTTAACTGGTGTCCCACTCTACAGAAATGTCACTCAACAGATTTCACTCTACAGAAATAAACTTTTCAATGGGATTATTTCTCTCTAAAAGGAGTTTTGAGATGTCTAAAACTCTGAGGGGGTCCAAAGTAAACTTGGTCCTTAATAAAGCCTCTATCTTGTCATCTCAGAGCTGAGGACGAGGAGATGGCGTCCCCTCTCTATTTTTCTCTCTCTCTCTCTTTCTTTCACTCTCTTTCACTCTCTTTGTCTCTCTGTCTCTCTCTAACTCTCTCTCTCTTGCTCTCTTTCTCTCTCTTGCTCTCTCTGTCTCTCTCTCTGTCTCTCTCTCGCTCTCTTTCTCTCTCTCTCTCTCGCTCTCATTCTCTCTCTCTCTCTTGCTCTCTTGCTCTCATTCTCTCTCTCTCTCTTGCTCTCTTGCTCTCTTGCTCTCTTTCTCTCTGCCTCTCTCTTTCTCTCTGCCTCTCTATATCTCTCTCTCTCTCTCTCTCTCTCTCTCTCTCTCTCTCTCTCTCTCTCTCTCTCTCTCTCTCTCTCTCTCTCTCTCTCTCTCTCTCTCTCTCTCTCTCTCTCTCTCTCTCTCTCTCTCTCTCTCTCTCTCTCTCTGTCTCTCTCTCTCTCTCTCTCTCTCTCTCTCTCTCTCTCTCTCTCTCTCTCTCATAAAGGCCTATACAGGTTTTTATTAGCTGTATAGTAGCCCTGTGCCAACTCCCTGTCCTCTGTCTCTCAGTCTGTCTAATTTAATATTGTTAACTGACACATTCCACTTAACGAGTCTAGAAGTCACTCTGACCTTTCTCTCTGCAGCTGAAAAGGTGATCCCTCTCTCTCCTGCTGAAAATATGATATTTCTCTCTACAGCTGAAAATATGATATTTCTCTCTGCAGCTGAAAAGGTGATCCTCTCTCTCTGCAGCTGAAAAGGTGATCCCTCTCTCTGCAGCTGAAAAGGTGATCCCTCTCTGTGCAGCTGAAAGGGTGACCTCTCTCTCTGCTGCTGAAAAGGTGATCCCTCTCTTTGCAGCTGAAAGGGTGATCCCTCTCTCTGCTGCTAACTTGAAACCCCCTTCTCTCTCAATATGAGTGAACCCAAAGTCATGGTCTCTCCAGTCTACTATGTTCTCTGTATCTGTCCTACACAGACCTGTCCTCATCCTGACAGTAACCCTGTCCTCTAAAGCTGTCCCACACAGACCTGTCCTCATCCTGACAGCTTACACACTAGTTTAGGGTCCACAATGTGTCCCCACCTTCCCTAAACAGAATGGGATTTCTAACACCCCCTCAAAACCAGTTCAGACTGGTTGATTAGTCAAACCAACCGGTTGGTAAATGGCACAAGAGCATTGAATTGATCTATTAACAAGATGTGGGTGTCCATTTCCTAAACTTTATGATGGGAAGCTCCCTCCATCCACTAATGCAGTCATTAGAGTTCTGTGAAGGTGAATTCCTCAACAGGACGACAGATCCTTATTAGTTCCTTAGTGAAGTAGTAACAGTGTGTGAAGGTGCTAACCTCACTCCATTCTAATTCTCTACAGCTATAGAGGAGATCTTCACACTCTTTTAGAGGGACAAAGTAATGACCCGGTATAAAATAACTTTCTCTATAAGCTCCACTTAGCCACCATTGTTTCTCAACTCTGCCCAGGACCCATTTCGCTACACTCGCATTAACATCTGCTAACCATGTGTATGTGACAAATAAAAATTTGATTTGATTTAACTACTAACTAGAGGGTGAAATCAATGTCTCTTCATGTACTGCACTGTAGCCTGCAGGGACAGCAAAGCTTAGAGTGGCATGGGATAGATAATATAATTTGCAAGTCATTTTTTCATTTAGATTGTCTTTCTTTTATTGGGGAAAAGACACATGTATAAACTCAGTGTGGTCTATAACGTATTTTCATACTTGATTCACCTCATTTATGGATGTCAAAGACAGAGTAACCCAGGATGGCTTCCTTTCATTGGAGACTCAATTCGGTCTAAAATCTATTTTCATTCTTGATTCACCTCATTCATACTCCATTACATGGATGTCAGCCTAGGTTGTCTGGGGACTCCCGTCTCTGCTGTGAGTGAATGGGAAACCTGCAGTAACCCGCTGTGCTATTTGGTTGAACCTTTAAACTCTAAAGTGGGATAATTCCTCAATATACTGTAATCCAGTCATAAGCAGTCAAGGGATTTATAGAAAACCCACTTAACCACAGCATAATTCTCTAACATATCCAGGGATATGACGCAGGGCAACGTAGCACAGCAAGGAAAGATTGACAGATTGACATTTTTAGAATTCCAAAGACTTCAAGGAAAAATAAAATAAACTACATTTAGAGCTGGCATTAATTTTCCTAATCAAAGTGCCTCTACTGGGAAGCATAGATACATCCTATAGCAATGAATCCTATAACAAAGTCCGTTGGTGTCTATGTTAATCTGTTTTGGTGTCCTCAGTCCTGCCCAGTGCCCTGATTTAATAATTTATGTAGAGAAAAAAATGGAATATTTTCCAAATAAAATAAGTTGTGATTTGTGTAAAATAAATCCTATAACAATGTTGTTATCCTGCTTTCAAGCCTTAATGTCCACAGCCCTGCCCAGTGTTCTGTTTTCAAACCAGCAGAGATGATTTAATCCCTTGGTAAAATATTATGAGCAGGAATGACTACTACATGACCAAAGGTTTCAACTCTGTCTGTGTCAGCCTCAACCCAACAGTGAGACAATTATAAACTGTAAAATGAGGTTACTCAAAGGCTAGCAGGATAACAAGGGCAGCGGCATGGAAGATCTGATTTAGTCACTGCTACTCTGCCAGTGACAGTTGGTTGAGTGTGGAGAGGCTAGCGGAGTTATCCTGGGTTGTGCTCCAAATGGCACCCTATTCACTATAGTGCACTACTTTGACCAGAGCCCATAAGGAACAGGGTGCCATTTGGGACACGCACCTAGTTTAATTTGGAGGGTTTTCAGCTCTCAGCCTCCAGCGCTGCAGATCACCGTCAGAGCATTGGTTTTTATTAAGTTGTATTGGGTTTTATTAAGTTGTATTGGGTTTTATTAAGTTGTATTGGGTTTTATTAAGTTGTATTGGGTTTTATTAAGTTACATTGGTTTTTATTAAGTTGTATTGGGTTTTATTAAGTTGTATTGGGTTTTATTAAGTTACATTGGGTTTTATTAAGTTGTATTGGGTTTTATTAAGTTACATTGGTTTTTATTAAGTTGTATTGGGTTTTATTAAGTTGTATTGGGTTTTATTAAGTTGTATTGGGTTTTATTAAGTTACATTGGGTTTTATTAAGTTGTATTGGGTTTT
This sequence comes from Brachymystax lenok tsinlingensis, assembly GCA_030435695.1. Lineage (NCBI taxonomy): Eukaryota > Metazoa > Chordata > Actinopteri > Salmoniformes > Salmonidae > Brachymystax > Brachymystax lenok. The sequence continues at coordinate 21,390,325 of CM059783.1, read as the reverse complement.
ATTAAGTTACATTGGTTTTTATTAAGTTGTATTGGGTTTTATTAAGTTGTATTGGGTTTTATTAAGTTGTATTGGGTTTTATTAAGTTACATTGGGTTTTATTAAGTTGTATTGGTTTTTATTAAGTTGTATTGGGTTTTATTAAGTTGTATTGGGTTTTATTAAGTTGTATTGGGTTTTATTAAGTTACATTGGTTTTTATTAAGTTGTATTGGGTTTTATTAAGTTGTATTGGGTTTTATTAAGTTACATTGGGTTTTATTAAGTTGTATTGGGTTTTATTAAGTTACATTGGTTTTTATTAAGTTGTATTGGTTTTTATTAAGTTGTATTGGGTTTTATTAAGTTACATTGGTTTTATTAAGTTGTATTGGTTTTAATTAAGTTGTATTGGGTTTTATTAAGTTACATTGGGTTTTATTAAGTTGTATTGGGTTGTATTAAATTACATTGGTTTTTATTAAGTTGTATTGGTTTTTATTCAGTTGTATTGGGTTTTATTAAGTTGTATTGGTTTTTATTTAGTTGTATTGGGTTTTATTAAGTTGTATTGGAATTTGTTAAGTTGTATTGGGTTTTGTTAAGTTGTATTGGGTTTTGTTAAGTTGTATTGGGTTTTATTAAGTTGTATTGGGTTTTATTAAGTTGTACTGGGTTTTATTTAGTTGTTTTGGGTTTCATTAAGTTGTACTGGGTTTTATTAAGTTGTACTGGTTTTTATTAAGTTGTATTGGGTTTTATTAAGTTACATTGGTTTTATTAAGTTGTATTGGTTTTAATTAAGTTGTATTGGGTTTTATTAAGTTACATTGGGTTTTATTAAGTTGTATTGGGTTGTATTAAGTTACATTGGTTTTTATTAAGTTGTATTGGTTTTTATTCAGTTGTATTGGGTTTTATTAAGTTGTATTGGTTTTTATTTAGTTGTATTGGGTTTTATTAAGTTGTATTGGAATTTGTTAAGTTGTATTGGGTTTTGTTAAGTTGTATTGGGTTTTGTTAAGTTGTATTGGGTTTTATTAAGTTGTATTGGGTTTTATTAAGTTGTACTGGGTTTTATTTAGTTGTTTTGGGTTTCATTAAGTTGTACTGGGTTTTATTAAGTTGTACTGGGTTTTATTAAGTTGTATTGGGTTTTATTGTTGTTTCTGTTGACGTGGAGGTGTTGATAACACTCCACCGTTGACAGGGACCTTTAAGACTTGGCACACAGCTCTCTGCTTTATGATCAGAGGCCTCACACACAGATGGTTATTGTACCTTTCAGGGTCTTACTAAATATTAACACTGAACTGGGAAGGTCACAAAGAAACACCTCTATGGCACTGATATGCAGTAGTGAGTCAAGCGCATACACACACACACACACACACACACACACACACACACACACACACACACACACACACACACACACACACACACACACACACACACACAGGAGTGATATGTCTTTGAGATGTGAATAGGGCTTGAATAGAAGATGATAATGGATGTGAATGGAGATGAGAATGTGTGTGTGTGTGTGTGTGTGTGTGTGTGTGTGTGTGTGTGTGTGTGTGTGTGTGTGTGTGTGTGTGTGTGTGTGTGTGTGTGTGTGTGTGTGTGTGTGTGTGTGTGTGTGTGTGTGTGTGTGTGAGCGTGCGTGTGTGTGAACTGTGTGAACTCCTAAGGAGGACCTTGACAATGCAGGGAAAGTGAATGACAAGGCAATCTGCATTCCAATGGAGGAGGAAGACCCAGACAGGGGTAAATAGTAGGGTCACTAGCCAGGGCACAGGTTAGGTTAGGGGGCTGAGGAGGCTGTTGTGGTTACAGTCAGACAGGGCACAGGTTAGGTTAGGGGTCTGAGGAGGCTGTTGTGGTTACAGTCAGACAGGGGACAGGTTAAGTTAGGGGGCTGAGGAGGCTGTTGTGGTTATAGTCAGACAGTGGGGCTCTTGGTTCTTAGTGTGTTTGTCTGGGCATGTTGTGGTTTAGTTGTGCAGTGGTTCTGTGGGTTCATGTTGACTTTAGTTCTGCAGTGGTTCTGTGGGTTCTAGAATAGTTCAACTAGAAGTGACTTTTGGGTCATTCCAGATGGGACAAAGTCCAGATGAAATCTAGAGGGGGTGAAAACTAGAGGGGTGAAATCTAGAGGGGTGAAATCTAGAGGGGTATGCTAGGACATGTTGATTGTATAGAGGAGGATTGTACTTCAAGTTTTAGTTTGATAGTTCTATTGACCATTCTATCTCACCAAACTGAACTACAGAACATAATAATCTATATTTTATCTCACCAAACTGAACTACAGAACATAATAATCTATATTTTATCTCACCAAACTGAACTACAGAACATAATAATCTATATTTTATCTCACCAAACTGAACTACAGAACATAACAATCTATATTTTATCTCACCAAACTGAACTACAGAACATAACAATCTATATTTTCAGTGGAAAGGTTCTTGTATTATAAGGGATGATGTTATCTCCTAAGACATCAGATGAGGAAATGGCTTCTGGTGAATAGTTATGCACCCTGATAAAATCATCATTAAGTGGGTGATTGGATTTGTAATCACTAGTCACTTTAATAATGTTTACATACTGCTTTACTCATCTCATATGTATATACTGTATTCTATTCTACTGTATTTTAGTCAATGGCACTCCGACATTGCTCGTCCTAATATTTATATATTTCTTAATTCCATTCTTTTACTTTAGATTTGTGTGTATTGTTGTTAATTGTTAGATATTACTGCACTGTAAGCATTTCGCTACATCCACAACAACATCTGCTAAATATGTGTATGTGACAAATAAAATGTGATTGGAGTTGTCCTGTTTTACACATGTACCAGTGTGTATTAATACGTGTTAATTAGAAATGTGTTTTGTGCATATCCCAACTCCCCCTGAGACACCCTCTGAGAGTGGGGTCATGGCCAGGGTCCTGACTGATGAGCCATGGGACTTTATCCCCTATCTATCCCAGTAGTGATCTGACCTGTGTGAGGTGCAGAACACTGGTAGTTAATGTCTCATTAGGAGCTAACTCTGGCTATCTCTACTGTGCTACTTCAAACACTTAACAACATGGTCGTCCATCTGAGCACGTCAATGACCACATTAACACATCATCCCTCCTCTAATACACAGCTCTGATAGACACCTACAGTATGTGAATGATGTTATCCGGCACAGGAAAATAGATACCTCATTGAATACAGGAAAATACACGTGTCTGAGATAGCACCTCTTTGACTTGTAAACCTGTTTTGTCTAGGGGAGTCGAGGGACACTGCTTTCTGTTTTGTCTAGGGGAGTCGAGGGACACTGCTTTCTGTTTTGTCTAGGGGAGTCGAGGGACACTGCTTTCTGTTTTGTCTAGGGGAGTCGAGGGACACTGCTTTCTGTTTTTTCTAGGGAGTTGAGGGACACTGCTTTCTGTTTTGTCTAGAGGAGTCGAGGGACACTGCTTTCTGTTTTGTCTAGAGGAGTCGAGGGACACTGCTTTCTGTTTTGTCTAGGGGAGTCGAGGGACACTGCTTTCTGTTTTTTCTAGGGAGTCGAGGGACACTGCTTTCTGTTTTGTCTAGGGGAGTCGAGGGACACTGCTTTCTGTTTTGTCTAGGGGAGTCGAGGGACACTGCTTTCTGTTTTGTCTAGGGGAGTCGAGGGACACTGCTTTCTGTTTTTTCTAGGGGAGTCGAGGGACACAGCTTTCTTTTTGGGTCTGTAGGTATAATAGTTTGGAACCTGACTGGGTCTCAGGTTTACTGACCATAGCCCTGACAGGGTTGTGAATGGAGAGAGGCAATGGGGAGATGGGTGGATTGGACGACAGCTTGAGTGTGTGTTTGTGTGTGACAGTGGCAAAGGTTACTGCATTAACACTTCATTAGTTACATTGACTCGAAAGGCTGCGGACATCTGAATACCAGCCAAGGCATCACATCCATCATGCATCATTCACTCAGAGCATGTCCGATGGCCTGGCACGGCGCTGAAATATCTCCATTATCCCCACAATGGCCGCCCAGGGGAAGGTCAATGGGGTTTACAATGGGAAGGAAGGAAACTGGCAGGAAATACACCCTAGGTGTTTCGCTACATTACTTCCTCCTCTTGATTGAGAAAGCACTGAGGTATGTTTGGTTCTTCACTGTTTCACAGTGTGGATTGGGACAGACGGTTCTGCAATTCTAAACTGGAGGAAGCAGGAAAGGCTGGGATGGTGGGGGACACACACACCCTGTCCCAGGAAGCAGAGCAGATGACAAAGTCAACTGCCTCTTCTGTTTCTGGAGGGCTTTCTCTGAATGACCCCACGGTGGCTTCTGGCCACAAGCCCAGCCTACATCTGAATGGATAATATCTCCTCTATTGTCTGAAAGAAACAGCCTCTATTCCTGGGAGTATTTTTTAATCTTCAGGCATTTGTGACTCTGTCATTGTCTATATTGTGAGAGGAAAAGTGGCTTTGGGCTATTTTGTTGGTGTCATGGTCCGATAAGTGACTCTTTGGTTCGGCCATTTTGGTGTGTTGGTCAAGCTAGGATTAGTTTTCTTACCTACCTTACTTTAACATTTCCACCAGGAGTTTTACATGTTGATCCAGATAAATATCTTTCACTCAATGCATGGTGTTCTCTGAGCTAAGTTAAAGTGGCTTTTAGTTTGCTGTGCCAAGACCCTGGAAACCTGGAGAGTCTGTTTGCCCCTCTCTGAAAGGTATGCCAGAATTGCTCTTTGCTCTCTCTCTGTCTCTGTCTCTGTATCTCTCTCATTTTTTCTCTTTCCCTTCATCCTCCCTCCCTCACAAATCCTAAATCATGGTTATTTTTCATGTGTACCTGGTAATTTGGCATGTGACAAACTGTTTTGCTCCATTCTCCATAGACAGTGGCAGGGCGTCCTGGGGGAGGGTCCTTTGTCCCTGGCACAAAGATGGAAGCACATTTGTCATTCAGCTCTTAAATGAAGCCATCAACCCCTCATGATGAGTAATGGTGTAGACCTGGTGCAAATAAACCAAGGAAACGTCTCTCGCTTGTTTATGGACAGTCAAAATGTTGATCTCCGACCAGTAAACAGCGTTCTGTCCTATATGAATTTGCGTTGAGGTTCTGGAATGCATACATTTGTATCATTTAGCAGACGCCGGTATCCAGAGTAACTAGGGTTAAGTGACTTGCTCAAGCGCACATCAACTGATTTTTCTCCTAGTCGATTGGGGATTCAAACCAGCGACCTTTCGGTAACTGGCCCAATGGGCTTAACCACTAGGCTGCCTGTTGGGAGTTCACTGCTGATGTGAAGGGTTCCTCCACAATGATATCATTGTGATCAATTGAAGGGAGAGATGACTCATCAGTGACTCTCATTCAGGCTGTGAGTAGGGGAGCTCAGTTTGGGGTTGTATGTGGTGACATCCAGATGAATAGATGGGGACACCCTCTTCAGTTTGGGGTTGTATTTGGTGACATCCATAGGAATAAATGGGGACACCCTCTTCAGTTTGGGGTTGTATGTGGTGACATCCATAGGAATAGATGGGAACATCCCTCTTCAGTTTGGGGTTGTATGTGGTGACATCCATAGGAATAGATGGGAACATCCCTCTTCAGTTTGGGGTTGTATGTGGTGACATCCATAGGAATAGATGGGGACATCCCTCTTGAATCGTGAGAACTCTCACCATCTCAGCCTCTGCAGAATAAGTCATGGGAATATTTCGTATGCTGATAAAAGATAGATAAAGATCAAATATACAAAGATATGACGTAGATTGGAGATGGCTATAGTTTGTATCACTGTTTAGGTGTCAAGACACTTCAAATAGACAGTTCCAAAACACTCAGCTTGCTTCCTGCAATAATTCTGAGGTCATCTATTTATTTAGCTGGAAGCAATAATTAAACAACATTTGATAAATAGCTATTCCATTATTTCACATAATGGTTAGTGTTCTGTGTACTTGAGGTTTAAAGCTGGAACACCAGTAAATCAGACTTCAACAAATGGTGGAACAGATTGAACCACAGATGTTTTCTCAACAGAGAGCCTCTGACATAACCCTGGATCTGTTCTCTGGTGAGGAGAAACCACTTGATGATAGCAGAGGTTTGGAAGGAGAGAGAGAGAATAGTTTATTATCTATTCCACTTGCTTTAGCAATGTAAACATAGTTCCCATGCCAATAAAGCCTTTTGAATTGAATTGAGAGAGAGTGAGAGAGAGGAAGAGAGAGGGAGAGACAGCGAGAGAGAGAGAGAGAGAGAGAGAGAGAGAGAGAGAGAGGGGCAGAGCGTTTGTGTCTGTAAGTTATTGTCAACTTGAGAATGAGAACGTGTACGGCTGTGCAGTGGTTGGGATGTTGGTCAGTGTGTGGAAATGTTGAGGACAGTCATCTGGTCAGAGGGATGTTAGAGAGAAGGAAGGTGAGGGGATGGGAGGGAAGAGGTGAGGGGAAAGGAGGGGAAAGAGGGAGGGGGTGAGGGGAACAGTGGGGAGCTTGGCTGTGGCTGTTGATTCTTGAAGTGTGTTTGAAGTGCAGTGGGAGGGCTGGAGAGAGAGAGAGGGAGGGAGGGAGGAGGAGGGAGGAGGAGGAAGGAGGACGAGGACGAGGAGGAGGAGGGAGGGGCTGGCCAGAGGGAGGGGCTGGCCAGAGTGCCAGAGCAGGGTGAGTGCAACTCACACACACACTCACTCAGACACTGAAGACAGAGACATCACCTCCATGTGTATCTGTGCTTTGTGATTCAAACCTTTGCATTTTGGAACTAGACCAATTGATTATCCTTGGTTTAACACTGAGACAGCTTGGATAGACCAACGTTGGAAATTGGAGGACCCTGTGGATAGATTAGACTCTGTGGGGGTAGTGTTGTGGGCATGCAGCCGGACCTCTAGCGCTGTGGCTGAGACTGGGAGAGTCGTCTTGTGACTGAGAGCTTTGGGAAGAGAGGAGAGGACCTATGCTTTTCATAGAGGTAAGAGTTCTGCCTGCTACAACGGCTCCTTCAGATGCAACAGAGAACAATTCATACTTTTTGGAAACTGATTTAAAACCATTACAATGTAGAGGGAGTGGAAGCTCTGTGAATGTAGAGTTATAATTATTGGGTTGATTCAGATTGGTTATGGGTTGAGCTAGCTAACTGCTGTGAACGGATGAACGATGTGTTGACAGAGTGAGAATGGTTAGGCTTAGTTCAGAAGTATGTGGAACGTGATGCGTGTGAGTGGTTGTTTGACGTCAACGGAGGGGAGGTGAGACAGATGAGGCTCTGTATCGGTGTGTGTCTCTCTCTCTCCTCCCTGCCCGCTCCCACTGTCAGTGTTGTCAGCTGCCAGTATATGTATCAACAGCGAGGCAGGATGTGTGTGTGCAGGTGGTCTCACTCAAACCGTGTTAGTCCCCCTGTGCCCCCCTATCCCTGGCCCTGACACCCATTTGGCCCTGGAATAACACTCTTCATCAGGACAGGCTGTGAGGGACGGCCTCTGCCTTTAGAGTCCGCTCTCCAACCCTAATGATCTAGCTACATACTACATAGGGTTAGATAGACTCCTATCTATAGGGTTATATAGACTACTGTTTATAGGGTTAGATAGACTCCTATCTATAGGGTTAGATAGACTCCTATCTATAGGGTTAGATAGACTCCTATCTATAGGGTTAGATAGACCCCTATCTAAAGGGTTAGATGGACTCCTGTCTATATGGTTAGATATACTCCTATCTATAGGGTTGGTTAGACTCCTATTTATAGGGTTAGATGTACTCCTATCTATAGGGTTAGATATACTCCTATCTATAGGGTTAGATAGACTCCTATCTATAGGGTTAGATAGACTCCTATCTATAGGGTTAGATATACCCCTATCTATAGGGTTAGATATACTCCTATCTATAGGGTTAGATAGACTCCTATCTACAGGGTTAGGGTTAGATAGACTCCTATATATAGGGTTAGATATACTCCTATCTATAGGGTTAGATGTACTCCTATCTATAGGGTTAGATGGACTCCTATCTCTAGGGTTAGATATACCCCTATCTATAGGGTTGGTTAGACTCCTATCTATAGGGTTAGATGTACTCCTATCTATAGGGTTAGACTCCTATCTATAGGGTTAGATGGACTCCTATCTATAGGGTTAGATATACTCCTATCTATAGGGTTAGATAGACTCCTATCTCTAGGGTTAGATATACCACTATCTATAGGGTTAGATAGACTCCTATCTATAGGGTTAGATATACTCCTATCTATAGGGTTAGATGGACTCCTATCTATAGGGTTAGATGGACTCCTATCTATAGAGCTAGATATACTCCTATCTATAGGGTTAGACTCCTATCTATAGGGTTAGATGGACTCCTATCTATAGGTTAGATAGACTCCTATCTATAGGGTTAGATAGACTCCTATCTATAGGGTTAGATATACTCCTATCCATAGGGTTAGATATACTCCTATCTATAGGGTTAGATATACTCCTATCTATAGGGTTAGATAGACTCCTATCTATAGGGTTAGATAGACTCCTATCTATAGGGTTAGATATACTCCTATCTATAGGGTTAGATAGACTCCTATCTACAGGGTTAGGGTTAGATAGACTCCTATCTCTAGGGTTAGATATACTCCTATCTATAGGGTTAGACTCCTATCTATAGGGTTAGATGGACTCCTATCTCTAGGGTTAGATAGACTCCTATCTCTAGGGTTAGATATACCCCTATCTATAGGGTTGGTTAGACTCCTATCTATAGGGTTAGATGTACTCCTATCTATAGGGTTAGACTCCTATCTATAGGGTTAGATGGACTCCTATCTATAGGGTTAGATATACTCCTATCTATAGGGTTAGATAGACTCCTATCTCTAGGGTTAGATATACCACTATATATAGGGTTAGATAGACTCCTATCTATAGGGTTAGATATACTCCTATCTATAGGGTTAGATGGACTCCTATCTATAGGGTTAGATAGACTCCTATCTACAGGGTTAGGGTTAGATAGACTCCTATCTATAGGGTTAGATATACTCCTATCTATAGGGTTAGACTCCTATCTATAGGGTTAGATGGACTCCTATCTCTAGGGTTAGATAGACTCCTATCTCTAGGGTTAGATATACCCCTATCTATAGGGTTGGTTAGACTCCTATCTATAGGGTTAGATGTACTCCTATCTATAGGGTTAGACTCCTATCTATAGGGTTAGACTCCTATCTATAGGGTTAGATATACTCCTATCTATAGGGTTAGATAGACTCCTATCTCTAGGGTTAGATATACCACTATCTATAGGGTTAGATAGACTCCTATCTATAGGGTTAGATATACTCCTATCTATAAGGTTAGATGGACTCCTATCTATAGGGTTAGATGGACTCCTATCTATAGGGCTAGATATACTCCTATCTATAGGGTTAGACTCCTATCTATAGGGTTAGATGGACTCCTATCTATAGGTTAGATAGACTCCTATCTATAGGGTTAGATAGACTCCTATCTGTAGGGTTAGATGGACTCCTATCTATAGGGTTAGATGGACTCCTATCTATAGGGTTAGATATACTCCTATCCATAGGGTTAGATATACTCCTATATATAGGGTTAGATGGACTCCTATCTATAGGGTTAGATAGACTCCTATCTACAGGGTTAGGGTTAGATATATTCCTAACTATAGGGTTAGATAGACTCCTATCTCTAGGGTTAGATAGACTCCTATCTCTAGGGTTAGATAGAATCCTAACTATAGGGTTAGATGGACTCCTATCTATAGGGTTAGATAGACTCCTATCTAGAGTGTTAGATAGACTCTTATCTAGAGTGTTAGATAGACTTATCTATAGGGTTAGGGTTAGAGATACTTCTGTCCTCAGGGTTATGGTTAGGGACACTCCTACATATGTGTGATCAAATTAAGATCCTATATCTGTAGGAGTCAGTGACTCTTCTCTGCTTGACTGTTTTTACTATTTGCTCTGATTGTGTTTCTATTGTATTCTGCCTATATGTAGGGATTCATCATATTCTTCAGTGTAAATCACTAGAGCTGTAAATGCTATTTGGTAGTAATAACAAAAACATCTACATACTCTACATTTGATATGCCAGGAAATTGCCATATGAAATCTGTTATAGACATTCATTTTTAAACTAATGTAATAATTTGCATTAGATAAATAAAATATTATTTGCATAGTCATTACGTTACAAAATATTGAACTCAAAACACCAAAGAATAAGCAAAACATTTCAGCATTTACAATAAATTTAAAATGGAGATTACTGTGTAATGAATCTCACACTCATATTTTCTTTTCACGTAAGTACCAATGCTTTATCTTTGGAGAACAATTTCATAGTCCTTATACCTCCTGTCATCTATTGCCTAGGTTAATTGTGCAACCAATGCAAGTAAGCAGCTGTTTGACTGGTGTCGTCCGTCTTCTGACCGAGCGTTCCGTTCAAGGATTCACACGGTGTCAGTGTCCTGCAAGTTTGTGTTGTTGTAGATTTTTTCCCCCTTTTACGTGTTCTGTCGCTTTTTTTATACCACCAAGCGTTTCTAAGTGGAGGTAATCTCAGCCCAGAGACTGTATACATTTAAACTGCCATGTGTTTGATCAGGTAATTATATTCCTGCAAAGCCGGACCTTCAGATGTTTCCCAAATGGCACCCTAATCCCATAGGGCTCTGGTCAAAAGTAGTGCACTATATTTTGAGATGCTACCCTTCATATGTTTATTTTATTGAACTAGGCAAGTCAGTTAAGAACAAATGATTATTTACAACGACAGCCTACCCCAGCCAAACCCTAATCCAGACAACGCTGGGCCAAATTGTGCACTGCCCTATGGGACTCCCAATCACACCTCTAGCACTGAGATGCAGTGCCTTAGACCTCTGCGCCACTCGGGAGGCCTTTAGTATGTGTCAGTATAGGAATGACAGGGCCATACCCTCCACCTGGAGTGTGTTTAAATAGTGCCGATGTTGGGACTTTTTAAATGCCTTTTTCAAAAATGTATTTTTCTCTCTTTCCCTCCGGTCGGCTCTCTTTGGCTTGGGTTTAAAGGAGCAGAGTAGTAAGTTAGACGTTTTTGTTTTTGATAAAGACACGCATTGTGTTATTGCCAACGGGTGACAAGGTGTAACGTGAGTACCTGTGTATGTTGGCTCAGGAATCTGCTGGGGCTTTTTCCTGACTTTCCTTATTTGACTTTCTTAAAGCAGAGGTTGGGGTAAAGAGGATGGGGGAGGGTGGGGTTAAGAGGATGGGGAATGGTGGGGTAAAGAGGATGGGGTAAATAGGATGGGGGAGGGTGGGGTAAAGAGGATGGGGTATGGTGGGGTAAAGAGGATGGGGGAGGGTGGGGTTAAGAGGATGGGGAATGGTGGGGTAAAGAGGATGGGGGAGGGTGGGATAAAGAGGATGGGGTAAAGAGGATGGGGAGGGTGGGGTAAAGAGGATGGGGTATGGTGGGGTAAAGAGGATGGGGGAGGGTGGGGTATGGTGGGGTAAAAAGGATGGGGGATGGTGGGGTAAAGAGGATGGGGTAAAGAGGATGGGGATGGTGGGGTTAAGAGGATGGGGGATGGTGGGAGTAAAGAGGATGGGGGATGGTGGGGTAAAGAGGATGGGGGATGGTGGGGTAAAGAGGTTGGGGTAAAGAGGATGGGGAGGGTGGGGTAAAGAGGATGGGGGATGGTGTGGTAAAGAGGTTGGGGTAAAGAGGATGGGGAGGGTGGGGTAAAGAGGATGGGGGATGGTGGGGTTAAGAGGATGGGGGATGGTGGGCTAAAGAGGATGGGGTAAAGAGGATGGGGATGGTGAGGTAAAGAGGATGGGGATGGTGGGGTTAAGAGGATGGGGGATGGTGGGGTAAAGAGGATGGGGATGGTGGGGTAAAGAGGATGGGGAGGGTGGGGTTAAGAGGATGGGGGATGGTGGGCTTAAGAGGATGGGAGATGGTGGGGTAAAGAGGTTGGGGTAAAGAGGATGGGGGAGGGTGGGGTAAAGAGGATGGGGGATGGTGGGGTAAAGATGTTCGGGTAAAGAGGATGGGGAGGGTGGGGTAAAGAGGATGGGGGTGGTGGGGTTAAGAGGATGGGGAAGGTGGGCTAAAGAGGATGGGGTAAAGAGGATAAGGGAGGGTGGGGTAAAGAGGATGGGGATGGTGGGGTAAAGAGGTTGGGGTAAAGAGGATGGGGAGGGTGGGAGTAAAGAGGATGGGGATGGTGGGGTTAGGAGGATGGGGGATGGTGGGCTAAAGAGGATGGGGTAAAGAGGATGGGGGATGGTGGGGTAAAGAGGATGGGGGAGGGTGGGGTAAAGAGGATGGGGGATGGTGGGGTAAAGAGGATGGGGGATGGTGGGGTAAAGAGGATGGGGAGGGTGGGGTAAAGAGGATGGGGGATGGTGGGGTAAAGAGGATGGGAGATGGTGGGCTTAAGAGGATGGGGGATGGTGGGGTAAAGAGGATGGGGGATGGTGGGGTAAAGAGGATGGGGGATGGTGGATGGTGGGGTAAAGAGGATGGGGATGGTGGGGTAAAGAGGATGGGGGATGGTGGGGTAAAGAGGATGGGGGATGGTGGGGTAAAGAGGATGGGGATGGTGGGGTAAAGAGGATGGGGATGGTGGGGTAAAGAGGATGGGGATGGTGAGGTAAAGAGGTTGAGGTAAAGAGGATGGGGGATGGTGGGGTAAAGAGGATGGGGATGGTGGGGTAAAGAGGATGGGGATGGTGGGGTAAAGAGGATGGGAGATGGTGGGGTAAAGAGGATGGGGATGGTGGGGTAAAGAGGATGGGGGATGGTGGGGTAAAGAGGTTGAGGTAAAGAGGATGGGGGATGGTGGGGTTAGGAAGAAATTCACAGGATAATTTCTTAGATTCTTTCACAGGGAAATCTTCTTTTGGTGTGGTCAGAACTGGGCTACACAAAATGTGTTATTTTTATCCCTTGTAATTAAATGTTTTGAGGACAACATATTTCACGTCTAGACGCTGTGCTAGCAGGCTATTCCCAGAAATCCATCACAGTTTTCTCTTGAGGACATGACCTAGACAATTATTGTAATGACATGGCTTTAGCAAATGGCTCTCTATCTCTCCGTCCATCTCGTGACTCGGTTGCTTGGCCGTTGGATAATGTCTCAAGGGTACTTAGGGAAAGTGTTTTACCTCACGCAAGGAAAGGCATCTAAAATTGGGCTACTTTTTTAGTGGATTGGGCAGGATATTGGCTCTGATTGTGCACGAAAGAGTCAATAGAATCTGGCAACCATAGAAATCCATATAAAACATACAGTTATTGAATTATAGGATATATCGGGGCGGCAGGTAGCCTAGCGGTTAGAGCGTTGGGCCTGTAACCAAAAGGTTGCTGGATTGAATCCCTGAGCTGACAAGGTAAAATCTGTCCTTCTGCCCCCTGAACAAGGCAGTTAACCCACTGTTCCCCAGTAGGCCGTCATTGTAAATAAGAATTTGATCTTAACTGACTTGCCTTTAAATTAAAGATATATATCTGTACTGTCAACACTGAGTACTAATAATACCACAGAGACCTCAGGCTCTGTTAGATTAGAAGAACTTTTGAGTTAACGAGTAATGTCGTTATCTGGTCCAACTTAGTAAAAAGCTGGCATAGCCACTATGTGTTATGTGTGTGAAATAGCGCAGTTCCTGTTTTACAGCTTGAGCTTTTATTACCCATTTTTGCATTTGTTTGTTAGAAGCTGCAGGGCTTGTTGTAACTGTATTCAAATTCAAGCAAACTTTCCCCATTCATTTCTCCACAGTGATGGGCATTAGAGTGTGATTATTCAAATTACATCTCAGAATACATTAGTTGACAATAGTTTACAGGATTTGATTTTGTTTAAATATTTTCCACAGCTAGCAAGTTATTAAAATGTTTTTGTTTAACTTAAAAAAAAAAAATGTAGATGGAAAGGTATTAGGCCTACATGCTCAGAATCTCGGGACATTTGGTCTCTCTTGTGACAGTCCTTGTGAAGTACCTAATCTTTTAGAAGAAGGTCCCTTCTTGTGACTCAAGAGTGAATTTCCATTAAGTTTAGAGGGTGTCTGTGAAATTCAAACTTTCTCCCCAAACAAGGGTGCTCTTCTCAGGCTATTCTGATCTACATTTGCATGTCAAAGGAGCTCAAACAAAACAGAAGTGGGGTTTTTAACACCTCCAAGACTTAAACCACGTTATCTGACAGCGACAGTACATCCCAAATGGCACCCTATTCAGTGTACTACTTTTGACCAGGGCCCATAGAGCTCTCTTAGAGCTCTGGTCAAAAATAGTGCACTATATAGTGAATAGGGTGCCATTTGCGACGCAGATAGAGAGGGCTCTGAAGTAGGTGAACACAGAGATAAGAGAGAAGACAGACTGAAGTGATAAACGTCTCTTGATGTAAACTGCCACCTCTTTCTTATCAGGTCCTTTAAAAGGCCTGCTTTGAAAGGAACCTAAAATGGCTTAGATTTTCCAAAAGAGTAATGTGTGTGCCTTAGACAATCACAGACACAAAGCCGTGTTATACAAGGAGATATCATGTCCTCGTACACGTGTACTGTGGTGTCGTCATGGACACAAGCCCCCTGTCCCCAATACAACCTCAACCTATGAACCAGCAGTGTTTCACTGTGATTATGACCAGTACAACAGGACTCTGAATGTACCGCTCTGTGTCAGTCCACAAGCCTCCTGTCCTTGAACAACCTGTAAACCATAGACCTTGTATCGGTATTAAATACTCAGCATTTTTTACACACGCGCAGCTTTGGATGTGCCCCGTACAAAAGGTCTCTGACTCAATGTACAGTTCAGTGTCAAGTGATGTCATGTGATGTAAGGGGATTTAACCATGATTCTAAGACCAGATCCATGTAATAGTCAGGCTGTACTCCACTAACCTACCTAATATACTGCACAGGCTTAACTCTACAGTAAGGGCTGTGAGCATCCATCCAGCTCACTGTTAAACCCTTCTGACCCTAAATTCAGGCCTTCCAGCAGTGATGCTGAGTAGGACATATATCATCTGTTACAGTGGTACTTCATGTAGGGATTCAACTCTAGGATTATATTGGCACGCTGTACATGATATAGGCACACTACTGTAACTACAATCTGCCATTCAGATACTGTTGTTTCTTTTTTACTTATTTTACCTTTATTTAACTAGGCAAGTCAGTTAAGAACAAATTCTTATTTACAATGACAGCCTAGGAACAGTGGGTTAACTGCCTTGTTCAGGGGCAGAACGACAGATTTTTACCTTGTCAGCTCGGGGATTTGATCCAGCAACCTTTCGGTTACTGGCCCAATGCTCTAACCACTAGGATCTAGGTTACCTGCCGCTCTGTTTCTATACGAGAGCAGACCAGTGTTTACAAAGTGTTTTCAGGAAAGCAGAAACAGACAACAACGTTTGATATAGAGATGTCTCTCCTGATATATAAAGCCTGAAGAACCACTGAATGAATGAGGAATTATTCTAGACATTGAATTTGGGGACATTTGATAACACTTTGTCTCCTTTTCTGTCTCCCTCGGGCAGCGCCCGCGTGTGATGAACCTGGAGCGGCCGGTGGGTGTGGGTGTCCGGGGCCTGGATATGGAGCAGCGGATGGGGGGGAAGCTGGGGAAACTGACCGTGGGCTTCCAGAGGAGCTCTACGTCAGACGATGACTCAGGTTGTGCCCTGGAGGAATACGCCTGGGTACCGCCTGGACTCAGACCTGAACAGGTGAGCAGCACGGCATCATCTTTATCATAATCACCAGCATCATCATCCTCACCATCATAATCACCATCATCATATCTTCATTTGTCTGTTGAATAGTCAACCACAAGCTTTCTCCAGAAACTACGGTCACTAACAACAAACCCCTCAATGGCATCACATACAATCAGCAAATTAATGTATCGAAATGTTTATATGTGTTTGGTGCCTGCTAAATCAAGATGACGGTCAACAGCATCATCACCTTCATTCAAATTAGATGGAGATACATGACTGTAAATATAACCTGTAACTATAACATGATTGAGATACATGACTGTAAATATAACATGATGGAGATACATGACTGTAACTACAACATGATGGAGATACATGACTGTAACTACAACATAATGGAGATACATGACTGTAAATATAACATGATGGAGATACATGACTGTAAATATAACCTGTAACTATAACATGTTGGAGATACATGACTGTAACTATAACATGATGGAGATACATGACTGTAACTATAACCTGTAACTATAACATGATGGAGATACATGACTGTAAATATAACATGTTGGAGATACATGACTGTAACTATAACATGATGGAGATACATGACTGTAAATATAACCTGTAACTATAACATGTTGGAGATACATGACTGTAAATATAACATGATGGAGATACATGACTGTAAATATGACCTGTAACTATAACATGTTGGAGATACATGACTGTAACTATAACCTGTAACTATAACATGATGGAGATACATGACTGTAAATATGACCTGTAACTATAACATGTTGGAGATACATGACTGTAACTATAACCTGTAAATATAACATGATGGAGATACATGACTGTAAATATAACATGTTGGAGATACATGACTGTCACTATAACCTGTAACTATAACATGATGGAGATACATGACTGTAACTATAACCTGTAACTATAACATGTTGGAGATACATGACTGTAACTATAACCTGTAACTATAACATGATGGAGATACATGACTGTAAATATAACATGTTGGAGATACATGACTGTCACTATAACCTGTAACTATAACATGATGGAGATACATGACTGTCACTATAACCTGTAACTATAACATGATGGAGATACATGTAGATACGTGTAGAACACAAGTGGCCAGTTCACCATACCTCTGGACCTGGAACAGTTCATGACTCGCCTCCTGGGGAGAGGTAGCGGGGGGCTGTTCGTGCCAGATCACATCACAGTGACCATTGGTGACCATATCTGAATGTCACAAAACACAGCAGGCAAACTGAATGTCCATCCACATAGATATGCTAATACTAGACCCTGACCTGCCAGAAGGAATCCATCCACTCCTAATGTTAAATGTTGGATATCAGGAGGAATCCATCCACTCCTAATGTTAAATGTTGGAGATCAGGAGGAATCCATCCACTCCTAATGTTAACTGTTGGAGATCAGGAGGAATCCATCCACTCCTAATGTTAACTGTTGCAGATCAGGAGGAATCCATCCACTCCTAATGTTAACTGTTGCAGATCAGGAGGAATGCTGACATCTACTGATGTTAAAAGGGCTTCATGAATCAATTTGATTTGATTTGTAAATCCCCTTGGTGGTAAGATGTAGAGTCACATTATTTGTCTGTGTCACAAACTGTGGATGTTACAGCACACAGAGAATAGCAGCAAGGAACAGAATAGGGCTATTCTCCAACTCTACTGATGTCTCCTGACAGATTCTATATCTCTCTCTGCCCCCGATGTTCCAACAACCCCTCACAGGCATAGAATTCCTGTGACACACACACACACACACACACACACACACACACACACACACACACACACACACACACACACACACACACACACACACACACACACACACACACACACACACACACACACACACACACACACACACACAGAACACCCCCTTAACACGCACACACTGCCTTCCACTGAGATCAGACTGAACACAAAAGTGAAGCCATCCGAGACAAATCCTCAAACAAACTGCAGCCAGACTTCAGGCTTTAATGTTTAATGTCTGGAGTCTATAAATACAGACGTACTGACATGCCATTCGCCCCTCCTGCAGAGTGCCTGTGATCTCCTGGAAATGTACGTCTGGAGGAACGGGGAGAAAGTGGGATAGAGTCAACACTGATCTGTATGATTTAAGACAAATAATAATCATGGTAACGCAGGTCATCATGTCAATGTTTTTCACTGTTTTCCAACAATGACTGAGTCAGTCTAGGGCTAGGCTATACATCCCATGGTTTAGGGTTGTGTTTCAGAGTGAGTCAGTCTATGGCTAGGCTATACATCCCATGGTTTAGGGCTGTGTTTCAGAGTGAGTCAGTCTAGGGCTAGGCTATATACATCCCATGGTTTAGGGTTGTGTTTCAGAGTGAGTCAGTCTAGGGCTAGGCTATACATCCCATGGTTTAGGGCTGTGTTTCAGAGTGAGTCAGTCTAGGGCTAGGCTATACATCCCATGGTTTAGGGTTGTGTTTCAGAGTGAGTCAGTCTAGGGCTAGGCTATACATCCCATGGTTTAGGGTTGTGTTTCAGAGTGAGTCAGTCTAGGGCTAGGCTATATACATCCCATGGTTTAGGGTTGTGTTTCAGAGTGAGTCAGTCTAGGGCTAGGCTATACATCCCATGGTTTAGGGCTGTGTTTCAGAGTGAGTCAGTCTAGGGCTAGGCTATACATCCCATGGTTTAGGGTTGTGTTTCAGAGTGAGTCAGTCTAGGGCTAGGCTATACATCCCATGGTTTAGGGTTGTGTTTCAGAGTGAGTCAGTCTAGGGCTAGGCTATACATCCCATGGTTTAGGGTTGTGTTTCAGAGTGAGTCAGTCTAGGGCTAGGCTATACATCCCATGATTTAGGGTTGTGTTTCAGAGTGAGTCAGTCTAGGGCTAGGCTATATACATCCCATGGTTTAGGCTGTGTTTCAGAGTGAGTCAGTCTAGGGCTAGGCTATATACATCCCATGGTTTAGGGTTGTGTTTCAGAGTGAGTCAGTCTAGGGCTAGGCTATATACATCCCATGGTTTAGGGTTGTGTTTCAGAGTGAGTCAGTCTAGGGCTAGGCTATACATCCCATGGTTTAGGGTTGTGTTTCAGAGTGAGTCAGTCTAGGGCTAGGCTATACATCCCATGATTTAGGGTTGTGTTTCAGAGTGAGTCAGTCTAGGGCTAGGCTATATACATCCCATGGTTTAGGGCTGTGTTTCAGAGTGAGTCAGTCTAGGGCTAGGCTATACATCCCATGGTTTAGGGTTGTGTTTCAGAGTGAGTCAGTCTAGGCTAGGCTATACATCCCATGGTTTAGGGTTGTGTTTCAGAGTGAGTCAGTCTAGGGCTAGGCTATACATCCCATGGTTTAGGGTTGTGTTTCAGAGTGAGTCAGTCTAGGGCTAGGCTATATACATCCCATGGTTTAGGGTTGTGTTTCAGAGTGAGTCAGTCTAGGGCTAGGCTATACATCCCATGGTTTAGGGCTGTGTTTCAGAGTGAGTCAGTCTAGGGCTAGGCTATACATCCCATGGTTTAGGTTGTGTTTCAGAGTGAGTCAGTCTAGGGCTAGGCTATACATCCCATGGTTTAGGGTTGTGTTTCAGAGTGAGTCAGTCTAGGGCTAGGCTATACATCCCATGGTTTAGGGTTGTGTTTCAGAGTGAGTCAGTCTAGGGCTAGGCTATATACATCCCATGGTTTAGGGCTGTGTTTCAGAGTGAGTCAGTCTAGGGCTAGGCTATATACATCCCATGGTTTAGGGTTGTGTTTCAGAGTGAGTCAGTCTAGGGCTAGGCTATATACATCCCATGGTTTAGGGTTGTGTTTCAGAGTGAGTCAGTCTAGGGCTAGGCTATACATCCCATGGTTTAGGGTTGTGTTTCAGAGTGAGTCAGTCTAGGGCTAGGCTATACATCCCATGATTTAGGGTTGTGTTTCAGAGTGAGTCAGTCTAGGGCTAGGCTATATACATCCCATGGTTTAGGGCTGTGTTTCAGAGTGAGTCAGTCTAGGGCTAGGCTATACATCCCATGGTTTAGGGTTGTGTTTCAGAGTGAGTCAGTCTAGGGCTAGGCTATACATCCCATGGTTTAGGGTTGTGTTTCAGAGTGAGTCAGTCTAGGGCTAGGCTATACATCCCATGGTTTAGGGTTGTGTTTCAGAGTGAGTCAGTCTAGGGCTAGGCTATATACATCCCATGGTTTAGGGTTGTGTTTCAGAGTGAGTCAGTCTAGGGCTAGGCTATACATCCCATGGTTTAGGGCTGTGTTTCAGAGTGAGTCAGTCTAGGGCTAGGCTATACATCCCATGGTTTAGGTTGTGTTTCAGAGTGAGTCAGTCTAGGGCTAGGCTATACATCCCATGGTTTAGGGTTGTGTTTCAGAGTGAGTCAGTCTAGGGCTAGGCTATACATCCCATGGTTTAGGGTTGTGTTTCAGAGTGAGTCAGTCTAGGGCTAGGCTATACATCCCATGGTTTAGGGTTGTGTTTCAGAGTGAGTCAGTCTAGGGCTAGGCTATACATCCCATGATTTAGGGTTGTGTTTCAGAGTGAGTCAGTCTAGGGCTAGGCTATATACATCCCATGGTTTAGGGCTGTGTTTCAGAGTGAGTCAGTCTAGGGCTAGGCTATATACATCCCATGGTTTAGGGTTGTGTTTCAGAGTGAGTCAGTCTAGGCTGAGCTATATACATCCCATGGTTTAGGGTTGTGTTTCAGAGTGAGTCAGTCTAGGGCTAGGCTATACATCCCATGGTTTAGGGCTGTGTTTCAGAGTGAGTCAGTCTAGAGGCTAGGCTATACATCCCATGGTTTAGGGTTGTGTTTCAGAGTGAGTTAGTCTAGGGCTAGAGCTATACATCCCATGGTTTAGGGTTGTGTTTCAGAGTGAGTCAGTCTAGAGGCTAGGCTATACATCCCATGGTTTAGGGTTGTGTTTCAGAGTGAGTCAGTCTAGGGCTAGGCTATACATCCCATGGTTTAGGGTTGTGTTTCAGAGTGAGTCAGTCTAGGGCTAGGCTATACATCCCATGATTTAGGGTTGTGTTTCAGAGTGAGTCAGTCTAGGGCTAGGCTATATACATCCCATGGTTTAGGGCTGTGTTTCAGAGTGAGTCAGTCTAGGGCTAGGCTATATACATCCCATGGTTTAGGGTTGTGTTTCAGAGTGAGTCAGTCTATGGCTAGGCTATACATCCCATGGTTTAGGGCTGTGTTTCAGAGTGAGTCAGTCTAGGGCTAGGCTATATACATCCCATGGTTTAGGGTTGTGTTTCAGAGTGAGTCAGTCTAGGGCTAGGCTATACATCCCATGGTTTAGGGCTGTCTTTCAGAGTGAGTCAGTCTAGGGCTAGGCTATACATCCCATGGTTTAGGGTTGTGTTTCAGAGTGAGTCAGTCTATGGCTAGGCTATACATCCCATGGTTTAGGGTTGTGTTTCAGAGTGAGTCAGTCTAGGGCTAGGCTATATACATCCCATGGTTTAGGGTTGTGTTTCAGAGTGAGTCAGTCTAGGGCTAGGCTATACATCCCATGGTTTAGGGCTGTGTTTCAGAGTGAGTCAGTCTAGGGCTAGGCTATACATCCCATGGTTTAGGGTTGTGTTTCAGAGTGAGTTAGTCTAGGGCTAGGCTATACATCCCATGGTTTAGGTTGTGTTTCAGAGTGAGTCAGTCTGAGGGCTAGGCTATACATCCCATGATTTAGGGTTGTGTTTCAGAGTGAGTCAGTCTAGGGCTAGGCTATATACATCCCATGGTTTAGGGCTGTGTTTCAGAGTGAGTCAGTCTAGGGCTAGGCTATACATCCCATGGTTTAGGGTTGTGTTTCAGAGTGAGTCAGTCTAGGGCTAGGCTATACATCCCATGGTTTAGGGTTGTGTTTCAGAGTGAGTCAGTCTAGGGCTAGGCTATACATCCCATGGTTTAGGGTTGTGTTTCAGAGTGAGTCAGTCTAGGGCTAGGCTATACATCCCATGGTTTAGGGTTGTGTTTCAGAGTGAGTCAGTCTAGGGCTAGGCTATATACATCCCATGGTTTAGGGTTGTGTTTCAGAGTGAGTCAGTCTAGGGCTAGGCTATACATCCCATGGTTTAGGGTTGTGTTTCAGAGTGAGTCAGTCTAGGGCTAGGCTATATACATCCCATGGTTTAGGGCTGTGTTTCAGAGTGAGTCAGTCTAGGGGCTAGGCTATACATCCCATGGTTTAGGGTTGTGTTTCAGAGTGAGTCAGTCTAGGGCTAGGCTATACATCCCATGGTTTAGGGTTGTGTTTCAGAGTGAGTCAGTCTAGGGCTAGGCTATACATCCCATGATTTAGGGTTGTGTTTCAGAGTAAGTCAGTCTAGGGCTAGGCTATATACATCCCATGGTTTAGGGCTGTGTTTCAGAGTGAGTCAGTCTAGGGCTAGGCTATACATCCCATGGTTTAGGGTTGTGTTTCAGAGTGAGTCAGTCTAGAGGCTAGGCTATACATCCCATGATTTAGGGTTGTGTTTCAGAGTGAGTCAGTCTAGGGCTAGGCTATATACATCCCATGGTTTAGGGCTGTGTTTCAGAGTGAGTCAGTCTAGGGCTAGGCTATACATCCCATGGTTTAGGGTTGTGTTTCAGAGTGAGTCAGTCTAGGGCTAGGCTATATACATCCCATGGTTTAGGGTTGTGTTTCAGAGTGAGTCAGTCTAGGGATAGGCTATATACATCCCATGGTTTAGGGCTGTTTCAGAGTGAGTCAGTCTAGGGCTAGGCTATACATCCCATGGTTTAGGGGTTCATAGTTCTATTTTGGGGTACTACTGTTTTTGCTGGAATGTTGTTGAAATATATTTGTCTCAGTTGTTTCCCTCTATTTTCTCTGACTGTTAAAACCTGTCTACTATTAAGTCCCAATGTGGCATAAACTATACACTCTTACAAAAAAAGGTTCCAAAACGGTTCTACAGGTGTCTCCATAGGATAACCCCTTTTGGTTCCAGGTAGGTTCCATCCTTTGAAGAACCTTTTTCAGTTCCAGGTAGAACCTTTTTGAGTTCCATGTAGAAGAGGGTTCTACCTGGAACCAAAAAGGGTTCTTCAAAGGATCATCCTATGGGGACTGCCGAAGAACCCTTTTAGGTTCTAGACAGCACCTTGGTTTCTAAGAGTGTACAAGCTATTATAATTATATGTTCACATCTTGTTTCAGTTAGTGCACTAACATGCAAACTCAGCAGATAGTTACTGTGGCCTGTTAGCCTGTGGCGCTAGAGTGGTTCAGAGTTTTTTTATGCCTCCTTCCTAGTGATACTGACTGTGTGGCTGTAGCATCATTAAGACTGGCCGCTTTCTTTACAGTTCAGCTCCGACTGTTAACAGGGCTGGCCTCTGACTCCAGGCTATGTGGCACTTTCCCAAAGCTCTCTCTCTCTTTCCCAAAAGCTCTCTCTCTCTCTCTCTCTCTCTCTCTCTCTCTCTCTCTCTCTCTCTCTCTCTCTCTCTCTCTCTCTCTCTCCTTTCTATCTCTCCCCCACCCTCTCATTAACCATGAGCACACATGGAAGTAATGAAGGTCTGAAATCAACAGGAGGCCTCCCAAGCCAAATACCTTGTTTTTGTAACCTTATCCCCCCCCCAGTTTCCCAGCCCTTCACTCACTACACCTCTAGAATGTGTGGAGGCAAAACAGGGTCTTCATATTCATAGATAGTCATGGACTCATGGTGGAGAGATGGCAACATTAATCAAGAAAATGTAGTTGGTGGGATAACTATTGTAAAAATGGTCAGTCAGTCAACGGAAGCACCAGTCTTGTATGAACTGTGACCTGAGTGATTTTCCACTGACTGACTGTCACTGACTGACTGACCCTGGCCATTGTTGGCATATCATGGTGGATCTGGCTCGAACAAAGCTCTTTAAGCAGCTGTGATTGTGCTCTTGTCATGGAGCCCAGTGGGGTATTTCTGATGCAGGGCAATACAGATACTGTATGCCTGGTATTTTTAGGGTAAGCATCACCCTCCAACTGAACTACTAGACCACTAACACCAACAAGGAACCTGTGTGATTGAAGGTGGATTTGAAGTATGACTAAGACTGTTCTAACCATTCCCCCATCCCTCCGTCCCTCTGTCCCCAGGTACAGCAGTATTTCTCCAGTCTTCCGGAGGACAAGGTCCCCTACGTCAACAGTCCTGGAGAGAAACACAGGATCAGACAGCTGCTCTACCAGCTGCCGCCTCATGACAATGAGGTAAGAACTGAACCCAGGACAGAGAGCTAATATACTGGGTCTGCTCTACCAGCTGTCCCCTCATGACAATGAGGTAAGAACTGAACCCAGGACAGAGAGTTCATCTACTGGGTCTGCACTACCTCATGACAATGAGGTAAGAACTGAACCTAGATCAGAGAGTTAATCTACTGGGTCTGCTCTACCAGCTGCTGCCTCATGACAATGAGGTAAGAACTGAACCCAGGACAGAGAGTTCATCTACTGGGTCTGCTCTACCTCATGACAATGAGGTAAGAACTGAACCCAGGACAGAGAGCTAATCTGCTGGGTCTGCTCTACCAGCTGCCCCCTCATGACAATGAGGTAAGAACTGAACCCAGGACAGAGAGTTCATCTACTGGGTCTGCTCTACCTCATGACAATGAGGTAAGAACTGAACCCAGGACAGAGAGCTAATCTACTGGGTCTGCTCTACCAGCGGCCCCCTCATGACAATGAGGTAAGAACTGAAACCAGAACAGAGAGATAATCTATTGGGTCTGTATTCACATAGTCTCGGTTAACCCAGAACTAAAGTCTCAGGTAATGGGTCAGCTGCTCGATTAGGTTCTGGGTCATACGTGTTAAGGGAAGGAATATAGAGATGCTAGAATGAGGAAGTGAACTGGAACGAGGAGCTGGTCCCAGATCTGAATGTGCTTCACCCAGACAGTGACAGTCAGCGGAGATGGCTTTAACCACACAGATCTAGGATCAGGCCAGGTTAATGCTGACTAAAGAATGTCACCTCGTCACAGTGGAGGTATTCTAGTAAAGACAAACCACTCAGATCGTCTACTACAATCGCCATAGTAACACAACCGGATCCTTGTAATGTCTTTCTAGATTGGAAGCCAGCACTCCTTGGACCCACATTGTAACCCACCCCTTTAGTCAGCCCAGTTTACACAGGGAGATCTGTCGAGGGGCTATGTGGGGCTATCACAGAGGGCATCTTTGACTGCTCTGCTCCCGTCCTGTAGGTGGGCAGGCGTTTGTTCCTTGGAACAATAAAGCGTCTGACTGAGTGACTTTATGATGTTTGCTGCCAGGCTCAGAGCAGAGGGGCATTCTGCAGCAGGGGAGAAGGGGAGATTCCAGGCATAGCTGTGGTTTACAAGGCCTCCTTAAAGTAGGGCACACACGCAGCCACACGGGCGCGGGAGCACACACACACACCAGAGAACGTTTAGAGAGCGGCGCTCCGAGGGCTCTCGTTGTGCACCAGCGTTGTTTACTGTTGTTCGGGAACCACAAGGTCTATTGTTGGTTGTTAGTCTTCCGCTCGTTTTTATTTATCTGTGTGGTAATTGTCTGCTCTAAAAATCAGGCTTGATGTGTGTACGTTCATGCCATCCATGGGGCGAGCCTCGAGGGGAACATGCTTTCTTCCATAACATAACCATAAAATACATCTGTGGTGGAAGCAGTGAGGGTTTTCAATGTGAAGGTTTTATCTGTTGGGTAAAAACTGAGTTGGTGTTTTTTTTCTCTCTCTCTCTCCCCATCTCTCTCTCTCTCCCCATCTCTCTTTCTCTCCCCATCTCTCTTTCTCTCCCCATCTCTCTCTCTCTCCCCATCTCTCTCTCTCTCCCCATCTCTCTCTCTCTCCCCATCTCTCTTTCTCTCCCCATCTCTCTTTCTCTCCCCATCTCTCTCTCTCTCCCCATCTCTCTCTCTCTCCCCATCTCTCTTTCTCTCCCCATCTCTCTTTCTCTCCCCATCTCTCTCTCTCTCCCCATCTCTCTCTCTCTCCCCATCTCTCTCTCTCTCCCCATATCTTTCTCCATATCTCTCTCTCATCTCCCTCCCTCCCTCCCTCCCTCCCTCCCTCCCAGGTGCGGTACTGCCACTCTCTCAGTGAGGAGGAGAAGAGGGAGCTCCACATGTTCAGTGTCCAGAGAAAGAGAGAGGCTCTGGGGAGAGGAACCCCCAGGATGCTCCCCCGAGCCCTGCAGCACACCCTCTGTGAACATGTACGTTCACATACACACACACACACACACACACACACACGTTCGCACACGTGCGCACCCACCCACACTGCGAGTACAAACTGTATTGCCATCTTATAAAACATTTCTATACAAGTCTGGGAGGCGAGAAAGAAAATCTCTCCCAAATGACGTTAAAGCCAGTAAATATGTCTCTCCCTTCCTCATTTCTTCTCCCTCCTGAAGCTCTTCCTGCTAGGCAGAGCAGGAAACGACAACAAGCTAACGACTCAGGGCAGTACGTTAGTTGTTTATTTAAAGACTTACCGACCCCCTTTGGCCTCGCTCTGTTCTATTCTAAACGTACGTCCCAAATGGCATCCTATTCACTACATAGTGTACTACTTTTGACCAGGGCCCATAGTGCACTATTTCCCTATGTAGGGAATAGGGTGCCATTTCGGACGCAACCTAAAGCTCGAGTGATAATGTGAGGATTTAATCAAGGGCAGAGTCTGTCTCATTAACAACTAACCGCTCAGAGGGAGCAGAGAGGAGGAAGTGTGGACATTAGGAGCTTGCGCTCAACCCGAGCGTGGAAATTATTTCAGCAAAAAGAATGGGCCCAATTTCCTGCAGTCAAAAATAAATGTTAACAGCGTGTTGCGTTCATATCAACTGTACTACTGGTCAGTAGGCACCCATTAACCCAGTGCTCTACAGACTGTACAATAGATCTCTCTCTCTCTCTCTCTCTCTCTCTCTCTCTCTCTCTCTCTCTCTCTCTCTCTCTCTCTCTCTCTCTCTCTCTCTATTCAAAGGGCTTTTTGGAATGGGAAACATGTTTATACTGCCAAAGCTTGTGAATAAAATTGATCACAGTTTGGCTTGTTGAAGGCTTTCAAATCCTGTTTAAAAATACTTAGGGGTGTACAATAGATTTTAAACCCGGATTTAAAAGGCACATACCATAAGTCCATTTAGCCTTTCTGATCACTGTGGACTAGTGACCACATCCTATTAGACTAGTGACCACATCCTATTAGACTAGTGACCACATCCTATTAGACTAGTGACTGACATGTTGTAAAGGCATGGCTGGTTTGAGTGGCTGAGTACTGGCATGTTGAAAAGGCATGGCTGGTTTGAGTGGCTGAGTACTGGCATGTTGTAAAGGCATGGCTGGTTTGAGTGGCTGAGTACTGGCATGTTGAAAAGGCATGGCTGGTTTGAGTGGCTGAGTACTGGCATGTTGTAAAGGCATGGCTGGTTTGAATGGCTGAGTACTGGCATGTTGAAAAGGCATGGCTGGTTTGAGTGGCTGAGTACTGGCATGTTGTAAAGGCATGGCTGGTTTGAGTGACTGAGTACTGGCATGTTGTAAAGGCATGGCTGGTTTGAGTGACTGAGTACTGGCATGTTGTAAATGACATAATACCCCCGAGGAAGAACAGGGAGGGAGACGGTATTCCCTCTGGACACCACCCATACACACAGAGAGACAGAGAGACAGAGAGAGAGAGAGAGAGAGAGAGAGAGAGAGAGAGAGAGAGACTCACCACAAAGCGGCGTGGCTTTGCCTATAGCTGTAGTTTTGATTGCCGTACCTTCAGGGGACACACGACACCCCGGATTCCAAGGCCGATGGTGGCTTGGTAATAATGGACAACAGCTGTGAGTGGTGTCCTGTGGCCCTAGTGCTCAGACCTGGGTTCAAATAGTATTCTAAATAATTTCAAATACTTTAGCCTGGCTTGATTGAGCTAGCCTAGTGCAATGGGACCACTGCCCATCTGCCACTCTAGGCAGGTTAAGCAATTAAAGTATTTTAAAGATTTCTAATAGTATTTGAACCAAGGTCTGGCAGTGATTATTTAAAGACTGATGACTGTATGTTCAGACATGCTCTGGTGAGCTTTCTGGAGTCATATGATCTGGAGGGATGAGGCTATAGTATAGTGTTTGGTTTTACTTAAACAAATACAGAAAAAAACAACACAGACACAAGGACACAAACGTAACAATTTACTCATTCATTGGTGTTTTGTGTGGACTGAAACATTGCTTGACATGACTCAGGGATCCATTCTGTTTTGCTGGCAACTTAATTAAGCAATAAATTAAGCAACACGCTTGTTGATATCTTTTGCACGTCACATGGTCCCAGATCAGTTTGTGCTGTCTTGCCAACTCTTAGAATCATTGTCACATGACTGGCACAAACAGATCTGGGAACAGGCTATGTATACCCTGCTTCTTCAATGATACTCCATTGTTCTCCATATAAATGTTTTGTGATGTTGTTTTATCCCCAGTGTGGCCAGGGCATCCATGGAGGAGAGATGGCCATCTTTGCGTCGCGGGCGGGTCCGGGGCCATGCTGGCACCCAGCATGCTTTGCGTGCGCCACGTGTCAGGAGCTGCTGGTAGACCTTATCTACTTCCACCAGGATGGAAAGATTCACTGTGGACGGCACCACGCTGAGCTGCTGAAACCACGATGCTCAGCCTGCGATGAGGTGAGATCACTGTGTGTGTGATCATTAACCTGTGATGAGGTTAACTCATTGCAGACATGAAACATTGAAGTGTTTGGCTTGAAACAATGGCATACTTCTTTTCAACATACAAATCAAATCAAATTTTATTTGTCACATACACATGGTTAGCAGATGTTAATGCGAGTGTAGCGAAATGCTTGTGCTTCTAGTTCCGACCATGCAGTAGTATCTAACAAGTAATCTAACAAATTCACAACTACCACCTTATACACACAAGAGTAAAGGAATGAATACGAGTATGTACATATAAATATATGGATGAGTGATGGCTGACCAGCATGGGCAAGATGCAGTAGATGGTATGGAGTACAGTATATACATATATGAGATGAGTAATGTAGGATATGTAAACATTATATAAATGGCATTGTTTAAAGTGGCTAGTGATACATTTATTCCATTCAATTATAATTATTAAAGTGGCTAGAGATTTGGGTCGATAGCCGAACGGCATAGGCAAGATTCAGTAGATGGTTTAGAGTACAGTGTATACATTTGATATGAGTATGTCGGATATGTAAACATTATATACAAAATTATTTAAAGTGGCTAGTGATACATTTGTTACATCCAATTCCTATGTTTTAAGTGGCTAGAGATTTAAGTCAGTATGTTAACTTAAAACTTTCCACCTTCTCCACTACTGTCCCCTCGATGTGGATAGGGGGGTGCTCCCTCTCCTGTTTCCTGAAGTCCACGATCATCTCCTTTGTTTTGTTGACATTGAGTGAGAGGTTATTTTCCTGACACCACACTCCGAGGGCCCTCACCTCCTCCCTGTAGGCCGTCTCGTCGTTGTTGGTAATCAAGCCTACCACTGTAGTGTCGTCAGCAAACTTGATGATTGAGTTGGATGCATGCTTGGCCACGCAGTCATGGGTAAACAGGGAGTACAGGAGAGGGCTGAGAACGCAGCCTTGTGGGGCCCCAGTGTTGAGGATCAGCGGGGTGGAGATGTTGTTTCCTACCCTCACCACCTGGGGCCGGCCCGTCAGGAAGTGACTCTACTTTGTCTCTATATTGACGCTTAGCTTGTTTGATTGCCTTGCGGAGGGAATAGCTACACTGTTTGTATTCAGTCATGTTTCCGGTCGCCTTACCCTGGTTAAAAGCAGTGGTTCGCGCTTTCAGTTTTGCGCGAATGCTGCCATCAATCCACGGTTCCTGGTTGGGGAAGGTTTTAATATTTGCTATGGGTACAACACCACCAATGCACTTGCTAATAAACTCGCTCACCGAATCAGCGTATACATCAATGTTGTTGTCCGACGCTATCCGGAACATATCCCAGTCCACGTGCTCAAAGCAGTCTTGCAGCATGGAATCGGATTGGTCGGACCAGCGTTGAACAGAAACAGGCAAAGTGCTTCATGTGCCAGCGTTGTTTATTCCCCCTCAGATAATTTTTTCTGACGAGTGCACGGAGGCCGAGGGACGTCACTGGCACATGAACCACTTTGCCTGTTTCGAGTGTGAGATGGTGCTCGGCGGTCAGCGATACATCATGAAAGATGGCCGCCCCTACTGCTGCGGCTGCTTCGAGTCTCTGTACGCGGAGTACTGTGAAGCCTGCGGGGAGAATATAGGTGAGTCAATATCTCTGGTTCATATGTGGTCAATCTATGCCTGATTACTGGAATAAATAAAGAGTTGTTGACATAATGTGTAGCCTGTTGCTGAAGCCCTTTAGAGATGTTGCTCTACATTCACCACCTCTCCCTCTCTTCCCTCCATTCCTCTCTTCTTGCCTCCACCAGGAGTGGACCACGCCCAGATGACCTACGAGGGTGTCCACTGGCACGCTACGGACACGTGTTTCTGCTGTGCCCAGTGTAAGAGCTCACTGCTGGGCTGTCCCTTCCTGCCCAAGCAGGGCCGTATCTACTGCTCCAAGGCCTGCAGCCTGGGAGAGGACGTCTACGCCTCAGACTCCTCCGACTCGGTCTTCCAGTCAGCCGGCTCTCGTGAATCCCGCCAGAGCCACATGGGCATGAGCAGCCACCCGGTGACTGAACAGTGGAGGCAGTCCCAGCTCTTTAACCCGGTTGCAGTGGCGGACTATAACAAAACTCCTAGTCTATATGGAGATAGAGGGGACAGGGATATGGATATTGTGGGGCAAAAGCTGTCCCATATGGGCTTCACTGAGGAGCGCACCTGGAGGGACCGAGAGGACGCTCCGGAGGATCCAGAGGAGTGGGCCGAACACGAGGACTACATGACACAGCTCCTGCTCAAGTTCGGGGACCGCGCCGGGGTGTTCCAGACGCAGCCTTCAGAGGAACCCAGCACCAGTAGGTCAGCCGAACCCTGGCTGAAGCCTGAGACTAAACCGGCCTCCACCACCACCAGTCCCACAAACCAGAGCCACAGTCACCTGCCTGAGATGTACTGGGCCCAGTCCCAG
This sequence comes from Brachymystax lenok tsinlingensis, assembly GCA_030435695.1. Taxonomy (NCBI): domain Eukaryota; kingdom Metazoa; phylum Chordata; class Actinopteri; order Salmoniformes; family Salmonidae; genus Brachymystax; species Brachymystax lenok. The sequence continues at coordinate 21,359,339 of CM059783.1, read as the reverse complement.
GATGGGCTGATCAGTAAGAAGCACCTGCCTGAGATGTACTGGGCACAGTCCCAAGACGGGCTTGGGGATTCAGCTTACGGAAGCCACCCGGGCCCTGCTAGTTCCAGAAAGATCCATGATCTAGAGCTGGACCAGGGGCTGATGGACCAGAGGGTTAGCGCTGGGGGAGCAGGGTTATGGATGATGGACCCCAGGCAGTGGTGTGAAGACTCTCTAGAGTGTATCACAGACGAGCTGAGGAAGACTGAGCACAGTGTCGGAGACTCCATGGACTCTCTAGCCCTCTCTAACATCACTGGTAAGAGTTCATATCACATGCGCTTCCTTGTTTACTGTAAAACAGTGTTTGTTGAACTTCTGGTGAAAGTAGTCTGGTAAAGGTAGTCGGCGATCAGTTCTTAGTTCCAGTGTAATAATGAAGATTTAAATGGAACAGGAAAATATAGAATAAAAAAGCCATGAAACAAAGTAGCTACAGTAATTAGCTACAGTAAAGAACTCTTGTTTTCCTGCTTCTTTCTCGAGTAACACAACTTTATATTGTCCTGTCCTCCCAGGTGCTTCAGCGGACGGAGACAGTAAGGAGGGCCAGATCCTCTACTCCATCCACAACCTGCTGGACCCAGAAGACTGTGAGAAGATGAGCATCATGGGCACCCTCAACTCCTCCATGCTCCACCTCAGCGCCAACTCTCTGGATCACCAGGAGGGGTCAGCAGACCAGGAGGAGGTAGAGGAGGTGCGGAGGGGGGCGCAGAGGGTACAGGGGCCGGTGTCTCTGCCCCTCCCTCCTAAACAGGAGGTGCCACCACCTCACCTTCAACTGCCAGTGTTGAGGAGGAGCAGGTCCCAGTCCACACGGCCACCTGGCCAGCAGATGGTCAAGTTCTCTGAGGACACGGTGGATAACGGGTCTTACCAGAACCTGGCGGTGCGTCAGCCTCCTCAGAGTGAGAGGACGCGTCGGAGGGTGTACCACCACGAGGACACCGAAAGGCCACGCCGGCACCACCATGGCCGCCACCGCAGAGCCCGCTCGGACAACGCTCTTAACCTCCTGCCTAAGGAACGGGTGCAGAGGCCCTACGAGGGACATGGTCTGAGTTCCCTTCAGGAACACCACGCGGCCCTCTTCATCCAACCTGGCCCTGGTGCTCACAGGCCGCCACCCTATCCCCACACCACCTCGGACTACTCCCTCCAGGCTCGGGGCGACCGGGATCGCGACCGCTTCCTAGGCGGCCTGTACGCTGACGAGGAAGACTGGTGCTCCACCTGCTCCTCTTCTTCTTCAGACTCTGAGGAGGAAGGTTACTTCCTGGGGCAGCTCATTCCCCAGCCCAGGGTTCCTAGCAAGTATCAATACTACACTGAGGACTTCCCAACACGCGTTACGGCCATGTCGCCCAACGACTCACGGACTAAATCCAGAAAGAAGGGTCACAGAGGCAAGAATTGCATCATTTCATAATCTAGATGTAAATTCTCTGTTCTACTTCCAGCACTAATAATTTGTGGACATGTGAGGACCAGTTCTTTGTAGTTCAACTTGCTGGACATAATATTGGACAAAACATTGGACTTCTTATTATGGGTCATGTCTAACACTCAAACCATGCCAGAAGACTTAAAAAAAAAAAAGAAATACATTTTATCCTTTTCTTTTTATAAAATTCACCAAAAAACACATGTTTTTTTACAACATTGAAAATATTCCAGCAAAACTATTGTGTGCATTAAATGGCAATTAATGCACTATTGTTATTCCTGACAGGGAGAGAGGAATAGTTAGTAAAGTAGACTTCTAGAGACTAACCAACATAATTATTTAATAGTACAAAATATGAATGTATATATTAAGTTAAAATGTTAATACTGGTATTTTTATATCCCTGAGTTATAACTAAGATTTTTCTGGTTTTGATGTAAACAAAGTTGGCGTAGGGAGGCGGGACAAGCTGTTGTCGTAGTAACAAGCAGAGCTATTTTGCACGCATCACTTGTCAATCAATCAAGGCTTTACAAAAAAACAAACCAACTGTTGCCAGGATACAAACCATCTGCTTACTCAAATCAAAGTGCCATAATATCTGGTTTCTGGTAACAATTTACTGTTTCTGGTAGGCTAACAATTAACAGTTTCTGGTAACATTTTACATGAAGTTACTCTTAAACCTCTCAACATCAATGTAAAGTGATAAGTCTTTCCTGTATTCCAATGTTTATTCTCTAACACGCTTGTCCCTCAGGGTGTAAAATACAATGTAAAACCAACCTGTCAAGACTCAGTTACATTACAGAGGTATTCTCAAGACATGCCCTTTATTCAGTGCAGGTCATTATACCATGAATACTGAACTGTAATGTAAAGAAGCTTTTAATAAATATTCTTACCAAACGTTTCAGAAAATGTTTCAGTTTTTCATATGTAGTAGAATAATTGATTTGATAGTGTTTTTGGACAAAGTAAATATTCAAATATACAATGCAAATAACTTGGTGTTCAAGCAGTGCACCTAAACCAAACACTGACCCACAAAGTACCATCAGATGGCACCAAACCTGATATGCGAATGGTAGATACTACACATAGTCTACTACTCCATTTACATAATAAAAAACATCTTTATTATTGTTCTACTCAAAAAAATCTTTTAAATCCCAAATCATCAAAGACGTGTCAGTTCCACATATAGAAAGCAGAGTTGAGCATCTGACATTTTTAAAGTGTTCTCTTCTTCTCCTCCCAGAGACGATCAGCACTGGTGGTGAATACAACATTCTGTCAGGAAACACAACATGTAATCACACATAACAGGCCAGTGCCATACCGGCTGAAGTAGAACATAGAGTAACACATTTTACATACAAAAGAAAAAAAGAGAGAACATGTATATTCTCAGACCATACAAGACTTTACACAAGTAGCACAATCCTACTCCCAGGCAGTAGCACCAAAAGTCTTACTTCAGCTGCTGCAATCTCAAATCAAATGTACCTAGCAGAAAGAGTTCATAAAACAAGGCTTTCTTTTTCAATGGACTCTTACAGTACCAGTCAAAAGTTTGGACACACCTACTCATTCAGGGATTTTCTTTATTTTTGCTATTTTCTACCTGGTAGAATAATAGCAAAGACAACAAAACTATGAAATCATGTAGTAATTATGTAGTAACCAAAAAAGGGTTAAACCAAGAGTGTGCAAAGCTGTCAAGGCAAAGGTTGGCTACTTTGAAGAATCGCAAATATAAAATATATTTTGATTTGTTTAACACTTTTTTGATTGCTACATGATTTCATAGTTTTGATGTCTTCACTATTATTCTACAATGTAGAAAATTGTAAAAATAAAGAAAAACCCTTGAATGAGTAGGTGTGTCCAAACCTTTGACTGGTACTGTACTTGCAGAGGATTGTTTGTGGTACCAGTGGATAATGACCTATAAAACACATCATCATTAGATTACCCGTTTAGTAAAAACACTGATGACCGTTCCCTATGGTTACACTGGTTAACAACAGTTTTAAAAATCAGTAAATCCCAGATGAACTATTAGCCTAAATTGACATACCAGTTCTACTAGTTAAGGACATTGTAGAACCAATACCTCATTGGGTGGTGAGGAAGTAGCTGAACATGACTTTGAACACTGTTTTTGACAACATTGACTAATTAATGCTGGACATTATCAGTACATGTGGTGCATGTCTGGCCTGAAACCCAGAAAAATGGGAAAACATGGGGCCAATACCGCTCAAGATATCCATAGTCTTAACACATGGCAGATCCCTGGGAGTCCTGCCCTCACTGTATGCCCAAACTGGAGGCCCAACAATAAGACTGGACCTGATTGGCTCCCTTACAGTAAGATAGGACGCGATTGGATGTCTGTCTCAGATGGAGGATTCCGGTTGCTGTACGACCTCAATCACCTCATCCAGATCGGAGATGAAGTGCTTGAGGTCGTCAAGGCAACGCTCCCTGATCTCTCCCAGGTTCTCTCGGAGTGGAGTATGCAGCTGCTTCTCTAGACTGGCGTCCTTAGCAACCAGCATCTTCACGACCATGCCAAACGTCTCACAGTCCTGCCGGTACACCTGGAAAACAACACAACATCAGAAACAGGAGCCAATAACACTTCATTTTGGTCATTGAGCAGATGCTCTTATTTCAGTCTAATACAACAATCACAATACAACATGATCAACAAGTAGTGAACATCTTTTCCCATCAACTACAGAACTAGAACACATGAACAGTGCTAGCTCTTTAGAGATGAGGAACATCTCCCTTGGAATATGAGGGTTTGGTTTGAAAAACGATTTCCTGATGAGCCCAGAGCTAGCTCCCGTCTAGGTGCTCGTTCAATAGTCCTGCTAAGGTAGAAGAGAACACTGTAGTGTGAACACATAGACCCAGGTCTTCTGGCTAGCTCTTGGCTAGCCTGGCCCCAGAGCCAATAAAAACCCAGTAAAGTAGAGGAGTTGAGGCTCTAGGGCTTGTAACAGGTGTGAGGGGAACAATGAGAGGAGAGGTGTTAAAACTTTGATGAGAACTGCTGACCCACACCTAGTCTTCAATGCCTCACACAGAACAAATATACTGCTGATGTCAGACCATAGTGCACAGTCTAATGATTTGATCAGAGGAGGATTGGTGAATCTTATCTAAAATGAATTCAATCCAACATCAACAATTGGATTACAAGAGCTAAATAAAAGAAGACCTTAAATCTGTAATCTTTCCCATCATGATAAATCACAAATTGAAACGTGCACGGACAAGGAAAGATTTAAATAACGGAGGGAAAACACCAAGAGAAGACTGTTGAACTGTCATTAAGATGAAAAACAGTCCACCCCATTGCCCCAGGGTGACACCTGGGAAAGGTTCTCACCATAAATATTCAGGAGAGAGAAAAGTGGAAAAGTGGCCTGTTTAGAATTGTGACCTACTACAGACCAACATGAGAGCAGAGAATACATGCAGTCAAGATCATTATGGACATTCCAACATGGTCCACTCACTAGGCCTTTGATACCACACCCTGACAGCGCTCCACTGCATACTTTCAGATGTCTCAGACAGCACAGGGCTGTGCCGTCCAGAGTAGTTTAGCTTCCAGCTACAGTCCTTTCCCCCAGGGCCTCAGTCTCTGAAGCTATAAGAGGTGAGTCACTGCCAGGCCTTTAGGAAACTAACACAGACCCCTCTCTCCCTCTCCCTCTCTCTCCCTCTCCCTCTCCCTCTCTCCCTCCCTCCCTCCCTCGGAAACATGATAATAAAGAAGTGGAATAAACAAAAAATGTACAGTAAGCATTACTCACAAAAGTTCCAAAATAATAGACATTACAAAATGTCATATGTGCAAATAGTTAAAGTACCGGGAAAATAAACAAACATAAATCTGGGTTGTATTTACAATGGTGTTTGTTCTTCACTGGTTGCCCTTTTCTTGTGGCAACAGGTCACAAATCTTGCTGCTGTGATGGCACACTGTGGTATTTAACCCAATAGATATGGGAGTTTAACAAAACATACTTAAAAAAAAATTCTTTGTGGATCTATGTAATCATCTCTCTCTCTCCTCTACGGGCTCCTGTCCTGTGTGAACAGTGAGATGAACTATCACTAATCTTCTCTTTGTGCTACACTGGGTTCAAATGCCTTCGCTTTCATTTTTCTATGTATATCTTTTACTGCTCTAGTGATATAAGTATTGTTTGGATAACCTTATTTACTATTTATTATGGATTGATTTGTATTTAATTTTGTTCCACTCTTTAAGTGAGGTGCAGTGCAGAGAACACCGGAAGAAGAACTACCACAGCAAAGTATTGTCATGTTCGATTATGGGACAATTGATCTCACAAGGGACGGGTTTCCAACTGGCTATTTGACACACGGAAATAAAATGTCATTCATTCACTAATGCTCATGCTGGAGTTGAAGACAAACCACAGCTGAGTTTGGCTGGGCAGGAATGCGAAGGTTGGGTTGGGGGGGCCAGATGAGGACATCTAAGCCGGGTTACAGTCAGGATGCATCCCAAATGGCACCCTATTCCCTATATAGTGCACTACTTTAGACCAGGGCCCATAGGGCCATGTAGGGAACAGGGTGCCATTTGGGACACAGACTCAGTCCTCCACCTAACACCATTAACAGTTGCTACTGTACTGCTAGGCATTTTCACTTCCAGGCTATTTTTAGCCAATCACAATGTTGCTGGCGTGGACTAGAGCCAGGCTATGTAAGGAAGGCATAGGCCATGATAATGAAATCACATGAAACCTCTAATGGCTATGATATCATATGTATGTTGATCAAGAGCCGTACCCATTCATACACGTACATACACCATGAGCGGTTTAGATTCATTGGTAGGCTATACTGTACAGAATTAAGTTGTTTATAACAGGAGGACCCAATCAGTCCAAAGCAGGAAGTACCATGGTCTAACTCCTAACAAACGCTTACACTGCATTTCCACATACTTCCTGTGCGACCCTTGACCCCGTTACCCAATCAAGGAGGAAGTTGCTCTTGACCACTGGAGGTGTGGGTGGCTGTGGGTTTGGGTCCTGATGAATAGGCCCTATGGAGGCTGGATGCCACCCATGCCTTTCTGCCTTTCAACCACTCCATGGCACCTAAGCTGGTAGCTCTGCCAAAGTCAGCAACATATATATTTCTTATCTTCCTGCTCATCTACAGTGAGAAAGCCATGGAGGTGGAATTTAGTCCAATTTCACTTAGCTACACAAACACAGTAGGCTATATGGGACGACAGGTGATATGTGAAAAAGGTAGAGGTTTGAGGCAGCCAGTGTAGGCTAAGTGTACAATGGAAGAGATGGCTAGACCAGATTGTGGAGGGAAAATAAACATCTCACTCTCTGTGTGTGTGTGTGTGTGTGTGTGTGTGTGTGTGTGTGTGTTGTGTGTGTGGTTGGCATCTGGTTGCCACTTGTTGAGCGGCTAACCATTACTGCAGTGGAGGGCCCCACTTCACAGACCTTTCTAATGTGAAATAAGGGGTTTGTTTCTAACCATTACTGCAGTGGAGAGCCCCACTTCACAGACCTTTCTAATGTGAAATAAGGGGGTTGTTTCTAACCATTACTGCAGTGGAGAGCCCCACTTCACAGACCTTTCTAATGTGAAATAAGAGGGTTGTTTCTAACCATTACTGCAGTGGAGAGCCCCACTTCACAGACCTTTCTAATGTGAAATAAGGGGGTTGTTTCTAACCATTACTGCAGTGGAGAGCCCCACTTCACAGACCTTTCTAATGTGAAATAAGGGGGTTGTTTCTTGAAAGGCTTCCATGCTGGGTCACTTAACGATGCATGATCTGAGGCCCTAAACACAACACTTCAATCACATGATGTGGAAAAGAGCAGCAAGGTGAAACCTCAGAGGAAATCAACAGATGTTGTTGAGGGAGACCCAGTGCTCTCAGGAATAGCTTCTCTAAAGCAATGCTTCTTTATGCAGATAGAAACAGGTTTGAACAATTTAAAATACTGCTTTGGGATGTGTCTTAAGTGTTATCTGACAGCTTAGGCCAGCACATCACATCAAATACAAGCCTAGGCTTCAACCACACAAAAATGAGCTTTATATAGCTAAATCTTAGTTTGCAGTGAGGACAAGACATACTACGCTTCAATAATCAATGTGGCTATGATATTGCTTTCAACATAAAATCGTATTATTAATTTAATGCTAGATGTGTTCTGACTAGACCTAGAGGAGAGCTGACCAGATGTGTTCTGACTAGACCTAGAGGAGAGCTGACCAGATGTGTTCTGACTAGACCTAGAGGAGAGCTGACCAGATGTGTTCTGACTAGACCTAGAGGAGAGCTGACCAGATGTGTTCTGACTAGACCTAGAGGAGAGCTATGTTTAACAGCAGCATCCTTACTATGGCCCCCTCAAACATACAAACATACCTTTTTTTTCTCTGAGGGAAGAGGGCATCAAATGGCTGTTGTAAGGGTCATGCTCTGAGGTGCAGCTCCACGGAAGGGCTGTGTGTGTGTGTTAGCGCTCTACCCCAGGAGGACACTATCTCAGGTTTAATGAGCTCAGTAAAACAGCAGAGATGGCCTTCATTAGCTCACTGGGAGCATAGGACAACACACACACACCTCAGGTGCATTCTATCCCACCCCTTCACTGCATTTTCATTCTCAAATTGAAAAGGCCTTTTTCTGGATCGTACGTCTGCTGTGCAGGGATAGAACGAGTAAGGAACAGTTAAGACCTGCGGGTAAACCGTGGGTGAGTTGGGCTGAGCTAGGATGGGTGGTGGTAGGCTGGGTGGTGGTATATAAACAGGGGCTGAAATAGGCTGGTGGTACATAAACCTGGGCTGAACTAGCCTGGATGGTGGCATATAAACCTGGGCTGAACTAGCCTGGATGGTGGTATATAAACCAGGCTGAACTAGGCTGGCTCTGGTATATAAAACCTTGGCTGAACTAGGCTGGTAGTGGTGGTATATAAGCCTGGGCTGAACTAGGCTGTAGTGGTGGTATATAAACCTGGGCTGAACTAGGCTGGTAGTGGTGGTATATAAACCTGGGCTGAACTAGGCTGGTAGTGGTTGTATATAAACCTGGGCTGAACTAGGCTGGTAGTGGTGGTGGTGGTGGTGGTGGTATATAGGCCTGGGCTGAACTAGGCTGGTAGTGGTAGTGGTGGTATATAAGCCTGGGCTGAACTAGGCTGTAGTGGTGGTATATAAACCTGGGCTGAACTAGGCTGGTAGTGGTGGTATATAAACCTGGGCTGAACTAGGCTGGTAGTGGTTGTGGTGGTATATAAACCTGGGCTGAACTAGGCTGGTAGTGGTTGTGGTGGTATATAAACCTGGGCTGAACTAGGCTGGTAGTGGTATATAAGCCTGGGCTGAACTAGGCTGTAGTGGTGGTATATAAACCTGGGCTGAACTAGGCTGGTAGTGGTGGTATATAAACCTGGGCTGAACTAGGCTGGTAGTGGTGGTATATAAACCTGGGCTGAACTAGGCTGGTGGTATATAAAGTAATGCAGGAGGGTGCCAGGGTACTAGCTACAGAAACACACTGATATGAAACCATGACTCAGCCCAGGAGTTTCTCCTGCTTCAGATAACAGGATAAATTCCACTAATGTTTTTCAAGCTTTTCCTGACCACATGACCTGATTGTCTCTTAAGACTTTGTATAAAACAGTGTGTCCATGTATTATCATTCATATGATAAATAAATTGAAGCGTGAATGTGGTCTACCCACGCCAGAGACGTGGCTGTGTTGGGTACCTTCTCTATTTCCCGGGCCTTGGCTCCGATGGCCAGCGCTCGGCGCTCCTGGAAGTCATCCTGGGTCTTATCGATGGGAGGCAGGCCCTCCTCACGGTCCCCCTCCAGGATATGAGCCTCCTCCTGGGGAGAGAGAGAGAGTGATGGTGGCCTGGTCACTCTGCTGTCTGAAAGAAGGATTTCTGATTCATCCTTAGCTTAGTTCATTTTATATTCATTGATTTCATTATTATCCAAGTGTCAATTTTAAATGTTCAATACAAGACAAAAACCTAACTTTTTTAAAGCATAAAGTCCGTCTGCATTGTCCACTCTGCTGTCAATGCCAGTGAATCGATATGGGTGATCAATGCCAGTGAATCGATACAGTGCTCTGGTCAGTATCTAAGCGGAGTGTTCCCTCCTTTTAGGGCTCAGCTAGACTGCATCATGGGAAAAGTTTAAATAACCCTAACAAAGAAATAGCCAAAACAAAATTAGATGTTTGCATTGCATTAAGTAATGTGATTAAATCACATAGCAGAGCTCCAATTACTTTATTGAGAGAGACAGAGAGATCAGCCAGCCAAGCAGCATTATCCCTCCCTCTCCACCGGGTATAACAGTCTGGCCCCACAGTGCTGGCCACAGCCGCATGTGTCAGAGACTAAGACAGGGAGAAACCAGGAGAAAACGAGGCCAACTTAGATCATTGCTTCTACACTGCTGGATCTCTCCATCTCTCTCTTTCTACCCCTCTCCATCGCTCAGTCCTCATTTCCTATTGTTCTTTAAGGGGCTAGCTAGGGGACTGGGGATACAGAGAGCTGGCTACGCTTGATTAAACATTCTGGAGAGAGGAAGCAAGTTAGAGAGTCAAGTTGCATTAGTGACCCTACATCATTCAAAAATAAGAAAAATATATGAAAACGGGGATCACAAAGCCAAGCGTGGGGGGCAACCAGGAAGAGAGAGAGGGGCTCTAAAAAAGATCTGATGTGATTGGCCAAAATACCAATTATTGGAAAAAATATCAGAATTGGGCTGCCTGTGACTTTCTCTCTCCCAGTCCCACATCAATGTCCAGCCTTTAAGAACACATCATGAAGACACCCTAAACATCCCAGATCTGTATAAGCCTGAGCAGTTACCCTGGGAGACATGGTGACTGTGTGTGTCTGTTCTCCTAAGGATAACTCCCAAAAGCAAGAGTGTTTGTTGAAACTATACAGTCTCCATTAAAATGAGTTTACTAATGGCAGAGCTCTTTGATCTTGGCTAAGGTTCTGGGTTCCAAACCAGGGAGAGAGTGGAGGAGGGGAACACACCGCCTGCCTGCCGTGACCAGATCAAACAGAGGGGTGGAGAGGGAGGGATGGAGGGGGTCACGGGACTCTCAATAAAAAATATATACTTTCATCTCAGAGAATGACACACACACACACACACACACGATCTCCAAAAGAGGTAGCGTGTGCCTTACGATCTCTCGGAGGATAAAGCTTCAGAATGTGTCTGGCTAGGTTCACATGGTTGTCTAAATGGCAACCCAAACCAGAAGGATGATCCTACCCAGAGTACACAGCAAATATTTATTAACAACTGGCATCAGATAATTCACAGCACTTTAACAGTTCTAAGATGTTCCAGAATAGTTTGTTAAGAGGTTTGTTTGCTAGAGATGATGAACAGAGACCATAGTTAATGTCACTTGTGTGCCAGGCAGCTCTGTGTATTCAGTATGGTGGAGCATCAGGCAGCTCTGTGTATTCAGTATGGTGGAGCATCAGGCAGCTCTGTGTATTCAGTATGGTGGAGCATGAGGCAGCTCTGTTTATTCAGTATGGGGGAGCACCAGGCAGCTCTGTGTATTCAGTATGGTGGAGCATGAGGCAGCTCTGTGTATTCAGTATGGTGGAGCACGAGGCAGCTCTGTGTATTCAATATGGTGGAGCATGAAGCAACTGTGTATTCAGTATGGTGGAGCATGAGGCAGCTCTGTGTATTCAGTATGGGGGAGCACCAGGCAGCTCTGTGTATTCAGTATGGTGGAGCATGAGGCAGCTCTGTGTATTCAGTATGGTGGAGCACGAGGCAGCTCTGTGTATTCAATATGGTGGAGCATGAAGCAACTGTGTATTCGGTATGGTGGAGCACCAGGCAGCTCTGTGTATTCAGTATGGTGGAGCACGAGGCAGCTCTGTGTATTCAGTATGGTGGAGCACGAGGCAGCTCTGTGTATTCAGTATGGTGAAGCACCAGGCAGCTCTGTGTATTCAGTATGGTGGAGCACCAGGCAGCTCTGTGTATTCAGTATGGTGGAGCACCAGGCAGCTCTGTGTATTCAGTATGGGGGAGCACCAGGCAGCTCTGTGTATTCAGTATGGTGGAGCATCAGGCAGCTCTGTGTATTCAGTATGGTGGAGCATGAGGCAGCTCTGTTTATTCAGTATGGGGGAGCACCAGGCAGCTCTGTGTATTCAGTATGGTGGAGCATGAGGCAGCTCTGTGTATTCAGTATGGTGGAGCACGAGGCAGCTCTGTGTATTCAATATGGTGGAGCATGAAGCAACTGTGTATTCAGTATGGTGGAGCATGAGGCAGCTCTGTGTATTCAGTATGGGGGAGCACCAGGCAGCTCTGTGTATTCAGTATGGTGGAGCATGAGGCAGCTCTGTGTATTCAGTATGGGGGAGCACCAGGCAGCTCTGTGTATTCAGTATGGTGGAGCACGAGGCAGCTCTGTGTATTCAATATGGTGGAGCATGAAGCAACTGTGTATTCAGTATGGTGGAGCACCAGGCAGCTCTGTGTATTCAGTATGGTGGAGCACGAGGCAGCTCTGTGTATTCAGTATGGTGGAGCACGAGGCAGCTCTGTGTATTCAGTATGGTGAAGCACCAGGCAGCTCTGTGTATTCAGTATGGTGGAGCATCAGGCAGCTCTGTGTATTCAGTATGGTGGAGCACCAGGCAGCTCTGTGTATTCAGTATGGTGGAGCACCAGGCAGCTCTGTGTATTCAGTATGGTGGAGCACCAGGCAGCTCTGTGTGTTCAGTATGGTGGAGCACCAGGCAGCTCTGTGTGTTCAGTATGGTGGAGCATCAGGCAGCTCTGTGTGTTCAGTATGGTGGAGCACCAGGCAGCTCTGTGTGTTCAGTATGGTGGAGCATCAGGCAGCTCTGTGTGTTCAGTATGGTGGAGCATCAGGCAGCTCTGTGTATTCAGTATGGTGGAGCATCAGGCAGCTCTGTGTATTCAGTATGGTGGAGCACCAGGCAGCTCTGTGTGTTCAGTATGGTGGAGCATCAGGCAGCTCTGTGTGTTCAGTATGGTGGAGCATAAGAGATACATGGCGTGTGGTAACAGTGCCAGACAGCTGAGTGTGGTGAACATGACGTGATCAATGGTGCTGATGACACTCATACATTCACACCCTTTCAGGCATGGCACTGGTCTGGGATGACTCCAGGACTTCACCCGCTGGCTGCTGCTAGGCTCTAGGTGTATCTGGACAGCGGGCCTGCTGCTAGGCTCTAGGTGTATCTGGACAGCGGGCCTGCTGCTAGGCTCTAGGTGTATCTGGACAGCGGGCCTGCTGCTAGGCTCTAGGTGTATCTGGACAGCGGGCCTGCTGCTAGGCTCTAGGTGTATCTGGACAGCGGGCCTGCTGCTAGGCTCTAGGTGTATCTGGACAGCGGGCCTGCTGCTAGGCTCTAGGTGTATCTGGACAGCGGGCCTGCTGCTAGGCTCTAGGTGTATCTGGACAGCGGGCCTGCTGCTAGGCTCTAGGTGTATCTGAACAGTGGCCTGCTGCTAGTCTCTAGGTTTATCTGAACAGTGGGCCTGCTGCTAGTCTCTAGGTTCATCTATACAGATGGACAGTCATGCATACAGAGACAGACAGACACAGACCCACGTAAAAGACAGATCCAGACCCACAGACCCACGTAAAAGACAGATCCAGACCCACGTATAAGACAGATCCAGACCCACAGACCCACGTAAAGACAGATCCAGACCCACAGACCCACGTAAAGACAGATCCAGACCCACGTAAAGACAGATCCAGACCCACAGACCCACGTAAAGACAGATCCAGACCCACAGACCCACGTAAAGACAGAGTGGGGTGGGAGGAGCATGTTCAACATCTCCATTAGGTCGTGTCAGCATGAGAGCGTTGTGACAGTTCTTTTCCCTCTATCAAGTGACCACACTAACACTCAGTCAGTACCTTCAAGAGAAAGGCAGAGGAAACACATTCACATTGACTATCCCATATCTCCATGGGGAGTCTAGTTCCACACAGTCAGTCCACCTAGCATATCCCCATGGGGAGTCTAGTTCCACTCAGTCAGTCCACCTAGCATATCCCCATGGGGAGTCTAGTTCCACTCAGCCAAATTTTTATCAAATGTATTTATGAAGCCCTTCTTACATCAGCTGATGTCACAGAGTGCTGTACAGAAACCCAGCCTAAAACCCCAAACAGCAAGCAATGCAGGTGTAAAAGCACGGTGGTTAGGAAAAACTCCCTAGAAAGGCCAGAACCTAGGAAGAAACCTAGAGAGGAACCAGGCTGTGAGGGGTGGCCAGTCCTCTTCTGGCTGTGCCGGGTACAGATTATAACAGAACATGGCCAAGATTTTTAAATGTTCATAGATGACCAGCAGGGTCAAATAATAATAATCACAGTCAGTGGTTGTCGAGGGTGCAACAGGTCAGCACCTCAGGAGTAAATGTCAGTTGGCTTTTCATAGCCAATCATTCAGAGTATCTCTACCGCTCCTGCTGTCTCTAGAGAGTTGAAAACAGCAGGTCTGGGACAGGTAGCATGTCTGGTGAACAGGTCAGGGTTCCACAGCAGCAGGCAGAACAGTTGAAACTGGAGCAGCAGCACGGCCAGGTGGACTGGGGACAGTCCTCAAAGCTAATGTCTAATGGGTTCTCACCTCTCATTCCCCAGCCAGGTCTCTGACTGTATGGTTGGCCAGACAGTCCTAGACGAGCGAGCCAGACAGCTCCGCGTTGCGTCGTGCCTAAGAACAGCCCTTAGCCTTGGTATACTGGCCATATACCACACCCCCTAGGGCCTTATTGCTTAAATAAACCACACACTGACATGAACTAAAGCATGAACAGCTAACTATAGTGGTGACTCTTCCTTTTTGTCCAGCCCCCCCGTGTGCTAAGTTTTTAATGTGTAAAACACTTCATCAGCAGGACTCACCTTAGTGGACGCTGTGCTCTGAGGTGACCCGTCCTGAGAATGACCAGGGGGCCTGTCTTTGTCTGGAGAGGGAGAGAGAAAGAAAGGAACACAACAGAGTAAGAGTCTGAGGGACGGAGGAGGGATTCATTCAGAAAAACACCTTGAGCCAGTACAATGAAAAAGACCACTCAGTGTATAGTGTGATCTTATTGGGGGTAATAAAGATGTCTGACATGTTCTGACACAGCCAGGTAGGTTCCTGTGGGAGGGGACAGGGGGATACACCACGCCTGGTCTACACCGCCAGACAGTCTCCACCCTGCACACCGCCAGACAGTCTCCACCCTGCACACCGCCAGACAGTCTCCACCCTGCACACCGCCAGACAGTCTCCACCCTGCACACCGCCAGACAGTCTCCACCCTGCACACCGCCAGACAGTCTCCACCCTGCACACCGCCAGACAGTCTCCACCCTGCACACCGCCAGACAGTCTCCACCCTGCACACCGCCAGACAGTCTCCATCCTGCACACCGCCAGACAGTCTCCATCCACCATTACATTGGATCTTTGTCCAGCTCCTGTTATTATTTGGGATGTGTTTAAACCTCTTTGTACTCCTCTCCATCCAGGCTTGTCCCCTCCTATCCCCTCAGCACTGATCGGATCCTGTGGATGGTTGCATAATAAGCCTAGGGGGAACTGCATTAGGAGACACCCTGCAAACTAGTCAGACTTAATTTAACCTCTTGATGCTACATGCCCTCATTCGTCCATTGGCACTCTTCTCTTTCCGTCTCCTGCTCTCTCACTTGTTCTCTCTGACCTCAGTGTTGCCAGAGGCTTGATGCCCAAGCAGCACTCGATGCCCAGTGGGCACCACCGCAGGCGCCTTGGTCAATTACCCATTAGGCCCATGTCTGTGTCACTTCAAACACCATGCTCAGACACTCCCAGTAGAAATTCAAATGACGTGCTGGTTCCATATTTTATTAAGAGGTTCCCTTCTCCCTGCACCATTACATTATTCAGATAGAATTTAGTTTAGCGATCTGATGGAGGATATGTTCTGAATACCATTTCTAGTGGAGCGATGTTTGTGACTATGTCAAATCCATTTGGCCGACTTTGTGGGTTGAACAGAATTCATTTCCATGTTATCAAAAACACTCCATAACTGAATGTGAAAGTGGGATTGAGAAAAACCAGAGAGAAAGAGAGAGAGAGAAAGAGAGAGAGAACCTGTGGGTGGAGGATCCTAGTTTTGTCTTGCCCCAGGAAAAGGTTTGACAGAGACAACATGGTGGCCAGTAACATCCATCTCCCACACTAACATGTCGACCCACACAGCAGTTATATCCATTAGAGAGAGTAGACACCCTACTCCTTCCTCTATGTCTCTACACACACAAGCCGACAGCGTTTTTATGATCCATAACAAAGTGGCAGAGAGAGCGTGAAGACGGCAGGCCAGCCGACCAATTAGCAACGCTCTCTCTCAGGTTACCTCAGCCGAAACAGACCCAGCAGGACAAAGACCTTCACAGAAAACTTCAAACCTAGATCTCTTTTATTATGGGCGGAGCTGGACGTAGGGTGGGAACGTTGGTTCACGGTTAAACCTCATTCTATATCTCAACTCAACGTTGTGGTTCAACCTTGTGGGAGATGGTGTTTGACCAAGAAGCTAAAGAGCCATTTCTCCATACTAAGTCCTTGGTTAGATCGATAGTGTGTCATTAAAAACACAGGATAGAAGTCTTATGATGAAATAACAGTAATCCAGCATTGATTCTGCAGACACATTACTGTTCATGATATTAGCTACAGTAACTGTTTACTCTCTACACTAAAACACACACTATAGTCTCTAGAACCCATCTACGTTTCCTCTCTTCCCTGTACTTACCAGACATCCTTCTCTGACAAAACTTCACACCCCGAGAGACCACGGAGAAGAGAACATGGACGTCACTAAGACTATAACCACACAGGCCTCCAGCCAGCTGGGAACGGCTCCTGTCGACTAATGAGCTACTATAGATGATAATTCTGGCTGTTAGAACCAACACATGGATGATGAGGAGCAGAATCAACATGCTCAGCTTTCTTTCACTGGAAGAGACAATCACACCTACGGCTGATTCACACTACAGGGCGACCCAAACTGGACGCTGCTGGCTCCAGAATGTCCTTTCCAGCACGGTTCCAGCGACTAATGTGGATGTGAAACCGAGCCGGCCCAGTTGGAGCCTAGATTGTGAATCCGGTAGGACCGTATGAAGCGTAAAGAGTTAGTAGTCCATGCTCCACACTGCATGCTACTATGGAGTAGTGGACTTCTAAAGCTCGGCCTCTAACACAGCACAGTGCACCACTGACCCATGGGTACTTGTACACGGGCCCGTTTGGGGAACAGCCCCCCACCCCAGGGCTGCTCAGCCACAGGGGTACCAGAGAGTGCTTCAGGATAGACCACACCTAAAAGCACGCCATGACATCAGATGTGGACGACAAGATTAAACTACAGAGGCTGAGGATTCCCCCTGGTTCCAATAATGTAGTGGGGTCAAAAAGTCAATTCACTGGGCTATTATCTTGTCTACTGGACAAGTTCAGGTGGAATCCCAGCTCTTCATAAGCTGCTGAACTGAATGCAACACAAGAGGAACATGATGGTGGGGAGTGAGTGGTGGGGGAGGTACTTACTCTTCTGCAGGGCGGGGTGGGGGACGCCCTTGCCTCTGTCAGGAGAGTAGCTCCTGCTACTGACATTGGAGCCGGACCGGCTGTGGGGGGAGGGGGAGACGTCCGTTCTCAGGGGAGGCAAGGGACCTTTCCTTCTGTAGGTGTGAGAGACAAGGGGGATTTTAGTCACTAGTAGATGGTCTTAGAGTGACTTCTAATCAGTACATTTAACTAAAGATGGTAAAGGGTCAAATAACAGAAGACAAGATAGAAGACACACAGAGAGAGAGAGATCAGCGTCTTGACATATCTAGAGTCTGAGCGGTACCGATGCATCAAGTCTGACACCAACAGGCTCCTGAACAGCTTCTATCCCCAAGCCATTCGACTGCTAAATGGCTAACTAAATGGCTACACAGACTGAGTTGAACCTTGTATTTTATTCAAATATTTGTCTCTATACTCACAGGGCCCTACACACACTGACACACACACACTCCCAGGGCCCTACACACACTGACACACCAACACACTCACAGGGCCGTACACACTACAGACCCTCCAACACACACTCAATTAATCTTCTCACACAGACATAATATGCACATACATTTATACTGACTAAACACAACCACTCAGATACAATCATCATATACGCTGCTGCTACTCTGTTTATCATATATCATAATACCTCGTCACCTTACCCCTATATATACCTACCTCCATCACTCCAGTATCCCTGCACATCGTAAATATGGTACTGGAACTGACCCGGTAAATAGTAACCTTCACTGTACTTGTGCAGGTGACATTAAAACGTTAAACTGAAACACTATATATCCAACTGAATAGGTTAGTAATGGATAGTAGTAGTACCAGACAGATGCGTACCCTCTGTCCAGTTAGTAATGGATAGTAGTAGTACCAGACAGATGCGTACCCTCTGTCCAGTTAGTAATGGATAGTAGTAGTACCAGACAGATGCGTACCCTCTGTCCAGTTAGTAATGGATAGTAGTAATACCAGACAGACACATACCCTCTGTCCAGGTTGAGGATTGCCTGCATCAGGGTGTCATCACCCCCCTCTGGGACCACAGCAGACAGGGAGCGGGGTGCAGGGTACATCCCCTGAGCCCTGACGCTGGGAGGAGGGGGTGCTACACGGCCACTGCTTCTGGGTGGAAAGACAATCACACATCAAGGACCACATCTCATCAGCAGACTGAACACACCAGCTTTAATACTGGAGGTACTTGGCAGTTAAAGGACTACGGTAAACTAAGAGGTTAAAAAAACAGTACATCAGTAGACTATATCTTAACCAAAAGGTCACCACCACTTTGCATCTTGGTATATAAAAGGTAGGAGGGGAATGTCTTGGAGTCTTGGCCACTAGCCTACATCTGCTGTTCATCAAAGCTTTCCATCTGCACTGTGTCAGAGCCATTAGGGCCTGATTTTAGAGGGACTGCTCAACAAGACAGCTTGAACTGTCATTTACGGTGGCCACTGAGCACCAAGTATCCAGTAGTCCCACTCCACTCAAAGAAACCATTAACTTTCTCTGTTGGTCCACTGTTGATCGCCACCTTCTGCTACATCTGGGTTAAGAAGGGGCCGTCCCTAGGCACAAGACACTCCTGTCAAGATGTTGAAGGGTTCATTTAGATAACTCCTCCCCTGGCCATGGTGGATCAGCACTGGAGCCTGTAGTGCTGCCAGTACAGACACGGACAGGGGGGAGAGAGGGGTGACCCCGTGGTCGTAGGGGTGAAGGTCTTAGACCAGTGAGACAGACTCCTAGACAGGGGAACGCCGGGCCAAGGTAGATGGTATGCAGATGAGGTACCGTAGAGACGACATAACACCACAGCAACAGAACACCACCCTGGTCGCAATCTGAGCACCAAACCTGAAGAATTTTTACATTTCCTAGCATGTCTGACATTGTAAAATGAGGAAAAAGTACTGCTACAGTTTAGGACTGGAAATCCACAAGAAAATCACATCATGAATCAATGCTTCTTCCAAAATGTAATGGGACAGAAACCTAACCAACTACATATTTATCTAAATATCTTTAGGCTAAATGGTATTTCTAAGTGTTTTAATGACTCTGTTAAAACTCTACCGTTGCTCTCGGAGCAAAGGCTAAGCCCTAGTAGTTTTATCTTCCTAAACACACATCTGTGTTAGCAGCAGTAAAACCAGGAACATTCGTTTACCCTCCAGCCCTCTCTCTCTCTCTATCCTCTCGGTTTTGTTGCCCTCGCTGATTATGTGCCTCCTATACGACAGGCAGTAGAATGACCCAGGCAGGCAGGCCCAGAGGCAGGAGGTGACAGGGGGTATAAACAAATTAAAGGCACCTGGTCTCAGCGACCCCTGCCTGAACCTCATCACCCGCCCCCCGTCCCCTTGTCCCTCAACCAACCAGCAGTTTGGAGTGACTGACCTCACAATGCTTTAATGACCAAGGGGATGCATCCCAAATGGCACCCTATTCCCTACATAGTGCACTGTGGGCTCTGGTTAAAAGTGGTGCACTATACAGGGGAATAGGTACCATTTGGAACGCACACAGGGTGTTGTTTGAGGGGTACCTGACTTCGTCTGACCCTATCTGTGCTCAAAGCAAAAGGCCACATGTGTCTTTACTGCCAAAATTACCCCTAAATATTAGCCTGCTACTTTATCCTCCCTCTTCTGAACTGTAACTGTGACCCCCTGGCTGTTTAACAGCGGCATCTAACTGACCAACGGGGTGAAATGAATAGCCTAGGTGTTGAATTAGAGACGGTTGTTAAAGTAGAACATATTTTGTTAAATTGCTGCTATGTTGATTAAGTAAGGTGGTTGCTCACACTCTCAAACCTGTGGTTAGTGCATTATATATATATATATATATTGCAGTCTATAAATCCTGTAGAAAGCCTGAAGGGACTTCAAAATTACTACCTATATGTACATTATCTGAGATCTCCATTTAGTGATCACCATCTAATGAGTTTAGTCCTGTGGATTATAGTTCAGGTCAATACTGTAATTGTACGAGAAATACAGTTTGAACATCAGTCAACTTCAAGTTGAATCAGACTAAGCCATCTCTGTGTCTTTATGCATCCTTACCTTTACACCGTCACGACAGCTAAATATGCCAAGACAAATAACAACATCCAGACCTAACTAACCGGATTGCAGTGGGCCTCGGGGCGTGTGTGACTATCATAACCTCTCAAAACTAACTTGATTTATCACAGTAATTACTCTCTCTATTACTTCACCTGAGGAACTGCCGAAGGTGTGAGAAGAAAACCTACAGCCTTGAACACCTGCCCCTTAAAATAACAGGTGAGTTCTGCTGCTGCATGCATGCATGTACCTCTCCTGACCCGGGGACAGTCACAGAACCCTGCTCTGCCATCACATTACAACGTCGTAGTGTAGTGACTGCCTTATTCAGTTGTGACAAGACCTATGTCCTGTTATGACTCCTGTCATAGTGATGGTGCTGTCCGGGGGGTGACTCGGTAGACGCCATTGTTATCCCTGTACATTCCTTCACCTCCATCATGTCAGGTTACACCAGACAGAGTGAGACAGATAGATAGGGTTTTAAAGACTAGTATGCGACCCCGGGCTGCCACAAGGAATGGTACACATGCCCTGGTACTATGTAAACATTTCACACAGACTGAGACACACAGATATTCAAATCAGTACAGACATGACATGGGCTTCAGTCTACAGGGCTGATTGGGGAGGCTATGTCAAAAAGACTGGTTGTCATTGTAAACAAGTAGTGCAACAATGCCATCTTCTGGTCACTTAGATAATGACAGTGGATCATTTTCTTCCGGGGGAGGGTCAGGAGAGTGACTTGTAGTGAAACAGAACGGTGATCAGTTTGGTAATACAAGGTTAGACTACTCGAAGATTAAACTCCAATTGTCCTGATGAAAGTTTCAAAAACAATATCCAGGAGTGTGTGAGACAGTTGTGCCTACCTGAACTCCATCTGGCGTGCTGTGTGGGGGTCCTCTCTAGGAGGTGGTCTAGAGGGGTAGGGGTACAGCTCCTCCGGCTAGAACATAGACGCAGGGAATTACTTTCATAGTTTAAAATTAACCTGCTTCTACATGGGGGGCTGGCAGTACTGAACAACATATCTACAGGTGTCCCATACTGAGAAACCCACTATGATGCTGCTGTTGATTAGACAGTACTGAACAACATATCTCCAGGTGTCCCATCCTGAGAAACCCACTATGATGCTGCTGTTGATTAGACAGTACTGAACAACATATCCACAGGCGTCCCATCCTGAGAAACCCACTATGATGCTGCTGTTGATTAGACAGTACTGAACATATCTACAGGTGTCCCATACTGAGAAACCCACTATGATGCTGCTGTTGATTAGACAGTACTGAACAACATATCTACAGGTGTCCCATCCTGAGAAACCCACTATGATGCTGCTGTTGATTAGACAGTACTGAACAACATATCCACAGGCGTCCCATCCTGAGAAACCCACTATGATGCTGCTGTTGATTAGACAGTACTGAACATATCTACAGGTGTCCCATCCTGAGAAACCCACTATGATGCTGCTGTTGATTAGACAGTACTGAACAACATATCTACAGGCGTCCCATCCTGAGAAACCCACTATGATGCTGCTGTTGATTAGACAGTACTGAACAACATACAGTTGAAGTCGGAAGTTTACATACACCTTAGCTAAATACATTTAAACTCAGTTTTTCACAATTCCTGTCATTTAATCCTAGTAAAAATTCCCTGTCTTAGGTCAGTTAGGATAACCATTTTATTTAAAAATGTCAGAATAATAGTAGAGAGAATTATTTATTTCAGCTTTTATTATTATTATTTTGGCCAAACAGTTCAATTTTTGTTTCATCAGACCAGAGGACATTTCTCCAAAAAGTACAATCTTTGTCCCCATGTGCAGTTGCAAACTGTAGTCTGGCTTTTTTATGGCGGTTTTGGAGCAGTGGCTTCTTCCTTGCTGAGTGGCCTTTCAGGTTATGTCGATATAGGACTTGTTTTACTGTGGATATAGACACTTTTGTGCCTGTTTCCTCCAGCATCTTCACAAGGTCCTTTGCTGTTGTTCTGGCATTGATTTGCACTTTTCACACCAAAGTACATTCATCTCTAGGAGACAGAAAACTTCTCCTTCCTGAGCAGTATGACGGCTGCGTGGTCCCATGGTGTTTATACTTGCATACTATTGTTTGTACAGATGAACGTGGTACCTTTAGGCGTTTGTAAATTGCTCCCAAGGATGAACCAGACTTGTGAAGGTATACCATTTGTTTTCTGAGGTCTTGGCTGATTTCTTTTGATTTTCCCATGATGTCAAGCAAAGAGGCACTGAGTTTGAAGGTAGGCCTTGAAATACATCCATCCACAGGTACACCTCCAATTGACTCAAATGATGTCAAATAGCCTATCAGAAGCTTCTAAAGCCATGACATAATTTTCTGGAATTTTCCAAGCTGTTTAAAGGCACAGTCAACTTCGTGTATGTAAACTTCTGACCCACTGGAATTGTGATACAGTGAATTATAAGTGAAATAATCTGTCTGCAAACAATTGTTTGAAAAATTACTTGTGTCATACACAAAGTAGATGTCCGACTTGCCAAAGCTTTAGTTTGTTAACAAGAAATTTGTGGAGTAGTTTTAATGACTCCAACCTAAGTGTATGTAAACTTCCGACTTCAACTGTATCTACAGTAGTCCCATCCTGAGAAACACACCATGATGCTGCTGTTGATTAGACAGTATTTTCTCAAATATTATTTTCCAATCCTCTGTATTTGGTATTTTATTAGGATCCCCATTCTCTTCCTGGGGTCCATGCACCAATGAAAGTGATTGACAGAGCATCTTCTACTTCTACTGTAATTCTTTATCTGAACACCAAGTGGCGTCAGAGGTTGAAATAAACTCCTCATACAGTTGGCGGTGTATATAATGGATTTCTAGCTGTACTATAATCATATACCCTATAACTTTAGCATTGACTGTACTCTGACCTAAATTCAGTACTTCAATCAAATGCATTTATAGAGCCGTTTTTACATCAGCAGATATCACAAAGTGCTTATAGAGAAACCCAGCCTAAAACCCCAAAGAGCAAGCAATGAAGATGCAGAAGCACTTCCATTGTGGTGTTCACATTCTACTGTCAGAGAAATATTTCTTGCAGCTTCTCAAATCATACTAACGCTATCGATATTGGGCACATTCTTTTGTGCTTGTAAACCCAGCATGTACAGTAGATTGATGGGCAGATATTATGCTTCCTTGGCATGAGGCTTAAATTGTGCGTATACAATAATGGTTTATTCATTGTCTGACAACAAGCCACTTACTCTCCGGGAAGGTGGAATACCTCTGCGCTCGTTAGGAAAATGAAGGCTGTCGCCATGGTAGCCTCTTTGATCCTCGCCATGGTAACCTCGAGGGCCTCCATTTGGATAAAAGCGAGGCCCGTCGTACTCAAACCCTCGATTGTACTCCTCGTCTGGCCTTCCGAAACCAGCCGGCCTCCTCTCTACAGGCCCTGCTCCAGCTGATCTGGGATATGGGGCCTACAATTAATTACATTTCGATGTGAAAGAAGAGAAAGAGAAACAAGATTAGGGTTGTGTCCTCTAGAAAGCTATTTACTATTTTTATTTCTAGATTAAAAAGGTTTATCTTAGAAAAATCATGCAATTGTAATTATCAGTGAATCATAGAATTCGTGTAATTTTCAGGATGTTGTTCTGTGGAGCTCAGGAATGCTCAACTCCTTTCTCATTTCAAGTAGAGGTTGACCGATTAATTAGGGCCAATCTCAAGTTTTCATAACAATCGGTAATCTGCCTTTTTGGATGCCGATTATATTGCAATCCATGAGGAAACTGCATGGCAGGCTGACCAACTGTTACGCGAGTGCAGCGTCAAAAGGACCTTGTGGCTGCAAGCAGCCAAGGTAGGTTGCTAGCTAGCATTAAACTTATCTTATAAAAAAACAAATCAATCTTCACATAATCACTAGTTAACTACACATGGTTGATGATATTACTAGGTTAACTAGCTTGCCCTGCATTGCATATAATCGATGCGGTGCCTGTTAATTTATCATCAAATCACAGCCTACTTCAACTTTGCCAAACGGGTAACGATTTAACAAAAGGGCATTTGCGAAAAAAGCACATTCGTTGCACAAATGTACCCAACCATAAACATCAATGCCTTTCTTAAAATCAATACACAGAAGTATATATTTTTAAACCTGCATATTTAATTAAAATAAATGCATGTTAGCAGGCAATATTAACTTGGGAAATTGTGTCACTTCTCTTCCATTCATTGCAAGCAGTGTCAGGGTATCTGCAACAGTTTGGGCCGTCTGGCTCGGTGCGAACTGTGTTTCTTCCTAACAAAGACCGTAATTAATTTGCCAGAATTTTACATATTTATGACATAACATTAAAGGTTGTGCAATGTAACAGCAATATTTTGACTTGGGCTTGCCACCCGTTTTGACAAAATACAGAATGGTTTCGTATTTCACTGAAAGAATAAACGCTTTGTTTTCGAAATTATAGTTTCCGGCTTTGACCATATTAATGACCAAAGGCTCGTATTTATGTGTGTTTATTATAATTAAGTCTATGATTTGATATTTGATAGAGCAGTCTGAGCGGTGGTAGGCAGCAGCAGGCTCATAAGCATTCATTCAAACAGCACTTTCCTGCGTTTGCGAGCAGCTGTTAACAATGCTTGATGCACAGCGAGCGCTGTTTATGACTTCAAGCCTATCAACTCTCGAGATTAGGCTGGAAATACTATAGTGCCTATAAGAACATCCAATAGTCAAAGGTATATGAAATACAAATGGTATAGAGAGAAATAGTTATATAATAACTACAACCTAAAACTTCTTAACTGGGAATATTGAAGACTCATGTTAAAAGGAACCACCAGCTTTCATATGTTCTCATGTTCTGAGCAAGGAACTTAAACGTTAGCCTTTTTTACATGGCACATATTGCACTTTTACTTTCTTCTCCAACACTGTGTTTTGCAAATTTAACATGTTTCATTATTTACTTGAGACTAAATAGATTATTTATTATATTAAGTTAAAATAAAATTGATCATTGTTCATTCAGTATTGTTGTAATTGTCATTATTACAAATATATATAAAAATCGGCAGATGAATCAGTATCGACTGATGGCGAGACAATGTTGTTGATAGCACATTATCAATACTCACCTCCGCCTCTATATAAAGAGAACGGAGTTGAGCGTTCCTCCGCTAGGTTCTGTTAAGTATTATAATGAAAAGTAAATTAGTACAATTATAAATATATAAACCGAACATTTTCCACAGGCAGATACACTCACCGGTCTGTCTGGTAGGAAGCGTTCTTCATAGACATCCCTTATGTTTCTGTCTCTCCTGTAAGCCACTGCAAAGTAGACAGCAGGGGAGGTTTAAGGTGGGTATCATTTGTGGAACGTTCCAACAGGAATCTGTTCCAAAAACTTGTAAAGTACAAGGATGCCAACAAACAACGTATACAAAGTAACATGATCAATTCACCTAGCTAACTAGCTGCCGAAAAAGGATCAACTCGCCACGTAGCTTATTCTTAATGTTTGTCCATAGGCTACCAGAGTGAGGACAGACATTTTTCAGAATAAACGTGGTGACTGAAAAACGTAATTAAATCGCCCACCCCCTACCCGGTATCTTATTCTGCCACGATGCAACTTTGTATGCGTTGTTTGTTGGCAACCTTGTTATTTACGACGTTTTTGGAACAGATTCCTGTTGGAATGTTCAACAAATGATACCCACCCGGGGGTTTACAGAGTTAATGACGATCAAAGGAGGTAGGTGTTCATGAATATGCCTACATGTGGGAGGACCTGGTGGAATTGTTTAGTACGCATAACTGGAAACCTTTTTTGGGGGAAAGCAAGATATTTTCACTTACTTGTTTTGTCTGGACAAGTCTATGTAGTAGTATTGGGAGTGGGTAATGCCAGTAGAGACAGTCAATACTAACTGGGGAAAAAAGATGTTACGTATTAGTTTGACAATACTGCATGGTGTGCACATTAGCTATTAACAATGTAGGCTAGGAAATCCCAAGCATAGGCATATGTCAAATTAGTATGTGTGATAGTATGGAAACTACTGTAGCTACTAGCTAGCTCTGACCCAGAAGTCCTGCAGGATGTTAGCGCGCCTTCCTCTGAGGCTCAGCGGTAGAAACCGCACTAACTCCTAGCTAGTGGCTAACTACTGCTACTCTTCTTTCAAACCGACCTTCAACCACTGACATTAGTGATATGAAAACACCTATTTCTACTGGCTTGCTAATTAGCTATTTAGCACATACCATTGTTCTAATATATATACATTTCGCAGGTTGTGTAGATGTGACTGCTAGCTACGTATGCTTACGTTAGCTACATGCTCAAGCTAGTCCACAGTCCGTGCTGAGTTAATTCGCTCAAAACGAAAACAGTATTTAGAACAAATACATATTTACTAACACAAACATGTAGACACGCTATAAACGATACGCGAGTTGGAGAAAATAAAGTCGTCTTCACAAAAGATATGGAAACAAGCTCACCATTGCCTAGTTTTCACCTTCTTCCGGTTGGCGCATGTACACACAACATTCTGATTGGATTGACAAAATGTCAGTAACGTGAAACGTCATATTCCTGTGACGACGAACAGTTCTCGTTTGTTTTTGGCAGCTAGATAGTAAACACATGTTACTGAGATTGAATAACTAATAAAAAGCAACACATTTACCATTTTTTTCCCCACACTACTCAATTAACTATACATCACCAATGTTGTCCCTCTAGGTAAGTGATTTATTCGATTCCTTGAATGTGTATCTCCAGGTAATACACATCTGATTCGAGCTAGCATCACGGCTAGATTACATATCGCTCAATGAAATAGATAACTAACTAGCTAACTTCAATTTGAATATTCATCACCATGAATCTGTTTTCAGTGTCTGTCTCATTCTGATGGTGAAGTCAAGATGAGTGGTGGTTTGGCTCCCAGTAGAAGCACGGTCTATGTGTCCAACCTGCCCTTCTCTCTAACCAACAGTGATCTACACAAGGTAATGTCTTCCTATGTAGAGTAATGTGATAGAACTACTTAACTCCTCCCTACCACTATTTCACAAGTTCATGATCCTGCTGTTTATGCCATTTGGAAAAATGACCTCAAATAATGTCTTGGATCTTTTCATTTCAGCTTTTCACCAAATATGGAAAAGTTGTGAAGTAAGTTACTGGTATCAACATAATGAGCTAAACAAAGCTCAAATACAAACCACAAAATGGTCACATGCTTCGTAAACTAACAATGAAATTCCTAGTTACGGGTCTGTTTCCAATAGTTAAAGATAAAGATTTTTTTAAAACAGTGACACGATGAATAAATACACAGTGAATAACAAAAAATATATAGCAATATGTTGATATTGTGGTAATCAGAGAAGATAATGATTGTCTCATGCTTTCAGGGTGACAATAGTCAAAGATAAAGAAACACGCAAAAGTAAAGGTGTGGCTTTTGTGCTCTTCCTGGACAAAGAGTCTGCACAGAGCTGCTTTAGATCGCTCAACAATAAACAGGTGGGCATTTTTCTCCTCCCAGTTTTCATAAAAAGTCACATATCTGCTGTGTTGTTTTTGCGTTAAAGTCCCCTTCTTTTTCGCTCCGCAGTTGTTTGGAAGAACAGTGAAAGCGAGCATTGCAATCGACAACGGGCGAGCAACTGAATTCATCAGGAGGCGAAACTACACAGACAAGTCCAAATGTTATGAATGTGGGGTAAGTTGATACTCTCTGCCTAGATAAGCCATCTCCATTTCCCTCTTCATCCATCCATAATGTGTAGCTGGATGTTAGCGCTATTTATACAATATTTCTGTCCTTTTCACTTCATAGGATACAGGGCACTTAAGCTATGCATGCCCCAAAAACTTGCTTGGTGAAAGAGAACCCCCGAAGAAGAAAGAAAAGAAGAAGAAGAAAAAGGTTGAAGAGCCTGATGAAGTGTAAGTACCTTATCAGGACATTGATGCCACTCTCGTGTTCGCAAACGGGTATGATCGTGGTCAACAGCAGCGTGTCCTTGATATTAACAGTAACTGTTCTATTTCATATGGACTTTAGTTCAGAGATTCTTTGTTTGATTGTGATGTCATATTTCTCATTGTTTGTGAAGTCTTCTGTGTGTGTTTTGTTTCTATTACTTTTCTACTTTTTCCTCTGTCGTTTACAGAGAAGAGGAGGAGAGCGAGGAAGAGGGAGAGGACCCTGCTCTTGACAGCTTAAGTCAAGCCATAGCTTTCCAGGTAAGTGCACAAATGTACTTCAAGTTGGGGGAAGTTAGTAGGCTATTGTATTGAAACCCTCTATTTACTTGGTATTTGTCCTTATCTGACCCCTTATTTAAAATCACACATGGGATCATGTGTTCCACAGCAAGCACGACTTGAGGAGGAGCAGCATAGGCGACAGCAGACGGCCTTTGTGGCTGAGGAGGCCGGTCAGGCTTCTACATCAGACGACTCCAAAAAACCAAGGATCAAAAAGAGTGCCTACTTCAGTGACGAGGAAGAACTGAGCGACTGAGGGGATTTCACAGATATAATTCAGACTCTTGAGTAGCAAATATTTGAAAATGAACAGGGGACATTCTGTTTGTCAAGATCTGCAAGGTTACCATCGACCTGAGAAAAGCTGAAGCATGTGTTTGATGAAAAGGGTTACAGTGTACCATTGTTTAGTTTAAGTCCTCAACTGTTTCTGTATCAGTATTTGTTTTGATCCTGAGTGTCCTTATAATGAGGACTCAGCCACTGTTCTTCGGAGGCATTGGGACAATGTTAATGGAGATGAACTGTGTTTCTGCTCTTTTCTTTTCAACAGCTCTGGAAATATACCAGAGTTGTTTTACTGTCTTTTTTCACCCTTCCTATGTATGTCAATATTAGGGGAAATACAACTATTCCTTTTCAAGATAGCCTACCACATCCCCATCTTTCAATTTATTTGAAAACTGTATTGAAACATCAGTGAAAGAGTAGAACACCACAGATAGCATGTGGTTTTTCACAATAATGAGCCACACTTTTGTTGATAAATAGGAATAAAGAACATTCAAGTCATGAACATTCTTTCCTGTATTTCAATATCGATCACAAATCCCCATCCACCAGCTGCTAACCAGAGACAAGGTGCAGTAAGGTATTGTGTACTGTGTTGCCCTAATGTGTGCACCAGGCTTCTCACCATATTCCATGTTCTCTAGCAAGGCAACATTCCTTCCTGTATTTCCATATTAATCTTCCATTCTGGTGGGGCTACTCTTCCCCTCCAACAGCTGTTGACAGGACAGTAAGGTGGATGTTGTCCTGATGAGCGCAGTGTGCACCTCTCACATACATTGTGTTCCCTATCAGAGAGCAAGAGCTCCATGTGATGGAGTGTCCTGACAGGAAGCCAGGCGGTACAGGCTGAGGCTCTCAGTCCTGGCACATTCTGATTTATACCTGCAAGGCCACGTCTGTCTGTCAGGCAGGTCATCTTCAAGAGCTGCCTTTTAAAGCAATGAGATGGGATGGGAGGAGAGCCAATGAAGTTACGTTATACAGATTTATGGTTTAGGAATGTTTGACAACTAAATACAAGGTGAAATGCATCATTCACTGTTCAGTTCTGTCATGAATTTTTCTAACCCCTGTTATTAACTATGTATATAATCTGTAGCCTCTCCATCACAGTAGGAAACATGAATAGGGCTTAACATTCAGCTACGCAATAATGTTAATGTCATTTGCACTGTCTGTCTATTGCGCTAAATGTCAGATCATCATAAATCAAAAGGATGGAATCTCATTTTCTCCACCCCCGCAATGATTGTGAATTCACCCGTTGAAGACATTGAACAATCTCAAGAAGTTTATGATAAAATGTCAAATGACACCTCATTAGACCCTAATAATGCATAATTACTGTTACATTAGCGTATGTGTTACAAATACGAGTGTTATTACAAGTGTATCAATTCGAATCAGGAATGTCTGCTCCTGTCTGCGCTGTATCCTCAGGAAATGGCTTCAAATGTGATTGGACGCACCGCGTCATGTGACCATCCTCCAACTGGAGTTTCCACGACAGCTGGGAGCCGTGCGGTACCTCCTCGAGTATTGCTTCCTAAAACAATACGTCGGGACTGTCCTTAGTTCAACATCCGCAAACAAACTTTTGGCGGCATGGGAGACAAGAAGAGTCCAACCAGGTAATGTCTGACTCATTCATTGCGCTGGTGACATTGATGCTTGGAAGTGGACACCATGACACATAATTGAAACACTCCTCTCTCTCTCTCTCTCTCTCTCTCTCTCTCTCTCTCTCTCTCTCTTGCTGTGTGTGCGTGCGTGTGTGTGTATATGTATGTATGTGTGTGTGTGTGCGTGTGGTAGCCGCGGTGTAGCAACCATGGCGGACTGTCTGTTTTATTGCAGTGTCAAATCATAGCGCGAGCTCGTAAAACAGAACAATTTCGGAACACTGAATGGATCATCTTCCCAGATGTTTGACAACGCGAGCATATAGCCTACACATGATGCACACGCAGCACCCTGAACTGGGGATGTGAAACCGATGTGCTTTATGTCCTTTTTGTTTTGTTCGAAGGCCGAAGCGTCAACCAAAGCCTTCGGCGGAAGAGGGAAATTGGGACTGTAGCGTTTGCACATACAAGAACACCGCGGAGGCTTTCAAGTGCATGATGTGCGATGTAAGGAAAGGGACGTCAACACGGTAAGTGGATACGATTCATTTGGTTCGATGATAAATGCTACTATGTTCGTGCAAATGGATAGTCTACACGCGTATCTGTAAGTATTGTTGTATCAGGTTGTGTCCATTCATTTTACTTTATGAAATGATGCATGTAAACATGGGAAATCTGGATGTCTTTTATGCTGCAGTAGCCTGCTGATCAGCTGTACAGTGTGGGTTTCTAGTAACCTCTTTTGCATTGTGTCCCATGGTACAGCATGGATGCTGATTATGAAATGGAGTGCATCTAAGAACACAGGGAGTATCCTTAAAAAACACGGTAATCACTATAATCTACTGTAGTTATAAAAACAACCTCTATTTGTATGCATGGTCAAGCACAATGGAAAAACCATGTTTTAAATGAATTTGGCCTAGTTGATACTAACTCTATGTAGGCCAATTCTGACGACTAACGGCAATAATACGTGTATGTCTTTATCTACAATAGAGAGAGGTGACGTGACATGACCAGCTATTACGCAATCATTATAGAGTAGTTACCAGGTGTCTCTTGAAAGAGATGTTATCTCAATGTGTCTACCTGAATAAATAAAGATGAAATAAATACAAACCAAGTCCCAGTAGGCTACAGAGTCCTTCCCCTGAAACTAGGCTACCCTTGCCTTGAAACAAATCTATCAAACATGGCTCTGTAATCACAATGTGGCATCGTTGTTTGAAGAAGGATGTGGAGCCAGGTCCGATGTGTTCATTGAAGAAAGGTTACAGGTAGTTCTAGTTTCACTCTGATTCATAGCTTCCTTTGAAAACTTGGAACTGTAACTTTCCTTCCGTCCAGACTAGAAAGGCATAGCATGGTAGTGTCCCAAATGGCACCCGATTCCCTATGTAGTGCACTACTTTAGACCAGGGCCCTGTTTAAATGTAGTGCACTACATGAAATAGGATGCCATTTGGAACATCCCACATTACACTCTCATGGGTTTTATCATTCTAACATGACAGCCAAAAAACCTGAGATGTTCCATCCTTGTTATTCCAATCCCCCATAACTGTGAACATAAGAGATGTAGATGGGTCATGAACTGGAGCTAGTTGATATGGTCATATCCTGTCTGGGGTTAAAATGACCTTAACACCTCATCTGAGTGGCGAGAGAGAGAGAGCATTAGTCTTCTAGAGCAGCACACTGCGCACACACTGCATACACACACTGCATACACACACTGCACACACACACACACTGCACACACACACTGCACACACACACTGCACACACACACTGCATACACACACTGCATACACACACTGCACACACACACTGCACACACACACTACACACACACACTGCAGACACACTGCAGACACACACACACTGCAGACACACACACACACACTGCAGACAGACACACACACACACACACACACACACACACACTGCAGGCACACACACACGGCAGGAACAAACACACTGCAAACAGACACACACACACACTGCACACACACACACACACTGCAGGCACACACACACGCTTTGACAAGGCTGACGGTGTTGATGAACTCAGTGGAAAAGGGAAGGAGGCAGGCTGGTATTTAATCATCACGGCTCTCGTCATCCATCTTATGTCATGGTGGTAGAGGATCTTCTGGTCCAGGGGACATCATCCATCTTATGTCATGGTGGTAGAGGATCTTCAGGTCCAGGGGACATCATCCATCTTATGTCATGGTGGTAGAGGATCTTCAGGTCCAGGGGACATCATCCATCTTATGTCATGGTGGTAGAGGATCTTCAGGTCCAGGGACATCATCCATCTTATGTCATGGTGGTAGAGGATCTTCTGGTCCAGGGGACATCATCCATCTTATGTCATGGTGGTAGAGGATCTTCAGGTCCAGGGGACATCATCCATCTTATGTCATGGTGGTAGAGGATCTTCAGGTCCAGGGGACATCATCCATCTTATGTCATGGTGGTAGAGGATCTTCTGGTCCAGGGGACATCATCCATCTTATGTCATGGTGGTAGAGGATCTTCAGGTCCAGGGGACATCATCCATCTTATGTCATGGTGGTAGAGAATCTTCTGGTCCAGGGGCCACATCCATCTGCCAAAGCCTAGCGGACTGTGAATGTACAGTACCAGTCAAAAGTTTGGACACACCTCATTGAAGGGTTTTTCTGCATTTTTTACTGTTTTCTACATTGTAGAATAATAGTGAAGACATCAACACTATGAAATAACACATATGGAATCATGTAGTAACCAAAAAAGTGTTACACAATCAAAATATATTTTAGATTCTTCAAAGTAGCCACCCTTTGCCTTGCTTTTGCCTTTGCCTCGCTTTGCACACTCTTGGCATTCTCTAAACCAGCTTCATGAAGTAGTCACCTGGAATGCATTTCAATTAACAGGTGTGCCTTGTTAAAATTACATTGTAGTTTATTTACTTCTTAATGCGTTTGAGCCAATCAGTTGTGTTGTGACAAGGTAGGGGTGGTATACAGAAGATAGCCCTATATGGTAAAATAACAAATCCATATTATGGCAAGAACAGCTCAAATAAGCAAAGAGAAACAACAGTCCATCATTACTTTAAGACATGAAGGTCAGTCAATCCGGAACATTTCAAGGACTTTTAAAGTTTCTTCAAGTGCAGTCGCCTAAACCATCAAGCGCTATGATGAAACTGGCTCTAATTAGGACCACCACAGGAAAGGAAGACCCAGAGGTACCTCTGCTGCAGAGGATAAGTTAATTGGAGTTACCAGCCTCAGAAATTGCAGCCCAAATAAATGCTTCACCTTGTTCAAGTAACAGACACATCTCAACATCAACTGTTCAGAAGAGACTGTGTGAATCATTGCTTAAAAAAACAATACTAAAAGACACCAATAAGAAGAAGAGACTTGCTTGGGTCAAGAAACACGACCAATGGACATTAGACCGGTGGAAATCTGTCCTTTGGTCTGATGAGTCCAAAATTTAGATTTTTGGTTCCAACCGCTGTGTCTCTATGAGATGCAGAGTAGGTGAACGGATGATCTCAACATGTGTGATTCCCACCGTGAAGCATGGAGGAGGTGGTGTGATGGTGTAAGGGTGCTTTGCTGGTAACACTGTGATTTATTTAGAATTCAAGGCACACTTAACCAGCATGGATACCATAGCATTCTGCAGCGATACGCCATCCCATCTGGTTTGCGCTTAAAGGGACTATCATTTATTTTTCAACAGGACAATGACACAACACACCTCCAGGATGTGTAAGGGCTATTTGACCAAGAAGAAGAGTGATGGAGTGCTGCATCAAATGACCTGGCCTCCACAATCACCCGACCTCAACCCAATTGAGATGGTTTGGGATAAGTTGGACCTCAGAGTGAAGGAAAAGCAGCCAACAAGTGCTCCGCATATGTGGGAACTCCTTCAAGACTGTTGGAAAAGCATTCCTCACAAAGCTGGTTGAGAGAATGCCAAGAGTGTGCAAAGCTGTCATCAAGGCAAATATATAAAATCTATTTTTATTTGTATAACACTTTTGTTGGTTACTACATGATTCCATTTGTGTTATTTCATAGTTTTGATGTCTTCACTATTATTCTACAACGTAGATAATAGTAAAAATAAAGAAAAACCCTTCAATGAGTAGGTGTGTCCAAACTTTTGACTGGTACTGCATGTCTACATCCCAAATGGTACCCTATTCCCTAAATAGTGCACTACTTTTAACCAGAGCCTGGCACCATGAAGTCAGTGTTATTGAGTCGCAGTCAGGAAATGGCTGCCACCCTGGTGTTGTCCCTGAGTGACATCTTGGTTTCATGGACAACAAGAGAAACAAAGCCATTCAAGAATAGCTATCTCTCTCTCTCTGTCTCTCTCTTTCTCTGTCTCTGTGTCTCTGTGTCTGTGTTTGTGTGGTTTTATTACCAAAGGTTGAACATTATCCTTCTCCTTCATGCAAAACCAATTATCCTGGTTTAAGAGCAGTTTTCAAATGAGCCAGCTAACAGTGTGGAGGCAGACCCAATTGTCTCCATTGCCTCTGTGACTGGAATGTTGTGTGTTCACGGGTCTATGCACGTGTATTTGTGTGTATGTCATTTGTGTGTGTTTGTGCGCGCGTGCGCCTGAGTGTGCGCCTGTGTGTGTCTGCGCCCCTGTGTGTGTGTGTGTGTGTGTGTGTGTGTGCACCCCTGTGTGTCTAGTCTCTGAAATGAGGCTGCTACAGCAGCTGCCAGACACCCAGAGCTAGGCTCATTAGTATGCTAGGGCTTAATCAGTGTGATGTCATCAGTGGAACAGAGATTTTCATCAGGACAACGCTGTTAAAGCAGCCAGGGGGTCACCACCATTACAAACAACTCAACCACCACTGCACACACACAGGAAGATAACAGAGGGAGAAGAAAGAGAGAGACATCAAATTCCCTCCACACAGAAGACAAGGGGCTAAGAGAGAGAGAGTCTGAGAGAGACCTCTGCTCCAGTAGGGCCAAGCACTTGCCATCTGCCCAGAGCAGCAACACCGTTCACGTTTGCCAGCCGATGGTACTTAGCATCTCTGAACAAAGTGCCGACCGTAATTTGCCAACTGATTTTACGTGTAGAAATAGACTAAAATTCCGGCACTCAGACACCTACCGGCGTGTGGTCCTTCAAAAAACACTGCGCTGTCAGCGAACGAATGGCAGACAAACGGTAGACTATCATTCAGTGAGATGTATTCTCAAGAGAGACTGAAAGAGATCTCAGTGCTGTCCTCCCTTCCTCTTCCTTTCCTCTCATCTCTTTCCTCTCTTCCTTTCCTCTCCTCCTCTCAGAGAGACGGTCTACTTCATTATGGCCAAGCACTAACCATCTGTCCTCTACAGCAACAACAACATAGCTTCTACCAGAGGTGATGCTTGCAAGATGGCAAACAAAGGAGGTCGCGGTAGTTAATGAAGGGCCAATAGCAACATGACTCGACCTGCGTCACCCGCCCGTCCACACACAGCACACTCCAGGGGGTTGGCTGTGTCTTCTAGGGAGGGAGGGAGGGCTGGCTCTTCTAGGGAGGGAGGGAGGGCTGGCTCTTCTAGGGAGGGAGGGAGGGCTGGCTCTTCTAGGGAGGGAGGGAGGGCTGGCTCTTCTAGGGAGGGAGGGAGGGAGGGCTGGCTCTTCTAGGGAGGGGGCTGGCTCTTCTAGGGAGGGAGGGAGGGCTGGCTCTTCTAGGGAGGGAGGGCTGGCTCTTCTAGGGAGGGAGGGAGGGAGGGCTGGCTCTTCTAGGGGGCTGGCTCTTCTAGGGGGCTGGCTCTTCTAGGGGAGGGGGCTGGCTCTTCTAGGGAGGGAGGGAGGGAGGGCTGGCTCTTCTAGGGAGGGAGGGCTCTTCTAGTGGAGGACAGAGCCGGACAGCTGGTTTACTAACTCTAATGTAGGACATGGATTATGGAGGATATTAATATGACCTTTCTATTTCCCTCTGGCTTTATTTAGCTTGAGATATTATAGCTATCTCAAAGATTATGTTGTGGTCACTGTAATTTTAGCTTGAACAATAATGTAGACCTATGTAAGATCATTGCATGGTCACTGTCATTTGTAATCTGTTTTTAATATGGAATTAGTTACATAGGTCAAAAGTTACCCGTATCTGTGTCAAACAGGCCTAACTTTACTCCCAGATGAATGAGTTGGTACTGAGCTCATTTGGGGTAAAAGAGGGGAGGAGAGAGATGGAGGTAGAAAGAGAGATGGGGAGAGAGAGAGACGGAGAGAGAGACAGGGAGAGACAGAGAGAGAGAGAGAGACAGAGAGACGGGGAGAGAGAGAGACGGGGAGAGACAGAGAGACAGAGAGACGGGGAGAGAGAGAGACGGGGAGAGAGAGAGACGGGGAGAGAGAGACAGGGAGAGAGAGACAGGGAGAGAGAGACAGAGAGAGACGGGGAGAGAGAGAGACAGGGAGAGAGAGAGACGGGGAGAGAGAGACAGAGAGAGACGGGGAGAGAGAGACAGGGAGGGGGAGAGAGAGACAGGGAGAGAGAGAGACGGGGAGAGAGAGAGAGATGGGGAGAGAGAGAGACCGAGAGAGAGAGACGGAGAGAGAGAGACGAGGAGAGAGAGAGGGAGAGAGAGAGAGAGACGGGAAGAGAGAGACGGGGAGAGAGAGAGACGGGGAGAGAGAGAGACAGGGAGAGAGAGACAGAGAGAGAGAGAGACAGAGAGAGAGAAAGACGGGGAGAGAGAGAGACAGGGAGAGAGAGAGAGACAGGGGGAGAGAGAGAGATGGGGAGAGAGAGACGGAGAGAGACAGAGAGAGAGAGACGGGGAGAGAGAGACAGGGAGAGAGAGAGAGACGGGGAGAGAGAGACGGAGAGAGAGACAGGGACAGAGAGAGAGAGAGAGAGAGAGAGAGACGGTTGGGTTGCGTGCAGGTAGATTAAGATGAATGTTTTACAAAGCTGAGGTTTAGCAGAGCTGCTCTCTCTGATGCTGCTGAGAACATAGAACCAGAATTGAAAGCACGTTGTCAACGAGGCTGTACTGTCTCCAGGATGGGAGGATGGCAACAGATGCGAGGGAGGAAGAAAGGAGTGTAGAGGGAGATGAGAGGGAGGAGGGTGAGAGGAGGAAGGACCGAGGGAAGAGAGAAGAAACGAGGGAGAGAGGAGGGGGTAACCAAAACTAACATGACAAAAGAGCTTGTGACATGTGCAGTTGAATTGGCACAGCAGTAAACACTACGCCACGCGTTATTGCCAGGCGATTAAAGACACGCCATTAGCCACAATATGAGATGAATACAGGAAGGCAAATTACATGCCATTCTTTTAATGATTATCCAACTCTGCGTTCAGGTGTTTTACAGCCATTGGAGAGGAGACACCAAGTTATTCCAGTGCTCTCACTGCTCTGGCTTCTAGTCATTAGAAAACAATAAAACACTCCTCATGAAAACAATAAACCACTCATGAAAACAATAAAACACTCCTCATGAAAACAATACAACACTCCTCATGAAAACAATAAAACACTCCTCATGAAAACAATAAAACACTACTCATGAAAACAATAAAACACTCCTCATGAAAACAATAAAACACTCCTCATGAAAACAATACAACACTCCTCATGAAAGGGTGCTTTAACTGCTGCTAGACAACTGTTAGAAACGGCGCGTTCCAAACATTAGCCGTCCGGCTAGCAGTCTAATAACGGTGTGTGAAGACCAAATTGTATTTGACCTTCCAACCCACCAGCTGTCCACTAATGAGTTCTATGACACTTTCAGCCCAAGGGAAGGAACAGTCATGATTCTACTGTAGCCAGTATTATGCTAGTATATTTCCACAAGTTCAGACGGATATTTACTGAACTTTACCTGAGGCCTCGTATGACAGCTTGAATGATGGGGGAACTGCTCAAGTGTGTGAGCAGTGAACACACACACACCCTCCATGTAGTCCTTTGCAGGACCTCTCTGGAGAAAAGGTCTGTTGTACTGAAAATACAGTTGTCATGTCGATACTGTTTACCCATGCCTATTTCAGACTTTTAGCAGTTAAATGTTATATTATACTGTTTACCCATGCCTATTTCAGACTTTTAGCAGTTAAATGTTATATTATACTGTTTACCCATGCCTGTTTCAGACTTTCAGCAGTTAAATGTTATATTATTGTCACGATCTTCTTTAAGGATGGACCAACATGCAGTGTGGGTCGAATTCCACATACTTTAATTGGCAATGGAACTATACAAAACAATAAGAAATGACCAGATCAGACATAGGTGTGTAGCGCACACAGCCTATACCACACAACAAACAATAACCCACAAGGCAGGTGGGGAAGGGAACAAACTTAACTCAACGACTAACAGCTGCCTCTAATTGGGAACCAACACAAAACCTAACATAGAACACAAAACCCCCCTGGTCATGTCCTGACCAAAACACCATAGAGAAGCCAGAGGGCTATCTATGGCCAGGACGTGACAGTACCCCCCCCAAAGGCACGGACTCCGACCACAACCAAAAGTCAATTCGGGTGGGTTCGGGTGGGCCTTCGTGTCAGTGGCGCCTCCGGTGCGGGCCGTACCAGCCCTAGAAGACGCACTGGAGGCCCGGTGCATGGAACCGGAACAGGACGTACTGGGCTGGGACGACACCCTGGAGGCCTGGTGCGTGGAACCGGAACAGGACGTACTGGGCTGGGACGACACCCTAGAGGCCTGGGGCGTGGAGCAGGAACAGGACGTACTGGGCTGGGACGACACCCTGGAGGCCTGGTGCGTGGAACCGGAACAGGACGTACTGGGCTGGGACGACACCCTAGAGGCCTGGGGCGTGGAACCGGAACAGGACGTACTGGGCTGGGACGACACCCTAGAGGCCTGGTGCGTGGAGCTGGCACTGGACGTACTGGGCTGGTCTCACGTACCTCTGGGCGAGTGCAGGGAGCTGGCACAGGACGTACCGGGCTGGAGAGGCGCACTGGACTCCGAGTGCGTGGAGCCGGCACCATGTGCCCCCCCCAAAAAAAATCTTGGGACTGCTGTGGCCACGAACCCCTCAGGATCTCTCGCCAAGGCAGGGTCTCCCAACCCCCCTTTATCTCCTCTCAGGTCCAATTCACCTTCTCCTCCTGACCACGCTGCTTGGTCCTGTTGTGGTGGGTTATTCTGTCACGATCGCTGGAAGGAGAGGACCAATTAGACCAATTAGCTGTTAGTCGTTGCCTCTAATTGGGAATCCTATTTAAGTTGGTTCCTTCCCCACCTGCCTTGTGGGTTATTGTTTTCAGTTAGTGCATGTGTTTGTATGCTACACTTAGTGTCTGATCTGGTCTTTTGGTCATAATTTGCAAATAAATTCATTAAAATTCCTACAATGTGATTTTCTGGATTTTTTTTTCTCATTTTGTCTGTCATAGTTGAAGTGTACCTATGATGAAAATTACAGGCCTCTCTCATCTTTTTAAGTGAGAGAACTTGCACAATTGGTGGCTGACTAAATACTTTTTTTCCCCACTGTATATTATATTGTTTACCCATGCCTGTTTCAGACTTTCAGCAGTGAATATTATATTATACTGTTTACCCATGCCTGTTTCAGACTTTCAGCAGTTAAATGTTATATTATACTGTTTACTTATGCCTATTTCAGACTTTCAGCAGTTAAATGTTATATTATACGGTTTACCCATGCTTATTTCAGACTTTTAGCAGTTAAATGTTATATTATACTGTTTACCCATGCCTGTTTCAGACTTTCAGCAGTGAATATTATATTATACTGTTTACCCATGCCTGTTTCAGACTTTCAGCAGTGAATATTATATTAGACTGTTTACCCATGCCTGTTTCAGACTTTCAGCAGTTAAATGTTATGTTATACTGTTTACCCATGCCTATTTCAGACTTTTAGCAGTTAAATGTTATATTATACTGTTTACCTATGCCTGTTTCAGACTTTCAGCAGTGAATATTATATTATATTGTTTACCCATGCCTGTTTCAGACTTTCAGCAGTGAATATTATATTATACTGTTTACCCATGCCTGTTTCAGACTTTCAGCAGTGAATATTATATTATACTGTTTACCCATGCCTGTTTAAGACTTTCAGCTGTGAATATTATATTATACTGTTTACCTATGCCTGTTTCAGACTTTCAGCTGTGAATATTATATTATACTGTTTACCCATGCCTGTTTCAGACTTTCAGCAGTGAATATTATATTATACTGTTTACCCATGCCTGTTTCAGACTTTCAGCAGTGAATATTATATTAGACTGTTTACCCATGCCTGTTTCAGACTTTCAGCAGTTAAATGTTATGTTATACTGTTTACCCATGCCTATTTCAGACTTTTAGCAGTTAAATGTTATATTATACTGTTTACCTATGCCTGTTTCAGACTTTCAGCAGTGAATATTATATTATATTGTTTACCCATGCCTGTTTCAGACTTTCAGCAGTGAATATTATATTATACTGTTTACCCATGCCTGTTTCAGACTTTCAGCAGTTAAATGTTATATTATACTGTTTACTTATGCCTATTTCAGACTTTCAGGAGTTAAATGTTATATTATACGGTTTACCCATGCCTATTTCAGACTTTTAGCAGTTAAATGTTATATTATACTGTTTACCCATGCCCATTTCAGACTGTCAGCAGTGAATATTATATT
Source organism: Brachymystax lenok tsinlingensis (assembly GCA_030435695.1). Taxonomy (NCBI): domain Eukaryota; kingdom Metazoa; phylum Chordata; class Actinopteri; order Salmoniformes; family Salmonidae; genus Brachymystax; species Brachymystax lenok. Next base: position 21,318,052 of record CM059783.1, on the reverse strand, counting down.
ATACTGTTTACCTATGCCTGTTTCAGACTTTCAGCAGTGAATATTATATTATACTGTTTACCCATGCCTGTTTCAGACTTTCAGCAGTGAATATTATATTATACTGTTTACCCATGCCTGTTTCAGACTTTCAGCTGTGAATATTATATTATACTGTTTACCTATGCCTGTTTCAGACTTTCAGCAGTGAATATTATATTATACTGTTTACCCATGCCTGTTTCAGACTTTCAGCAGTGAATATTATATTATACTGTTTACCCATGCCTGTTTCAGACTTTCAGCAGTGAATATTATATTATACTGTTTACCCATGCCTGTTTCAGACTTTCAGCTGTGAATATTATATTATACTGTTTACCTATGCCTGTTTCAGACTTTCAGCTGTGAATATTATATTATACTGTTTACCCATGCCTGTTTCAGACTTTCAGCAGTGAATATTATATTATACTGTTTACGCATGCCTATTTCAGACTTTCAGCAGTTAAATGTTATATTATACGGTTTACCCATGCCTGTTTCAGACTTTCAGCAGTGAATATTATATTATACTGTTTACCTATGCCTGTTTCAGACTTTCAGCAATGTATATTATATTGTTTACCCATGCCTGTTTCAGACTTTCAGCAGTGAATATTATATTATACTGTTTACCCATGCCTGTTTCAGACTTTCAGCAGTTAAATGTTATATTATACTGTTTACTTATGCCTATTTCAGACTTTCAGCAGTTAAATGTTATATTATACGGTTTACCCATGCCTATTTCAGACTTTTAGCAGTTAAATGTTATATTATACTGTTTACCCATGCCTATTTCAGACTTTTAGCAGTTAAATGTTATATTATACTGTTTACCCATGCCTGTTTCAGACTTTCAGCAGTGAATATTATATTATACTGTTTACCCATGCCTGTTTCAGACTTTCAGCAGTGAATATTATATTATACTGTTTACCCATGTCTGTTTCAGACTTTCAGCTGTGAATATTATATTATACTGTTAACCTATGCCTGTTTCAGACTTTCAGCAGTGAATATTATATTATACTGTTTACCCATGCCTGTTTCAGACTTTCAGCAGTGAATATTATATTATACTGTTTACCCATGCCTGTTTCAGACTTTCAGCAGTGAATATTATATTATACTGTTTACCCATGCCTGTTTCAGACTTTCAGCAGTGAATATTATATTATATTGTTTACCCATGCCTGTTTCAGACTTTCAGCAGTGAATATTATATTATACTGTTTACCCATGCCTGTTTCAGACTTTCAGCAGTGAATATTATATTATACTGTTTACCCATGCCTATTTCAGACTTTCAGCAGTTAAATGTTATATTATACGGTTTACCCATGCTTATTTCAGACTTTTAGCAGTTAAATGTTATATTATACTGTTTACCCATGCCTGTTTCAGACTTTCAGCAGTGAATATTATATTATACTGTTTACCCATGCCTGTTTCAGACTTTCAGCAGTGAATATTATATTATACTGTTTACCCATGCCCATTTCAGACTTTCAGTAGTAAATGTTATATTATACTGTTTACCTATGCCTGTTTCAGACTTTCAGCAGTTAAATGTTATATTATGTAAATTGTACAGTACGCTGCGTGGGCATCTGCCTCCACCAATCATGGGGCATACTTACAAATATTCTCCACACAGTGCATGTAAGCCATCTTTTTATCCCGACACCTACACCATACTAAACTGTACAGTACGCTGTGATGCAACATAGAATAGATTGCAAATGTACGTGTGTGTATATCTAAATATAAACTGAGAAAATTACTCTATAGGACTTCCAGAGGAGGAGGGGTGGGTGTGTGGGTGGGTCTAGGGCGTAGTGGGCCAAAGGCTGTGGAGGTGCCATAAACTATAGGAAGCAGAGAGCAATCTCTCACACACACACACACACACAGCTCCAATGGAGAGCAGCATAGCAGTAGCATGTTCTGGCAGGGAGAGTCATGAATCATGTCACTGGATCCCAGGAGGAGAACACACACACCGACTGCTGAAAGGTAGACTGACTGATCTGTGGGAGGACAGAGGACTCCTGCTCTGCTCTGATTAACACTCTATACACTCTATTATTATTCAGCTTACACTGGGCTGATCCCAGATCTGTATGTGCCAACTATGGCATGACAATTACAGTCAGGTGGCCAAAGCTCCAACAGATCTGGGGCTAATCTTTCATTAGTCTTTAATCTAATGACTTGCACTATGTTGTCTAAGGGGAACTGGTGTTTTTGTGTGGACTGTGTTAAAGAAAGAGCGAAGACTACATCAGACGATTTCAGGTTGACCTCTCATGGGACATACTGCAGCAGAACAACCCGTTGAGAGCTGAACGTTTCAGCCAGCTGTGGTCTAACAGCAGCCCTGTGAGACACCAGTGTTATGCCTGGGTCAATGAGTCATCAGGACCCATGGTGTTGATGATGGCAGGTCCTGGTGTCTCTCTGTTTTAACATTACTGTAGAACACAACACCATCATTAGAGAGGCTGACAGACCGGGGGAGGGAAGAGTGGGAAGAAGGGTGACAGGATGTGCAGTCATCCAGAGAGAGAGAGAGCCTTGCTATCGAGAAAGGCCGCCGTAGGCAGACCTGGCTCTCAAGAGAAGACAGGCTATGTTGCCACTGCTCACAAAATGAGGTGGAAACTGAGCTGCACTTCCTAACCTCCTGCCAAATGTATGACCATATTGGAGACACATATTCCCCTCAGATTACACAGACCCACAAAGAATTTGAAAATAACTCTCATATCTATTGGGTGAAATATCCTACGAGAGAGGCTACTTCTGTTCATTAGTCATTTCAATGGAATATATACCAACTGATTGGTGAATAATGTAAAGTGTCCGGGCAGTGTAGAGACTAGAGACAGTGATGTAAGATCTAAAGGCAACTCATCATTATTTATCTTTGCTGGTTGAAAGGAAATCCACTCTGTCTGGCTGCTAATTGGTGTATTTATTTAAACCCCTCCTTGATGTCCTAGTTTCATAGTGGCAGACTCCATTAGCCATTCTAGAACAGATTCCGGGAGTGGGCTATTGATTGAAAATCACACTCCCACACAGTGGTTCCAACACACAGCATTAATGTCAGAACATAGGCTAGTGCGCGGAGCCAGACAATGAGGAAAATCATCCTATTGGAATCAATGCCTCAGTTACTGTCCCTGTCCCAGCCCGGCCTAGTAAATGCTAGGCCAGTACTGGACAACACACACACACACACACTGGAGACCTATAGTACGTGTTTTCTTAATGACCTCTGATTGGGTTAACTGCTCTGTTCTGTTAACCACTCCACCACTGTACAACATGACTGTATCAGTCCTGGCAGCAGGCTCCTCTATCACCTTGCAGCAATTGACTCAGTCTGAAAACCAACCCCTCCCATCATCCATCCCAATGTGTTTGGGGAGTCGGGACAGAGATGATTTTCAACACACACAACAACATGAATTATGTTATTACTGAGAGATTGTTCTCCGGCTGATTAAAGTTGTCAGCATTGGTTAGTTCCGTGGTGGGCTGTGCTGTGACTCTCTCTCTCTCCCACCCCCCTTCTCTCTTTCTCTCTCTCGCTCCCTCTCTCTCTCTCTGTCTCCGGCAGTATGTAGGCCAGGAGATACATATCCATGTTAAATGCTGGCTGGCCTTGATGCAGTTACTGTAAGGGGATTTTCAGAACAACACTCGAAAGCAGCTTTTTTCAGGCTGTAGGATAATTGAGGCCATTATGGTCACCTAAACTAAACAATAATGCCTTCCTCTTCCCTTTGCGACTCGGTCCAGCTGTAGCTGTCATGGTTTCTGTGTGTCAGAAAGTAAAGTACTGTTCTATTTGAGAGTATTACGTCAATAGATAAATGGATCCATCACAGATAAGCATACTGATAATTAGCACTGCAGAAACAAGGAGTATTTTCTAACTGTTTCTCCATCTTACTACAGCGTGATTGGAACTGACTAGAGACAAGCTGATGACAATTACTCTCATGGGGGTGAATTTCCTACAAAATGTGCTGGTCGGGTTTCTGCATGCCTCGAGGGCTCATCTGTGAAATGTCAGCGTGTGTGTGTGTGTTTTGTTCTAGAGGGAACCACTGAAAGGAAAGATCACTCTGCAGTCAGTACAGAGACTGCATGGTGTAGTAATCTCACCATGGCAGAACACAACACACACACACTGCCTGTATGGTGTAGTAATCTCACCATGGCAGAACACAACACACACACACACACTGACTGTATGGTGTAGTAATCTCACCATGGCAGAACATAACACACACACACTGCCTGTATGGTGTAGTAATCTCACCATGGCAGAACACAACACACACACACACTGACTGTATGGTGTAGTAATCTCACCATGGCAGAACACAACACACACAACACAGACACACTGACTGTATGGTGTAGAAATCTCACCATGGCAGAACAACAGATGGTCTGCCAGCACTGTGGGCTGGGCTGGCATTCACACTAGTGATTTGTCCGTCCCTAAAGAAGCAGGCGTAACGTACAGGATCTGGCAGCTCATGCATACAGTGCTACTGGAATAGTTGCATAATGCATGTTTGTGTGAAGCATTTCGACAGAGGAGGAGGACATGGAGTAGCTGCTTCTTCAGAGAGTAGGTTTGGCTACACCCACAGATTACATTACATGCTGTGTGTTCTTTTAAGTATTAAGCTGGGTGGTTAGTGGTCACTGCTTAGGCCTTTTCACTTGGTATGTTGGCCTAGTTCGGTTTTTCCATAAGTGACGTCGTTGCTCAACATTGAGATCAATGTTGATTGCTGTATCCAAGTTTCCAGCTTTTTCAACTGTTATTGTCGACACTTTACATTAAGGTATACTTTATAAATGGCTTAGAAACTGCTAATTACTAGATAGTTTGTAAATATAACACATTGTTTTTGCTCGCTAAACGCTTCCCTGTCTCACTAATGGTACGGTGTGCTCCTACAGGAAGCCTCGTCCTGTCTCCCAGCTGGTTGCTCAGCAGGTAGCGCCGCAGTTCGCCTCGCCCACGCTGCTGCCCAAGAAGGACAAGAAGGACAGAGCGGACCAGGAGAAGAATGACAAAGAGCCCACAGTGAAGAAGAACAGCCACAAGAAGATGAGGTAAACATTCACAGATAAACAACTGTTTATCATGAACCTGTTGCATTTAACCTGTATTAGTTGTAGTAGTGGTAGTAGTGGTAGAAGTAGTAGTAGTATGATAATATGATTAGTAGTAGTGGTAGTAGTGGTAGTGGTAGTAGTAGTATGATAATATGATTAGTGGTAGTGGTAGTAGTAGTAGTAGTAGTATGATAATGTGATTAGTAGTAGTAGTGGTAGTAGTATTAGTAGTAGTGGTAGTAGTAGTAGTAGTATGATAGTGTTTAGTAGTATTATGATGGTGTGATTATTAGTAGTAGTATGATAGTATGATTAGTAGTAGTAGGACGATAGTGTGATTAGTAGTAGTATGATTAGTAGTAGTAGTATGATAGTGTGATTAGTAGTATGATTAGTAGTAGTATGATAGTGTGATTAGTAGTAGTATGATAGTGTGATTAGTAGTAGTAGTATGATAGTGTGATTAGTAGTAGTATGATAGTGTGCTTAGTTGTAGGATGATAGTGTGATTAGTAGTAGTATGATAGTGTGATTAGTTGTAGGATGATAGTGTGATTAGTAGTAGTAGTATGATAGTGTGATTAGTAGTAGTATGATAGTGTGATTAGTAGTAGTATGATAGTGTGATTAGTAGTAGTAGTATGCTAGTGTGATTAGTTGTAGTAGTATGCTAGTGTGATTAGTAGTAGGATGATAGTGTGATTAGTAGTAGTAAGATAGTGTGATTAGTAGTAGTAGTATGATAGTGTGATTAGTAGTAGTAGTATGATAGTGTGATTAGTAGCAGTATGATAGTGTGATTAGTAGTAGGATGATTAGTAGTAGTATGAGTGTGATTAGTAGTAGTATGCTAGTGTGATTAGTAGTAGTATGATAGTGTGATTAGTAGTAGTAAGATAGTGTGATTAGTAGTAGTAGTATGATAGTGTGATTAGTAGTAGTAGTAGTATGATAGTGTGATTAGTAGCAGTATGATAGTGTGATTAGTAGTAGGATGATTAGTAGTAGTATGATAGTGTGATTAGTAGTAGTATGCTAGTGTGATTAGTAGTAGTATGATAGTGTGATTAGTAGTAGTAGTATGCTAGTAAGATTAGTAGTAGGATGATAGTGTGATTAGTAGTAGTATGATAGTGTGATTAGTAGTAGGATGATAGTGTGATTAGTAGTAGTATGATTAGTAGTAGTAGTATGATAGTGTGATTAGTAGTGGTAGTATGCTAGTGTGCTTAGTAGTAGGATGATAGTGTGATTAGTAGTAGTAGTATTATAGTGTGATTAGTAGTAGTAGTATTATAGTGTGATTAGTAGTAGGATGATAGTGTGCTTAGTAGTAGTATGATAGTGTGATTAGTAGTAGTATGATAGTGTGATTAGTAGTAGTATGATAGTGTGATTAGTAGTAGCAGTATGCTAGTGTGATTAGTAGTAGTGTGATTAGTAGTAGTAGTATGATAGTGTGATTAGTAGCAGTATGATAGTGTGATTAGTAGTAGGATGATTAGTATTTAGTAGTATGATAGTGTGATTAGTAGTAGTATGATAGTGTGATTAGTAGTAGTAGTATGATAGTGTGATTAGTAGTAGCAGTATGCTAGTGTGACTAGTAGTAGTAGTATGATAGTGTGATAGTGTGATTAGTAGTAGTAGTATGATAGTGTGATTAGTAGTAGTAGTATGTTAGTGTGATTAGTAGTAGGATGATAGTGTGATTAGTAGTAGTGTGATTAGTAGTAGTAGTATGATAGTGTGATTAGTAGTAGTAGTATGTTAGTGTGATTAGTAGTAGGATGATAGTGTGATTAGTAGTTGTATGATAGTGTGATTAGTAGTAGTAGTATGATAGTGTGATTAGTAGCAGTATGATAGTGTGATTAGTAGTATTATGATAATGTGATTAGTAGTAGTAGTATGCTAGTGTGGTTAGTAGTAGTAGTATGCTAGTGTTATTAGTAGTAGGATGATAGTGTGATTAGTAGTAGCAGTATGCTAGTGTGATTAGTAGTAGTGTGATTAGTAGTAGTAGTATGATAGTGTGATTAGTAGTAGTAAGATAGTGTGATTAGTAGTAGTAGTATGATAGTGTGATTAGTAGTAGTAGTATGATAGTGTGATTAGTAGCAGTATGATGGTGTGATTAGTAGTAGGATGATTAGTAGTATGATAGTGTGATTAGTAGCAGTATGATGGTGTGATTAGTAGTAGGATGATTAGTAGTAGTAGTATGATAGTGTGATTAGTAGTAGTATGCTAGTGTGATTAGTAGTAGGATGATAGTGTGATTAGTAGTAGTATCATAGTGTGATTAGTAGTAGTAGTATGCTAGTGTGATTAGTAGTAGGATGATAGTGTGATTAGTAGTAGTAGTATGATAGTGTGATTAGTAGCAGTATGATGGTGTGATTAGTAGTAGGATGATTAGTAGTAGTAGTAGTATGATAGTGTGATTAGTAGTAGTATGCTAGTGTGATTAGTAGTAGGATGATAGTGTGATTAGTAGTAGTATGATAGTGTGATTAGTAGTAGTAGTATGCTAGTGTGATTAGTAGTAGGATGATAGTGTGATTAGTAGTAGTAGTATGCTAGTGTGATTAGTAGTAGGATGATAGTGTGATTAGTAGTAGTAGTATGCTAGTGTGATTAGTAGTAGGATTATAGTGTGATTAGTAGTAGTAGTATGCTAGTGTGATTAGTAGTAGGATGATAGTGTGATTAGTAGTAGTAGTATAATAGTGTGATTAGTAGCAGTATGATAGTATGATTAGTAGTAGGATGATTAGTAGTAGTAGTATGCTAGTGTGATTAGTAGCAGTATGCTAGTGTGATTAGTAGTAGGATGATAGTGTGATTAGTAGTAGTATGGTAGTGTGATTAGTAGTAGTATGCTAGTGTGATTAGTAGTAGGATGATAGTGTGATTAGTAGTAGTAGTATGATAGTGTGATTAGTAGCAGTATGATAGTGTGATTAGTAGTAGTAGTATGCTAGTGTGATTAGTAGTAGTAGTATGCTAGTGTGATTAGTAGTAGGATGATAGTGTGATTAGTAGTAGTAGTATAATAGTGTGATTAGTAGCAGTATGATAGTATGATTAGTAGTACGATGATTAGTAGTAGTAGTATGCTAGTGTGATTAGTAGCAGTATGCTAGTGTGATTAGTAGTAGGATGATAGTGTGATTAGTAGTAGTATGGTAGTGTGATTAGTAGTAGTATGCTAGTGTGATTAGTAGTAGGATGATAGTGTGATTAGTAGTAGTAGTATGATAGTGTGATTAGTAGCAGTATGATAGTGTGATTAGTAGTAGTAGTATGCTAGTGTGATTAGTAGCAGTATGCTAGTGTGATTAGTAGTAGGATGATAGTGTGATTAGTAGTAGTATGGTAGTGTGATTAGTAGTAGGATGATAGTGTGATTAGTAGTAGTATGATTAGTAGTAGTAGTATGATAGTGTGATTAGTAGTAGGATGATAGTGTGATTAGTAGTAGTATGATTAGTAGTAGTAGTATGCTAGTGTGATTAGTAGTAGGATGATAGTGTGATTATTAGTAGTGTGCTTAGTAGTAGGATGATAGTGTGATTAGTAGTAGGATGATAGTGTGATTATTAGTAGTAGGATGATAATGTGATTAGTAGTAGGATGATAGTGTGATTACTAGTAGTATGATTAGTAGTAGTAGTATGATAGTGTGATTAGTAGTAGTAGTATGATAGTGTGATTAGTAGTAGTATTATGATAGTGTGATTAGTAGTAGTATGATAGTGTGATTAGTAGTAGTAGTATGATAGTGTGATTAGTAGTAGTAGTATGATAGTGTGATTAGTAGTAGGATGATAGTGTGCTTAGTAGTAGTATGATAGTGTGATTAGTAGTAGCAGTATGCTAGTGTGATTAGTTGTAGTGTGATTAGTAGTAGTAGTAGTATGATAGTGTGATTAGTAGTAGTATGATTAGTAGTAGTGGTATGATAGTGTGATTAGTAGTAGTATGATAGAATGATTAGTAATAGTAGTATGATAGTGTGATTAGTAGTAGGATGATAGTGTGATTAGTAATAGGATGATAGTGTGATTAGTAGCAGTATGCTAGTGTGATTAGTAGTAGGATGATAGTGTGATTAGTAGTAGTATGGTAGTGTGATTAGTAGTAGGATGATAGTATGATTAGTAGTAGTAGTATGATAGTGTGATTAGTAGTAGGATGATAGTGTGATTAGTAGTAGTATGATTAGTAGTAGTAGTATGCTAGTGTGATTAGTAGTAGGATGATAGTGTGATTATTAGTAGTGTGCTTAGTAGTAGGATGATCGTGTGATTAGTAGTAGTGTGCTTAGTAGTAGGATGATCGTGTGATTAGTAGTAGGATGATAGTGTGATTATTAGTAGTAGGATGATAGTGTGATTAGTAGTAGGATGATAGTGTGATTACTAGTAGTATGATTAGTAGTAGTAGTATGATAGTGTGATTAGTAGTAGTAGTATGATAGTGTGATTAGTAGTAGTATGATAGTGTGATTAGTAGTAGTAGGATGATAGTGTGATTAGTAGTAGTATGATTAGTAGTAGTAGTATGCTAGTGTGATTAGTAGTAGGATGATAGTGTGATTATTAGTAGTGTGCTTAGTAGTAGGATGATCGTGTGATTAGTAGTAGGATGATAGTGTGATTATTAGTAGTAGGATGATAGTGTGATTAGTAGTAGGATGATAGTGTGATTACTAGTAGTATGATTAGTAGTAGTAGTATGATAGTGTGATTAGTAGTAGTAGTATGATAGTGTGATTAGTAGTAGGATGATAGTGTGCTTAGTAGTAGTATGATAGTGTGATTAGTAGTAGCAGTATGCTAGTGTGATTAGTAGTAGTGTGATTAGTAGTAGTAGTAGTATGATAGTGTGATTAGTAGTAGTATGATTAGTAGTAGTAGTATGATAGTGTGATTAGTAGTAGTATGATAGTGTGATTAGTAGTAGTATGATAGAATGATTAGTAATAGTAGTATGATAGTGTGATTAGTAGTAGGATGATAGTGTGATTAGTAATAGGATGATAGTGTGATTAGTAGTAGTATGATAGTGTGATTAGTAGTAGTAGTATGATAGTGTGATTAGTAGCAGTATGATAGTGTGATTAGTAGTAGGATGATTAGTAGTAGTAGTATGATAGTGTGATTAGTAGTAGTATGCTAGTGTGATTAGTAGTAGGATGATAGTGTGATTAGTAGTAGTAGTATGCTAGTGTGATTAGTAGTAGGATGATAGTGTGATTAGTAGTAGGATGATAGTGTGATTAGTAGTAGCAGTATGCTAGTGTGATTAGTAGTAGTGTGATTAGTAGTAGTAGTATGTTAGTGTGATTAGTAGTAGTATCAGCATGATAGTGTTTATTATTAGTATGATAGTGTGATTATTAGTAGTAGGATGATAGTGTGATTAGTAGTAGGATGATAGTGTGATTACTAGTAGTATGATTAGTAGTAGTAGTATGATAGTGTGATTAGTAGTAGTAGTATGATAGTGTGATTAGTAGTAGGATGATAGTGTGCTTAGTAGTAGTATGATCGTGTGATTAGTAGTAGCAGTATGCTAGTGTGATTAGTAGTAGTGTGATTAGTAGTAGTAGTAGTATGATAGTGTGATTAGTAGTAGTATGATTAGTAGTAGTAGTATGATAGTGTGATTAGTAGTAGTATGATAGTGTGATTAGTAGTAGTATGATAGAATGATTAGTAATAGTAGTATGATAGTGTGATTAGTAGTAGGATGATAGTGTGATTAGTAATAGGATGATAGTGTGATTAGTAGTAGTATGATAGTGTGATTAGTAGTAGTAGTATGATAGTGTGATTAGTAGCAGTATGATAGTGTGATTAGTAGTAGGATGATTAGTAGTAGTAGTATGATAGTGTGATTAGTAGTAGTATGCTAGTGTGATTAGTAGTAGGATGATAGTGTGATTAGTAGTAGTATGATAGTGTGATTAGTAGTAGTAGTATGCTAGTGTGATTAGTAGTAGGATGATAGTGTGATTAGTAGTAGGATGATAGTGTGATTAGTAGTAGCAGTATGCTAGTGTGATTAGTAGTAGTGTGATTAGTAGTAGTAGTATGTTAGTGTGATTAGTAGTAGTATCAGCATGATAGTGTTTATTATTAGTATGATAGTGGGATTATTATTAGTATTATTAGTGTCAGTGTAGCAGTATCAAAGTAGTATGATAGTAGAAAAGTATATGGTTTCCACATATTTCATCCAGTTTGTGTGTTTTACCCCTATCCTCTCTCTCTGTCAAAGGCTTATAACATCCACCTGTCTCCTCTCCCTCCCTCAGGCCCAGGTTAAAAAACATTGACAGGAGCAGCGCTCAGCACCTAGAGGTCACGGTGGGAGACCTGACTGTCATCATCACAGACTTTAAGGAGAAAACCAAACCTCCCCCCTCCTCCACCAGCACCACCACACCCCCCTCCTCTACCACCCCCTCCAGCACTGTGTCTGTGTCTGCAGAACACCACAGTGGCTCCAGCTCAGACAACAACACTGAGAGAGGGGTCTCACAGTCATCTTCGCCCCGAGGAGAGGGCTTCTTAGTCGGGACAGAGTCCCACTAGACCACCAAACTCCTAGCCCAACATCTGGAACGCCAGACCTCCAACCCCTAGACCTTGGCCTGGATCCCCAACCCCTAGACCTTGGCCTGGACCCCTAGACCGTAGCCTGGATCCCCAACCCCTAGACCTTGGCCTGGATCCCCAACCCCTAGACCTTGGCCTGGACCCCTAGACCGTGGCCTGGACCCCAAACCCCTAGACCTTGGCCTGGACCCCCAACCCATAGACCTTGGCCTGGACCCCCAACCCCTAGACCTTGGCCTGGATCCCCAAACTCTAGACCTTGGCCAGGATCCCCAACCCCTAGACCTTGGCCTGGCCTGGATCCCCAACCCCTAGACCTTGGCCTGGATCCCCAACCCCTGACCTTGGCCTGGATCCCCAACCCCTAGACCTTGGTCTGGATCCCCAACCCCTAGACCTTGGCCTGGACTACTCCTGGCTTAACATAGGCCACTCTAACCTAACTCCTCTGTCCTCAACTCTGATATGTAATGTTATCTCTGGACTTGCACATTTACTGTAGTACATTTACTGTAGTACTGTAGTACTAGTACTACATTTACTGTAGTACACATTTAGCAGCTACAGGTTACAGCTAGATACAGCTAGATCAACACATTTAGCAGCTACAGGTTACAGCTAGATAAACACATTTAGCAGCTACAGGTTACAGCTAGATAAACACATTTAGCAGCTACAGGTTACAGCTAGATACAGCTAGATCAACACATTTAGCAGCTACAGGTTACAGCTAGATCAACACATTTAGCAGCTACAGGTTACAGCTCGATCAACACATTTAGCATCTACAGGTTACAGCTAGATCAACACATTTAGCAGCTACAGGTTACTGCTAGATCAACACATTTAGCAGCTACAGGTTACTGCTAGATCAACACATTTAGCAGCTACAGGTTACAGCTAGATCAACACATTTAGCAGTTACAGGTTACAGCTAGATCAACACATTTAGCAGCTACAGGTTACAGCTCGATCAACACATTTAGCAGCTACATGTTACTGCTAGATAAACACATTTAGCAGCTACAGGTTACAGCTAGATCAACACATTTAGCAGCTACAGGTTACAGCTAGATCAACACATTTAGCAGCTACAGGTTACTGCTAGATCAACACATTTAGCAGCTACAGGTTACAGCTAGATCAACACATTTAGCAGCTACAGGTTACTGCTAGATAAACACATTTAGCAGCTACAGGTTACTGCTCGATCAACACATTTAGCAGCTACAGGTTATAGCTAGCACTACTACTACCAACCTTGAGTTGTGGTTTGCTTTTGGACAAAAAAACACCACAATCTGAAGTCTTGTTTTAATGACATTTCTCTGATTAACTTTAGGTCAATTTAACTGACTTTTAAAAACTATTTTTTGAAACCTGTGTTCGAAACTGTTCTAAACATGAAGTCATGTCATTACATTTAGCTGATCTTAGCCTATTGTACAGCTCTGTTTTAATGTGTTATAACATCACATCAGTGTTAGTATCCATGTCGACATCGGAACTTTCAACCTCCTGTCCAATGAGAACTGTCGTGACATGATGATTATGGTTCAGAGTTCTTCAGTTTGTGTTGCATTGTGGGAGAAAACGCGAGGTACATGCGGAGAAGATGGAAAACCTATGAGCTCTCTTTTGGTACTTGTCTCTCAGTTGTAAAGTGTCATTTGTTGATTGAATGTGTTGGAGACTGAATTGTATTGTCATTGACTCACATCAGCCGGGACCTGGTGTGGTTTTCTTCTAAATATTCTTGAAAACAACGTCTGTTTTTGAATTGTGTCCGTTTTAACACCACCTCAAATGATTGATCATACTGTATCACGACATTCACTGTTACATTTTCTATCATTTCTTTTGTTTCAACCAAGCTTTGCTGTTTAGAAATGTATGGACAACTTGGTTGATTACATGGTTCAATGTCTATAAAGAAAGATATAAATAATGGCATTATGTATTGGAAAAGAGTTCTGCTTTCTGTGTTGCCCATGTTTCTATAACAGGGTTCTAGACTTTAACAGCTTGTCCTGGATATGAACCAGGGTTCTAGGGAACGTATATTTGGATGGTCATTGATGACCAATAATGGGTAAGTAGTAAAAGCAATTCTAGCCAGTGTTTGACTGACACAATTGGCATGATGTACAGTATTCACACACCTTGACTTTTTCCTCATTTTGTTACAAAGTGGGATTGAAATGGATTAAATTGTTTGCTTTTTTGTCAACGACTTAGATGTATTCAACCCCCTGAGTCAATACATGTTAGAATCACCTTCCTTCCTCTCTGGCAACTGAGTTAGGAAGGACTCCTGCATCTTTGTAGTGACTGGGTGTATTGATACACCATCCAAAGTGTAATGAATAACTTCACCATGCTCAAAGGGATATTAGTTTTTTCATTTTATTTTTACCCATCTACCAATAGGTGCCCTTGAATCTGTGTTTGAAATTCACTGCTCGACTGAGGGACCTATCAGATAATTGTATGTGTGGGGTGGGGTACAGAGATGAGGTAATCATTCACAAATCATGTAAAACACTATTATTGCCCACAGAGTGAGTCCATGCAATTTATTATGTGACTTGTTAAGCACATTTTTACTCCTGAACTTATTTAGGCTTGCCATAACAAGGTGGTTGAATACTTATTGACTCAAGACAATTCAGCTTAATTTTTTTGTATTCCACTTTGACATTGTGGGGTATTGTGTGTAGGCCAGTGACACAAAATCTCAATTTAATAAATTTAAAATTCAGACTGTAACACAACAAAATGTGGAAAAAAAGTCAAGGGGTGTGAATACTTTCTGAAGGCGCGGTAGGTAGAGTAGACTTTGTCTGGCCCACTCCGGTGGCTATCAAGGATGAAAAGCCAGCCTTTTTACGTGCCGATAGCGCCATCTAGTGGATAACCTCTAACCCACATACAAATACAATGCAGTTTCGTTTATTATAGGCCTAATTAAAACATATCAGTAATATCAGAAGGATGCTCTGATATTTCCTCATGAATGTGGTTTTGAAAAGTATATTTATTGTGTAGCCTACTTCTCAAGTCACACACAGACGGGGGAAGGGATTCTCTGTTAGTTATACTCCTCCCTTCCCCCAATGGTTCTGTGTCTTGCCTGCAGTGGGAATGGATGTAGCCAGCTTCGTTCTGTGTCATGACTTTGAGTTTTGAAAGCGCGTTTACTTTTAATAATGCGGCGTTACATTCGTGCATTCCTCGTGTGCATGTTGTTTGCCGTGTTCTCGGCCTTGTACGTGTATAGTAAACTATTTTATTCAGATCTGTCGGTCGGAGGAGGACTGGGTGGGAGGACTTTCCTCCATCGAGCCGCGACCTCTCAGCGAAGCGACATTGGACAAGAAACCAGGCGAGGGCCGGACGAAACAGGCCCAGGCGATCAACACTGGTACACTAGGTAATAGTTACACTGCGTATTATATAGCTAGATTGTAATACACTTCAAAAGGCTTCAAACAAAATGAATGCTTAACTTTCTTGGTGAAAAAATAATTTCCTCTGCAAGTAATGTATTGGAATGTGCACCATTGACAGATGTGTTCTCCACAATAGTATCAGGTGAACCTGTTTTTCATAAAGTTGCCTATTTGTGAAACAAATATATACAAATACACATTGTAACAATTCCTCTGGCTAACTTGTTGCATCCTATCCCACTTTCACTATGGTCATGGACACCGTGTACTTGCAGTTCCAGCCCAAACAACTACATTAGGATCAATTGCTGCTCACAAAGACATGTAAATATAGCAATCAAGCTCAATATAGCATGTATGTACCTGTAATAAAGAAACATGCGCTTTTTTTCTGCGGGAAAGTTGACTGGTCGAATTAGGTTCACTAGCGCGCATATGGTGGTTCAATCACATCTTTCTTCGTGCCTGGATTATTGAGAGATTTCCACAACATCAAGAGTGACACCGCGTTATTTTCATAGCTGATTGGGTTTTCCTTCACCCTTTTGACCAACCCGTTGAGGTGGTGCTGGCTGACCCACCAGGGGGGCCGTCATTGTAAATAAGAATTCTTAACTGACTTGCCTAGTTAAATAAAAATAAATACTAGTTACAGATGTCTTGAGACAAACACATGTTAGCGTCAGTCAGTAGTCTACACTAGAAAAGCATTAGCACGAAATAGTTTAAAAATATATAATTATAATCGTAAAACAGTTTGCAGTTGTTGAAATGGAAGTTACATCTCTATTGGCCAACTTCAGTGGTCTCTGCTGGATTGCTAAGCAACAGGATGTGCAATTAAACGGGTGGTTATAGCATTTAACAGCTTGGAAGAGCAGAACAGCATTGAGTGACGTCTGAACCAGTTGGTGAACCTGGCATGAATCATTGACAGAGGAAGGTTTTCACCTTTTTAAATTTAACAAACTTTGATTTAACTCTAGCATACTTCTCTTTATTTGCAGGAACATCACGAGGAAAGCAGGGGGCCGTGTTGGGACGGCTGCAGCCATGCACCTGGCTGTAGTGGCCTGCGGACAGAGACTAGAGGAGACTCTCACCATGCTGAAGTCTGCTGTAATGCTCAGCATCAAACCACTGTGCCTACACATCTTGGCCGAAGACCAACTGCACGCCAGCTTCATAGAATCTGTGAGTCGGACTGGATGGACTACTAGGCCTGTGATTGGAGGCATAATAATGTGGTAGTAATGAGATGTGATTGTGGTAATGACGTTGTCATATCACATGCCCTAATATGATAATGTAATAGCATCTACATCACAACTCTAGCATATAGGCTTCAATAAAGTCCCATTTGGTCCAGTGCACATGATGCACACACAGTAGGAACCACTATGAACACCTGCTCTTCCCATGACACAGACTGGCCAGGTGAATCCAGGTGAAAAATATGATCCCTTGTTGATGTCACCTGTTAAAGCCACTTCAATCAGTGTAGATGAAGGGGAGAAGACTGGTTAAAGAAGGATTAAGCCTTGACATGGATTGTGTATGTGTGGTGTTCAGAGGGTGAATGGGCCAGACAAAAGATTTCAGTGCCTTTGTAAATGGGGTACGGTAGTAGGTGCCAGGCGCACTGGTTTGTGTTAACTGCAATGCTAATATGATGAGCTAACGGCTCCCGAGTGGCGCAGCAGTCTAAGGCGCTGCATCTCAGAGGCGTCACTACAGACCCTGGTTCGATCCCAGGCTGTATCACAACCGACTGTGATCGGGAGTCCCATAGGGCGGCGCACAATTGGCCCAGCGTCATCCTGGTTAGGGGAGGGTTTGGCCGGGGTAGGCCGTCATTGTAAATAAGAATTTGTTCTTAACTGACTTGCCTAGTTAAATGAAGGTTAAATGAATATAATAAAAATGTTCAACAGTTTCCTGTGTGTATCAAGAATGGTCCACCACCTAAAGGACATCCTGCCAACTTGACAACTGGGAAGCACTGGAGTCAACATGGGCCAGTATCCCTGTGGAACGCTTTCTACACCTTGTTGAGTCCATGCCATGACTAATTGAGGCTGTTCTGAGGGCAAAAGGGGGTGCAACTCAATATTAGGAAGGTGTTCCTAATGTTTGGTATACTCAGTGTATAACCTAGACCAGGGGTGTAAAATTAATTCCATGGAGGGCCCAGGTTCTGCAGGTTTTAGTTTTTCCCTTTCATTTAAGCCATAGACAACCAGGTGTGGAGAGTTCCTTACTAATTAATGACCTTCATTCATCAGTCAAGTACAAGGGAGGAGCGAAAACCTGCAGACACTCAGACCTCCGTGGAATGAGTTTGACACGTGGCCTAGAAGTTATCTATCTTGTTTGTAAACTTTTGAGTATTTGCCTCTCTTTTTAAAACCTCTGTGTAATAACACTTGTCTGTTTGCTTTGTTCTGTGTTTAGTTAGAGTCGTGGCCAAGTTCGTTCCGCTCCAGGTTTAACTACACTCTGTACCCCATCATCTTCCCCCATGAGAATGCAGGAGAGTGGAAGAGGCTCTTCAAACCATGTGCTTCTCAGAGGCTCTTCCTACCTGTGAGTTTCATAGCTGGAGAAATACTATTTTGTTTAATTAATTATTAGCATGATGATGGTTTCCAGGGCCTCAAAATAATATCTTGGTGTGACTGTAAACGTGTTACTGTAAATGTGTACGCTGCTAACTGGGTTGTCTGTTTCTGATTCTCTCGTGTCTTCAGTTGATCCTAAAGGAGGTGGACTCAGACATCTTGTCCCTGGCCTCGGACCTCTAACCTCTGTCTCTGTCCCCCAGCTCATCCTAAAGGAGGTGGACTCAGACATCTTGTTCCTGGCCTCGGACCTCTAACCTCTGTCTCTGTCCCCCAGCTCATCCTAAAGGAGGTGGATTCTCTAGTCTACGTGGACTCGGACATCTTGTTCCTCCAGCCTGTAGACGCTCTGTGGTCCCTGCTAGCTCACTTCAACGCTACCCAGCTGGCCGCCATGGCGCCAGAGCACGAGGAGCCACGCATCGCCTGGTACAGCCGCTTCGCCCGCCACCCCTACTATGGCAGGACGGGCATCAACTCTGGAGTCATGCTCATGAACATGACACGCATCAGGGCCATGTACTTCAAGGTAATATAAACTTCGACCAGCAGAGGTCACCATTGCAATACAGTCAGATGTAATATAAACTTCGACCAGCAGAGGTCACATTGCAATAGTCAATGTAATGTAAACTTCGACCAGCAGAGGTCACCATTGCAATACAGTCAGATGTAATATAAACTCGACCAGCAGAGGTCACCATTGCAATATAAAGTTCGACCCGCAGAGGTCACCATTGCAATAGTCAATGTAGTATAAACTTCGACCAGCAGAGGTCACCATTGCAATAGTCAATGTAGTATAAAGTTCGACCCGCAGAGGTCACCATTGCAATAGTCAATGTAATATAAACTTCGACCAGCAGAGGTCACCATTGCAATAGTCAATGTAATATAAACTTCGACCAGCAGAGGTCACCATTGCAATACAGTCAGATGTAATATAAACTCGACCAGCAGAGGTCACCATTGCAATAGTCAATGTAATATAAACTTCGACCCGCAGAGGTCACCATTGCAATACAGTCAGATATGTCATCCAGAGATGGGAAAAGAGAGATATTCTACAATAATTTTATCCCTGTTGAATGAATGACAAACAAATCTCATAATAAATGTGTTTGCATAGGCTCTTCGATTTTACACTTAACTCGTTTTCCACAATGTAACACACCCTCTGTCCTGTTCTGTGTGATCAGAATGACATGACGTCAGTGGGTCTGAGGTGGGAGGAGCTGCTGATGCCCCTGCTGCAGAAATATAAACTAAATATGACCTGGGGAGATCAGGACCTGCTCAACATCATCTTCCATCACAACCCTGGTGAGACTCACAGCTCGCTCAGTACCTCCCTTATTACACCACATAATGAGACACATGACATATAGACAGTGTAAATAAAATTTGATTTGATTAGAAACATGAACCTTTTAAATATAATAGTTGGGGCAGGTATCCTGCAGGGCAGCAGTGTATTGTCTTGCCTTATTGTTTACCTGTAAGAAGGTGTGTGTCAAGATGATCAACTAAGCTCCAGGGCGATAAGAAAACCAGAAGTATTGGATTTGTGCCCCTCTAAACTTGCCCTTGTCTCTCCCCCTCCAGAGTGTCTGTTGGAAGTCCCCTGCCACTGGAACTACCGTCCAGACCACTGTATCTACGGCAGTAACTGTGGCTCCGCGGAGGAGGAGGGTATCTTTATCCTGCACGGGAACAGAGGAGTGTACCATGACCTCAAACAGCCTGCCTTCAGGGCCGTCTACGACGCCATACGACAGGTAAACTAAACGATCCCAGATCAGTGTAGTCTACGACGCCATACGACAGGTAAACTAAACGATCCCAGATCAGTGTAGTCTACAACGCCATACGACAGGTCAACTAAACGATCCCAGATCAGTGTAGTCTACGACGCCATACGACAGGTAAACTAAACGATCCCAGATCAGTGTAGTCTACGACGCCATACGACAGGTAAACTAAACGATCCCAGATCAGTGTAGTCTCTGACGCCATGCCGACAGGTAAACTAAACGATCCCAGATCAGTGTAGTCTCTGACGCCATCACGACAGGTAAACTAAACGATCCCAGATCAGTGTAGTCTACGACGCCATACGACAGGTAAACTAAACGATCCCAGATCAGTGTAGTCTACGCCGCCATACGACAGGTAAACTAAACGATCCCAGATCAGTGTAGTCTACGCCGCCATACATCAGGTAGGCTAAACTATCAAATATCTACGCCGCCATACGACAGGTAAACTAAACGATCACTAATCAGGGTTTCCAGATGGGAAAACAACTCGACTGTCTTTCATTGATGGAGTATTAGGTGTGTAAGGAAATGTATGTTTGTGCATCCAGACCACTTCTATGTAGATCTCCACAAGTTTCAGTGTTGAGTGAAACACATTTCCTCATAAGGATGTGTTCTAACTGATCAGTTGTTTTAATGATATCGACTACACTGGGAATTTGTTTAATGGCATCATCAATGTCCAGGTTTGTATTGCTTTCCTATTAAGTAAGGATCGAGCGTCCATCAGAAAGATGCTTGGTCAATATTGCGTCCTTGCCTCTCAGTACATCTGACACACACACACACACACACACACACACACACACACACACACACACACACACACACACACACACACACACACACACACACACACACACCCCCTCATCCATAATATCTGAGAGTATTAAAGCCACAGTTAAACCAAGGCCCAGGAAAGAGCAGTAAAGTTTTAGTGCTGGTGGTACATGTAGAGGCTCAGTCTCCACTGGCACAGTGCTCCGTCATCCTCATAAAAACAACACACACATTGGAAATTGAGCTTTATGACTGGTGGGGGGGGGGCTTAACTTTTAGTAACCCAATATCAGGGACTAAACCAAACGAGAGAACGTAAAATAGTAATCCCCTTTGATTTCCTGTGAGTGCTATAAAGGTACTTCCATTATTGGGAAGAGGAGAAGACTGATTGTGTAATCTGTAGTTGGACTGAGGAGGATAATAAGGTGGGATTTAACCATGTTAAGGGTTTTATCTCCCTACGACACCTCAGCAGCTTCATGGACATTTATTCCAATGAAAAGAAAGGTTGGAAGTCTTTCTTAGGCTTTATACAACTATTAAAACATTTCCCACTACCCGTCTATTTCATCACACGTTAAAAGCATGCAATGATGTGAATTGTAAGATGGTGAATTGTACTGATTGTAAGTCTGTATAAGAGCTTCTGCCACTAAAATGTAATGCATTTCTGGCCATATCTGTAGTATATATCTAGAACTGTGGACATCCCATTAGGTGCCTGTTTGATAACAGAATGTTCTATTTCTCAGTACTCATTTAGGGAGGATCCTGTGAGCTCCCTGCTGGTCCCACTGGAAGAAGAGCTGTTGAAGACTACCCGTTCATACTGTGGTAAATCACATGTTCTGTTTACTAAGAGACTGGCTCACAGCCTGGCCAACGTCAACAGAGATGCTCAGCGTCCACATGGACTGTAGTCTGATGTCCTGGGCCTCCAGGCTGTCCTATAGTGTTGTCATGGTCAGAGAGATGGTAGCCTGGGTCCTGTTCATTAGAGCACACTGTAGCAAAAGGTTTTGCAACGGAAAACTAAAAAGGAGCGTTTCTTATTGGACAAGTTGAGGTAGTGCCTACTCTGTTTCATGACTTTTTGGCACCTACAGTGTCTACAGCTACATGGCTGAAGGATTATTCTTTTTATTTTTTTTATTTCTTATTTTACAAACAAATTCTTATTTTACAATGACGGCCTACCCCTTCCCCTAAACCGGACGACGCTGGACCATGTGTGGGTAACCCTATGGGACTCCCGATCACGGCCGGTTGTGAAACAGCCCGGGCTCAAACCAGGGTCTGTAGAGATGCCTCTAGCATTGATATGCAGTGTCTTAGACTGTTGCGCCACTCGGGAGGAAAAGACTACATGGACGTTGGTGACTTCATATGCTGGATATACATACTATGTGTGTGTGAAGAAGGACACCACTGTCATCTACAGATCCCATATCTTGGTCAGCGTTTCTCTCGTCATAGTCATCTGTATAGTAGGCTATATGGCATTTCCAATGCTGATGAGGCTCTTCTTTAATAGTGCTGTCTGATGTATTCAAGAGGCCTTGCTATCCATATTGGAGAATTGGCCACAATGGTCTTATCCGGCCTGCAGAACATGACTAAACTCAGTCAGCCTTTCTAAGCTAAATGGTACCTCTCCTATTGACAAAGAGCTACTCTGATGTGAACAGTGGATTGTCTTGTATTGAAGAGGAAGGCACAGACCGGAAGCTATTTTGGAGATAAGTGGAACACGATATGGATTATTGTGAGTTCTGGATGTTTTCAGTTGTTTATTGTCATTCTTTAATGTTTGTGTTTGTTTGTTTACAACCAATACTTCTCATTGTATGTTATTTTCTTTGTGAAGGTTTTATTAGAGGCTGTATGGATGAAGCTGTCCGTACTTTCTGCACTGATCTGTTTCATACATATTTTTCATATATTTACAAAAGTCTTTATTACTTTTATGGTATGGGCAATTCCCTCCTTAAAACATGCTGGAACATTGTCTTTGAAGAACCACTTTGCTCTGCAGTCAGTCGGTTTTCATTTGTTGATTTATTGTTCAGATTGTCTTACTTCTGTAAATTAGTGTTCCACTTGTGTTGTTTATAGCAAATGCCAAAGTTTTTTGCACTGTTGAATGTATATTGGAAACATTGAACTTCTTTCTGTCTGTCATAGAATGATCTTGAAAATGTTCAGTCATTTTTACAATACATATCTTCCTCATGTTTACTTTGTCTTTTTTATGTGTAAACAGGTAAATGCAGTATATTTTCTACCAGAAAGGTAGTACGCACCTTTTTGGATATGTCTGTCACGGTATCTTAACCAACACGTAATGTATTCTGTTCAATTAAATCCAGTAGTACACAATTTCATAGCTTGCCACCAGATGGCAGCATTTCTGCATCATGCACAGCAGTTAGTTGGACTAGAGGAGAGACTGGATCACCTTCAGGTTCACCTATTACATTGAGGAGGATTCATGACTAAATGTGGGACAAATATACACAGTTTACAAAATGTATGCCATCAAAATATCTATGCAGTAGTAATGTTATGGGGTGCTGCCTGTGCGGTTTAGATGGGAGCCAGTCTGTCAATAAATCAAGTATAAATACTTTATGATTGTCCCTACAGTTAACAGCTACGTAGTGGAGGTAGTATTTTACAACTATTCACTATGTCAATATTAATGCCTGATATTCCCTGCCATTGCCCTAATAACTTTTGTGAACTTGTGCTTGGCATGCGGCTTGGCTGTTGTCTCCATTGATTGTGTCATATCACTTCAAGCAAACGATGGCACAAACTCCTAACCACCAGCACCGTTCCTTATGCTGAGTATCAGTGAAAATCTCATATTTTAAATGTATTCCGCGAAGGTCAGGGACTTGAGCTAGATTGATGGCATGTTTCTGTAGCTGTTCCTCACAGATCAATATAACAGTAAATACTGAATGACCTGGCCATCTGGGGCCCTGGTATCTGCCTCTGCTTTGAGCTGCTCATAAACTGGAACTGATGGACCGTTAACCATACGCTATAGGGCGCCCATCTCTACTGCCATGGAATTGACAATATCGAATGGTGTTATAGTGTAATGCACCTTCCCATTTATATATTCATGTGTCCATCCCAAATGCCACCCTATTCCCTATGTAGTGCACTACTTTTGAGCAGGTTTCCTATGGGCCCTGGTGAATGGTAGTGCACTAAATGGGGAATAGAAAGGGAAAGGAAAGGGGGGTACCCTGCATTGAACTGAAATGTGTCTTCCTCATTTAACCCAACCCCTCTGAATCAGAGAGATGCGGGGGGCTTCCTTAATCAACGTCCACGTCATCGGTGCCCGGGGAACAGTGGGTTAACTGCCTTGTTCAGGGGCAGAAGGACAGATTTGTACCTTGCCAGGTCGGGGATTCGATCCAGCACCCTTTGGGTTAGTGGTCCAGCGCTCTAACCAGGGAGTGCCATTATGTATGCAACCCATACCTTTACTGCTGTGGTGTTAGTCTGATTCATAACGTGACAAAGCTTCATATGAGAGGTTATCAATTACTTTGACCTTTTGTGGTCAAACGTACCAAGTACCACCCTCGTTCCCAGAGGATGAAGACAATGGGATGGGCTTGAGCACAATGTTAGAAATTCTATATTTTCTATCAGCTTGTTTTTACTTCCCTGAAACTCTTAAGTTTTATATCCTCATAAATAAGTCTGATTTAATTTCTAGCCGGGGGTTAGGGATGGAGCTGGTTCAGATAAATACATGCTGGTCAATGTTCTAGTAGAGAGGAAGCAGAGGCAAGTACATGTGTGTGTTATTATTCATCTAAAATAATCATATTTCTTTGCAATGGTTGACAAGGTAACGAGTTTGTCCTGTGGAAGTCTTGGTTAGCTCAAGAAGAGGTTGTCTATTATTCTGCAGCTTGAGAGTTATATAGAGATGAAGGGATGAGAAAAGAAGGTGAAGAATACAGAAAATAGAACAGCAGGAAAGGACAAGGCTGTGATACTTGAAAATCTTCTGAAACATGTCCAACCTTGTTAACACTAAGTTTCCCCTATTACTATTTAGCTAACACAGTAATAACTTAATGACATAGTAGAAACTATGGACTACTATGTCATTACATGGTCATAGGGTTGTTATGGAATCAGTTATTACACAATTGGAACAAGGAATGTGTAATTACACATTCACTTGCTGAAGGTTATTCCACATGTGTAACTACTGATGTTATTGTTCTTGTTCCACAATGTAACTAATGTTTTGTAATTACACATTTTGAAAGTAATCTGTGAATTACCATATTAATAATTTAAACCAAAATCTGACCTTGTTACATATAACTGCATGTAAGGTTCCATGACCATGGAATCCACATGTAATACCATGTTGAGAAATAGACTAGGACCTGGTAACAACAACTGTAACAAGGCACACCCTGTCATCAGCTAACCTGTCATCA
Source organism: Brachymystax lenok tsinlingensis (assembly GCA_030435695.1). NCBI lineage: Eukaryota > Metazoa > Chordata > Actinopteri > Salmoniformes > Salmonidae > Brachymystax > Brachymystax lenok. The sequence goes on along the minus strand of CM059783.1, from coordinate 21,293,085 downwards.
GTTAACCTGTCATCAGTTAACCTGTCATCAGCTAACCTGTCATCAGCTAACCTGTCATCAGCTAACCTGTCATCAGTTAACCTGTCATCAGCTAACCTGTCATCAGTTAACCTGTCATCAGCTAACCTGTCATCAGCTAACCGGCCATCAGCTAACCAGTCATCAGCTAACCGGTCATCAGCTAACCGGCCATCAGCTAAGCTGTCATCAGCTAACCTGTCATCAGTTAACCGGCCATCAACTAACCGGCCATCAGCTAACCGGCCATCAGCTTACCGGCCATCAGCTAACCGGTCATGTGCAATTAGTTTGTTTCTATGTTATGACCTGGCTCAAAGGCTATAATGAATCAAGTGTAATGTATGAACACTGTAGTTACATAGGATATATTTTCATTAGGACCAAGCAATGTCAAATGAAACCCAGTAGTGTATAACCTGATCCAATGAACCATTGCATTTCTGTTCAAAATTGTATGTCAAGACTGCCCAAATGTGCCTAATTGGTTTATTAATAACTTTTCAAATTCATCAGCTAACCGGTCATCAGCTAACCGGTCATCAGTTAAACGGTCATCAGCTAACCGGTCATCAGTTGTCATCAGTTATCCGGCCATCAGCTAACTGGTCATCAGCTAACCGGCCATCAGTTTACCAGCCATCAGCTAACCGGTCATGTGCAATAAGTTTGTTTCTATGTTATGACCTGGCTCAAAGGCTATAATGAATCAAGTGTAATGTATGAACACTGTAGTTACATAGGATATATTTTCATTAGGCACAAGCAATGTCAAATGAAACCCAGTAGTGTATAACCTGATCCAGTGAACCAATGCATTTCTGTTCAAAATTGTATGTCAAGACAGCCCTAATTTTCCATAATTGGTTTATTAATAACTTTTCAAATTCATCAGCTAACCGGCCATCAGCTATCCGGTCATCAGCTAACCGGTCATCAGCTAATCGGTCATCAGCTAACCTGTCATTAGTAAACCTGTCATCAGCTAACCTGTCATCAGCTAACCTATCATCAGCTAACCTGTCATCAGCTAACCTGTCATCATCTAACCTGTCATCAGTTAACCTGTCATCAGCTAACCTGTCATCAGTTAACCTGTCATCATCTAACCTGTCATCAGCTAACCGGTCATCAGCTAACCGGCCATCAGCTAACCGGTCATCAGCTAACCGGTCATCAGTTAACCGGTCATCAGTTATCCGGCCATCAGCTAACTGGTCATCAGCTAACCGGCCATCAGCTTACCGACCATCAGCTAACCGGTCATGTGCAATTAGTTTGTTTCTATGTTATGACCTGGCTCAAAGGCTATAATGAATCAAGTGTAATGTATGAACACTGTAGTTACATAGGATATATTTTCATTAGGACCAAGCAATGTCAAATGAAACCCAGTAGTGTATAACCTGATCCAATGAACCATTGCATTTCTGTTCAAAATTTTATGTCAAGACTGCCCAAATGTGCCTAATTGGTTTATTAATAACTTTTCAAATTCATCAGCTAACCGGTCATTAGTTAACCGGTCATCAGCTAACCGGTCATCAGTTATCCGGCCATCAGCTAACTGGTCATCAGCTAACCGGCCATCAGTTTACCGGCCATCAGCTAACCCGGTCATGTGGAATAAGTTTGTTTCTATGTTATGACCTGGCTCAAAGGCTATAATGAATCAAGTGTAATGTATGAACACTGTAGTTACATAGGATATATTTTCATTAGGCCCAAGCAATGTCAAATGAAACCCAGTAGTGTATAACCTGATCCAGTGAACCAATGCATTTCTGTTCAAAATTGTATGTCAAGACAGCCCTAATTTTCCATAATTGGTTTATTAATAACTTTTCAAATTCATCAGCTAACCGGCCATCAGCTATCCGGTCATCAGCTATCCGGTCATCAGCTAACCTGTCATCAGCTAATCGGCCATCAGCTATCCGGTCATCAGCTAACCTGTCATCAGCTAATCGGCCATCAGCTAACCTGTCATCAGCTAACCGGTCATCAGCTAACCTGTCATCAGCTAACCTGTCATCAGCTAACCGGTCATCAACTAACCGGTCATCAGCTAACCTGTCATTAGTAAACCTGTCATCAGCTAACCTGTCATCAGCTAACCTGTCATCAGTTAACCTGTCATCAGCTAACCTGTCATCAGTTAACCGGCCATCAGTTAACCGGCCATCGACTAACCGGCCATCGTCTAACCGGTAATCAGCTAACCGGTCATCAGCTAACCGGCCATCAGTTAACCTGTCATCAGCTAACCTGTCATCAGTTAACCTGTCATCAGTTAACCTGTCATCATCTAACCTTTCATCATCTATCCTGTCATCAGTTAACCTGTCATCAGCTAACCTGTCATCAGCTAACCTGTCATCATCTAACCTGTCATCAGCTTACCTGTCATCGTCTAACCTGTCATCGTCTAACCAGTCATCATCTAACCTGTCATCAGCTAACCTGTCATCAGCTAACCGGTCATCAGCTAACCTGTCATCAGCTAACCTGTCATCAGTTAACCTGTCATCAGTTAACCTGTCATCATCTAACCTGTCATCATCTAACCTGTCAATAGCTAACCTGTCAACAGCTAACCTGTCATCAGCTTACCTGTCATCGTCTAACCAGTCATCATCTAACCTGTCAATAGCTAACCTGTCAACAGCTAACCTGTCAATAGCTAACCTGTCATCAGCTAACCTGTCATCAGTTAACCTGTCATCAGTTAACCGGCCATCAGCTAACCGGTCATCAGTTAACTGGCCGTCATCAGTTAACCTGTGATCAGCTAACCTGTCATCAGCTAAGCTGTCATCAGCTTACCTGTCATCATCTATCCTGTCTTCATCTAACCAGTCATTATCTAACCAGTCATTATCTAACCTGTCATCAGCTAACCTGTCATCAGCTAACCTGTCATCAGCTAACCGGCCATCAGCTAACCGGCCATCAGCTAACCGGTCATCAGTTATTTGGCCATCAGCTTACCGGTCGTCAGCTAACCGGTCATCAGCTAACATGCCATCAGCTAACCTGCCATCAGCTAATCTGTCATCATTTATCCTGTCTTCATCTAACCTGTCATCAGCTAACCTGTCGTCAGCTAACCGGTCATCAGCTAACCTGCCATCAGCTAACCTGCCATCAGCTAACCTGCCATCAGCTAACCTGTCATCATTTATCCTGTCTTCATCTAACCAGTCATCATCTAACCTGTCATCAGCTAACCTGTCGTCAGCTAACCTGTCATCAGCTAACCGATCATCAGCTAACCGGTCATCAGCTAACCTGCCATCAGCTAACCTGTCATCAGCTAACCTGTCATCAGCTAACCGGCCATCAGCTAACCGGCCATCAGCTAACCTGCCATCAGCTAACCTGCCATCAGCTAACCTGCCATCAGCTAACTTGTCATCAGCTAACCGGTCATCAGCTAACCTGTCATCAGCTAACCGTTCATCAGCTAACCGGCCATCAGTTAACCGGCCATCATCTAACCGGCCATCATCTAACCGGCCATCATCTAACCGGCCATCAGCTAACCGGTCATCAGCTAACCGGTCATCAGTTAACCGGTCATCAGTTAACCGGCCATCAGCTAACCGGCCATCAGTTAACCGGTCATCAGTTAACCGGCCATCAGTTAACCTGTCATCAGCTAACCTGTCATCAGTTAACCTGTCATCAGTTAACCTGTCATCATCTAACCTTTCATCATCTAACCTGTCATCAGTTAACCTGTCATCAGCTAACCTGTCATCAGCTAACCTGTCATCATCTAACTTGTCATCAGCTTACCTGTCATCATCTAACCTGTCATCAGTTAACCTGTCATCAGCTAACCTGTCATCAGCTAACCTGTCATCATCTAACTTGTCATCAGCTTACCTGTCATCATCTAACCTGTCATCGTCTAACCAGTCATCATCTAACCTGTCATCAGCTAACCTGTCATCAGCTAACCGGTTATCCGCTAACCTGTCATCAGCTAACCTGTCATCAGTTAACCGGTCATCAGTTAACCTGTCATCATCTAACCTGTCATCAGTTAACCTGTCATCAGCTTACCTGTCATCGTCTAACCAGTCATCATCTAACCTGTCAATAGCTAACCTGTCAATAGCTAACCTGTCAACAGCTAACCTGTCATCAGCTTACCTGTCATCGTCTAACCAGTCATCATCTAACCTGTCAATAGCTAACCTGTCAACAGCTAACCTGTCAATAGCTAACCTGTCAATAGCTAACCTGTCATCAGCTAACCTGTCATCAGCTAACCGTTCATCAGCTAACCGGCCATCAGTTCACCGGCCATCATCTAACCGGCCATCATCTAACCGGCCATCATCTAACCGGCCATCAGCTAACCGGTCATCAGCTAACCGGTCATCAGTTAACCGGTCATCAGTTAACCGGCCATCAGCTAACCGCCATCAGTTAACCGGTCATCAGTTAACCGCCATCAGTTAACCTGTCATCAGCTAACCTGTCATCAGTTAACCTGTCATCAGTTAACCTGTCATCATCTAACCTTTCATCATCTAACCTGTCATCAGTTAACCTGTCATCAGCTAACCTGTCATCAGCTAACCTGTCATCATCTAACTTGTCATCAGCTTACCTGTCATCATCTAACCTGTCATCAGTTAACCTGTCATCAGCTAACCTGTCATCAGCTAACCTGTCATCATCTAACTTGTCATCAGCTTACCTGTCATCATCTAACCTGTCATCGTCTAACCAGTCATCATCTAACCTGTCATCAGCTAACCTGTCATCAGCTAACCGGTTATCCGCTAACCTGTCATCAGCTAACCTGTCATCAGTTAACCGGTCATCAGTTAACCTGTCATCATCTAACCTGTCATCAGTTAACCTGTCATCAGCTTACCTGTCATCGTCTAACCAGTCATCATCTAACCTGTCAATAGCTAACCTGTCAATAGCTAACCTGTCAACAGCTAACCTGTCATCAGCTTACCTGTCATCGTCTAACCAGTCATCATCTAACCTGTCAATAGCTAACCTGTCAACAGCTAACCTGTCAATAGCTAACCTGTCAATAGCTAACCTGTCATCAGCTAACCTGTCATCAGTTAACCTGTCATCAGTTAACCGGCCATCAGCTAACCGGTCATCAGTTAACGTGTCATCAGTTAACCGGCCATCAGCTAACCGGTCATCAGTTAACTGGCCGTCATCAGTTAACCTGTCATCAGCTAACCTGTCATCAGCTTACCTGTCATCGTCTAACCTGTCATCAGTTAACCTGTCATTAGTTAACCGGTCATCAGTTAACCGGCCATCAGTTAATCAGCCATCATTTATCCGGTCATCAGCTAACCTGTCATCAGTTAACCTGTCATCAACTAACCTGTCATCAGTTAACTGGCCATCATCTAACCGGCCATCAGCTAACCGGCCATCAGTTAACCGGCCATCAGCTAACCGGTCATCAGCTAACCGGTCATCAGTTAACCGGTCATCACTTAACCGGTCACCAGTTAACCGGCCATCAGCTAACCGGCCATCAGTTAACCGGTCATCAGTTAACCGGCCATCAGCTAACCGGTCATCAGCTAACCGGTCATCAGTTAACCTGTCATCAGTTAACCTGTCATCAGCTAACCTGTCATCAGCTAACCTGTCGTCATCTTACCTGTCATCAGCTTACCTGTCATCATCTATCCTGTTATCATCTAACCAGTCATCATCTAACCTGTCATCAGCTAACCTGTCATCAGCTAACCTTTCATCAGCTAACCTGTCATCAGCTAACCGGTCATCAGCTAACCGGTCATCAGTTAACCGGTCATCAGTTAACCGGCCGTCATCTAACCGGCCGTCATCTAACCGGCCGTCATCTAACCGGCCATCAGCTAACCGGTCATCAGCTAACCGGTCATCAGCTAACCGGTCATCAGTTAACCCGCCATCAGCTAACCGGCCATCAGTTAACCGGTCATCAGTTAACCTGCCATCAGCTAACCTGTCATCAGCTAACCGGTCATCAGTTAACCTGTCATCAGTTAACCTGTCATCAGCTAACCTGTCATCAGCTAACCTGTCATCAGTTAACCTGTCATCAGCTAACCTGTCATCAGTTATTCGGCCATCAGCTAACCGGTCATCAGCTAACCGGCCATCAGCTAACCTGCCATCAGCTAACCTGTCATCAGCTAACCGGTCATCAGCTAACCGGTCATCAGCTAACCGGTCATCAGTTAACCGGTCATCAGCTAACCGGTCATCAGTTAACCGGTCATCAGTTAACCTGTCATCATCTAACCTGTCATCATCTAACCGGCCATCAGCATACCGGCCATCAGCTAACCTGTCATCAGCTAACCTTTCGTCAGTTAACCGGTCATCAGCTAACCTGTCATCAGTTAACCTGTCATCAGCTAACCTGTCATCAGTTAACCGGTCATCAGTTAACCGGCCATCAGTTAATCAGCCATCATGTATCCCGTCATCAGCTAACCTGTCATCAGTTAACCTGTCATCAACTAACCTGTCATCAGTTAACTGGCCATCATCTAACCGGCCATCAGCTAACCGGCCATCAGTTAACCGGCCATCAGCTAACCGGTCATCAGCTAACCGGTCATCAGTTAACCGGTCATCACTTAACCGTCACCAGTTAACCGCCATCAGCTAACCGGCCATCAGTTAACCGGTCATCAGTTAACCGGCCATCAGCTAACCGGTCATCAGCTAACCGGTCATCAGTTAACCTGTCATCAGTTAACCTGTCATCAGCTAACCTGTCATCAGCTAACCTGTCGTCATCTTACCTGTCATCAGCTTACCTGTCATCATCTATCCTGTTATCATCTAACCAGTCATCATCTAACCTGTCATCAGCTAACCTGTCATCAGCTAACCTTTCATCAGCTAACCTTTCATCAGCTAACCGGTCATCAGCTAACCGGTCATCAGTTAACCGGTCATCAGTTAACCGGCCGTCATCTAACCGGCCGTCATCTAACCGGCCATCAGCTAACCGGTCATCAGCTAACCGGTCATCAGCTAACCGGTCATCAGTTAACCGGCCATCAGCTAACCGGCCATCAGTTAACCGGTCATCAGTTAACCTGCCATCAGCTAACCTGTCATCAGCTAACCGGTCATCAGTTAACCTGTCATCAGTTAACCTGTCATCAGCTAACCTGTCATCAGTTAACCTGTCATCAGCTAACCTGTCATCAGTTATTCGGCCATCAGCTAACCGGTCATCAGCTAACCGCCATCAGCTAACCTGCCATCAGCTAACCTGTCATCAGCTAACCGGTCATCAGCTATCCGGTCATCAGCTAACCGGTCATCAGTGAACCGGTCATCAGCTAACCGGTCATCAGTTAACCGGTCATCAGTTAACCTGTCATCATCTAACCTGTCATCATCTAACCGGCCATCAGCATACCGGCCATCAGCTAACCTGTCATCAGCTAACCTTTCGTCAGTTAACCGGTCATCAGCTAACCTGTCATCAGTTAACCTGTCATCAGCTAACCTGTCATCAGTTATTCGGCCATCAGCTTACCGGTCATCAGCTAACCTGCCATCAGCTAACCTGTCATCAGCTAACCCGTCATCAGTTAACCGTCCATCAGTTAACCTGTCATCAGCTTTCCGGCCATCAGCTAACCGGCCAGTAGCTAACCTGCCATCAGCTAACCGGTCATCAGTTAACCTGTCATCAGCTAACCGGTCATCAGCTAACCTGTCATCAGTTAACCGATCATCAGTTAACCTGTCATCAGTTAACCTGCCATCAGCTAACCGGTCATCAGCTAACCTGTCATCATCTAACCTGTCATCAGCTAACCATTCATCCTCTAACCTGTCATCAGCTAACCTGTCATCAGTTAACCTGTAATCAGTTAACCTTTCATCAGCTAACCTGTCATCAGCTAACCTGTCATCAGCTAACCTGTCATCAGCTAACCTGTCATCAGTTAAACGGCCATCAGCTAACTGGTCATCAGCTAACCTGTCATCAGTTACCTGGCCATCAGCTAACCGGTCATCAGCTAACCGGTCATCAGTTATCCTGTCATCAGTTAACCTGTCATCAGTTAACCTGTCATCAGTTAACCGGTCATCAGCTAACTGGTCATCAGCTAACCTGTCATCAGCTAACCTGTCATCAGCTAACCTGTCATCAGTTAACCTGTCATCAGCTAACCTGTCATCAGTTATTCCGCCATCAGCTAACCGGTCATCAGCTAACCGGCCATCAGCTAACCTGCCATCAGCTAACCTGCCATCAGCTAACCGGTCATCAGCTAACCGGTCATCAGCTAACCGGTCATCAGCTAACCGGTCATCAGTTAACCGTCATCAGCTAACCGGTCATCAGTTAACCGGTCATCAGTTAACCTGTCATCAGCTAACCGGCCATCAGCTAACCGGCCATCAGCTAACCTGTCATCAGCTAACCTTTCATCAGTTAACCGGTCATCAGCTAACCTGTCATCAGTTATTCGCCATCAGCTAACGGTCATCAGCTAACCTGCCATCAGCTAACCTGTCATCAGCTAACCTTTCATCAGTTAACTGGTCATCAGCTAACCTGTCATCAGTTATTCGGCCATCAGCTAACCGGTCATCAGCTAACCTGCCATCAGCTAACCTGTCATCAGCTAACCCGTCATCAGTTAACCGTCCATCAGTTAACCTGTCATCAGCTTTCCGGCCATCAGCTAACCGGCCACTAGCTAACCTGCCATCAGCTAACCGGTCATCAGTTAACCTGTCATCAGCTAACCGGTCATCAGCTAACCTGTCATCAGTTAACCGATCATCAGTTAACCGGTCATCAGTTAACCTGCCATCAGCTAACCGGTCATCAGCTAACCTGTCATCATCTAACCTGTCATCAGCTAACCATTCATCATCTAACCTGTCATCAGCTAACCTGTCATCAGTTAACCTGTAATCAGTTAACCTTTCATCAGCTAACCTGTCATCAGTTAACCGGCCATCAGCTAACCTGTCATCAGTTAAACGGCCATCAGCTAACTGGTCATCAGCTAACCTGTCATCAGTTAACCTGTCATCAGTTAACCGGCCATCAGCTAACCGGTCATCAGCTAACCGGTCATCAGTTAACCTGTCATCAGTTAACCTGTCATCAGCTAACCTGTCATCAGCTAACCTGTCGTCATCTTACCTGTCATCAGCTTACCTGTCATCATCTATCCTGTTATCATCTAACCAGTCATCATCTAACCTGTCATCAGCTAACCTGTCATCAGCTAACCTTTCATCAGCTAACCTGTCATCAGCTAACCGGTCATCAGCTAACCGGTCATCAGTTAACCGGTCATCAGTTAACCGGCCGTCATCTAACCGGCCGTCATCTAACCGGCCATCAGCTAACCGGTCATCAGCTAACCGGTCATCAGCTAACCGGTCATCAGTTAACCGCCATCAGCTAACCGCCATCAGTTAACCGGTCATCAGTTAACCTGCCATCAGCTAACCTGTCATCAGCTAACCGGTCATCAGTTAACCTGTCATCAGTTAACCTGTCATCAGCTAACCTGTCATCAGCTAACCTGTCATCAGTTAACCTGTCATCAGCTAACCTGTCATCAGTTATTCGGCCATCAGCTAACCGGTCATCAGCTAACCGGCCATCAGCTAACCTGCCATCAGCTAACCTGTCATCAGCTAACCGGTCATCAGCTAACCGGTCATCAGCTAACCGGTCATCAGTTAACCGGTCATCAGCTAACGGTCATCAGTTAACCGGTCATCAGTTAACCTGTCATCATCTAACCTGTCATCATCTAACCGCCATCAGCATACCGCCATCAGCTAACCTGTCATCAGCTAACCTTTCGTCAGTTAACCGGTCATCAGCTAACCTGTCATCAGTTAACCTGTCATCAGCTAACCTGTCATCAGTTAACCGGTCATCAGTTAACCGGCCATCAGTTAATCAGCCATCATGTATCCCGTCATCAGCTAACCTGTCATCAGTTAACCTGTCATCAACTAACCTGTCATCAGTTAACTGGCCATCATCTAACCGGCCACCAGCTAACCGGCCATCAGTTAACCGGCCATCAGCTAACCGGTCATCAGCTAACCGGTCATCAGTTAACCGGTCATCACTTAACCGGTCACCAGTTAACCGGCCATCAGCTAACCGGCCATCAGTTAACCGGTCATCAGTTAACCGGCCATCAGCTAACCGGTCATCAGCTAACCGGTCATCAGTTAACCTGTCATCAGTTAACCTGTCATCAGCTAACCTGTCATCAGCTAACCTGTCGTCATCTTACCTGTCATCAGCTTACCTGTCATCATCTATCCTGTTATCATCTAACCAGTCATCATCTAACCTGTCATCAGCTAACCTTTCATCAGCTAACCTGTCATCAGCTAACCGGTCATCAGCTAACCGGTCATCAGTTAACCGGTCATCAGTTAACCGGCCGTCATCTAACCGGCCGTCATCTAACCGACCATCAGCTAACCGGTCATCAGCTAACCGGTCATCAGCTAACCGGTCATCAGTTAACCGGCCATCAGCTAACCGGCCATCAGTTAACCGGTCATCAGTTAACCTGCCATCAGCTAACCTGTCATCAGCTAACCGGTCATCAGTTAACCTGTCATCAGTTAACCTGTCATCAGCTAACCTGTCATCAGCTAACCTGTCATCAGTTAACCTGTCATCAGCTAACCTGTCATCAGTTATTCGGCCATCAGCTAACCGGTCATCAGCTAACCGGCCATCAGCTAACCTGCCATCAGCTAACCTGTCATCAGCTAACCGGTCATCAGCTATCCGGTCATCAGCTAACCGGTCATCAGTTAACCGGTCATCAGCTAACCGGTCATCAGTTAACCGGTCATCAGTTAACCTGTCATCATCTAACCTGTCATCATCTAACCGCCATCAGCATACCGCCATCAGCTAACCTGTCATCAGCTAACCTTTCGTCAGTTAACCGGTCATCAGCTAACCTGTCATCAGTTAACCTGTCATCAGCTAACCTGTCATCAGTTATTCGGCCATCAGCTTACCGGTCATCAGCTAACCTGCCATCAGCTAACCTGTCATCAGCTAACCCGTCATCAGTTAACCGTCCATCAGTTAACCTGTCATCAGCTTTCCGGCCATCAGCTAACCGGCCACTAGCTAACCTGCCATCAGCTAACCGGTCATCAGTTAACCTGTCATCAGCTAACCGGTCATCAGCTAACCTGTCATCAGTTAACCGATCATCAGTTAACCTGTCATCAGTTAACCTGCCATCAGCTAACCGGTCATCAGCTAACCTGTCATCATCTAACCTGTCATCAGCTAACCATTCATCCTCTAACCTGTCATCAGCTAACCTGTCATCAGTTAACCTGTAATCAGTTAACCTTTCATCAGCTAACCTGTCATCAGCTAACCTGTCATCAGCTAACCTGTCATCAGCTAACCTGTCATCAGTTAAACGGCCATCAGCTAACTGGTCATCAGCTAACCTGTCATCAGTTAACCTGTCATAAGTTACCTGGCCATCAGCTAACCGGTCATCAGCTAACCGGTCATCAGTTATCCTGTCATCAGTTAACCTGTCATCAGTTAACCTGTCATCAGTTAACCGGTCATCAGCTAACCTGTCATCAGCTAACCTGTCATCAGTTAACCTGTCATCAGCTAACCTGTCATCAGTTATTCCGCCATCAGCTAACCGGTCATCAGCTAACGGCCATCAGCTAACCTGCCATCAGCTAACCTGCCATCAGCTAACCGGTCATCAGCTAACCGGTCATCAGCTAACCGGTCATCAGCTAACGGTCATCAGCTAACCGTCATCAGTTAACCGGTCATCAGCTAACCGGTCATCAGTTAACCGGTCATCAGTTAACCTGTCATCATCTAACCGGCCATCAGCTAACCGGCCATCAGCTAACCTGTCATCAGCTAACCTTTCATCAGTTAACCGGTCATCAGCTAACCTGTCATCAGTTATTCGGCCATCAGCTAACCTGTCATCAGCTAACCTGCCATCAGCTAACCTGTCATCAGCTAACCTTTCATCAGTTAACTGGTCATCAGCTAACCTGTCATCAGTTATTCGGCCATCCATCAGCTAACGGTCATCAGCTAACCTGCCATCAGCTAACCTGTCATCAGCTAACCCGTCATCAGTTAACCGTCCATCAGTTAACCTGTCATCAGCTTTCCGGCCATCAGCTAACCGGTCATCAGTTAACCTGTCATCAGCTAACCGGTCATCAGCTAACCTGTCATCAGTTAACCGATCATCAGTTAACCGGTCATCAGTTAACCTGCCATCAGCTAACGGTCATCAGCTAACCTGTCATCATCTAACCTGTCATCAGCTAACCATTCATCATCTAACCTGTCATCAGCTAACCTGTCATCAGTTAACCTGTAATCAGTTAACCTTTCATCAGCTAACCTGTCATCAGTTAACCGGCCATCAGCTAACCTGTCATCAGTTAACCGGTCATCAGTTAACCTGCCATCAGCTAACCGGTCATCAGCTAACCTGTCATCATCTAACCTGTCATCAGCTAACCATTCATCATCTAACCTGTCATCAGCTAACCTGTCATCAGTTAACCTGTAATCAGTTAACCTTTCATCAGCTAACCTGTCATCAGTTAACCGGTCATCAGCTAACCGGTCATCAGTTAACCGGTCATCAGTTAACCGGCCGTCATCTAACCGGCCGTCATCTAACCGGCCATCAGCTAACCGGTCATCAGCTAACCGGTCATCAGCTAACCGGTCATCAGTTAACCGGCCATCAGCTAACCGGCCATCAGTTAACCGGTCATCAGTTAACCTGCCATCAGCTAACCTGTCATCAGCTAACCGGTCATCAGTTAACCTGTCATCAGTTAACCTGTCATCAGCTAACCTGTCATCAGCTAACCTGTCATCAGTTAACCTGTCATCAGCTAACCTGTCATCAGTTATTCGGCCATCAGCTAACCGGTCATCAGCTAACCGGCCATCAGCTAACCTGCCATCAGCTAACCTGTCATCAGCTAACCGGTCATCAGCTAACCGGTCATCAGCTAACCGGTCATCAGTTAACCGGTCATCAGCTAACCGGTCATCAGTTAACCGGTCATCAGTTAACCTGTCATCATCTAACCTGTCATCATCTAACCGCCATCAGCATACCGCCATCAGCTAACCTGTCATCAGCTAACCTTTCGTCAGTTAACCGGTCATCAGCTAACCTGTCATCAGTTAACCGGTCATCAGTTAACCGCCATCAGTTAATCAGTTAATCAGCCATCATGTATCCCGTCATCAGCTAACCTGTCATCAGTTAACCTGTCATCAACTAACCTGTCATCAGTTAACTGGCCATCATCTAACCGCCATCAGCTAACCGGCCATCAGTTAACGGCCATCAGCTAACCGGTCATCAGCTAACCGGTCATCAGTTAACCGGTCATCACTTAACCGGTCACCAGTTAACCGGCCATCAGCTAACCGGCCATCAGTTAACCGGTCATCAGTTAACCGGCCATCAGCTAACCGGTCATCAGCTAACCGGTCATCAGTTAACCTGTCATCAGTTAACCTGTCATCAGCTAACCTGTCATCAGCTAACCTGTCGTCATCTTACCTGTCATCAGCTTACCTGTCATCATCTATCCTGTTATCATCTAACCAGTCATCATCTAACCTGTCATCAGCTAACCTGTCATCAGCTAACCTTTCATCAGCTAACCTGTCATCAGCTAACCGGTCATCAGCTAACCGGTCATCAGTTAACCTGTCATCAGTTAACCGGCCGTCATCTAACCGGCCGTCATCTAACCGGCCATCAGCTAACCGGTCATCAGCTAACCGGTCATCAGCTAACCGGTCATCAGTTAACCGGCCATCAGCTAACCGGCCATCAGTTAACCGGTCATCAGTTAACCTGCCATCAGCTAACCTGTCATCAGCTAACCGGTCATCAGTTAACCTGTCATCAGTTAACCTGTCATCAGCTAACCTGTCATCAGCTAACCTGTCATCAGTTAACCTGTCATCAGCTAACCTGTCATCAGTTATTCGGCCATCAGCTAACCGGTCATCAGCTAACCGGCCATCAGCTAACCTGCCATCAGCTAACCTGTCATCAGCTAACCGGTCATCAGCTATCCGGTCATCAGCTAACCGGTCATCAGTTAACCGGTCATCAGCTAACCGGTCATCAGTTAACCGGTCATCAGTTAACCTGTCATCATCTAACCTGTCATCATCTAACCGGCCATCAGCATACCGGCCATCAGCTAACCTGTCATCAGCTAACCTTTCGTCAGTTAACCGGTCATCAGCTAACCTGTCATCAGTTAACCTGTCATCAGCTAACCTGTCATCAGTTATTCGGCCATCAGCTTACCGGTCATCAGCTAACCTGCCATCAGCTAACCTGTCATCAGCTAACCCGTCATCAGTTAACCGTCCATCAGTTAACCTGTCATCAGCTTTCCGCCATCAGCTAACCGCCACTAGCTAACCTGCCATCAGCTAACCGGTCATCAGTTAACCTGTCATCAGCTAACCGGTCATCAGCTAACCTGTCATCAGTTAACCGATCATCAGTTAACCTGTCATCAGTTAACCTGCCATCAGCTAACCGGTCATCAGCTAACCGTCATCACCCTGTCATCTAACCTGTCATCATCTAACCTGTCATCAGCTAACCATTCATCCTCTAACCTGTCATCAGCTAACCTGTCATCAGTTAACCTGTAATCAGTTAACCTTTCATCAGCTAACCTGTCATCAGCTAACCTGTCATCAGCTAACCTGTCATCAGCTAACCTGTCATCAGTTAAACGGCCATCAGCTAACTGGTCATCAGCTAACCTGTCATCAGTTAACCTGTCATAAGTTACCTGGCCATCAGCTAACCGGTCATCAGCTAACCGGTCATCAGTTATCCTGTCATCAGTTAACCTGTCATCAGTTAACCTGTCATCAGTTAACCGGTCATCAGCTAACCTGTCATCAGCTAACCTGTCATCAGTTAACCTGTCATCAGCTAACCTGTCATCAGTTATTCCGCCATCAGCTAACCGGTCATCAGCTAACCGGCCATCAGCTAACCTGCCATCAGCTAACCTGCCATCAGCTAACCGGTCATCAGCTAACCGGTCATCAGCTAACCGGTCATCAGCTAACCGGTCATCAGCTAACCGGTCATCAGTTAACCGGTCATCAGCTAACCGGTCATCAGTTAACCGGTCATCAGTTAACCTGTCATCATCTAACCGGCCATCAGCTAACCGGCCATCAGCTAACCTGTCATCAGCTAACCTTTCATCAGTTAACCGGTCATCAGCTAACCTGTCATCAGTTATTCGGCCATCAGCTAACCTGTCATCAGCTAACCTGCCATCAGCTAACCTGTCATCAGCTAACCTTTCATCAGTTAACTGGTCATCAGCTAACCTGTCATCAGTTATTCGGCCATCAGCTAACCGGTCATCAGCTAACCTGCCATCAGCTAACCTGTCATCAGCTAACCCGTCATCAGTTAACCGTCCATCAGTTAACCTGTCATCAGCTTTCCGGCCATCAGCTAACCGGTCATCAGTTAACCTGTCATCAGCTAACCGGTCATCAGCTAACCTGTCATCAGTTAACCGATCATCAGTTAACCGGTCATCAGTTAACCTGCCATCAGCTAACCGGTCATCAGCTAACCTGTCATCATCTAACCTGTCATCAGCTAACCATTCATCATCTAACCTGTCATCAGCTAACCTGTCATCAGTTAACCTGTAATCAGTTAACCTTTCATCAGCTAACCTGTCATCAGTTAACCGCCATCAGCTAACCTGTCATCAGTTAACCGGTCATCAGTTAACCTGCCATCAGCTAACCGGTCATCAGCTAACCTGTCATCATCTAACCTGTCATCAGCTAACCATTCATCATCTAACCTGTCATCAGCTAACCTGTCATCAGTTAACCTGTAATCAGTTAACCTTTCATCAGCTAACCTGTCATCAGTTAACCGGTCATCAGCTAACCGTCATCAGTTAACCGTCATCAGTTAACCGCCGTCATCTAACCGCCGTCATCTAACCGCCATCAGCTAACCGGTCATCAGCTAACCGGTCATCAGCTAACCGGTCATCAGTTAACCGGCCATCAGCTAACCGGCCATCAGTTAACCGGTCATCAGTTAACCTGCCATCAGCTAACCTGTCATCAGCTAACCGGTCATCAGTTAACCTGTCATCAGTTAACCTGTCATCAGCTAACCTTTCGTCAGTTAACCGGCCATCAGCTAACCTGTCATCAGCTAACCTTTCGTCAGTTAACCGGTCATCAGCTAACCTGTCATCAGTTAACCGGTCATCAGTTAACCGGCCATCAGTTAATCAGCCATCATGTATCCCGTCATCAGCTAACCTGTCATCAGTTAACCTGTCATCAACTAACCTGTCATCAGTTAACTGGCCATCATCTAACCGGCCATCAGCTAACCGGCCATCAGTTAACCGGCCATCAGCTAACCGGTCATCAGCTAACCGGTCATCAGTTAACCGGTCA
Source organism: Brachymystax lenok tsinlingensis (assembly GCA_030435695.1). Lineage (NCBI taxonomy): Eukaryota > Metazoa > Chordata > Actinopteri > Salmoniformes > Salmonidae > Brachymystax > Brachymystax lenok. The sequence goes on along the minus strand of CM059783.1, from coordinate 21,276,506 downwards.
TCACTTAACCGGTCACCAGTTAACCGGCCATCAGCTAACCGGCCATCAGTTAACCGGTCATCAGTTAACCGGCCATCAGCTAACCGGTCATCAGCTAACCGGTCATCAGTTAACCTGTCATCAGTTAACCTGTCATCAGCTAACCTGTCATCAGCTAACCTGTCGTCATCTTACCTGTCATCAGCTTACCTGTCATCATCTATCCTGTTATCATCTAACCAGTCATCATCTAACCTGTCATCAGCTAACCTGTCATCAGCTAACCTTTCATCAGCTAACCTGTCATCAGCTAACCGGTCATCAGCTAACCGGTCATCAGTTAACCTGTCATCAGTTAACGGCCGTCATCTAACCGGCCGTCATCTATCTAACCGCCATCAGCTAACCGGTCATCAGCTAACCGGTCATCAGCTAACCGGTCATCAGTTAACCGGCCATCAGCTAACCGGCCATCAGTTAACCGGTCATCAGTTAACCTGCCATCAGCTAACCTGTCATCAGCTAACCGGTCATCAGTTAACCTGTCATCAGTTAACCTGTCATCAGCTAACCTGTCATCAGCTAACCTGTCATCAGTTAACCTGTCATCAGCTAACCTGTCATCAGTTATTCGGCCATCAGCTAACCGGTCATCAGCTAACCGGCCATCAGCTAACCTGCCATCAGCTAACCTGTCATCAGCTAACCGGTCATCAGCTATCCGGTCATCAGCTAACCGGTCATCAGTTAACCGGTCATCAGCTAACCGGTCATCAGTTAACCGGTCATCAGTTAACCTGTCATCATCTAACCTGTCATCATCTAACCGGCCATCAGCATACCGGCCATCAGCTAACCTGTCATCAGCTAACCTTTCGTCAGTTAACCGGTCATCAGCTAACCTGTCATCAGTTAACCTGTCATCAGCTAACCTGTCATCAGTTATTCGCCATCAGCTTACCGGTCATCAGCTAACCTGCCATCAGCTAACCTGTCATCAGCTAACCCGTCATCAGTTAACCGTCCATCAGTTAACCTGTCATCAGCTTTCCGGCCATCAGCTAACCGGCCACTAGCTAACCTGCCATCAGCTAACCGGTCATCAGTTAACCTGTCATCAGCTAACCGGTCATCAGCTAACCTGTCATCAGTTAACCGATCATCAGTTAACCTGTCATCAGTTAACCTGCCATCAGCTAACCGGTCATCAGCTAACCTGTCATCATCTAACCTGTCATCAGCTAACCATTCATCCTCTAACCTGTCATCAGCTAACCTGTCATCAGTTAACCTGTAATCAGTTAACCTTTCATCAGCTAACCTGTCATCAGCTAACCTGTCATCAGCTAACCTGTCATCAGCTAACCTGTCATCAGTTAAACGGCCATCAGCTAACTGGTCATCAGCTAACCTGTCATCAGTTAACCTGTCATAAGTTACCTGGCCATCAGCTAACCGGTCATCAGCTAACCGGTCATCAGTTATCCTGTCATCAGTTAACCTGTCATCAGTTAACCTGTCATCAGTTAACGGTCATCAGCTAACTGGTCATCAGCTAACCTGTCATCAGCTAACCTGTCATCAGCTAACCTGTCATCAGTTAACCTGTCATCAGCTAACCTGTCATCAGTTATTCCGCCATCAGCTAACCGGTCATCAGCTAACCGGCCATCAGCTAACCTGCCATCAGCTAACCTGCCATCAGCTAACCGGTCATCAGCTAACCGGTCATCAGCTAACCGGTCATCAGCTAACCGGTCATCAGCTAACCGGTCATCAGTTAACCGGTCATCAGCTAACCGGTCATCAGTTAACCGGTCATCAGTTAACCTGTCATCATCTAACCGGCCATCAGCTAACCGGCCATCAGCTAACCTGTCATCAGCTAACCTTTCATCAGTTAACCGGTCATCAGCTAACCTGTCATCAGTTATTCGGCCATCAGCTAACCGGTCATCAGCTAACCTGCCATCAGCTAACCTGTCATCAGCTAACCTTTCATCAGTTAACTGGTCATCAGCTAACCTGTCATCAGTTATTCGGCCATCAGCTAACCGGTCATCAGCTAACCTGCCATCAGCTAACCTGTCATCAGCTAACCCGTCATCAGTTAACCGTCCATCAGTTAACCTGTCATCAGCTTTCCGGCCATCAGCTAACCGGCCACTAGCTAACCTGCCATCAGCTAACCTGTCATCAGCTAACCTTTCATCAGTTAACTGGTCATCAGCTAACCTGTCATCAGTTATTCGCCATCAGCTAACCGGTCATCAGCTAACCTGCCATCAGCTAACCTGTCATCAGCTAACCCGTCATCAGTTAACCGTCCATCAGTTAACCTGTCATCAGCTTTCCGGCCATCAGCTAACCGGTCATCAGTTAACCTGTCATCAGCTAACCGGTCATCAGCTAACCTGTCATCAGTTAACCGATCATCAGTTAACCGGTCATCAGTTAACCTGCCATCAGCTAACCTGTCATCAGTTAACCGATCATCAGTTAACCGGTCATCAGTTAACCTGCCATCAGCTAACCGGTCATCAGCTAACCTGTCATCATCTAACCTGTCATCAGCTAACCATTCATCATCTAACCTGTCATCAGCTAACCTGTCATCAGTTAACCTGTAATCAGTTAACCTTTCATCAGCTAACCTGTCATCAGTTAACCGGCCATCAGCTAACCTGTCATCAGTTAACCGGTCATCAGTTAACCTGCCATCAGCTAACCGGTCATCAGCTAACCTGTCATCATCTAACCTGTCATCAGCTAACCATTCATCATCTAACCTGTCATCAGCTAACCTGTCATCAGTTAACCTGTAATCAGTTAACCTTTCATCAGCTAACCTGTCATCAGTTAACCGGTCATCAGCTAACCGGTCATCAGTTAACCGGTCATCAGTTAACCGCCGTCATCTAACCGCCGTCATCTAACCGCCATCAGCTAACCGGTCATCAGCTAACCGGTCATCAGCTAACCGGTCATCAGTTAACCGCCATCAGCTAACCGCCATCAGTTAACCGGTCATCAGTTAACCTGCCATCAGCTAACCTGTCATCAGCTAACGGTCATCAGTTAACCTGTCATCAGTTAACCTGTCATCAGCTAACCTGTCATCAGCTAACCTGTCATCAGTTAACCTGTCATCAGCTAACCTGTCATCAGTTATTCGCCATCAGCTAACCGGTCATCAGCTAACCGGCCATCAGCTAACCTGCCATCAGCTAACCTGTCATCAGCTAACCGGTCATCAGCTAACCGGTCATCAGCTAACCGGTCATCAGTTAACCGGTCATCAGCTAACCGGTCATCAGTTAACCGGTCATCAGTTAACCTGTCATCATCTAACCTGTCATCATCTAACCGGCCATCAGCATACCGGCCATCAGCTAACCTGTCATCAGCTAACCTTTCGTCAGTTAACCGGTCATCAGCTAACCTGTCATCAGTTAACCGGTCATCAGTTAACCGGCCATCAGTTAATCAGCCATCATGTATCCCGTCATCAGCTAACCTGTCATCAGTTAACCTGTCATCAACTAACCTGTCATCAGTTAACTGGCCATCATCTAACCGGCCATCAGCTAACCGGCCATCAGTTAACCGGCCATCAGCTAACCGGTCATCAGCTAACCGGTCATCAGTTAACCGGTCATCACTTAACCGGTCACCAGTTAACCGGCCATCAGCTAACCGGCCATCAGTTAACCGGTCATCAGTTAACCGGCCATCAGCTAACCGGTCATCAGCTAACCGGTCATCAGTTAACCTGTCATCAGTTAACCTGTCATCAGCTAACCTGTCATCAGCTAACCTGTCGTCATCTTACCTGTCATCAGCTTACCTGTCATCATCTATCCTGTTATCATCTAACCAGTCATCATCTAACCTGTCATCAGCTAACCTGTCATCAGCTAACCTTTCATCAGCTAACCTGTCATCAGCTAACCGGTCATCAGCTAACCGGTCATCAGTTAACCTGTCATCAGTTAACGGCCGTCATCTAACCGCCGTCATCTAACCGACCATCAGCTAACCGGTCATCAGCTAACCGGTCATCAGCTAACCGGTCATCAGTTAACCGCCATCAGCTAACCGCCATCAGTTAACCGGTCATCAGTTAACCTGCCATCAGCTAACCTGTCATCAGCTAACCGGTCATCAGTTAACCTGTCATCAGTTAACCTGTCATCAGCTAACCTGTCATCAGCTAACCTGTCATCAGTTAACCTGTCATCAGCTAACCTGTCATCAGTTATTCGGCCATCAGCTAACCGGTCATCAGCTAACCGCCATCAGCTAACCTGCCATCAGCTAACCTGTCATCAGCTAACCGGTCATCAGCTATCCGGTCATCAGCTAACCGGTCATCAGTTAACCGGTCATCAGCTAACCGGTCATCAGTTAACGGTCATCAGTTAACCTGTCATCATCTAACCTGTCATCATCTAACCGCCATCAGCATACCGGCCATCAGCTAACCTGTCATCAGCTAACCTTTCGTCAGTTAACCGGTCATCAGCTAACCTGTCATCAGTTAACCTGTCATCAGCTAACCTGTCATCAGTTATTCGGCCATCAGCTTACCGGTCATCAGCTAACCTGCCATCAGCTAACCTGTCATCAGCTAACCCGTCATCAGTTAACCGTCCATCAGTTAACCTGTCATCAGCTTTCCGGCCATCAGCTAACCGGCCACTAGCTAACCTGCCATCAGCTAACCGGTCATCAGTTAACCTGTCATCAGCTAACCGGTCATCAGCTAACCTGTCATCAGTTAACCGATCATCAGTTAACCTGTCATCAGTTAACCTGCCATCAGCTAACCGGTCATCAGCTAACCTGTCATCATCTAACCTGTCATCAGCTAACCATTCATCCTCTAACCTGTCATCAGCTAACCTGTCATCAGTTAACCTGTAATCAGTTAACCTTTCATCAGCTAACCTGTCATCAGCTAACCTGTCATCAGCTAACCTGTCATCAGCTAACCTGTCATCAGTTAAACGGCCATCAGCTAACTGGTCATCAGCTAACCTGTCATCAGTTAACCTGTCATAAGTTACCTGGCCATCAGCTAACCGGTCATCAGCTAACCGGTCATCAGTTATCCTGTCATCAGTTAACCTGTCATCAGTTAACCTGTCATCAGTTAACCGGTCATCAGCTAACTGGTCATCAGCTAACCTGTCATCAGCTAACCTGTCATCAGCTAACCTGTCATCAGTTAACCTGTCATCAGCTAACCTGTCATCAGTTATTCCGCCATCAGCTAACCGGTCATCAGCTAACCGGCCATCAGCTAACCTGCCATCAGCTAACCTGCCATCAGCTAACCGGTCATCAGCTAACCGGTCATCAGCTAACCGGTCATCAGCTAACCGGTCATCAGCTAACCGGTCATCAGTTAACCGGTCATCAGCTAACCGGTCATCAGTTAACCGGTCATCAGTTAACCTGTCATCATCTAACCGGCCATCAGCTAACCGGCCATCAGCTAACCTGTCATCAGCTAACCTTTCATCAGTTAACCGGTCATCAGCTAACCTGTCATCAGTTATTCGGCCATCAGCTAACCGGTCATCAGCTAACCTGCCATCAGCTAACCTGTCATCAGCTAACCTTTCATCAGTTAACTGGTCATCAGCTAACCTGTCATCAGTTATTCGGCCATCAGCTAACCGGTCATCAGCTAACCTGCCATCAGCTAACCTGTCATCAGCTAACCCGTCATCAGTTAACCGTCCATCAGTTAACCTGTCATCAGCTTTCCGGCCATCAGCTAACCGGCCACTAGCTAACCTGCCATCAGCTAACCGGTCATCAGTTAACCTGTCATCAGCTAACCGGTCATCAGCTAACCTGTCATCAGTTAACCGATCATCAGTTAACCGGTCATCAGTTAACCTGCCATCAGCTAACCGGTCATCAGCTAACCTGTCATCATCTAACCTGTCATCAGCTAACCATTCATCATCTAACCTGTCATCAGCTAACCTGTCATCAGTTAACCTGTAATCAGTTAACCTTTCATCAGCTAACCTGTTATCAGTTAACCGGCCATCAGCTAACCTGTCATCAGTTAAACGGCCATCAGCTAACTGGTCATCAGCTAACCTGTCATCAGTTAACCTGTCATCAGTTAACCGGCCATCAGCTAACCGGTCATCAGCTAACCGGTCATCAGTTATCCTGTCATCAGTTAACCTGTCATCAGTTAACCGGCCATCAGCTAACTGGTCATCAGCTAACCTGTCATCAGCTAACCTGTCATCAGCTAACCATTCATCATCTAACCTGTCATCAGCTAACCTGTCATCAGTTAACCTGTAATCAGTTAACCTTTCATCAGCTAACCTGTCATCAGTTAACCGGCCATCAGCTAACCTGTCATCAGTTAAACGGCCATCAGCTAACTGGTCATCAGCTAACCTGTCATCAGTTAACCTGTCATCAGTTAAACGGCCATCAGCTAACTGGTCATCAGCTAACCTGTCATCAGTTAACCTGTCATCAGTTAACCGGCCATCAGCTAACCGGTCATCAGCTAACCGGTCATCAGTTATCCTGTCATCAGTTAACCTGTCATCAGTTAACCGGCCATCAGCTAACTGGTCATCAGCTAACCTGTCATCAGCTAACCTGTCATCAGCTAACCTGTCATCAGTTAACCTGTCATCAGCTAACCTGTCATCAGTTATTCCGCCATCAGCTAACCGGTCATCAGCTAACCGGCCATCAGCTAACCTGCCATCAGCTAACCTGCCATCAGCTAACCGGTCATCAGCTAACCGGTCATCAGCTAACCGGTCATCAGCTAACCGGTCATCAGTTAACCGGTCATCAGCTAACCGGTCATCAGCTAACCGGTCATCAGTTAACCTGTCATCATCTAACCGGCCATCAGCTAACCGGCCATCAGCTAACCTGTCATCAGCTAACCTTTCATCAGTTAACCGGTCATCAGCTAACCTGTCATCAGTTATTCGGCCATCAGCTAACCGGTCATCAGCTAACCTGCCATCAGCTAACCTGTCATCAGCTAACCTTTCATCAGTTAACTGGTCATCAGCTAACCTGTCATCAGTTATTCGGACATCAGCTAACCGGTCATCAGCTAACCTGCCATCAGCTAACCTGTCATCAGCTAACCCGTCATCAGTTAACCGTCCATCAGTTAACCTGTCATCAGCTTTCCGGCCATCAGCTAACCGGCCACTAGCTAACCTGCCATCAGCTAACCGGTCATCAGTTAACCTGTCATCAGCTATCCGATCATCAGTTAACCGGTCATCAGCTAACCTGTCATCATCTAACCTGTCATCAGCTAACCATTCATCATCTAACCTGTCATCAGCTAACCTGTCATCAGTTAACCTGTAATCAGTTAACCTTTCATCAGCTAACCTGTCATCAGCTAACCTGTCATCAGCTAACCTGTCATCAGTTAACCGGCCATCAGCTAACCTGTCATCAGTTAAACGGCCATCAGCTAACTGGTCATCAGCTAACCTGTCATCAGTTAACCTGTCATCAGTTAACCGGCCATCAGCTAACCGGTCATCAGCTAACCGGTCATCAGTTATCCTGTCATCAGTTAACCTGTCATCAGTTAACCGGCCATCAGCTAACTGGTCATCAGCTAACCTGTCATCAGCTAACCGGCCATCAGCTAACCTGTCATCAGTTAACCTGTCATCAGTTAACCGGCCATCAGCTAACCGGTCATCAGCTAACCGGTCATCAGTTATCCTGTCATCAGTTAACCTGTCATCAGTTAACCGGCCATCAGCTAACTGGTCATCAGCTAACCGGCCATCAGCTAACCGGCCATCAGCTAACCCGGTCATGTGCAATTAGTTTGTTTCTATGTTATGACCTGGCTCAAAGGCTATAATGAATCAAGTGTAATGTATGAACACTGTAGTTACATAGGATATATTTTCATTAGGACCAAGCAATGTCAAATGAAACCCAGTAGTGTATAACCTGATCCAATGAACCATTGCATTTCTGTTCAAAATTGTATGTCAAGACTGCCCAAATGTGCTTAATTGGTTTATTAATAACTTTTCAAATTCATAACTGTGCACTCTCCTCAAACAATAGCATGATATTCTTTCACTGTAATAGCTACTGTAAATTGGACAGTGCAGTTAGATTAACAAGAATGTAAGCTTTCTGCCAATATCAGATACGTCTATGTCCTGGGAAATGTTCTTGTTACTTACAACCTCATGCTAATCGCATTAGCCTACGTTAGCTCAACCGTCCCATGGGGGACCCACCGATCCTGAAGTTAACAACCAAATCTGTAATTACAATGTTGATATAAGGGATATACATGTACTTACAATGTACAGTACCTACCCAGGAGCATATCCTCTGATTAGATGCAAAGTCTCTAATCGTAAGAGTAGGGCGTCAAGGCAGAAAGGCTTAAAGACTGGATTAAATACTTGTCATATGCCATCTCTAGATATCCATGAGGAAATGGATTCTTCATGTCCCAGCTATTAGGGACAGGGGATTAGAGACGGAGATAAAACTAAAGGAGGGAGAGAGAGAGTTTCCTTCATAGATATGTGTAAGTCCCAAATTCCACCCTATTCCATACGTAGTGCACTACTTTTGACCAGAGGCCTATGCGCCCTAGTCTAAAGTAGTGAACTATATAGGGAATAGGGTGCCATTTGGGGGACAGCCTATCTGTTGCTTATTGTGGGCTTATTTCCATGCTGGTGGATGGCTTGGTCTTAAACTAGATGGTGATGTCAGCTTCCTCCTGATATTGAGACTGGTGCTGCAATCAACAGGGTGTCATTAACACCACTCTGATTATGTTGTCGTTGCGTTCAGTGATTATAGGTGGAAAGATGCTTTTACATCTAACAGTGTTACTGCCTCTTTCCCCATCATTCAGCGTATGCCTCCCGTGACTCACATAACTTTGTGAATAAAGTCGTCAAGGATTTTCAAAATATTTAAAGATTCCGGCGCTTGTTGCAAATCAAAAAAGCGAGTACGACATCTGTTTTTCCAGAGAGGACAATAATTGCAAAATGTCTTGCCTCAAACATTAAATGGAACCAGCTTGAGTCCGCAGTAGTTAAATATGCTAGCCTTGGGAAATATCTTTCCTCTCGTTTGAACCAAGAACGACAGACGTCTGATACAAAGACAAACAGAAGTAAAAATGTCACCTGACTATGAGCGGTAGAATTTCACCCGAGGACAAGGGGAGAGTAAGCTCTCACGTCCTTGCTTCAAAGCTTTCAACTTTCTTCAAAAGCTCCAAACTTTCAGCCAAATAGGGCTTTTCAATGTTTTTAGTCTTCAAGGTAGTTTGTGGATCTCTTTGTACAGTGAAAACACAAACCTACGAGAGTCAACAGAACCAATGTTCACATCTATACCCGTCTACATCTATGTTATAGAAGCCATCCGTTCTCCTCAGGTGCCGCTCAAAGCAGGACAGTTTATGTAGGACAGTCATAGAATCAAAAAGAACAAGGCCTTTACAGAACACCACCACAGAACGTTGCCGTAGCGCTCTCCCACCCCTCAAGGCAACTCAACATTCAGTTTGTGGAAACATTTTGCGAGGGACAGACATAGGGTATAGAATAAAAAGAAGACTGTAACAGCATCTCTTCGTATCTCTCTCCATCCAACTAACAGGGCCCTCGTCAAGAGAACACAACAGAAGTGTTGTGGTGAAAACGAGTAGTGACATCAGAAATGGAGTGACGCCTCTTTTGTATTTCACTCTTCCGTGTCGTTTAACAATACATTTCTCATTACAATCCCCCTGCTCAACAATGTTTACCTCTGTCGTGATCTGAGTTAAGAGGAGGAGGGGTGGTGGTTCTGGATCAACAGAGAAGCAGCCTATGCTCTTCTCCATCCAGCGACCTTATCGCTCTCTCTCTACTCCACGCTCCCGCTCTCTCTCCCACCGTCTCCTGTGTGTCTCCCTCTGTCTCCCCTGTGAGCTTTTCAATTAGGTAATTACATGGCTCTTGAAAGGAGGCAGCCTGGACACTGGGGTTCTATTGTGAGAGCACCTGTCCCCCCACAGACTGCAATTACCTGCCATACTAGAGAGAGAAGAGAGGAGAGGAGGGGGAGAGGGAGGGGAGACGGGAAGAGGAGAGGAGTGAGAGTGAGGGAGGGAGAGTGAGAGAGCGGGAGGGGAGACGGGGAGAGGAGGGAGGGAGGGATTGAGAGAGAGCAGGAGGGGAGACTGGAAGAGGAGAGAGAGGAGAGGAGGAAGGGAGGGATTGAGAGAGAGCAGGAGGGGAGACTGGAAGAGGAGAGAGAGGAGAGGAGGGAGGGAGCGGGAGGGGAGACAGGAAGAAGGAAGGTGAGGAGAGAGATTAGGGAGAGGAGAGGACAGGGGGGAGAGAGAGAAGATAAGAACATTGTGTTGTGTCCTCCGTGTTGCCAGCGACCCAGCCAGCGTCCAGGGAGAGGCGTATTCAGCAGGCCTGGCCTTCCATCAATAGCCCTGGGAGACAGGGGAGGAAGGAATGGATTGATGGAGGGATGAATGAAGGGATGGAGGAGAGGAGGCAGAGGAAGAAACGGGGATATCCGCTGGAGAGAAGTGGTTCTGGGTTGTAGAAGAGTATGGGAACACAGAGACATGACAACAGGGTTTTTTTCATCCCTTTGTTTGTTAGTAAACATGTTTTCATGCTGCCTGTTTCTAATCTCTCTATTATCTATCTAGAAGACGTTCATCTATATAGACGTGGTATATTGCTGACGACTACAACGTAGCTGTAACATGCAGGGCAAACAATGACAAACAAGTGATAGTCTGTATTCTAAAGCACACACATTATTCAGTGTGTTAGACTAAATAATAGTAAATGATCCCCTCTGACAGTGAGAGTAAACGGTGCTCTGACTCCCCAGTTTATTGTGCGCTAGCTATTGATTTTCCTTGGACACACCTGTGACGTTCCAATGCTCTGTAAAGTCAATGCAGATGTCTGCCTGCTAGAGATTGGAGGTAGAGATCTCTGTGTGTGTGTCTGTGTGTGTCTGTGTGCATGCTTGTGTGAGTGAGAATTCCCACATAAATGAGCGTTGAGCCTCGAAGGTGGCAAAACGTGTCAATACACCTGCCACGACTGTTCCCATGGCAATAAGGATCTACCTCCATCAATTAAACCGCTTCGACTTCCTGGTGGCAGACAGTGATGGACAGGTTAAATCTGGCACATCACCATTAGGCTTTACCATGGGGTTGTCTCATATACAAATCCCCTAGTGGTTAGAAGCGTTGGGCCAGTAACCAAAAAGTAACTGGTTCGAATCCCTGTGCCGGCAAGGTGCAACAATCTGTCGTTCTCCTCTTGAGCAAGGCAGTTAACTCCCAACAACATCTGATCCCTGGGCGTCGATGACGTGGACATCGATTAAGGCAGCCCCCCGCACCTCTCTGATTCAGAGGGGGTTGGGTTAAATGAGGAAGACTCATTTCAGTTGAAGGCAGTCAGTTGTACAACTGACTAGGTATCCCCTTTCCCTTCACCTTCTATAACATCCCCTCCACACTGTTGACTACTGAGTGCTCCGTTGTCTTTCAGGTTCAAGGTGAATGGTGATTGTCAAACAGGCTCAAGCAGTGTGGCTTTAAGAGGAGGTGCTTGGACATCATAACCCTGATCATGCAAATGAGCTAAATGATGCCAATGGTTAAATGCATGCTAGATGGCATGTTTGGCACAGTGCCAAGCCCATGTGTGTAATCCAATGCACTCACCAGAGATATCAGTGATGTTATCATGTTTCCACATTGTAATGTTCAGGATGTGATATCAGTCAGACGAATCAGTATCAGCAGCGTCGTATGACATTGAGGACTAACGAGGTTCTTAACGAGGGGAAACTGGGAATTGGAATGGAAACGCAACGGGCATAATTAGGATAGACCCAATGATCCTCCGCATAGAGATTCTGTTTTTAGGGGACTTAGGTTAGCAATGTACGGCTCATTTTGACTTCTTGATGAGCGAGGGAGACAGACAGACAGACAGTGAGAGAGGAAGAAAAGGGGTGTACAGAAGGACAGAATTCAAGTGTTTGGTTGGTACACTAATGAGACGGTCTCTAGGAGACTGGATCCTACATCCACCTACTGTAGGTGAAGTTAGTGAGGACACATCAGTACTTCAGCTAAAGTGTTTGAGGTCTCCTCAGTACTTCAGTTAAGGCGTTTGAGGTCTCCTCAGTACTTCAGTTAGTGTTTGAGGTCCCCTCAGTACTTCAATTAAAGTGTTTTAGGTCTCCTCAGTACTTCAGTTAGTGTTTGAGGTCCTCTCAGTACTTCAGTTAAAGTGTTTGAGGTCTCCTCAGTACTTCAGTTAGTGTTTGAGGTCTCCTCAGTACTTCAGTTAAAGTGTTTGAGGTCCCCTCAGTACTTCAGTTAAAGTGTTTGAGGTCTCCTCAGTACTTCAGTCAGTGTTTGAGGTCTCCTCAGTACTTCAGTTAAAGTGTTTGAGGTCTCCTCAGTACTTCAGGGAGATCTGTGCTCTTTGATCTGGGAGGCCTTTGAATCTCCCGTCACCCTGCCACGTTATGTAAGATAGCAGCACACACACACACAAACATACATCCAGCTCCTCAGAACACAGCGTCTTGACGAGGAAGAATAACTTTCTGAAGAAGAGAGGTAGAGACAGACTGACATAAAGTAAAAGATGGAAGAGACGGAGAGAGGAGACAGACACTGAGTGGCACACTGAAAGGGCTGCCTCTACCTAACCCAAAATCTCAGTTAAAAATGGAAAAGGAACACAGAGACAGAGCTGAAGGATGTCAAATGTAGCTCTGAGATAGATCTGTGATGTTCCAAGGTCATAATCAGACAGTTGCCATCTTCCTGTATCTCAGCTCTGATGCTGATGGACCCCTCAGGACTCGGGAAGAAAGTTAGCGAGAGAGACAGAGATAGAGAGACAGAGAGCGAGAGAGAGAAAGGGGGGCGAGAAAGTGGGGAGAGCGAGAGAAAGGGAGGAGAGAAGGAAAGAGGAGGAGAGGAAAGAAGAGGCTAAGAGAAAAAGATAGAGATGCAGAGAGAGAGAGAGAGAGAGAGAGAGAGAGATCACTATACTGTATGGTCCAGGGAAGGTGTTCCTCCCACACTAGGAACATTTGGTTAATTCATGGCTCAACCAGGGTCTTGGCTGAGGAAATGTGGGAGGGGATCTTACTGGAGGAATTACTTCCCTGTTACTACTTCCCAAATGGCACCCTATCCCCTATATAGTGCACTACATATGGAATAGGGTGCCATTTGGGACTCAGTCATATGGGCTCTGGCCAAAAGTAGTGCACTACATAGGCAATAGGTTGCCATTTGGGACAGCCGATGTAAGCCACCTACTTAGTGTTTTTCTTCAAAGCCAAGATGAATAAAATCCAGCACGGCATCACACTCCATTTCCGCTAAACCTAATCATAGAAATTGCAGTTGGCTTTTTTTTCATGGCTCGATCCAAATTATATAATTTAATTAACATTTACGAGGCCAGAAAGCTCCTCTCATATCTTAAATACCACAGTTGGCAAGATATATTCATGATGTTTGATATGAGGAGATGGGAAATGAAAGGCAGTAAAACTAAGACTTATAATTTGTCTAAAGTCAGGGCTTCCATGTTATTGTATTGATTGGAAGGGAGTTATCTACAACTGTAACTCTCAGCTGGAGAAATAATACCAATATCCAGACTATTTTAAGATCCCAGGGACATACAGTGAGGAAAAAAAGTATTTGATCCCCTGCTGATTTTGTACGTTTGCCCACTGACAAAAATATGATAAGTCTATAATTTTAATGGTAGGTTTATTTGAACAGTGAGAGACAGAATAACAACACAAATATCCAGAAAAACGCATGTGAAAAATGTTATAAATTGATTTGCATTTTAATGAGGGAAATAAGTATTTGACCCCTCTGCAAAACACGATTTAGTACTTGGTGGCAAAACCCTTGTTGGCAATCACAGAGGTCAGACGTTTCTTATAGTTGGCCACCAGGTTTGCACACATCTCAGGAGGGGATTTTGTCCCATACCTCTTTGCAGATCTTCTCCAAGTCATTAAGGTTTTGAGGCTGACGTTTGGCAACTCGAACCTTCAGCTCCCTCCACAGATTTTCTATGGGATTAAGGTCTGGAGACTGGCTAGGCCACTCCAGGACCTTAATGTGCTTCTTCTTGAGCCACTCCTTTGTTGCCTTGGCCGTGTATTTTGGGTCATTGTCATGCTGGAATACCCATCAACAACCCATTTTCAATGCCCTGGCTGAGGTTCTCACCCAAGATTTGACGGTACATGGCCCCGTCCATCGTCCCTTTGATGCAGTGAAATTGGCCTGTCCCCTTAGCAGAAAAACACCCCCAAAGCATAATGTTTCCACCTCCATGTTTGACGGTGGTGATAGTGCTCTTAGGAACATAGGCAGCAATCCTCCTCCTCCAAACACGGCGAGTTGAGTTGATGCCAAAGAGCTCCATTTTGGTCTGATCTGACCACAACACATCACTCAGTTGTCCTCTGAATCATTCAGATGTTCATTGGCAAACTTCAGGCGGGCATGTATATGTGCTTTCTTGAGCAGGGGGACCTTGCGGGCGCTGCAGGATTTCAGTCCTTCACGGCGTAGTGTGTTACCAATTGTTTTCTTGGTGACTATGGTCCCAGCTGCATTGAGATCATTACCAAGATCCTCCCGTGTAGTTCTGGGCTAATTCCTCACCGTTCTCCACGAGGTGAGATCTTGCATGGAGCCCCAGGCCGAGGGAGATTGACAGTTCTTTTGTGTTTCTTCCATTTGCGAATAATGGCACCAACTGTTGTCACCTTCTCACCAAGCTGCTTGGCGATGGTCTTGTAGCCCATTCCAGCCTTGTGTAGGTCTACAATCTTGTCCCTGACATCCTTGGAGAGGTCTTTGGTCTTGGCCATGATGGAGAGTTTGGAATCTGATTGATTGATTGCTTCTGTGGACAGGTGTCTTTTATACAGGTAACGAGCTGAGATTAGGAGCACACTCCCTTTAAGAGTGTGCTCCTAATCTCAGCTCGTTACCTGTATAAAAGACACCTGGGAGCCAGAAATCTCTCTGATTGAGAGGGGGTCAAATTCTTATTTCCCTCATTAAACTACAAATCATTTTATAAACATTTTCACATGCGTTTTTCTGGATTTTTTTGTTGTTATTCTGTCTCTCACTGTTCAAATAAACCTACCATTAAAATTATAGACTGATCGTTTCTTTGTCAGTGGGCAAACGTACAAAATCAGCAGGGGATCAAATACTACACACAATACCCCATAATGACAAAGCGAAAACAGGTTTTTAGAAATTTGTGCACATTTATTACAAATAAAAAACTGAAATACCTTATTTACATAAGTATTCAGATCCTTTGCTATGAGACTCGAAATTGAGCTCAGGTGCATCCTGTTTCCAATAATCATCCTTGAGATGTATAATAACTTGATTGGAGTCCACCAGTGGTAAATTTGATTGATTTGACATGATTTGGAAATGCACAAACCTGTCTATATAAGGTCCCACAGTTGACAGTGATTGTCATAGCAAAAACCAAGCCATGAGGTTGAGTGAATTGTCTGTAGAGCTCCGAGACAGGATTGTGTCGAGGCACAGATCTGGGAAAGGGTAAAAAATATATCTGTAGCATTGAAGGTCCCCAAGAGCACAGTGGCCTCCATCATTCTAGAGCTGGCCACCCGGCCAAATTGAGCAATTGGGTAGAAGGGCCTTTGTCAGGGAGGTGACCAAGAACCCTATGGTCACTCTGGCAGAGTTCCTCTGCGGAGATCTCAACCATCTCTGCAGCACTCCACCAATCAGGCCTTTATGGTAGAGTGATGAGACAGAAGCCACTCCTCAGTAAAAGGCACATGACAGCCAGCTTGGCGTTTGCCAAAAGGCACCTAATGGACTCTCAGCCCATGAGAAACAAGATTCTCTGGTCTGATGAAATCAAGATTGAACTCTATGGCCTGAATGCCTAGCGTCACGTCTGGAGGAAACCTGGCACCATCCCTACGGTGAAGCATGGTGGTGGCAGCAAATCAAATACATTTATTTGTCACATGCACCGAATACAACAAGTGTAGACCTTACCGTGAAATGATTACTTACAAGCCCTTAACCAACAATGCAGTTCAAAAGAGTTAAGCAAATATTTACCAAATAAACTAAAGTAAAAATTTATAAAAAAGTAACACAATAAAATAACAATAATGAGGCTATATACAGGGGGTACCGGTGCCAAGTCAATGTGCGGGGTACAGGTTAGTTGAGTTAATTTGTATATGTATGTAGGGGTGAAGTGATAATAAACAGCGAGTAGTCAGCAGTGTACAAAACATATGGGGGGGTCAAAGTAAATAGTCCAGTGGCCATTTGATAAATTGTTCATCAATCATCAATCTTATGGCTTGGGGGTAGAAGCTGTTAAGGAGCCTTTTGCCCTGCGGATGTTTTTCAGTGGCAGGGACTGGGAGACTAGTCAGGATCGATGGAAAGATGAACGGAGCAAAGTACAGAGAGATCCTTAATGAAAACCTGCTCGAGAGCGCTTAGGACCTCAGACTTGGGTGAAGGTTCACTTTCCAACAGGACAACAACCCTAAGCACATAGCCATGACAACACAGGAGTGGCTTCGGGACAAGTCTCTGAATGTCCTTGAGTGGCCCAGCCAGAGCCCGGACTTGAACCTGATCTAACATCTCTGGAGAGACCTGAAAATAGCTGTGCAGCGAAGCTCCCCATCCAACCTGACAGAGCTTGAGAGGATCTGCACAGAAAAATGGGAGAAACTTTCCAAATACAGGTGTGCCAAGCTTGTAGCATCATACCAAAGAATGCTTTAACATCACCAGGGATATAACTCTCAGTGCTTTAACATCACCAGGGTCATAACTCTCAGTGCTTTAATATCACCAGGGTCATATCTCTCAGTGCTTTAACATCACCAGGGTCATAACTCTCAGTGCTTTAACATCACCAGGGTCATATCTCTCAGTGCTTTAACATCACCAGGGACATAACTCTCAGTGCTTTAATATCACCAGGGTCATAACTCTCAGTGCTTTAATATCACCAGGGACACAACTCTCAGTGCTTTAAGATCACCAGGGACATAACTCTCAGTGCTTTAATATCCCCAGGGTCATAACTCTCAGTGCTTTAATATCACCAGGGACATAACTCTCAGTGCTTTAATATCACCAGGGACATATCTCTCAGTGCTTTAACATCACCAGGGACATATCTCTCAGTGCTTTAAGCAATAAATCTGATGGCGGTTAACGAATCAAACCCCACCACATGATGACTGTTCATAGACACACTCACATACTGTACACACACACACACACACACACACACACACACACACACACACACACACACACACACACACACACACACACACACACACACACACACACACACACACACACACACACACACACACACACACACACACACACTGTGTAAACTGGTGATTATAAATGGATCCAGTATGAGATAGTGGGCTTCTCAGTATAGATCAGTAAATCATTGTTACCTCTGACACTACAGGAATGCCATGGTGATTTCCAGATGACAGATATGGATGGTCTAGATGTACAGCGCAGGGTGGAGAATAATTACATTGTTTAATTGTTGTCCAAGAAGTCATGGTAATTATGCTAACCTAAACCCCATGGGATGCAACATGGCATCAGAAATAAACTATGACAGATTATAGCTGGATTCAAAAAATTAACTACTGTGCATTGCATCCCAACTGGCACCCCATTCCCTATGTAGTGCACTACTTTAGACCAGGGCCCTGGTTAAAAGTAGTGCACTCTGGGGAATAGGGTGCCATTTGGGAAGCAAACTATAAGAGCCTAATGTAGTAGGATGTAAGTCATGTTTCTATGATCTCTACAAGGGAGGACTTAATAATTTTATGTTTATCATTTTGTGTTTATACATTCATTAACTTCTGATTGGACTTAATATCCATGGAGCTTACATTTCTCCATGAATTAGTGATGTGTTCTGTTGCAGTCGGCATTCAACATTTATTTAACATTTAACTTTATTTATCATTCAACATTTACATTTGTCATTCATCATTTAACTTTATTCATCATCAAACATTTAACTTTATCATTAAACTTTAAACTTTATTTGTCATTAAACACTTAACTTTATAATTCAACATTTAACTTTATTTATCATTACACATTTACATTTGTCATTCATCATTTAGCTTTATTCATTATCAACATTTAACTTTATCATTAAACTTTAAACTTTATTTGTCATTAAACATTTAATCTTATCATTCAACATTTAACTTTATGTATCATTACACATTTAACTTTATCATTCAACATTTAACTTTATTTATCATTCAATATTTAACTTTATCATTCTTTATAATTCAACGCTTAACTTTACCATTCAACATTAAACTTAATTTATCATTCAAAATGTAACTTTATTCAACATTAATCTTCATCATTCAACATTTAACTGTATCATTCAACATTAACAAGTCCCACTCATCTCTGTCCCAGTTAGGTGATGAAGTCCCACTCAGCTCTGTCCCAGTTAGGTGATGAAGTCCCACTCAGCTCTGTCCCAGTTAGGTGATGAAGTCCCACTCAGCTCTGTCCCAGTTAGGTGATGAAGTCCCACTCAGCTCTGTCCCAGTTAGGTGAGGAAGTCCCACTCAGCTCTGTCCCAGTTAGGTGATGAAGTCCCACTCAGCTCTGTCCCAGTTAGGTGATGAAGTCCAAACTCAGCTCTGTCCCAGTTAGGTGGTGAAGTCCCACTCAGCTCTGTTCCAGTTAGGTGGTGAAGTCCCACTCAGCTCTGTTCCAGTTAGGTGATGAAGTCCCACTCAGCTCTGTTCCAGTTAGGTGGTGAAGTCCCACTCAGCTCTGTTCCAGTTAGGTGGTGAAGTCCCACTCAGCTCTGTTCCAGTTAGGTGATGAAGTCCCACTCATCTCTGTTCCAGTTAGGTGGTGAAGTCCCACTCAGCTCTGTCCCAGTTAGGTGAGGAAGTCCCACTCAGCTCTGTTCCAGTTAGGTGGTGAAGTCCCACTCAGCTCTGTTCCAGTTAGGTGATGAAGTCCCAATCAGCTCTGTTCCAGTTAGGTGGTGAAGTCCCACTCAGCTCTGTCCCAGTTAGGTGATGAAGTCCCACTCAGCTCTGTCCCAGTTAGGTGATGAAGTCCCACTCAGCTCTGTTCCAGTTAGGTGGTGAAGTCCCACTCAGCTCTGTCCCAGTTAGGTGAGGAGCTTGTAGTGTTTATAGTGTAGTCTGTACAGGTGAAGAATCTTAATTTGAGCCAGTTAGCTGCAGCAGGATAACAATCCTGCAGCATCAGGAAATGTGAATTATTTTGTGGATTATAATTAATGGACCTTAGTTGTTGGGGTTGCACATTTTTTGTTAGGGCAAATCAAGTCTGGCATTTTAAAGTGGAAATTACAAACTTTAGAAGCCTTTCTAAACCTTGAATACACTACAAGTTTGCATTTCCTGCTGTGCAGGAAAATTCTAAGCAACAAAAATGAGTGATGAAATTAAAATCCCCCAGCTGTAGATTCTAGCCTGGTGTTTATAGTGTACATACTGGATGTGGGTTGTGTCAATTCTGTGTTTATATATCTTGTCTGTATATTCTGTGATAATAAACTCAGCAAAAAAAGAAACGTCCCTTTTTCAGAACCCTGTCTTTCAAAGATAATCCCTCCATCAGTGCTCACACTGTCCGTGTAATGAAGCACCCTGAGAGTGAGGATCCATTTGCAGCTTTATTACAATCTTGGTCGTACAAACAGGGTCAATCGCCAGCAAACACAACAGCAGGGATAAGGCTAATCGTAATCCAGGTACAGGCATGAGGTCAGGGCAGGCAGCAAGCTTACAAAAATCAGTCCAATAAAGAATATAGTCCAGGGCAGGCAGCAAGAATCAAAAAGGGAAAAACAGTCCAGAGTAATACCACGAAATGACAGACACGGAAAACGCCAGAAATGATCACCAGGGAAACAAGACTTCGCAAGGAGAGAAAGGGAGAGAGCCTAAATAGTCTATTAATGGGAGACAGGTGCAACGGTGATTGGAACCAGGTATGTGGGAGTTGTAGTCCAGGGCTTAATATTCAGGAGAGGGTTCCCTCTGGTGGTGAGCAGGAGGAACCGCGGGAGTCTCGTTTGTTACAGAGCCCCTGTGAGCGCTCCTGACGCGAAGAGGCGGCAACGCCGGGTCTTCCTCGAGGTCGGGGGCCGGTTTCTCCGGTGCGCCCTATGGAACTCAGTCATGAGTGCGGGTCGAGTATGTCCTCTGCATTAACCCAGGATCGCTCCTCCGGTCCGCACTCTCCCAATCTACCAGATATTGGAGGAGCCTGCCCCGGCGTCTGGAATCGAGTAGATCTCGAAGCCGATATACCTCCTCGCCGTCCACCAAGATGGGTGGGGGGCCCTGCTCACTGGTCTGCTCCTCCTCCTCCGCTCTCGGACCACCAGCGGGTTTGAGAAGAGATACATGGAAAGTAGGAGAGATACGGTAATTAGCGGGTAATGCCAAACGGAAGGAAACTGGTGTGATTTGTTTGACTATCTGGAAAGGACCCACATACCTGGGACTGAGTTTCTTGCAGGGGAGTTTGAGGCGTAGGTCTCGAGTGGATAGCCAAACCCATTGACCTGGAGTATATTCGGGGTTGGGGCGGCGGTGGCGATTGGCCTGCACCCTCTGTCTCCTGACTGCATGTAGTAAGTGGGTATGGGCCTGACTCCAGATGTCCTCGCTTCTCTGGAGCCAGTCATTGACAGAGGGTACTCGGTGGGTTCCCTGACCAGGGAAACAGGGAGGTTGGAAGCCCATTACACACTGGAATGGGGTTAAACCGGTGGAGGGTTTCTGGAGTGAGTTCTGTGCATACTCCGCCCACATGAGGAATCGACTCCAGTCTGCTTGGTTCTGATGACAGTAGGATCTGAGAAACCGGGTGATTTCTTGATTGAGGCGTTCTGTTGACCGTTAGATTGTGGGTGATACCCAGAAGTGAGGCTAATGTTGATGTTGAGTTGTTGGAAGAATGCTGACCATACTCTGGATGTGAATTGGGGCCCTCGGTCCGACACGATGTCCTCTGGCAGACCATAGAAGCGGAACACCAGGTTGCACATGAGTTCGGCAGTTTCCAATGCTGTAGGCAGTTTGGGGAGTGGAATCAACCGGCAAGCCTTGGAGAAGCGATCTATGACAGTGAGTATTGTGGTATTCCCATTGGACTTGGGGAGATCGGTAATGAAGTCTATGGCGAGATGGGACCATGGTCGGTGGGGAACTGGTAGTGGTTGCAGTAGGCCCGATGGTAGTTGTCTGAGATGTTTATTTGTGTTACAGATGGTGCAGTCGTTAATGAACTTTATTGCGTCTGCCCGCAAGGTTGGCCACCAGAAGCTGTTCTGAAGCAGGTGAACCGTGGCCGCGATTCCCGGATGACCGGAGCTGAGTGCGGAGTGAACTTGCTTTAGCACTTTCTGACAGAGGTCCTGAGGTACAAACGTTTTGTTAGGAGGGCATTCGGGCGGAGGGGTCCTTTGTGAGTTGGCTTGGGTGAGCTCTGTCATGATGTCCCACTGAATCGGGGCCACGATTAACGATTCAGGAAGCAGGGTTTCCTTGGGTTCAGTGGGTGCTACACCGTCGTGTTGGCGTGATAATGCGTCTGCCTTGGTGTTCTTGGAACCGGGACGATAGGTAACAGTGAAGTCAAATCGTGTGAAGAAGAGTGCCCACCTCGCTTGTCTGGGGTTCAGTCTCTTGGCAGACCTCAAGTATTCCAGGTTCTTGTGGTCCGTTAGAATCACGAAGGGATGTTTAGCTCCCTCCAGCCAATGACGCCACTCCTCCATAGCTGCTTTCATGGCCAACAGTTCCCGGTTTCCGACGTCGTAGTTCTGCTCGGCTGGACTAAGTTTGCGGGAATAATAGGCGCACGGATAGAGCTTGAGTGGGGATCCGTGCCGCTGTGAAAGAATGGCTCCAATGCCCGTATTAGATGCGTCTACCTCAACTGTAAACGGGAGTTCAGGATTAGGGTGGTGGAGGATGGGAGCCGATGTGAAACGTGCCTTGAGTTCTGCGAAAGCCTCCTGTGCTGTAGTTGACCAGGTGAGGTGTGATGAGTTTCTTTTAGTCATAGAGGTTAAGGGAGCGGCTACGAGCTGAAATTCCTGATGAAGCGTCGGTAAAAGTTAGCAAATCCCAAGAAGCGCTGTAACTCCTTTAAGGTTACTGGCAGGGGCCAGTCTAGAACGGCCTTGACCTTCTTCTTCGTCCCATGGCGACTCCTCCTGGCTGATGATGTAGCCCAAAAAGGATGTGGAAGTCTGGTGAAATTCGCACTTCTCTGCTTTGGCGTATAGCTGGTGATCTATGAGTCGTTGCAATACTGTTCTCACATGTTGCACATGTTCTTCATAGGTGTGGGAATAGATGAGAATGTCATCAATGTACACAATTACCCAGCGATTCAGCATGTCCCGAAAGACGTCATTGATAAATGATTGAAACACGGAGGGACTATTAGACAGCCCGAAAGGCATAACCAGATACTCATAGTGCCCAGTGCTGGTAGAAAAGGCTGTCATCCATTCATCACCGTCCCGGATGCGAATGAGGTTGTAGGCGCTGCGGAGGTCCAGTTTGGAGAAGTACTTGGCTTGGCGGAGTTGTTCTAGGGCAGCTGGAACCAGCGGTAACGGATATCGAAACTTGACAGTGATGTCGTTGAGACCCCGGTAGTCAATACAGGGGCGTAAACCACCGTCTTTCTTTTTAACAAAGAAGAAGCCCGCGGCTGCAGGTGATGTCGATGCTCTAATGAACCCCTTCGATAGTTCTTCCTCGATGTAGTTCTTCATGGCTTCTGATTCGGGTTGAGATAGGGGAAAGATTCGGCCCTTGGGTGGCTTTGTACCTGGTAGCAGCTCGATGGCACAGTCGCTTGATCGGTGAGGGTAGTTCCATCGCCTTGGTCTTGCTGAAAGCTTCGATGAGGTCAGAGTATTCAATGGGTAGAGTGGAGAAAAGAGCTGGCTCGTCCTTTACCGTAACGGCCTGAATGGAGAGTGAAGAGCTGCCAGTTAAGCAGTTGGAGTGGCATGACGGGTCCCATCTGATGATACGACCCTCCCTCCATGAGATGAGCGGGTTATGTTGCCGTAGCCAGGAAGCCCAAGGATTACCGGGTTATGGGGTGATGTGATGACGTAGAAGCGAATTACCTCCGTGTGGCGGGTCCCGGTCTGGAGTCGGAGGTCCACGGTGGTGTGCAGGACCCTCCCATCGCCGAGAGGTCGTCCATCTAGCGCCTCCACTGCCAATTGAGAGTCACAGGTGATTAATGGAATTTGTTGTTGTTGGGCAAACTCATGAGACATAAAGTTGCCGGCTGCTCCGGAGTCTAATAGTGCTGATGTGGTTATATGATTGTCCTCTAGAGATAATACAATCGGCACTTTGATACAAGAACTGGAGTGGTGTGCTTGGACACACGGACTCACCGAAGAGGGATTACGAGGAGGTGGTCTTGTGGGGCAGAACGCCCTTAGATGGCCAGGTTGACCACAATAGAGGCAGAGATGTTGACGATATCACGGCGTTCACGTTCCTCCGAGTCAGGTGAGTATATCCGAGCTGCATGGGTTCGGTTGGAGGAAGAGTCACGGGACATTGTGTGCTGGTGGGTCCCGTTCTGAGTGGGCGCTGTGATCGAATCAGATTGTCAATCTGTATGGTGAGTTCGATGAACTGATTCAGCGATCTCCCTTCATCTCGGCAGGCCAGTTCAGACTGTAATTCCAAACTGAGTCCCTTGCGTAAAGAGCAGTTTAAGCGTGCTCTCAACCCAGTCGGTTTGAGCTGCCAGAGTGCGAAATGTCAAGGCATATTCTGCTGCAGTATTCCTGCCCTGGTTCAACGCGAGTAGTCGGTCACCGGCTCTCATGCCTCCCTCCGGGTGTTCAAATACTTCCCGGAAGCGTTGAAGAAAGGCACCGAACGATGGAAAAGCCGTGCCATCCTCTCTCCAAACCGCCGTTACCCACTCTAACGCTCTGCCAGTGAGGAGAGAACATACCAGGGAAATCTTGCTGGCGTCAGTGACATACATCGCTGGTTGTTGATCAATAAATAATGAACATTGCAGTAGAAATCCCTTACTCTTAGTGGGATTACCGTCAAACTTCTCAGGAGAGCCAGACGTGGGTTAACTGTGGGTGCCGGTGGTGGAGAGGTGCCCATACTTGCGTTCGGCTGAGGAGGGCTGAGTTCGGGAGCGACATCTGCAACCTCTGTAGCGTCCGGACGAGTTCCTCCGTTACCGTAGTTAGATGGGTTAGCTGCTGTTGATGAACGGCGAGCTGGTTTGCTTGAGTGGAGATCTCCGTGGACATTTGGACCAGAGCTGCTGGATCGCGAAGTGGCGAAGTCTTCTGTAATGAAGCACCCTGAGAGTGAGGATCCATTTGCAGCTTTATTACAATCTTGGTCGTACAAACAGGGTCAATCGCCAGCAAACACAACAGCAGGGATAAGGCTAATCGTAATCCAGGTACAGGCATGAGGTCAGGGCAGGCAGCAAGCTTACAAAAATCAGTCCAATAAAGAATATAGTCCAGGGCAGGCAGCAAGAATCAAAAAGGGAAAAACAGTCCAGAGTAATACCACGAAATGACAGACACGGGAAAACGCTCAGAAATGATCACCAGGGAAACAAGACTTCGCAAGGAGAGAAAGGGAGAGAGAGCCTAAATAGTCTATTAATGGGAGACAGGTGCAACGGTGATTGGAACCAGGTATGTGGGAGTTGTAGTCCAGGGCTTAATATTCAGGAGAGGGTTCCCTCTGGTGGTGAGCAGGAGGAACCGCGGGAGTCTCGTTTGTTACAGTCCGCAATAGGCTGAGAGAGGCTGGACTGAGGGATTGCAGGCCTGTTGTAAGGCAGGTCCTCACCAGACATCACCGGCAACAATGTCACATATTGGCGTGAACACACCGTCGCTGGACCAGAGGGACTGGCAAAAAGTGCTCTTCACTGATGAGTCACGGTTTTGTCTCACCAGGGGTGATGGTCGGATTCATGTTTATCGTCGAAGGAATGAGCATTACACCGAGGCCTGTACTCTGGAGCGGGATCGATTTGGAGGTGGAGGGGCCGTCATGGTCTGGGGCGGTGTGTCACAGCATCATCGGACTGAGCTTGTTGTCATTGCAGGCAATCTCAATGCTGTGCATTACAGGGAAGACATCCTCCTCCCTCATGTGGTACCCTCCTGCAGGTTCGTCCTGACATGACCCTCCAGCATGACAATGCCACCAGCCATACTGCTCGTTCTGTGCGTGATTTCCTGCAAGACAGGAATGTCAGTGTTCTGCCATGGCCAGCGAAGATCCCGGATCTCAATCCCATTGAGCACGTCTGGGACCTGTTGGAATGGAGGGTGTGTGCTAGGGCCACTCCCCCCAGAAATGTCCTGGAACTTGCAGGTGCCATGGTGGAAGAGTGGGGTAACATCTCACAGCAAGAACTGGCAAATCTGGTGCAGTCCATGAGGAGGAGATGCACTGCAGTACTTAATGCAGCTGGTGACCACACCGGATACAGACTGTTACTTTAGATTTTGACCCCCCCTTTGTTCAGGGATACATTATTCCATTTCTGTTAGTCACATGTCAGTGGAACTTGTTCAGTTTATGTCTCAGTTGTTGAATCTTGTTATGTTCATACAAATATTTACACATGTTAAGTTTGCTGAAAAGAAACGCAGTTGACAGTGAGAGGACGTTTTTTTTGCTGAGTTTATATCTTGTCTGTATATTCTGTGTTTATTTATCTTGTCTGTATATTCTGTGTTTATTTATCTTGTCTGTTTATTCTGTGTTTATATATCTTGTCTGTATATTCTGTGTTTATATATCTTGTCTGCATATTCTGTGTTTATTTATCTTGTCTGTATATTCTGTGTTTATATATCTTGTCTGTATATTCTGTGTTTATTTATCTTGTCTGTATATTCTGTGTTTATTTATCTTGTCTGTATATTCTATTTGTTTATCGTCTGTCTGTATATTCTGTGTTTATATATCTTGTCTGTATATTCTGTGTTTATATATCTTGTCTGTACATTCCATTTGTTTATCATCTGTGTGTTCTGCTTATTGTTCCGACATCATTTCACTGAGTCAAATTCCTCTACAGTACATTCAAATGTATTTTGCGTATGAAGGTGATTCTGAGTGTCTTGAAGGAGGAGTAGTGATTGCAGTGCCATCCAGCTCACAAGGCACAGGGTGGCGAGTACCTGTCAGGTGAGCCGGCAGCAATGACCCCCATCGTATTTTAGATAGTATATTATATTCTGTTCTATACTTCTAGGATAGTAGAATTCATGTCTAAACCTCTAACTCTGTGAGTGACTCCTATTTGTCAGTGTGAAGACATTATTATTCATGGCCCACAATGCAACACATAGTATAAATCAAGCAGATAATGAAACGGCCATTGCCTCAGAGACATTTGTAGATATATCTTCATCTATGGCTCTGTGTTTCTTCGCTTTTACTCCCACCTCTTCACAAGCCCACAGATGACAACAGGCCTTTTGTTTATCTGTTGTGATGTTCAATGCTATTTGTCTATCATATTCATGACTTCCGTTCTCCTAGGCAGAGATGTCGAACACACACACACACACACACACACACACACACACACACACACACACACACACACACACACACACACACACACACACACACACACACACACACTTCCAGCCTTTTGTTTTCCTCTGCCAGTAGTGAGGACGGATGTCTTTGTCCACGTTTAATTATGGATGAATGGGAAACAATAGCAAGGTAATTGATAGCAGTTCCTCTTTGTGGTCCTCCCCCTCTCACTTTATCAGCCTCACAGCACAGGTTGTCACAATGGCCTCCTTCTTACGCCTTCACCCTTTCTACCGCATTTATTTACCAAAATAACAATTGTCCTGGTTCCGGACAGATAAGCGGTTTAATTCTGTTAACTTCTGTTATCTCATCAGTGGCAGAGGGAAATTGAAAGAGAACGGGGAAATTTCCAAATTAGTGATTTTGATGTATTGTCCCCTTGGATGTGTGAGATTGGCAAACAGATTGCGGCCACAATGATCATTTGTAATTGGAAAATTGGGATTCAGAAAATATCCTTTAGATTTCTACAGGCTTTACCTTCTCTCACTTCCACTTTGTCTCGCGTCCACTTTAATCTACCTACATGTACATATTACCTCAATTAGCTGGACTAACCGGTGCCCCCGCACATTGACTCTGTACCGGTACCCAATATATATAGCCTCACTATTGTTTTTTAACTGCTGCTCTTTAATTATTTGTTACTGTTATTTTTTACTTATCTATTTTTTACTTAACACCAATTTTTTTTCTTAAAACTGCATTGTTGGTTAAGTGCTTGTAAGAAAGCATTTCACTGTAAGGTCTACACCTGTTGTATTCGGAGCATGTGACAAATATAATTTGATTTGATTTGGAAAGGAAACGGCTAACCTTTCTAGCATTACTTCAGGTAGTTAGCATGAATGCTAATCGGAGGCTTCAATTTGATAACTGTACTGTACATAAAATATTCACCCAGTGTTCATGTCACGACTTCCGCCGAAGACTTCCGCCGTGCTTTATTCAGCCGGTATTTTTGTACGTGTATTTTGTACTTTGTGCTGCCTTATTTGGTTTTGGGCATTTGTTTTATGACGCAATTGCATTCTGTTTTTTTTTTTTACATTTGCCTAAGTAAAAGTACTTAGTACACTCATCTCTGCTCTCTTGCGCCTGACTACCTACACCAGCTACATCCACCGTATTACAGTTCATCAGTCTACAGTGGAGCTGTTTGCTTCTTCCTCTTAGTAAGAGATGAGAAAGAGAAGGCAGGGGGGAGAGCGATAGAGAGCGATTATTTTATTTTTTATTTTATTTCACCTTTATTTAACCAGGTAGGCAAGTTGAGAACAAGTTCTAATTTACAACTGCGACCTGGCCAAGATTAAGAAAAGCAGTTCAACCCATACAAAAACACATAGTTACACATTGGAGTAAACAAACACACAGTTAATAATACAGTAGAAAAAAAATAACTAATCTATATACAATGTGTGCAAATGAGGTAAGATAAGGAACGTAAGGCAATAAATAGGCCATGGTGGCGAAGAAATTACAGTATAGCAATTTAACACTGGAATGGTAGATGTGCAGTAGATGAATGTGCAAAGTAAAAATACTGGGATGCAAAGGAGCAAGATAAATACATGAATACGGTATGGGATGAGGTAGTTGGTTGGGTTATGTACAGGTGCAGTGATCTGTGAGCTGCTCTGACAGCTGGTGCTTAAAGCTAGTGAGGGAGATAAGTGTCTCCAGTTTCAGTGATTTTTGTAGTTCATTCCAGTCATTGGCAGCAGAGAACTGGAAGGAAAGGCAGCCAAAATAGAAATTGGCTTTGGGGGTGACCAGTGAGATATACCTGCTGGAGCGAGTGCTACGGGTGGGTGCTGCTATGGTTACCAGCGAGCTGAGATAAGGCGTGGCTTTACCAAGCAGGGACTTGTAGATGACCTGGAGCCAGTGGGTCTGGCGATGAGTATGTAGCGAGGGCCAGACGACTAGAGCATACAGGTCGCAGTGGTGGGTGGTATAAGGGGCTTTGGTGACAAAGCGGATGGCACTGTGATAGACTGCATCCAGTTTGCTGAGTAGAGTATTGGAAGCTGTTTTGTAGATGATATCGCCGAAGTCGAGGATCGGTAGGATAGTCAGTTTTATTAATGCAAGTTTGGCAGCATGAGTGAAGGAGGCTTTGTTGCGAAATAGGAAGCCGATTCTAGATTTAATTTTGGATTGGAGATGTTTAATGTGAGTCTGGAAGGATAGTTTACAGTCTAGCCAGACACCTAGGTATTTGTAGTTGTCCACATAATCTAGGTCAGAGCCGTCCAGGGTAGTGATGCTAGTCGGGCGGGTGGGTGCAGGCAGCGAACGGTTGAAAAGCATGCATTTGGTTTTACTAGCGTTTAAGAGCAGTTGGAGGCCACGGAAGTAGTGTTGTATGGCATTGAAGCTCGTTTAGAGGTTAGTTAATACAGTGTCCAAAGAAGGGCCAGAAGTATACAGAATGGTGTTGTCTGCATAGAGGTGGATCAGAGAATCACCGGCAGCAAGAGCGACATCATTGATGTATACAGAGAAGAGAGTCAGCCCAAGAATTGAACCCTGTGGCACCCCCATAGAGACTGCCAGAGGCCCGGACAACAGGCCCTCCGATTTAACACACTGAACTCTGTCTGCAAAGTAATTGGTGAACCAGGCGAGGCAATCATTAGAGAAACCAAGGCTGTTGAGTCTGCCGATAAGGATGTGGTGATTGACAGAGTCAAAAAACCTTGGCCAGGTCAATGAATACGGCTGCAGTAATGTCTCTTATCGATGGCGGTTATGATATCGTTTAGTACCTTGAGCGTGGCTGAAGTGCACCCGTGACCAGCTCGGAAACCGGATTGCACAGCGGAGAAGGTACGGTGGGATTCGAAGTGGTCAATGATCTGTTTATTAACTAGGCTTTCAAGACTTTAGAGAGGCAGGGCAGGATGGATATAGGTCTATAGCAATTTGGGTCTAGAGTGTCACCCCCTTTGAAGAGGGGGATGATCGCGGCAGCTTTCCTATCTTTTGGGATCTCGGACGACACTAAAGAGAGGTTGAGCAGACTGGAGTTGCAACAATGGTGGCAGATAGTTTTAAAAAGAGAGTGTCCAGATTATCTAGCCCAGCTGATTTGTACGGGTCCAGCTTTTGCAGCACTTTCAGAACATCTGCTATCTGGATTTGGGTGAAGGAGAAGGAGAAGCTGGGGAGGCTTGGACAAGTAGCTGTGGGGGCGGAGCTGTTGGCCGGGGTTGGGGTAGACAGGAGGAAAGCATTGCCAGCCGTAGAGAAATGCTTGTTGAAATTTTCGATTATCATGGATTTATCGGCGGTGACCGTGTTACCTAGCCTCAGTGCAGTGGGCAGCTGGGAGGAGGTGCTATTGTTCTCTATGGACTTGACAGTATCCCAAACCTTTTTGAAGTTAAAACTACAGGATGCAAATTTCTGTTTGAAAAAGCTATCCTTTGCTTTTCTGACTGACTGCATGTATTGGTTCCTTACTTCCCTGAACAGTTGCATGTCGCGGGGACTATTCGATGCAATAGCAGTCCCCCACAGGATGTTCTTGTGCTGGTCAAGGGCAGTCAGGTCTGGAAGAAACCAAAGTCTGTATCTGTTCTACATCTTTTGAATGCTTATTTAAGATGGTGAGGAAGTTGCTTTTAAAGAACGACCAGGCATCCTCGACTGACGGAATGAGGTCAATATCCTGCCAGGATACCTGGGCCAGGTCGAATAGAAAGGCCTGCTCGCAGAAGTGTTTTAGGGAGCGGTTGACAGTGATAAGGGGTGGTCGTTTGACCGCGGGCCCATAGCGGATGCAAGCAATGAGGCAGTGGTCGCTGAGATCCTGATTGAAAACAGCAGAGGTGTATTTGGAGGGCAAGTTAGTCAGGATAACATCTATGAGGGCGCCCATGTTTACAGATTTAGGATTGTACCTGGTGGGTTCCTTGATGATTTGTGTGAGATTGAGGGCATCTAGCTTAGATTGTAGGACTGCCGGGGTGTTAAGCATATCCCAGTTTAGGTCACCTAACAGAACGAACTCTGAAGATAGATGGGGGGCAATCAATTCACATATGGTGTCCAGGGCACAGCTGGGAGCTGAGGGGGGTCAATAGCAGGTGGCAACAGTGAGAGACTTATTTCTGGAGAGATTCATTTTTAGAATTAGTTCGAACTGTTTGGGCATAGACCTGGAAAGTATGATAGAACTTTGCAGGCTATCTCTGCAATAGATTGCAACTCCTCCCCCTTTGGCAGTTCTATCTTGACGGAAAATGTTGTAGTTGGTTATGGAAATCTCCGAATTTTGGGTGGCCTTCCTAAGCCAGGATTCAGACACGGCAAGGACATCAGGGATGGCGGAGTGTGCTAAAGCATTGAGTAAAACAAACTTAGGGAGGAGGCTTCTGATGTTAACATGCATGAAACCAAGGCTTTTTCGATTACAGAAGTCAACAAATGAGAGTGCCTGGGGACACACAGGGCCTGGGTTTACCTCCACATCACCCGAGGAGCAGAGGAGGAGTAGGATAAGGGTACGGCTAAAGGCTATCAGAACAGGTCGTCTAGTGCGTTGGGGACAGAGAATAAAAGAGCAGATTTCTGGGTGTGGTAGAATAAATTCAGGGCATAGTGTGCAGACAGGGGTATGGTGGGGTGAGAGTACAGTGGAGGTAGGCCCAGGCACCGAGTGATGATAAGAGTGGTTGCATCTCTGGAGGTGCTGGTAATACTGGGTGAGGTCACCGCATGTGTGGGAGGTGGGACAAAGGAGGAATCTGTGGCATGTACTGTAAACTAACACAATGATAACTATCCTAAACAACAGTAAACAGTGCATATTGACATTTGAGAGAGACATAAAGCGAGGCATAAAGCAAACACAGGTGTTGATTGGGAGAGCTAGCTAAGACAACAACGGGTAAGACCACAACAGCTAGTAAACTGGCGATGAATGGGCAAAGAGGGTTGTTTAGCTACACACAGGGCCTGAGTACGGGGCTGGGGCCGACAGATAAACAAAAAATAAACAGAATGGAGTACCGTGATTCATGAATAGTCCTGCAGGCATCAGCTATGAAGTCGAGTGCTCATAGGGTCCAGTGAACAGCAATAGATGGGACAGGGAAGCCGCAAGGCCGCGATAACGAGAGAAAAAAGGAAAGGGAAAGGGGGATACCTAGTCAGTTGTACAACTGAATGCCTTCAACTGAAATGTGTCTTCCTCATTTAACCCAACCCCCCCTGAATCAGAAAGAGAAAAAGAACAATTTGTACATCGTTACAACACTGTATATATACATAATATGACATTTGTAATGTCTTTATTCTTTTGGAACTTCTGTGAGTAATGTTTACTGTTCATTTTTATTGTTAATTTCACTTTTGTATATTATCTACCTCACTTGCTTTGGCAATGTTAATTAACATATGTTTCCCATGCCAATAAAGCCCCTTGAATTGAATTGAATTGAGAGAGAGAGAAAGAATTAAGAGAGAGAGATAGAAAAGAGAGTAAAAACACCAACACAGTTTTGACCCAACAGATAAAACCTTCACATTGAAAAGAGAGAGAGAGAGGAATCATCTGGACCATTCTACTTGACAGTTGTTCCCTGTCATCTGTAGCCTTTCACCTGAGGCAGAGAAACAGTCCTTCAAAACCATCTGCCTGCTTCCACTGCTTCTAATTGATATGTCCTTGAATGTTTGTGTGGGGGAATATACATACTGACAGATGCTCGGGGTGGAATGTGTACGATACACCGGAAAGGGGTTTGGCCCTGTCTAGAAGACGAAACGAAGGAATCTTCATGATGCTTTAGTATGATTCTGTTGCTGAAACAATGGATAGCTTACTGTAACATTCCACACATTCCAGAAGTGTGTTTTCAGTGTCTTTCCACTATATTAGACTCACGTTGTCTGTCTCTCAGCCTCACTGCAAAACAGTTCTATTATCACATTTCTACAGGGAATCAACACAATAAAACACATCTTAACAATAGTGTGCAATGCAGTCAGGCTGTCTTTCAGAACTTCTCCTCCTCCCTCCTCCCAGCCTGGGCACCGGTGAGTTGACTTTCTCCATATCAATAGCCTGAGCCCTCCAGCATTGAAATGGTTGAAACAACTGATGTTTTTTTGGTTTTTTTTACACAAACCTCTCTAAGTCTCACCTTCAAGTTTGTACTGAGGAGCATAACAGAAATAATGAAATCAGGATGTGAGTCAAATTATTCTGAGAGAAAACGGCTGCCAACCAGAATTCTCTGGAGGTTGTAGTTAGTTCAATTCTTGATGGGGGGACTGCTCTGAAGCATAATATCTCTCTCCTTATCTTAAGATAATTATTTTACCTTTATTTAATTGGGCAAGTCAATTAAGAACAAATTCTTATTTACTATGACTGCCTACCCCGGCAACGCTGGGCCAATTGTGCGCCACCCTATGCGACTCCCAATCCCTAGCACTGAGAAGCAGTGCCTCAGACCACTGCACCACTCTCTCTCTTTATCTCTTTATCTCTCTCTTTTTCCCTTTATCTCTTTATCTCTCTCTCTTTATCTCTATCTTTCTCCCTTTATCTCTTTATCTCGCTCTCTTTATCTCTCTCTATCTCTCTCCCTTTATTTCCCTTTATATATATATCTGTCTCTCTCTCTCTCTCTCTCTCTCTCTCTCTCTCTCTCTCTCTCTCTCTCTCTCTCTCTCTCTCTTTCAACTCCTTACGAAAGCCCAAAGACGGTCATGGTTACAGTATACCAGTATAACTGGTTGAAAATAGATATAACAGAAACTTTCAAAGTGGAACTTGGCCAGTGCTGAGGCACAATACTAGATGCTAATGATCTTCCTAGATCGTCCACTGTCAAAGGGGATTCTGTTGAAGGAGAACGAGATAGTAGTTATTAATCACAAGAACAGACAAGAACTTGTAGTTCAAGAGGGAACCACATTGTATAATCCATCATTGTCAAGCTATATTTGCAAAGAATATAGACAATATCAAATATATATATATATGGGTGTAGAATACATGCTACTGTCCAGTTAAACAACATACATTTACATAAGCATCAAGCTGTGGGTATTTGAAGGTACATATTCTATATTCAAGCAGGTTTCTACAGCAGGTCGTCGCCCTGATAATTATCTGAGTTTAGGAGTTGCCCTTTCCCCCCACTGTCTTGGTATCAGAGGAGACCTATTCACCACAGATGTGTGAATAATTGCCCTGGTTCTTGATATGAGCTATAGCTGCTGTATTCCCTATAGTGGCAGAACGGAACGGTAAAAATAGCTATTGTATTGGAGTCGCGAAAGGTCAAATGCCTACATCGACCTAAAAGTGGTGTAATTAACTCTTTGCCAACGTGTTGACAGAATAATGAGCAGTAAATTAATGAACACTAATTTGTTAGATTATTGCTTTGAATAGTAGAAAGGCTACATGAATCCAGTAATGTATAGAAATTCATTTGAATATACTGTGTGCATGTAATCAATAAACAGTATAGTCTACTACAAGATATAGGATTATATAGATTACAAAAGTACTGTAGTGTCATGTTCATAAATACCTTATAAAAACTAATATAGAAGCACACAAACACACCAAAACGATGCTATATAATATACTATACTCCAGATATCCTGGACATGGAGCCTCTCATCTACAACCACTACTATATCAGCTACTATGGATATCCTGGACATAGAGCCTCTCATCTACAACCACTACTATAGATATCCTGGACATGGAGCCTCATCTACAACCACTACTATAGATATCCTGGACATGGAGCCTCTCATCTACAACCATGGAGCTCAAACAAGCTCCTCATGGCTTCTACAACACCCACATCACACCATGGCTTAGCGATATCCGCGGGCAGGGAGATGAGAGAAGAGTCTTAGAGCCCCAGCATGGTAATGGTGTCCCTATAACCTAATAACCCTGAGATCTCCAGTGGGAGATGTGTTGGCCCAGGGGTAGAGAGGGGATGAAGGTAGAGGATGATTAACTATTTGGTAATGGTGTCCCTATAGGAGGTGCTATAGGGGATTGGTTCAGTGCTGTGTAGTGGAGGTGCTATAGGGGATTGGTTCAGTGCTGTATAGTGGAGGTGCTATAGGGGATTGGTTCAATGATGTAGAGAGGAGGTGATATAGGGGATTGGTTCAATGATGTAGAGAGGAGCCATATAGGGGATTGGTTCAGTGCTGTATAGTGGAGGTGCTATAGGGGATTGGTTCAATGATGTAGAGAGGAGGTGCTATAGGGGATTGGTTCAGTGCTGTATAGTGGAGGTGCTATAGGGGATTGGTTCAGTGCTGTGTAGTGGAGGTGCTTTAGGGGATTGGTTCAGTGCTGTATAGTGGAGGTGCTTTAGGGGATTGGTTCAGTGCTGTATAGTGGAGGTGCTTTAGGGGATTGGTTCAGTGCTGTATAGTGGAGGTGCTATAGGGGATTGGTTCAGTGATGTATAGTGGAGGTGCTATAGGGGATTGGTTCAGTGATGTAGAGAGGAGGTCCTATAGGGGATTGGGTCAATGTTGTAGAGTGGAGGTCCTATAGGAGATTGGGTCAATGCTGTATAGTGCAGGTCCTATAGGGGATTGAGTCAATGCTGTAGAGAGGAAGTCCTATAGGGGATTGGGTCAATGCTGTAGAGAGGAAGTCCTATCGGTATACATGAAGTGGTCTGCTGGTAATGGTGATGTTTGTTTCTACTTTTGTTATTTTCCCTCTAGACCACCAGAGATAGTGGGTTGGGAGAAATGGATGGGGATGGACCACCAGATAGTGGGTTGGGAGATATGGATGGGGATGGACCACCAGATAGTGGGTTGGGAGAAATGGATGGGGATGGACCACCAGATAGTGGGTTGGGAGAAATGGATGGGGATGGACCACCAGATAGTGGGTTGGGAGATATGGATGGGGATGGACCACCAGATAGTGGGTTGGGAGAAATGGATGGGGATGGACCACCAGATAGTGGGTTGGGAGAAATGGATGGGGATGGACCACCAGATAGTGGGTTGGGAGATATGGATGAGGATGGACCACCATGATGCTTATGATGAGCCCCAAGGTGTGTGTGTGTGTATGGTCCCCCTGAGGACAGAACTGAGGTAAACATAAAGGGATTTAGGAAGGAAGGATCTATTGAATGGAAGGATTAAATGATTATGAAGTGGCCTGGAGGAACGGCTTTATTTCCTGATAGGGGTAGGTGACCCAATAAACTCTAGGAACTCCTGATGAATAGGACAGGAAGAACAAAAGACTCACCACTGTTAGTCTACAGCCATGTACTGGTGTCCAGTGTTAGTCCACAGCCATCTACTGTTGTCCATTGTTAGTCCACAGCCGTGTACTGGTGTCCAGTGTTAGTCCACAGCCATGTACTGGTGTCCAGTGTTAGTCCACAGCCATCTACTGTTGTCCATTGTTAGTCCACAGCCATGTACTGGTGTCCAGTGTTAGTCCAAAGCCATCTACTGTTGTCCATTGTTAGTCCACAGCCGTGTACTGGTGTCCAGTGTTAGTCCGCAGCCGTCTACTGATGTCCAGTATTAGTCCACAGCCATGTTAGTCCACAGCGCCTCTTCAACCTCAGGAGGCTGAGGAAATTTGGCTTGTCACCAAAAACACTCACAAACTTTTACAGATGCACAATCGAGAGCATCCTGTCGGGGTGTATCACCGCCTGGTACGGCAACTGCTCCACCCACAACCGTAAGGCTCTCCAGAGGGTAGTGAGGTCTGCGCAACGCATCACCGAGGGCAAACTACATGCCCTCCAGGACACCTACACCACCCGATGTCACAAGAAGGCCAAAAAGATCATCAAGGACAACAACCACCCGAGCCACTGCCTGTTCACCCCGCTATCATCCAGAAGGCGAGGTCAGTACAGGTGCATCAAAGCTGGGACCGAGAGACTGAAAAACAGCTTCTATCTCAAGGCCATCAGACTGTTAAACAGCCATCACTAACATTGAGTGGCCGCTGCCAACATACTGACTCAAATCTCTAGCCACTTTGATAATAAAACATTGGATGTAATAAATGTATCACTAGTCACTTTAAACAATGCCACTTTATATAATGTTCACATACCCTACATTACTCATCTCATATGTATATGCTGTACTCTATACCATCTACTGTATCTTGCCTATGCCATTCGGCCATCGCTCATCCATATATTTATATGTACATACTCGTATTCATTCCTTTACACTTGTGTGTATAAGGTAGTTGTTGTGGAATTGTTAGATTACTTGTTAGATACTACTGCATGGTCGGAACTAGAAGCACAAGCACTTCGCTACACTCGCATTAACATCTGCTAACCATGTGTATGTGACCAATAACATTTGATTTGATTTGATTTGGACAACTTGTTGATAATGGTTAGGGTGTGCAGATGAGGTGGTTATAGGATTTGTATTTAGCCACAATACTTCTGTATAAAAGTATTGTTTAACCCTAAAAATAAGAAACCGTTTTATCCAACGTTGCCATATATAAGACAGCAAGGTGATGGAAGACAAATGTAACAACTAACATGTATTGAGTTAGTCTTTATTGACTGTCTTTTCAGCTGATATTTAGAGAGCGGCCTTTTGTATTACGTTAATTAGTTGAATCAATAGCTGTGAGTACAGCTCTTTGTCATCCTGTCAGATAATCTACTTTAGTCTAACACCGGGATATTGATATTCTTCAGTGTTTTCTGTTTTGGTTGTTGAACTAAGGCTCACAGTGAGTCACTCCTCAGATACATATTTTATGAATTTCTTCAGATATGATTGTGTCTCTCTGTTGCATCATGTTCAATTATTTCATTGTTTTTTGTTTTGGGTTTAGGTGCAGTTGTATGCATCATCCACAACCCAGAGTCAGAAAGATTCTCTATGCCAAGGGTGGTCACAGGTCAGATGTCACACCAATGGCTCACTCAACTGCTGTAGCTAAAACTACACATAACGGGGTCATTTAAAAAAAGTACCAGTTCCATTATTTGCAAGCTCCCTGTGAAGTGAGTGGAATCTTTGACTGGTTCCACTGTCAGACTCACACAGTGCCACTGTGTCAGTTTGTCTGGCACTTGAACACAGCTTGATCTGCCTAAGTGTCCCGGGTGAACGCATCGGTCAAATGACAGCATCACCACCGCTCCGCCCTGCGTTAGAGCTTCTCACAAAGCCAGAGAGAACAGGAACAGGCGCAGATCAATCACTCTGAGTGGGACTTGACTTGTATTCATTTTACTTCCTCATTGTTCAGCGTGTCGAGGGGATTGGTGAAGGAATGGGCCATCTGTGCCGCTCTGTTCTCTTCCAGAGCGGTGTGGAGAAAAGCAACGCGTCATCTTCCTGCTCCTTGAGATGATCTCATGGATGGAGAGTAGCCTATTGTTCGATGACAATCCTCTTGCCAATAAAATCTATTTGCTTTCATCAGAGTGAATGACTCTTTGTTAGTGCAGTGTTCTGAAATAAACCATTTTAATATTCTGAAATATTGGCTAGAGTACGATGGATAAAAGACGGTAATATTCCCCTCTCCATATGGTCAATAAAAAAACGTGTTAAGGACAGGGCCGTTTTCATTAGTAATTTTCCTAGTTTGTTCATTTAAATAAATGGTCAACATTTCCAAACCACATATGTAGATTATTTGATTGATTGTTATCATTGACCCCAGAAACGTGTTGAGAGTCACCTCTAGCTCTAAGACACAGTGTTTGAATAACCAGGGCAGAAATTAGAAAAGGGAGGTACGTAAAAAAACTATGGTCAATAAGAAAGAAAAGACAACAGACGTGAAATTCATTCTCTGCCAGATCAATATGAAGCAGATTACTGGCACTTCAAAAGGTACACCCAGCCAGAGAGACACAACAGAACATTGCACGAGATGAACCAGAAGTCAACAACTGTAACCAGCTGCAATATGATAGTCTGTAGTCAATCAATCAATCAATCAATCAAATGTATTTATAAAGCCCTTCTTACATCAGATGAGTCACAAAGTGCTGTACAGAAACCCAGCCTAAAACCCCAAACAGCAACTGTCAGGTGGTTTAATATCATAGTCTGTAGTGTGGTGGTTTAATATCATAGTGGGGTGGTTTAATATTATAGGGTGGTGGTTTAATATCATAGTGGGGTGGTTTAATATCATAGCGTGGTGGTTTAATATCATTGTGTGGTGGTTTAATATCATAGTGTGGTGGTTTAATATTATAGTGCGGTGGTTTAATATTATAGTATGGTGGTTTAATATCATAGTGTGGTGGTTTAATATCATTGTGTGGTGGTTTAATATCATAGTGTGGTGGTTTAATATTATAGTTTGGTGGTTTAATATTATAGTGTGGTGGTTTAATATTATAGTGTGGTGGTTTATTATCATAGTGTGGTGGTTTAATATTATAGTGTGGTGGTGTAATATTATAGTGTGGTGGTTTAATATCAGAGTTTGGTGGTTTAATGTCAGAGTGCGGTGGTTTAATATCAGAGTGTGGTGGTTTAATATCATAGTGTGGTGGTTAATATTATAGTCTGTAGTCGGGTGGTTTAATATCATAGTGTGGTGGTTTATTATTATTATAGTGTGGTGGTTTAATATTATAGTGTGGTGGTTTATTATCATAGTGTGGTGGTTTAATATTATAGGGTGGTGGTTTAATATTATAGTGTGGTGGTTTAATATCATTGTGCGGTGGTTTAACATTATAGTCTGTACTCGGATGGTTCAAAAGTACAGTTTGTAGGATGGTAGTTTAATATCATAGTGTGCTTGTTTATTATCAAAGTGTGGTGGTTTAATATCACAGTGTGGTGGTTTAATGTCATAATGTGGTGGTTTATTTTTATAGTTTGGTGGTTTAATATTATAGTGTGGTGGTTTATTATCATAGTGTGGTGGTTTATTACCATTTTGTGGGGGTTTAATATCTTAGTGTGGTGGTTTAATATCATAGTGTGGTTGTTTAATATTATAGGGTGTTGGTTTGATTTTATAGTTTGGTGGTTTAAAATCACATTTTGGTGGTTTAATATTGTTGTGCGGTGGTTTTATATCACAGAGTGGTGGTTTAATATCATAGTGTGGTGGTTTAATATTGTAGTGTGGTGGTTTAATACCATAGTGTAGAGGTTTAATATCATAGTCTTTTGGTTTATTATTATAGTATTGTGGTTTAATATTGTAGTGTTTTGGTTTAATATTGTAGGGTGGTGGTTTGATATTATAGACTGTAGTCGGTGGTTTAATATTATAGTGTTGTGGTTTAATATCATAGTGTGTTGGTTTATTATCATAGTGTGGTGTTTACAATTATAGTGTGGTGGTTTAATATCATAATATGGTGGTTTAATGTCATAGTGTGGTGGTTTAATATCATAGTGTGGTGGTTTAATATTATAGTGTGGTGGTTTAATATTATAGTGTGGTGTTTTATTACCATATTGTGGGGGATTAATATCTTAGTGTGGTGG
The DNA here is from genome assembly GCA_030435695.1 of Brachymystax lenok tsinlingensis. Lineage (NCBI taxonomy): Eukaryota > Metazoa > Chordata > Actinopteri > Salmoniformes > Salmonidae > Brachymystax > Brachymystax lenok. The sequence continues at coordinate 21,236,147 of CM059783.1, read as the reverse complement.
TTTAATATTGTAGTGTGGTGGTTTAATACCATAGTGTAGAGGTTTAATATCATAGTCTTTTGGTTTATTATTATAGTATTGTGGTTTAATATTGTAGTGTTTTGGTTTAATATTGTAGGGTGGTGGTTTGATATTATAGACTGTAGTCGGTGGTTTAATATTATAGTGTTGTGGTTTAATATCATAGTGTGTTGGTTTATTATCATAGTGTGGTGTTTACAATTATAGTGTGGTGGTTTAATATCATAATATGGTGGTTTAATGTCATAGTGTGGTGGTTTAATATCATAGTGTGGTGGTTTAATATCATAATATGGTGGTTTAATGTCATAGTGTGGTGGTTTAATATTATAGTGTGGTGGTTTATTATCATAGTGTGGTGGTTTATTACCATATTGTGGTGGTTTAATATTATAGTATGGTGGTTTAATATCATAGTGTGGTGGTTTAATTTTATAGTGTGGTGGTTTACTATCATAGTGTGGTGGTTTATTACCATATTGTGGGGGATTAATATCTTAGTGTGTTGGTTTAACATTGTAGTGTTGTGGTTTAATATCATAGTGTGTTGGTTTATTATCATAGTGTGGTGTTTAATATTATAGTGTGGTGGTTTAATATCATAATATGGTGGTTTAATGTCATAGTGTGGTGGATTAAAATTGTTGTGTCGTGGTTTAATATTGTTGTGTCGTGGTTTAATATCACAGTGTGGTGGTTTAGTACCATAGTGTGGTGGTTTAATATTATAGTGTAATGGTTTAATATCATAGTGTTTTGGTTTATTATTATAGTATTGTGGTTTACTATTGTAGTGTTTTGGTTTAATATTATAGTGTGGTGGTTTAATATCATAGTGTGGTGGTTTAATATTATTGTGTGGTGGTTTAATATCATAGTGTTTTGGTTTATTATTATAGTATTGTAGTTTAATATTGTAGTGTTTTGGTTTAATAATATAGTCTGTTGTCGGTGTTTTAATGTTATAGTGTGGTGGTTTAATATTATTGTGTGGTGGTTTAATATCATAGTGTTTTGGTTTATTATTATATTATTGTAGTTTAATATTGTAGTGTTTTGGTTTAATATTATAGTCTGTTGTCGGTGTTTTAATATTATAGTGTGGTGGTTTAATATCATAGTCTGGTCGTTTAATATTATAGTCTGGTGGTTTAATATCATAGTGTGGTTGTTCAATGTCATAGTGTGGTGGTTTATTATCATAGTGTGGTGGTTTAATATCATAGTATGGTCGTTTAATATTATAGTCTGGTGGTTTAATAATATAGTGTGGTGGTTTAATATCATAGTGTGGTGGTTTGATATCATAGTGTGGTGGTTTGATATCATAGTCTGGTGGTTTAATATCTTTGTCTGGTGGTTTAAAATCATAGTGTGGGTGTTTAATGTCATAGTGTGGTGGTTTATTACCATATTGTGGGGGTTTAATATTATAGTGTGGTGGTTTATTATCATAGTGTGGTGGTTTATTACCATATTGTGGTGGTTTATTACCATATTGTGGGGGTTTAATATCATAGTATGGTGGTTTAATATCATAGTGTGGTGGTTTAATATCATAGTGTGGTGGTTTAATATTATAGTGTGGTGGTTTAATATTATAGTCTGGTGGTTTAACATTATATTGTGGTGGTTTAATATCATAGTGTGGTGGTTTATTATCATAGTGTGTTGGTTTAATATCATAGTGTGGTGGTTTGATATCATAGTCTGGTGGTTTAATAATATAGAGTGGTGGTTTAATATCATAGTGTGGTGGTTTAATATCATAGTGTGGTGTTTTAATTTCATAGTGTGGTGGTTTAATATCATAGTCTGGTGGTTTAATAATATAGTGTGGTGGTTTAATATTATAGTGTGGTGGTTTAATATTATAGTGTGGTGGTTTAATATCATAGTGTGGGGGTTTATTATCATAGTGTGGTGGTTTATTACCATATTGTGGGGGTTTAATATTTTAGTGTGGTGGTTTAATATCATAGTGTGTTGGTTTAATATCATAGTGTGTTGGTTTAATATCATAGTCTGGTGGTTTAATATCATAGTCTGGTGGTTTAATAATATAGAGTGGTGGTTTAATATCATAGTGTGGTGGTTTAATATCATAGTGTGGTGTTTTAATTTCATAGTGTGGTGGTTTAATTTCATAATCTGGTGGTTTAATATCGTAGTGTGGTGGTTTAATATTATAGTGTGGTTGTTCAATGTCATAGTGTGGTGGTTTATTACCATATTGTGGGGGTTTAATATTATATTGTGGGGGTTTATTATCATAGTGTGGTGGTTTAATATCGTAGTGTGGTGGTTTATTATCATAGTGTGCTGGTTTAATATCATAGTCTGGTGGTTTAATATCATAGTCTGGTGGTTTAATAATATAGAGTGGTGGTTTAATATCATAGTGTGGTGGTTTATTATCATAGTGTGGTGGTTTAATATTATAGTGTGGTGGTTTAATATTATAGTGTGGTTGTTCAATGTCATAGTGTGGTGGTTTATTACCATATTGTGGGGGTTTAATATTATATTGTGGGGGTTTAATATCATAGTGTGGTGGTTTAATATCATAGTGTGTTGGTTTAATATCATAGTGTGGTGGTTTAATATCATAGTCTGGTGGTTTAATATTATAGTGTGGTGGTTTGATATCATAGTCTGGTGGTTTAATATCATAGTGTGGTGGTTTAATATCATAGTGTGGTGGTTTAATATCATAGTGTGGTGGTTTAATATCATAGTCTGGTGGTTTAATATCATAGTGTGTTGGTTTAATATCATAGTGTGGTGGTTTAATATCATAGTCTGGTGGTTTAATATCATAGTGTGGTGGTTTAATATCATAGTCTGGTGGTTTAATATCATAGTGTGGGGGTTTAATACCATAGTCTGGTGGTTTAATATCTTTGTCTGGTGGTTCAATATCATAGTGTGGGGGTTTAATTTCATAGTGTGGTGGTTTAATATCATAGTGTGGTGGTTTAATATCATAGTGTGGTGGTTTAATATTATAGTGTGGTGGTTTAATATTATAGTCTGGTGGTTTAATATTATAGTGTGGTGGTTTAATATTATAGTCTGGTGGTTTAAAATTATAGTATTGTGGTTTAATATTATAGTGTGGTGGTTTAATATCATGGTGTGGTGATTTGATATCATAGTTTGGTGGTTAAATATCATAGTGTGGTGGTTTAATATCATAGTGTGTTGGTTTAATATCATAGTGTGGTGGTTTAATATCGTAGTGTGGTGTTTATTATTATAGTGTGGTGGTTTAATATCATAGTGTGGTGGTTTAATATCATAGTGTGGTGGTTTAATATCGTAGTGTGGTGTTTATTATTATAGTGTGGTGGTTTAATATCGTAGTGTGGTGGTTTAATATCGTAGTGTGGTGGTTTCTTATTATTGTGTGGTATTTTAATATTATAGTGTGGTGGTTTAATATCATAGTGTGGTTGTTTATAATATAGTGTGGTGTTTTAATTTCATAGTGTGGTGTTTATTATTATAGTGTGGTGGTTTAATATTATAGTGTGGTGGTTTAATATCATAGATCAGAGGGGTGGGACAAGATATCTGATTTACAGAACATCAGTGGGGTGGGTCACACCAATTAGTGCTAGTAACCTAATTTTACCCTTTTATGATTCCGGTCTGAATGATTCCGGTCTGAATGTTGTCTGACAAACATTACAATGTACAACTTAACCACACCTTTGAAACCCCATCTTTCAGTCATCTAGTTATTTTTCAGCAAGAGGACATCAGCGAGAGGACATCAGCAAGAGGACATCATTGTTTAAAAAAAAAGGTTAGAAGCTTAGCCACAAGCCTTTTTAAGAGAATAAAATGAGTTATGTCAACGGCTGTACCACTCCCCAAAAATATTTCCAAATCCCTGTCACTGTTAATATGGATGTGAGCCTGAAAGCCCCTTTCATGACGAGACAGAACTAATCAACATGCTGCTACTCCCAAGGCTCATGTTTAAGACAGGCAAGACTAATCGCTGCCAACCCCCTCTCCCATCCCATCACAGGGTGGAGTAACAGCAGATGTCTCTGACAAGGGAAAACACAGATGTGGGGGCTTTTACATGTTCTGATATCAGTTTAAAAAAGCATATTTTGCAAAAAAATGTATTTTATTTGTCATACACATTAATGGTTACGTTGAAGTGACAAGTGTGTTAGGATGTGTCAAGTATGTGTAGCCTATACAGTTAAGAGTCTATACCTGACGATAATACTATACAGCTAAGAGTCTATACCTGACCCTAACACTATACAGCTAAGAGTCTATACCTGACCCTAACACTATACAGCTAAGAGTCTATACCTGACCCTAACACTATACAGCTAAGAGTCTATACCTGACCATAACATTATACAGCTAAGAGTCTATACCTGACCATAACACTATACAGCTAAGAGTCTATAACTGACCATAACACTATACAGCTAAGAGTCTATACCTGACCATAACACTATACGGCTAAGAGTCTATACCTGACCATAACACTATACAGCTAAGAGTCTATACCTGACCATAACACTATACATCTAAGAGTCTATACCTGACCATAACACTATACAGCTAAGAGTCTATAACTGACCATAACACTATACAGCTAAGAGTCTATACCTGACCATAACACTATACAGCTAAGAGTCTATACCTGACCCTAACACTATACAGCTAGGAGTCTACACTTGACCATAACACTATACGGCTAAGAGTCTATACCTGACCATAACACTATACAGCTAAGAGTCTATACCTGACCCTAACACTATACAGCTAGGAGTCTACACTTGACCATAACACTATACGGCTAAGAGTCTATACCTGACCATAAAACTATACAGCTAAGAGTCTATACCTGACCATAACACTATACAGCTAAGAGTCTATACCTGACCATAACACTATACATCTAAGAGTCTATACCTGACCATAACACTATACAGCTAAGAGTCTATAACTGACCATAACACTATACAGCTAAGAGTCTATACCTGACCATAACACTATACAGCTAAGAGGGTATACCTGACCCTAACACTATACAGCTAGGAGTCTACACTTGACCATAACACTATACGGCTAAGAGTCTATACCTGACCATAAAACTATACAGCTAAGAGTCTATACCTGACCATAACACTATACAGCTAAGAGTCTATACCTGACCATAACACTATACATCTAAGAGTCTATACCTAACCATAACACTATACAGCTAAGAGTCTATAACTGACCCTAACACTATACAGCTAGGAGTCTACACTTGACCATAACACTATATGGCTAAGAGTCTACACCTGACCATAACAATATACAGCTAAGAGTCTGTACCTGAACATAACACTATACAGCTAGGAGTCTATACCTGACCATAACAATATACAGCTAAGAGTCTATACCTGACCATAACACTATACAGCTAAGAGTCTACGCCTGACCATAACACTATACAGCTACGAGTATATAACTGACCATAACACTATACAGCTAAGAGTCTATACCTGACCATAACACTATACATCTAAGAGTCTATACCTGACCATAACACTATACGGCTAAGAGTCTATACCTGACCATAAAACTATACAGCTAAGAGTCTATACCTGACCATAACACTATACAGCTAAGAGTCTATACCTGACCATAACACTATACATCTAAGAGTCTATACCTAACCATAACACTATACAGCTAAGAGTCTATAACTGACCCTAACACTATACAGCTAGGAGTCTACACTTGACCATAACACTATATGGCTAAGAGTCTACACCTGACCATAACAATATACAGCTAAGAGTCTGTACCTGAACATAACACTATACAGCTAGGAGTCTATACCTGACCATAACAATATACAGCTAAGAGTCTATACCTGACCATAACACTATACAGCTAAGAGTCTACGCCTGACCATAACACTATACAGCTACAGTATTTAACTGACCATAACACTATACAGCTAAGAGTCTATACCTGACCATAACACTATACATCTAAGAGTCTATACCTGACCATAACACTATACATCTAAGAGTCTATACCTAACCATAACACTATACAGCTAAGAGTCTATAACTGACCCTAACACTATACAGCTAGGAGTCTACACTTGACCATAACACTATATGGCTAAGAGTCTACACCTGACCATAACAATATACAGCTAAGAGTCTGTACCTGAACATAACACTATACAGCTAGGAGTCTATACCTGACCATAACAATATACAGCTAAGAGTCTATACCTGACCATAACACTATACAGCTAAGAGTCTACGCCTGACCATAACACTATACAGCTACGAGTATTTAACTGACCATAACACTATACAGCTAAGAGTCTATACCTGACCATAACACTATACATCTAAGAGTCTATACCTGACCATAACACTATACAGCTAAGAGTCTATAACTGACCATAACACTATACAGCTAAGAGTCTATACCTGACCCTAACACTATACAGCTAGGAGTCTACACTTGACCATAACACTATATGGCTAAGAGTCTATACCTGACCATAACACTATACAGTTAAGAGTCTATACCTGTCAACCTGAATACTCTACATAGATACAACAGACACTCACCTTTGTCCTCACCCTATCTCTCTCTCTCTCTCTCTCTCTCTCTCTCTCTCTCTTTCTCTCTCTCTCTCTCTCTCTCTCTCTCTCTCTCTCTCTATCTATCCCCCCTTCCTCCTCCCTCCTTCTCTATCCCCCTCTCATGTTGCTCAAGCCTCCCTGTGCAGTAGTTCGATTTTTTTTGTTCTCCCCAACCCCAGCTCTTCTATAGGTATTCTGTTCCAATTATGGTGTTAACTCCTACCACCACGCTGGGGAATATTAATATTTGATATACCTCATTTAACATGGTGAACTGCTTGCTTCTTCTTCTAAGGTTTCTCAGCTGCTAAAGCTCTGCTTGAACTCCCACTGACTCCCGTTTTCATGCTAAAATAGCAACTCTTTATTGGATTGTCTTCTATGGTCTGTGAATCAAGCTGGCAGAGAGTGATTGTATTGGTGTCACAGTTCCCTAGCTGTTGAAATGCACTCCAAAGTTGATCTTTTTCTCTGTACTCAATAGACTGTGGTGTTACAGGACTTTGTCCCAAAGGGTTAAAATTAGTGCACTATATAGGGAAAGGGTGCCACGGACACAGACTCAGTCATTTCACAGCAGAGTGAACGTTGGATTCCATCTCAACCGCCTTCAAGGGCTCTGTGAACTTAGGAACAAAAACACAGACGCTGTGATCGAATGAAAGAACATGATACACTAAGGAAATAAAATGCTTAGAGACAAAAACTATCAATATTCAACCACTAAGTGGATGAGTTCTACTGACCAGTGAGGGATTGTTGTATTATGAACTAGATGTGGTGGTGTAAAGCTGGTTTAAACACTGTGGATGTCTGAACAACATGGCTCATACACCAACACCATGCAGCAGTCAGAACCTTGTTTTGTGTTGTGTTTCTTTCATCACAATGATAGAAGAGGATATAGTCAGCAGCTACATACCTTTACAACTGAACCCGGCTGGCCTGAATGAGAGAGGGAATGACAGAGGGCAAATTCAACAGATTCTTGTCTAGACTGTGAATCCTCCTCTCTTCTGTCCTTCTCTTATAGGTGACAGTACTTTAGTTCATTGTTAGCTCATCAACCAACCTTGTATAATACATGTGTATTAACGTTGCATTGCTAGTTGTCCTTCAGCTGTACAAACAACAATGATAAATGTTCCCTTTCTTCATAAAAAAAACCTCTTAACGATCCAGAATTGGATGATAATTATGGGCTGTGACGATGAAGGCATAATTAATGGAATACTGTTATAGTCATTAGCTGGCCCTAATCTGTCATTAACTCAATATTAGAGACAACAACAAGAATAACGTTCTCACATCTCAAGAGGTTACATTGCAAAAAATACTATAGTAACTGCCTATTGGGTGCCAAATAAAGTAACAGGGTTGACCGTAACAGGGTTGACCGTAACAGGGTTGACAATTTCTTCTTAAATCCCCTTGTGACAGGGGGAATGGAAGCTTGTTGTGTGCAACAGCAAGGGAGGGGCAATTTAATGCAATTTCTAGCCTGTCTATCTATGGGTAACATGGTTGACGTGTTATGCTCGGCCCACTCAGTTTCCCACCAGAAAATGGCCAAAAAGAGTAGAACCAGCTCAGCTGCTTTTACACTATGATTTGACTATTAGATGTTCAATGTTTCCTTTGAAAAAACATTTAAAGTCAAAGTCACCATTATTAGTCAGTTGTACAACCGAATGCCTTCAACCGAAATGTGTCTTCCGCATTTAACCCAACCCCTCTGAATCAGAGAGGTGCGGGGGGCTGCCTTTTTAATCGACATCCACGTCTTGGCGCCCGGGAACAGTGGGTTAACTGCCTTGTTCAGGGGCAGAACGACAGATTTTTACCTTGTCAGCTCGGGGATTTGAACTTGCAGCCCTCCGGTTACAAGTCCAACGCTCTAACCACTAGGCTACCTGCCGCTACCTGCGGAACACCTTCAGCATATTAAAATGAGAGTTTAGTTCACGTGACAGGATCTCCTTAAAGTGAGGGACAGATGTTAATTAATCACTACATTATAAAGTCCTAATCTTCAGAAGTGACAGGGTTGACGAAGGGACATGTCAAAATGATCCATTTTGGCGCATTAGCAAGCCCAGATTTATTGAATTCTCCATGTGGTCTATATTCAAGGGCACTTCATTTTATATTACAGGCTTTTAAAATTCAATATTGGTGCACAACTTCTACTGAAAATATCAAAGGGACATAAAAGGCACCCATTTCGTGGAACGATCCGATTATGACGGATGACATCGGCTTGAAACAAGACAAATAAATGGAATTGATAGATGTAATGTGTACTCAATGTGATTAATCTCTGTCTCCCATTGCTTATAGAAGTAACCCAGCAACACTAACTCTTTGCCCTTCTCTGTGGTCATTTCAGATGCTCTCCACCCCATCAGGTCAGAGTTCAGCTCACACCATGAGAAGTCTATCCTAATTGGCTCAGCCACATTCAAGTCTTCAGAGTGCTGTGTTCTCATTATGGAACCCATGGATCCTAACCCCTGGACACAGATAGACAACCGGGCTGTCAATCTCTATGACAGTCTGAGGGTCACCGGATAGAAGACTGAAAAATAACTGTTGAGCCATCTAGCAACGACAGAGAGAGGAGAGCAATGATCTCCTTGGCGTGGGCTTCGTCTGTGTCCTCATCAGTTCTTTCATGCTCCTTTCACACTATTGAGTCAAGCCGAGCTGAACTCTGCACTGTCCAGGTCAAAAAGCCACCATTGTTCATATTATATTAGGATCCCCCTTAGCTGTTGCCAAGGCAGCAGCTACTCTTCCTGGGGTCCAAACTGAAATAAAACATTACATATATTCATTGTGCATCATCCAAATTTACATTGCTCAATTATTACATTACAATTTTACATTACATTTCTAAGAATAATGTGTGTGTGTGTTTGTGTCTCTTCACAGTCTGCGTTGTGCCTCGAGGTGTTTTTTTATCAGTTTTTTAAATCAGTTTTTATTGCTAGCTTGAGTTACCTGAGGTGGCAGAGAGTTCCATGTAGTCATGGCTCTATATAGTACTGTGCATCTCCCAGGCTCTGTTCTGGACTTAGTGACCGTGAAGAGACCACTGGTCTTGTGGGGTATTTATGGGTATCTGAGCTGTGTGTTAACCGATTGAACAGACAGTTTGCTACTTTCAATATATCAATACCTCTCACAAAGACCCGTAGTGATGCAGTCAATCTCTCCTCTACTTTGAGCCAGGAGAAACTGACATGCATGTTGCTAATGTTAGCTCTCCTCTACTTTAAGCCAGGAGAGACTGACATGCATGTTGCTAATGTTAGCTCTCCTCTACTTTAAGCCAGGAGAGATTGACATGCATGTTGCTAATGTTAGCTCTCCTCTACTTTGAGCCAGGAGAGATTGACATGCATGTTGCTAATGTTAGCTCTCCTCTACTTTGAGCCAGGAGAGACTGACATGCATGTTGCTAATGTTAGCTCTCTGTGTACTTTGAAGGGCCAGACGTGCTCTGTTATAGGCCAACTGTAATTTGCCTATGTTCTTCTTTAGTAGTTTCTGTAACGTGCTGAAAGGACATTTTGAAGAGAAGATATCAGAGGCAGCACAGTGGGTTTGGGTCGACACAATAGTGTGAAATTAGTTCAGTTCACAGAGCCTTACAACAGAGCCTCCCGTCACAGCGTCCATTTAAACACCTTTTCAGCTGCATGTGAACACTTCACTTTGCTCTACGGTTCTGTCAGAGGTTCAAAGAGAAGCAGATTAAAGAGAACCGCGGTACCAGGGGTTTCATCAGTGTCTGATGGATCCACGGTAGCTAGCTACGTAGTTCAATTAAACTGTTGGAATTTGAGTTTGAATGTGACAGATCTGGGTAAGAAGGGAGTCAGAGAAAGGGTGTGCGGAGTCAAAGTTCACATTTTCAACCCAAATATCCAACTGGGAGTGGGGCCTCACTGTAGCTAGAGCCATACAGAAGCTGGGAGTAATGGTTAATAATAACCTGTACAGACGGTCTCTGAGGAGTGAGTCGGTAAAAGCTTTTCATCTTTTCCATTTCACATTTGTGTAACTGTAGTTAAATACTGTACCTGGTATATTTAAGCAATAAGGCACGAGGGGTGTGGTATATGGCCAATATACCACGGCTAAGGGCTGTTCTTAGGCACGACGCACAGCCCTTAGTCGTGGTATATTTGTCATATACCACAAACCCCCGAGGTCCCTTATTTCTGTTATAAACTGGTCACCAACGTAATTAGAGCAGTAAAAATAAATGTTTTGTCATACCCATGGTACACGGTCTGATATACCACGGCTGTCAGCCAATCAGCATTCAGAGCTCGAGCCACCCAGTTTATAAAACAGAATATAATATAATATTACCATCAGGTAATCATTAACAAACCTTCTTCCTATATGAGGTGTGATAAGCATTATTGTATGTTCTGACGTATGGAGGCTGATTTCCCATAACTAGTCATTTACCTTGTCGACTATAGTTTTCCCTATTCATTTGTTCACACACTTCCAATAAATCCTGACAGACAGACTGCTAGACAGACTAGGTAAAGTGGAATTGAGATGGGGGTCGGGAGCGTTGGGATGGCTGTCCATTTAGTGATAGAGAAGATCAAAGGCATCCCATCCAATATCAAAGCATTAGGAGAGAGAGAGAGAGAGAGAGAGAGAGAGAGAGAGAGAGAGAGAGAGAGAGAGAGAGAGATCCCCGGTCCCTGTCAATCTCCTCTGTCTGTCTTCAGTTCAGTGAACAGTGGAATTAACGAGAGATATCAGACACACCCCAATGCTTGTCCATTTTACATGACATTACCTCAGGTAAGTACTGTGTCTTCCTCTCTTGCCTTTCTCTCTCTCTCCTGCCTCTCTCTCTCTCCTGCCTCTCTCTCTCTCCTGCCTCTCTCTCTCTCCTGTCTCTCTCTCTCTCTCCTGCCTCTCTCTCTCTCCTGTCTCTCTCTCTCTCTCTCTCTCTCTCTCTCTCTCTCTCTCTCTCTCTCTCTCTCTCTCCTGCCTCTCTCGCTCTCTCCTGTCTCTCTCTCTCTCTCTCTCTGTCTCTCTCTCTCTCTCCTGTCTCTCTCTCTCTCTCTCTCTCTCTCTCTCTCTCTCTCTCTCTCTCTCTCTCTCTCTCTCTTGCCTCTCTCTCTCTCCTGCCTCTCTCGCTCTCTCTCTCTCTCCTGCCTCTCTCTCTCTCTGTCTCTGTCTCTCTCTCAATTCAGTTTCAATTTAAGTGCTTTATTGGCATGGGAAACACATGTTTACATTGCCAAAGCAAGTGAAATATATAACAAACAAAAGTGAAATAAACAACACAAAATTAACAGTAAACATTACACATTACAAGTTCCAAAATAATAAAGACATTTCAAATGTCATATTATGTCTATATACAGTGTTGTTTAAGGCCGTCATTGTAAATAATAATTTGTTCTTAACTGACTTGCCTAGTTAAATAAAGGTTAAATAAAAACAAATACATAAATAAATATAGGTTGTATTTACAATGGTGTTTGTTCTTCACTGGTTGCCCTTTTCTTGCGGCCTCAGGTCACAAATCTTGCTGCAGTGATTGCACGTTGTTACTCTCCGGAGTGCAGCCATTAGTAAGTCAGTCTGAGTAGGTGACAGTCAGTCGCAGAGGAAATGTGGAATTATGGCGCACAGTATTATTAATGATTAATCCCCAATGTGCAAAGCAAAGATAATTGAATACATTTGGTCTGTGGATCAGGATCTGTCACAGTCCAGTAGCAACGTCTAGCCAACCATTTACACAGACTAGTAATATAACTGCTTCATTGTAATCCTTCTGCTGTAAGTAGATAGGGCCGAACGAGTCAGGTGGAGAATTTCCAAATCCAATCTCCTTCAAATCTACATTTGAAATTGAGAAATATATTAAATAAATACAAATTCATCCAAATGCAACAATAACAACAACAAAAAACATTAAGCGCTTAAAATGTCAACGATAATGTGGTGAGAATACTTTGTGACATTTCTAAATGGAAGCAATCTGAGAACAAGAGGTTGAGAGCGTCGGGCTCAGTCGTTCTTTCTCCCAATCCTCAACCTCTCATAGAAAGACAGTTTCTATCTAATCTAACCGACGTCCACTCCAAGGTGACTGACTGAATGACTCCACTGTTGCTAACGCTCTCCCCTTCTGGCTCCAATATCTCTGTCAGAATCAGCTGAAGGATGCTGTGACCTGTAGAATCTCTTTGAAGGAGAGCAATCACATCAGAAAATCAATGACCTGGTGTTGGACAGCCTGTGTACTCACAGTACAATGCATCACAAGACAGAGTTCAGACTCTGAGCACTGAAATGAGTAAGCATGCCTTTCAGAGCTGTGCGGTGAGCGGCTGTAGCACTACAGAGAAAGAACGTTGCTCTATTTCAACTGTCAATGTTCCGTCAACAAAAGATTCAATGAGCCTCTTTGAAGCCTTTTACTTGATGCTCTTCCTGTCACGACTTGACTGGGACTTATGAGTAGTCGGTCATCTGTAGTTCTGTAGATTGTGTCAGAACGTCTTGGTGTTTACTCTCTGAATGTGTATTTATGTCCATGTGCAGTATGTATCATATACAGTATAACTCACAGATAAATCTTTATCTACATGAATACAAGAAGCATACAAAAGAGGTTACTTCCTGGCATCCTGATCGTGAAAGCCATAACATGTTCCTCATGTGTTACTGAAACCCAAACACACACCACCAGCACTGATTCTGAATGCTTCTATTCTTCCATATGATGTACGTGTGCTTATCTTTCAGGTGATGTGAGACACAGCTGCTGCCTTTCAACTGCATAATGAAACAGCTTCCTGGTGGAACAGTGACACTGAGCAGAGATGATAGGGTCGTGATATTACTCTGACACGCATGTCAACTTCCATGTTTCAAACATGACGAGAACGGGATACCTGCCAGTGCTTTTGATAGCCAGAGGTGTTTGCAGCTGGTGTGGTATGTGCATCAGGGCTTGATAACTAGAGCTGGTGGAGTTTGCCCCAAAATGGCTGATAGACCTCTCACAGCCACGTTATGGATGAAGTAGATGCTGAACGAGATATGGGACTGGGACATATATGGGATATGGGAATATTATGACGTGTAACCAGGAAATACATCCAACCAACCACAATACAATCATTGGTTTCATAAAGATAAACAATAATTTATTAACATTTCCTTTGCAAATATCACAATTAGCACACATTGACCTGCCTATGAAGTTACCAACTACCGATCACTTGAAATAAGACGATAAACACTGAGCAAAGATAGAAGTACAGTGAAAAGCACCTGTTTGAAGCACCACCAAATGCTAGAAAGGACTGTTAGGTGAGATATAATACATTAGAGACAATAACTTGTGTTATTTTGACAATACAAAGAGATCTTCAGACAGGTCCGAAAATATGCAGAATAGACTAATAAATGTACAATAATTGAAAATAAGCAATAAAAAAATAATAAATATGTTTTGTATTTATAAATTACATTTATTGTATTAATGAAAAAATCAAATCACTTAAATTGATGTTGTTATTTAATCAGTAAGCAATTCACTTTTTTTCATTAGTGATTCTGATTTACCATTGATAAGAAACATTGCGATCACTTTTGCAGTGAGATGTTGGGGAAAAACTGTCGACTAGTGAACCTTTCCTTCAAGATGCTTTAAACTGAGAAACTGAAAGCCTCTGAGACACCACTGAATTATTGACGTTCTCAGGACTTCTGAATTTTCTAAGAGAACTCTGAGTTGACATTTTCAGAAATGATGAAAGCACCTTCAGAGATTTAGTGGTGTCTTGACTCGCATGGCCAGCTTGGCATATTGAATGGGTCTGAGAGGGTTGTGCAGTTATATGGTCGATCCTCAGTAAAAGACAAGGGAGATTCTGCACAAGAGTCAAGTGTCTGTTCTCAGTTGTATGGTCAATGGTCTTCACATTTCTGACCACTACAGTTAATCACTGCCATGTTGGATAAACAATGCAAACATGATAACGTGCAACGATGTCTTTGACTTCGATGATGATGTGGTTTACAGAGAATTCTGATTATGATAGAAACATGTTTCATGACAGCATAAATGAGCAACTGCAGAAAACATATCACAGTACATCGACAACCAGTGTAAAAAAAAAATCATTTTACAAAACGTTATTGAGTTTACAAAGTGTGAAAAATATAGTATTTTCCCCATTATAAAAAATGCCACATTGAACGAGGCAAGTAAGGTCATACCGCATGGATGCGATGAGAGAGAGAGAGAGAGAGAGAGAGAGAGAGAGAGAGAGAGATGGGGCAAGGTTGTCCCTAGACACTGCTCTGAGGTCCGTTTTGCATTATCGTCCAAATGGTTAACGCCCGACCCGGCGTGTACAGGGTAACTTCTACCCGGAGCTGTGGTCCTATACTGTAGTAACAGACAGGAAGGCATTCTGTACTTGTTTAGTCCCCTGGTCCTCAGGTGCTCTGGCCCCGTGACTCATTAGTTCCTGGATGGTCATCCAGTTATCCAGGATCTTCTTGTTGCGTTTCTTCATCATCTTCTTGTGGCTGAGTTCCAGGATGTTGACCTCTTTACGGCCCTCGGCCCCGCTCCCCGGGCCCTCTCTGAGACACTCCAGCCGGCTCCTCTGCATGTACTCCCTCCTCCTCCTCTGCTCTCTGGCTCTCGCCAGCTGCTGCTTCCTCTCCTCTTTACTCCAGTAGCGCCCCATCTTCATCTCGGACATGGCGTCGTCGTCCGTGGTCATCCCTCCACTACGCTCCTCCCTGATCCTCAGCGCCCGTTCTCGTAGAATCCGGTCCCTCGCCGGTCGCCGGGCTACATACTTCGTCCCGTCGGCTCGAACTTTGACCTTCCACTCGAGGCGTGGTTCGCCCGGGCGGCCGGAGCGGTCCCGGCAGACGCTGAGAAGGCTGAGCTGGGACTGGGAATAAGTCTCCAGACCGGAGGTCTGCTGGAGGAGCTGCTGCATGTAGCTCTGAAGGTGTCTGGCGTGGGCCGGAGAGGCGCCCTGGCCCTGCTGGGGGGCTGTGTGGTAGGGGGACGGGTAGGGAGGGACCCTGGGTGGCCCCCGGTGGCTCTTGGTGCGGTCGCAGCTCTCGTCGTCTGCAGGCAGGGCCGGGTCTGACTCGGAGGGGGAAGGGTTGGACTGGTCGGGGCTGCTGGAGATGACCGTGGTTCCAGGGCTGGGGTTGGGATCCTGTCGGCTGTGTGTGGGGGTCCCGGTCGAGGTCCCACTCTGGAGCTCTCTGAAAAGAAGATTAGAAGAATACACTATTATCCATTGTCTATAATAGAAACATCAGACCCAGGATTGGAACCGGCAACCAGCTGCTGACTCAAGGCTTAATAAAAAGGGCTTAATAAAACACATTTGATTGATTGCCTACATACCTGTCTGGGATGGGGATGGAGATGGACTGGCCGGAGGCTGCCATGGTGCTCCGGAGGTTCTTCTGGTTGGTGAGGCTGATGCGTCTCTGTAGAGAGTGGTCCGGGGATCTCTCCATGCGTAGAGGAGTGGACCTGGCGCTCTCAGCCGTGTTATAGGCACTGGAGCTGTCCTTGTCCCCCCTTAGCTTGTCGCTGTCCCACTGCCTCTCCCCTGGATGCTCGTTGATATCGGCCAGTTTGGCATGCCGCTCACGCCCATCTTTTGGGCTTCGTCCTGGGGAGCAGAAAGGGGCACAGGGGGGGTCCCTCTGGTTCTTGCGGAGCTGGTGGGCCTGCATGATGCTCTGACACTCCAGCTCGATACTCCTCAGCTCCTCGTTCAACATCCTCAGTTCCTGTTCCATCCCTCCACCACCACTGACCCCCACCCCGCTCTGCTCCGTCAGGCTGCACTCGATGGTGCTTCTCCTGCTATAGTACACACCACACTCCCCACTGTTACGGATCTGGCACTTGAGCTCCAGGAGCTGCTGGAAGCGGCTGTCACACTCCAGTCCTAACCCCACTCTGCCCTCACCCTCCTGGGCTTGGATCAGACCCCTGGGACCCTGGGTGTTCGAGGGCACCACAACCCTCCTGCCCAGCCCCTGGCCATGCTTGGCCGTCCATCGGTCTCTCAGGCCCTGGGCAGGTCTCCGGTGGACACGGGCTAGGAGGACTTCCTGTTCGGAGCTCTCCTCGTTGCGCCCCATCCCCATGCCGCTGTCTTTGTCCATAGTATTGGAGGAACACGTGGCCGTGTCTGTCATGACGTCATCCTCCTCCAGCTGCTTGGCCTTGAAAGAGAATTAAGAGTTGTGGTAGAGAAGATGGAACATATTCTATAACACTAGAGCCTATCAACATGCATCAGCCCACATCATAGTACCAGCTCTTAAGCATTTAGAATAGCAATACCTGGACAGGTGTATTGTCTAGAATAGCAATATCTGGACATCTGTACTATTAGAACAGATATATCTGGACATCTATACTATTAGAATAGCAATATCTGGACATCTATACTGTTAGAATAGCAATATCTGGACAACTATACTGTTAGAATAGCAATATCTGGACATCTGGACTATTAGAATAGCAATATCTGGACATCTGTACTGTTAGAATAGCAATATCTGGACATCTATACTGTTAGAATAGCAATATCTGGACATCTGGACTATTAGAATAGCAATATCTGGACATTTGTACTGTTAGAATAGCAATATCTGGACATCTATACTGTTAGAATAGCAACATCTGGACATCTATACTGTTAGAATAGCAATTTCTGGACATCTATACTGTTAGAATAGCAATATCTGGACATCTGTACTGTTAGAATAGCAATACATTTATACTGTTAGAATAGCAATATCTGGACATCTATACTGTTAGAATAGCAATATCTGAACATCTATACTGTTAGAATAGCAATATCTGGACATCTATACTGTTAGAATAGCAATATCTGGACATCTATACTGCAAGAATAGCAATATCTGGACATCTGTACTGTTAGAATAGCAATATCTGGACTTCTAAACTGTTAGAATAGCAATATCTGGACATCTACACTGTTAGAATAGCAATATCTGCACATCTATACTGTTAGAATAGCAATATCTGGACATCTATACTGTTAGAATAGCAATATCTGGACATCTGGACTATTAGAATAGCAATATCTGGACATCTGTACTGTTAGAATAGCAATATCTGGACATCTAAACTATTAGAATTGCAATATCTGGACATCTACACTGTTAGAATAGCAATATCTGGACATCTATACTGTTAGAATAGCAATATCTGGACATCTATACTGTTAGAATAGCAATATCTGGACATATATACTATTAGAATTGCAATATCTGGACATCTATACTATTAGAATTGCAATATCTGGACATCTATACTATTAGAATAGCAATATCTGGAAATCTACACTGTTAGAATAGCAATATCTGGACATCTATACTGTTAGAATAGCAATATCTGGACATCTATACTGCAAGAATAGCAATATCTGGACATCTGTACTGTTAGAATAGCAATATCTGGACATCTAAACTGTTAGAATAGCAATATCTGGACATCTACACTGTTAGAATAGCAATATCTGGACATCTATACTGTTAGAATAGCAATATCTGGACATCTATACTGTTAGAATAGCAATATCTGGACATCTGGACTATTAGAATAGCAATATCTGGACATCTATACTGTTAGAATAGCAATATCTGGACATCTAAACTATTAGAATTGCAATATCTGGACATCTATACTGTTAGAATAGCAATATCTGGACATCTATACTGTTAGAATAGCAATATCTGGACATCTATACTGTTAGAATAGCAATATCTGGACATCTATACTGTTAGAATAGCAATATCTGGACATCTATACTGTTAGAATAGCAATATCTGGACATCTATACTATTAGAATAGCAATATCTGGACATCTATACTGTTAGAATAGCAATATCTGGACATCTATACTGTTAGAATAGCAATATCTGGACATCTATACTGTTAGAATAGCAATATCTGGACATCTATACTGTTAGAATAGCAATATCTGGACATCTATACTGTTAGAATAGCAATATCTGGACATCTGTACTGTTAGAATAGCAATATCTGGACATCTATATACTGTTAGAATAGCAATATCTGGACATCTGGACTGTTAGAATAGCAATATCTGGACATCTGTACTGTTAGAATAGCAATATCTGGACATCTATACTGTTAGAATAGCAATATCTGGACATCTATACTGTTAGAAGAATAGCAATATCTGGACATCTATACTGTTAGAATAGCAATATCTGGACATCTGGACTGTTAGAATAGCAATATCTGGACATTTGTACTGTTTGAATAGCAATATCTGGACATCTGGACTATTAGAATAGCAATATCTGGACATCTATACTGTTAGAATAGCAACATCTGGACATCTATACTGTTAGAATAGCAATTTCTGGACATCTATACTGTTAGAATAGCAATATCTGGACATCTGTACTGTTAGAATAGCAATACATCTATACTGTTAGAATAGCAATATCTGGACATCTATACTGTTAGAATAGCAATATCTGAACATCTATACTGTTAGAATAGCAATATCTGGACATCTATACTGTTAGAATAGCAATATCTGGACATCTATACTGCAAGAATAGCAATATCTGGACATCTGTACTGTTAGAATAGCAATATCTGGACTTCTAAACTGTTAGAATAGCAATATCTGGACATCTACACTGTTAGAATAGCAATATCTGCACATCTATACTGTTAGAATAGCAATATCTGGACATCTATACTGTTAGAATAGCAATATCTGGACATCTGGACTATTAGAATAGCAATATCTGGACATCTGTACTGTTAGAATAGCAATATCTGGACATCTAAACTATTAGAATTGCAATATCTGGACATCTACACTGTTAGAATAGCAATATCTGGACATCTATACTGTTAGAATAGCAATATCTGGACATCTATACTGTTAGAATAGCAATATCTGGACATATATACTATTAGAATTGCAATATCTGGACATCTATACTATTAGAATTGCAATATCTGGACATCTATACTATTAGAATAGCAATATCTGGAAATCTACACTGTTAGAATAGCAATATCTGGACATCTATACTGTTAGAATAGCAATATCTGGACATCTATACTGTTAGAATAGAAATATCTGCACATCTATACTGTTTAGAATAGCAATATCTGGACATATATACTGTTAGAATAGCAATATCTGGACTTCTAAACTGTTAGAATAGAAATATCTGGACATCTATACTGATTAGAATATCAATATCTGGACATCTATACTGTTAGAATAGCAATATCTGGACATCTATACTGTTAGAATAGCAACATCTGGACATCTATACTGTTAGAATAGCAATTTCTGGACATCTACACTGTTAGAATAGCAATATCTGGACATCTATACTGTTAGAATAGCAATATCTGGACATCTATACTGTTAGAATAGCAATATCTGCACATCTATACTGTTTAGAATAGCAATATCTGGACATATATACTGTTAGAATAGCAATATCTGGACTTCTAAACTTTTAGAATAGCAATATCTGGACATCTATACTGATTAGAATAGCAATATCTGGACATCTATACTGTTAGAATAGCAATATCTGGACATCTATACTGTTAGAATAGCAATATCTGGACATATATACTGTTAGAATAGAAATATCTGGACATATATACTGTTACAATAGCAATATCTGGACATCTATACTGTTAGAATAGCAATATATGGACATCTGTACTGTTAGAATAGCAATATCTGCACATCTATACTGTTAGAATAGCAATATCTGGACATCTATACTGTTAGAATAGCAATATCTGGACATCTGTACTGTTAGAATAGCAATATCTGGACATCTATACTATTAGAATAGCAATATCTGGACATCTGGACTGTTAGAATAGCAATATCTGGACATCTGTACTGTTAGAATAGCAATATCTGCACATCTATACTGTTAGAATAGCAATATCTGGACATCTATACTGTTAGAATAGCAATATCTGGACATCTATACTGTTAGAATAGCAATATCTGGACATCTGGACTGTTAGAATAGCAATATCTGGACATTTGTACTGTTAGAATAGCAATATCTGGACATCTGGACTGTTAGAATAGCAATATCTGGACATTTGTACTGTTAGAATAGCAATATCTGGACATCTGGACTATTAGAATAGCAATATCTGGACATTTGTACTGTTAGAATAGCAATATCTGGACATCTGGACTATTAGAATAGCAATATCTGGACATCTGTACTGTTAGAATAGCAATATCTGGACATCTATACTGTTAGAATAGCAATATCTGGACATCTGGACTATTAGAATAGCAATATCTGGACATCTGTACTGTTAGAATAGCAATATCTGGACATCTGGTCTATTAGAATAGCAATATCTGGACATTTGTACTGTTAGAATAGCAATATCTGGACATCTATACTATTAGAATAGCAATATCTGGACATCTGGACTGTTAGAATAGCAATATCTGGACATTTGTACTGTTAGAATAGCAATATCTGGACATCTATACTATTAGAATAGCAATATCTGGACATCTGGACTGTTAGAATAGCAATATCTGGACATCTGGACTATTAGAATAGCAATATCGGGACATCTGTACTGTTAGAATAGCAATATCTGGACATCTATACTGTTAGAATAGCAATATCTGGACATCTGGACTATTAGAATAGCAATATCTGGACATCTGGACTATTAGAATAGCAATATCTGGACATCTGTACTATCAACATTGAAATATGATCTATTTAGGGGGTGGTGCAAATCAATATTAGGAAAATGTTCCTAATGTCTTTTACACTAAGTGTTTAATGGACAACTATGTCCATCTCATATTATCTTCCCCAGGTTGTTCTCACTTGCTCCTCTCCTCCTCCTGTCTTCTGCGCCTCCTCGTTCCTCCTCTCCTCTAGGATCTCCATCTTAAGCTCCTCCAGGAGTTCATTGTGCTCCTCATCCAGCCACGCCTCCTCTGGTCTGGTCACCAGGAGAACGATACTCCGTGACTCCTCATTGGACAGGAGAGTGAAAGCTTCCTGTCTGTCCTGTACGTCACAGCCGTTGATCTGGTAACGCATATAATGAGATGTATGTAGTCCACACTTTCTGATGAAGAAAGAGATCCTGTTGCTGTCTGTCACACTCACTGACAACTAAACTCCATCACAGAAGAAGAATTAATTAAGAAATGTAAAACACATACATAAATAGATTAGAAAGTACTGTATCTAGTACACAAAGATATTAGAAAGTACTGTATCTAGTACATGATGAGATTAGAAAGTACTGTATCTAGGACATAGAGATGAGAAAGTACTGTATCTAGTACATAAAGAGATTAGAACGTGCTGTATCTAGTACATAAAGAGATTAGAAAGTACTGTATCTAATACATAAAGATATTAGAAAGTATCCAGTACACACTCACATATTGTACATACAGCGTTTAAACACCTGACTGACGAAACCATCCCCCTTTAAATGACTCCCTTCTGCCTCTATACAGTGCACATCACAGTCATTCACTTAACTCCTCCATCACAGAAGATGGAGTGTTTGAGGAAACCATCCCCCTTTTAATCTCTCCCTCCACCTCTCCATCTCTCTGAGAAAAGCACCTCCAGTCAATTATGAATACACACTTTCAGAGGCAGGCAGAGGATGTCTGGTCTGCTCTGTGTCCTGTCTCTACTCTGCATTGATTAAAGAGGGAGGGCAGTGGGGGCCAGCCACGGCCATGGGAGAGAGAGAGAGAGAGAGAGAGAGAGAGAGAGAGAGAGAGAGTGCTGCACGGTGTTCATGAAAGGCTGGTCTCAGAGGAGCACTGCGCCCATCCAGACATACAATTAACTGTACTGTGACAGGTGGCGTTCATCTTTCCCCTGCAGAGTAATGGGCTTGTCACAGAGAGATAATGGGACCCAGAGAACACCAGGGCTCAGCCCTCCAATCAGAATACAACAGGGGCTTAGCCCTCCAATCAGAAGAGACTGCGCAGTGTTTAGTCCACCAGTCACCTAACATCATTACTGCTACTACTGAGGAGTGTAGAAATCACTGACTACTACTTCTAATCTCTGTTCACACCTAACACAGCTAACACACACACACAAATGTTTGATTACCTATCCTTGTGGGGACCAAACAATTGATTCCTATTCAAAATTCTATTTTCCCTAAACACTTAACCTAACCCTAAACTTAACTCTAACACTAACTCTTAAATAACCCTAATTGTAACCCTAACCCTAAACCTAACCCCTAAACCTAAAATATACTTTTTCCTTGTGGGGACCAACAAAATGCCCCTACTTGTCCAAATTTTCCTTATTTTACTATTTTTGTGAGGACTTCTGGTCCCGACAAGGATAGTAAAACCAGAAACACAAACGTACACATATACACACACACATACACATAAACACAAACAAACACACACCCAAACCCACTTCCACACTCCTCTCTTTCCTTCTGTTGTGGGAGACTAGCTGCAGGTATCACCGTGTCTGACCCGCCAGGTGGCTCTACAGTTCTCAGAGAGAGAGAGAGAGAGACCCGCCAGGGAGGATGTGGTACTGCTGTGGGAAAACAACACTAAGGACTTTCATTTCCCAGCTCTAAGTGTACCCATTAAATATGCATATGATCTGTAGCCCCGAGACAATAACAGCTCTGCTCGTAGAAGAGAGCTTTACAGGTGCCTTTGAGTGTGTGTGTGTGTGTGTGTGTGTGTGTGTGTGTGTGTGTGTGTGTGTGTGTGTGTGTGTGTGTGTGTGTGCGTGCGTGCGTGTGTGTGCGGTTGTGTGGTTGCGCTCATGCAATTGGTCTTGAGATGAAAATACGTACCTGTAATATTCGATCTCCTTCCCTAATGCGCCCGTCCCTGGCAGCGATGCTATTGGGTCCAACCTGAACAGACAAAAAAACAAATCAATCTAGACGCCATACAGACACACAAGTTACTACTGTTGCCATATCACTGTCTGCTAGAACAGGCAGCTGGATACACAAGTTACTACTGTTGCCATGTCACTGTCTGCTAGAACAGGCAGCTGGATACACAAGTTACTACTGTTGCCATGTCACTGTCTGCTAGAACAGGCAGCTGGATACACAAGTTACTACTGTTGCCATGTTACTGTCTGCTAGAACAGGCAGCTGGATACACAAGTTACTACTGTTGCCATGTCACTGTCTGCTAGAATAGGCAGCTGGATACACAAGTTACTACTGTTGCCATGTCACTGTCTGCTAGAACAGGCAGCTGGATACACAAGTTACTACTGTTGCCATGTCACTGTCTGCTAGAACAGGCAGCTGGATACACAAGTTATTACTGTTGCCATGTCACTGTCTGGTGGATCATTATCAAACACCTTCATTGCTTTCTCTTCTTGTCAACATCACCATCTGAAGATATTGCTTTAACAATACAACGCCGAGCATCCAACCATCCCTCAACACATTCCTCAACATCCCATGATGTTGAGGAATGTTATCTTGGTGGACAGCTACCACACTAATAAACCTCAGATACTGCAATCCATACCGTTATATTTCAAACTATATGTCTGTGACCCAAATGGCACCCTATTCCCTAAATAATGCACTACTTTTGATCAGAGCCCTATGGACCCTGGCCAAAAGTAGTGCACTATATAGGGTATAGGGTGCCATTTGGGTCACAGACATATAGTTTGAAATATGACGGTATGGATTGCAGTATCTGAGGTTTATTAGTGTGGTATCTGTCCACCAAGATAACACTGATGTTGGTGTCAACAACCATCTTCCCGCCTGATTTAAGAAAGGGGAATGAATCTTCATGAGAAAACGAATTTCAACATTTATTGATTTTCTCATTATTTTGTTTTCATTTTTTGAGTGCTTGTATCGAATCTCGAACCGTTCCCTTGACTATATGTGTTCAGTTTTTTTTCTTCCTACCTTTGAATTTCAGTGAAAAAAAACAAGCATTTCTTTCATCAAAGAACTGAACATCAAAATAAGGCGCTCAGCAAGAGAAAATAAACATTGGAAGGGTATTAAAAAGCCAGAAATGATTAAGCTGAAAAAGTGTAGACATTTCTAATTTAAATAATAACATTTCATATTTTTCACAGGCAATCCCAGTGGATACCTTTATGAGGGAATCTAATATACTTGATATGATTTCAATACCGCTTCCATTTCTCTGCAATTATTTCAAACACTTTGTAGTTCTCCGAGTCAAGATCAAGAGCTATACATGTGTTCAAAACCAACCGGAAAAACATACCTATGCTTCCACAAGAAAAGTGACACTAACATTATACGCAGAAATACATTTTAATGAGGCTGATTAGATGTTCTGGAATCAAAATATATAAAAAATACATTGTTTAGGTTTATTACATGATGTTAGAGGGGTATGAGGCAACTGCAGGTGCTGTTCCTACTTTACCTGAGGTAACGCTTCAGCTTATTGAAGAGAAAGCTGGTGTAAGAGCAAGGCAATACCACACACACACACACACACACACACACACACACACACACACACACACACACACACACACACACACACACACACACACACACACACACACACACACACACACACACACACACACACACACACACCAAACACCACCAGAATGAGAGCTTTAGCTTTACTTTAGTCTGAGAGAGATTATTTCCACTCAACTGTCTCTTTGTTTCAGTCTTTGGTATGCAGAGGCGGTGGAGGGAAATGTGTTACACTCTGCAGGAGACGAGAAGGAAGGGTGTCACTCACTGTGGACTTATTAAAATCCTCAATTAGAATATTGAACAGAACGAGGGGAGTATTTCAAACTTCACTTGCTTTCCTCTCCTCTCTCTCCATGCATGGTTCATTTGGAGGGGAAGAGATATTATTTGCTTGGCAAACATTCAAACACTTCCTCATTCCTTAACACCTTCTAATTCAGTTGAAGTCAGTCAATATTCCACAACATTATATGATATCAAATGGAAATTCACAGTTATCTTTTAATTGCTTCTGACTGTGAAAGGTAATTGATATGTGGTGGGATTCCTTGTTCGATTTATTCTAACACGCCGTGTCTCTTCCCTTTCTTTAACCAAGCCCTTCCAGTTAACCAAGCCCTTCCAGTTAACCAAGCCCTTCCAGTTAACCAAGCCCTTCCAGTTAACCAAGCCCTTCCAGTTTGTCATGTGACCGTGTACCAGAGAACCAGACTGAAGAGGGGGGCATGGATAGATCTGTGTCCCACCAACAGGACACTTCTCTGGGGAAGATCGATTCTCATAGGGGGAATTCCGACCAGAGTTAAGCGTGCGTAAATGGAACATAGTTCCCTTTTTTATGCACTTTTCTCTCCATGCGTATATTCTGACCTTGAGTTTAAGCATGAGAATAGCATGCTATTCATTCACTATTTGTTTGTGTGTAAGATCAAAGAAATGAAGGTGTAGCGGAGGTGTGTCTACAGATACATCATATTCTGACCTTGACATAATTCCCTCACAATTCCACCACGTTTACACACCATGAAACAATGAATGTGGTCGAGCAACTTGTGGTTTCCAAGTGGAACAACATCTACTTTCTTTGTTCAGATAGAAATAACACCATTCCCCATGTACTGTCATTTACTAACTGACGAGACCTTTTGATAGCAGTTATTGATAAGACCTATTGATAAGACCTATTGATAAGGCCTATTGATAAGACCTATTGATAATACCTACTGATGTAAAAAGGGCTTTATAAATACATTTGATTGATGAGAATGTGATTGATAAGAGCTACTGTAGGTAATTTTTTTAAATGTATTTAAATTTTATTTCACCTTTATTTAACCAGGTAGGCCAGTTGAGAACAAGTTCTCATTTACAACTGTGACCTGGCCAAGATAAAGCAAAGCAGTGCGACAAAAACAACAACACAGAGTTACACAGTCAATAACACAAAAGAAAAGAAAAATATATGTACAGTGTGTGCAAATGTAGAAGAGTAGGGAGGTAGGCAATAAATAGGCCCTAGAGGCGAAAATAATACAAATTTAGCATTAATACTGGAGTGATAGATGTGCAGATGATGATGTACAAGTAGAGATACTGGGGTGCAAAAGAGCAAGAGGGTAAGTAATAGTATGGGGATGAGGTAGTCAGGTGTGCTATTTACAGATTGGCTGTGTACAGGTACAGTGATCGGTAAGCTGCTCAGACAGCTGATGCTTAAAGTTAGAAAGAGAGATATAAGACTCCAGCTTCATAGATTTTTGCAATTCGTTCCAGTCATTAGCAGCAGAAAACTGGAAGGAAAGGCGGCCAAAGTAAGTGTTTGCTTTGGGAATGACCAGTGCAATATACCTGCTGGAGAATGTGCTGCGGGTGGTTGTTGCTATGGTGACCAGTGAGCTGAGATAAGGCGGGGCTTTACCTAGAAAATACTTACGTATAGATGACCTGGAGCCAGTGGGTTTGGCGACGGATATGTAGTGAATGAATAAGCCATTTGGATAAGGGGATTGTAAATATACATTGTTTTAGTTCTATTTCACCTAATGATCACTGGAGACAAATGTGAAACCAGTCATATGGCAGCAAACTGAAACATAGCTACCGAGTTGATTTATGATATCTAGATTGTTTTAATTATGTGCCTGGACTGTTAACAGTATTTTTTACAACTTGTATCATGTTAAATATGAATCACTATCGGTAGTCACCTTAAGGTATACTCACATTCATTTATAACTGTCACTTAAGTGTTTGTTTCCTTACATTTTGCATCATTCCACTACGTCGTTAGGTTTACCTTCCTCTGTCAAATTATTCATGAATACTTTCCTAATCCTAAATAATATACAAGATCAGAGTAATGAAACCCCTATTAAATGATACTCCACAGGAAAATCTGTTGGCCAGCAAGTGGGAGTTTTTTCAGCAGTTGAATTAAATGTATTCAGCAAGCTAGGAATCCACGCCTGCAAAGCCCTTTAATGGCGCCTGAAGAAATGGCAGCCGTTTTACGGGCGCCTAACCAATTGTGCTATTATGTGGGTTTTTTTGTGTTATTTGTAACTTATTTTGTACATAATGTTTCTGCAACTTTATCTTATGGCAGAAAATAACTTCTGGATATCAGGACAGCGATCACTCACCTCGGATTAGACAAAGATTTTTTCAACAACAAGCAAGACGCACATGATATTCTCAAAACACCCGGCAGGGCCGACATCCCAGTTCTTCACAAGAGGAAGCGACGCAGGTACAGGGGGAAAAGAGACGGTTGCCTGGTCAGGACCCGGAGAAGGCGATTGGGAAAGCTGCCGTTACCGTCAATACTACTCGCCAACGTGTAATCATTGGACAATAAATTAGACGAGGTACGATCATGAATATCCTACCAGCGGGACATTAAAAACTGCAACATCCTATGTTTCACGGAATCGTGGCTGAATGACGACATGGATATTCAGCTAGCGGGATACACGCTGAGGCGGTCTGTGCATATTTGTAAACAACAGCTGGTGCACGAAATCTAAGGAAGTCTCTAGATTTTGCTCGCCTGAAGTAGAGTATATTGTGATAAAGTGCAGGCCACACTACTTGCCTAGAGAGTTTTCAGCTATACTTTTCGTGGCTGTTTATTTACCACCACAGACGGATGCTGGCACTAAGACCGCACTCAGTCAGCTGTATAAGGAAATAAGCAAACAGGAAACCACTCACCCAGAGGCGGTGGCTGGAGACTTTAATGCAGGGAAACTTAAATCAGTTCTACCAAATCTCCATCAACATGTTAAATGTGCAACCGCCCTCCATTTGGTAAATCCGACCATAATTCTATCCTCCTGATTCCTGCTTACAAGCAAAAATTAAAGCAGGAAGCACCAGTGACTCGGTCTATAAAAAAGTGGTCAGATGAAGCAGACGCTAAACTACAGGACTGTTTTGCTATCACATACTGGAACATGTTCCGGGATTCCTCCGATGGCATTGAGGAGTACATCACATCAGTCACTGGCTTTATCAATAAGTGCATCGAGGACGTCGTCCCCACAGTGACTGTACGTACATACCCCAACCAGAAGCCATGGATTACAGGCAACATTCGCACTGAGCTAAAGGGTAGAGCTGCCGCTTTCAAGGTGCGGGACTTTAAACCGGAAGCTTACAAGAAATCCTGCTATGCCCTGCGACGAACCATCAAACAGGCAAAGCGTCAATACAGGGCTAAGATTGAATCATACTACACCGGCTCTGACGCTCTTCTTATGTGGCAGGGCTTGCAAACTATTACAGACTACAAAGGGAAGCACAGCCGAGAGCTGCCCAGTGACACGAGCCTACCAGACGAGCTAAATCACTTCTATGCTCACTTCGAGGCAAGCAACACTGAGGCATGCATGAGAGCATCAGCTGTTCCAGATGACAGTGTGATCACGCTCTCCGTAGCTGACGTGAGTAAGACCTTTAAACAAGTCAACATACACAAGGCTGCGGGGCCAGACGGATTACCAGGACGTGTGCTCCGGGCATGTGCTGACGAACTGGCAGGTGTCTTCACTGACATTTTCAACATGTCCCTGATTGAGTCTGTAATACCAACATGCTCCAAGCAGACCACCATGGTCCCTGTGCCCAAGAACACAAATGCAACCTGCCTAAACGACTACAGACCCGTAGCACTCACGTCCGTAGCCATGAAGTGCTCTGAAAGGTTGGTAATGGGTCACATAAACAACATTATCCCAGAAACCCTAGACCCCCTCCAATTTGCATACCACCCAAACAGATCAACAGATGATGCAATCTCTATTGCACTCCACACTGCCCTTTCCCACCTGGACAAAAGGAACATTTATGTGAGAATGCTATTCATTGACTACAGCTCAGCGTTCAACACCATAGTACCCTCAAAGCTCATCACTAAGCTAAGGATCCTGGGACTAAACACCTCCCTCTGCAACTGGATCCTGGACTTCCTTACGGGCCGCCTCCAGGTGGTGAGGGTAGGTAGCAACACATCTGCCATGCTGATCCTCAACACTGGAGCTCCCCAGGGGTGCGTGCTCAGTCCCCTCTTGTACTCCCTGTTCACCCACGACTGCATTGCCAGGCATGACTCCAACACCATCATTAAGTTTGCAGATGACACAACAATGGTAGGCCTGATCACCGACAGCGACAAGACAGCCTATAGGGAGGAGGTCAGAGACCTGGCCGTGTGGTGCCAGGACAACAACCTCTCCCTCAACGTAACCAAGACTAAGGAGATGATTGTGGACTACAGGAAAATGAGGACCGAGCACGCCCCCATTCTCATCAACGGGGCTGTAGTTGAGCAGGTTGAGAGCTTCAAGTTCCTTGGTGTCCACATCAACAACAAGCTACAATGATCCAAACACACCAAGACAGTCGTGAAGAGGGCACGACAAAGCCTATTCCACCTCAGGAGACTAAAAAGATTTGGCTTGGGTCCTGAGATCCTCAAAAGGTTATACAGCTACAACATCGAGAGCATCCTGACTGGTTGCATCACTGCCTGGTACAGCAATTGCTCCGCCTCTGACCGCAAGGCACTACAGAGGGTAGTGCGTACGGCCCAGTACATCACTGGGGCTAAGCTGCCTACCATCCAGGACCTCTACACCAGGCAGTGTCAAAGGAAGGCCCTAAAAATTGTCAAAGACCCCAGCCACCCCAGACATAGACTGTTCTCTCTACTACCGCATGGCAAGCGGTACCGGAGTGCCAAGTCTAGGACAAAAAGGCTTCTCAACAGTTTTTACCCCCAAGCCATAAGACTCCTGAACAAGTAATCAAATGGCTATCCGGACTTTTTGCATTGTTCCCCCCGCTGCTGCTACTTTCTGTTTATCATATATGCATAGTCACTTTAACTATACTTTCATGTACATACTACCTCAATTGGACTGACCAACCAGTGCTCCCGCACATTGGCTAACTGGGATATCTATCTGCATTGTGTCCCACCACCCGCCAACCCCTTTTTTACACTACTGCTACTCTCTGTTCATCATATATGCATAGTCACTTTAACCATAACTACATGTACATATACTACCTCAATCAGCCTGACTAACCGGTGTCTGTATGTAGCCTCGCTACTTTTATATTCCTTCTACTTTTACAGCCTCGCTACTGTATATAGCCTCGCTACTGTATATACTGTTGTTTTTATTTCTTTACTTACCTATTGTTCACCTAATACCTCTTTTTTTTGTTGGTTAGAGCCTGTAAGTAAGCATTTCACTGTAAGGTCTACACCTGTTGTATTCGGCGCACGTGACAAATAAACTTTGATTTGATTTGAAAGCACCTGTATAAAGTAAGTCTGAATATCAACTACTGAGAAGTGCGTAGGAAAGGCGTACATTTCCTAAGTCTGAACTGGGCCCATGGCTCCTAAGGATGGTGATGGTGGTGCTTACGTGGCTGATGTAGATAGCTGTATCCTCTTCATCGTCAGTCCGATAGCACAGCGTCAGACCCAACTTCTCCTGACTGTTGAGCCGACAGAGCTCTACCTGCTGTAGAGACAGAACATAACAGAGAGAATTCACAATGGAAAGGAGGAGAGGAGGAGGAGAGGAGGAGGAGGGGAGAGAAGGAGGAGAGTCCAACAGAGATGTGTTACCTAAACAGACTTCATAATGACCTTGTTCTTTTCAAGTTCAAGAGCTGGGCCCATATTCCGAAAACGTCTCAGCATAGGAGTGCTGATCTAGGATCACTACCCTGGATGGCTCTGACCTAGAATATGTGGACAACTACAAATACCTAGGTGTCTGGCTAGACTGTAAACTCTCCTTCCAGACTCACATTAAACATCTCCAATCCAAAGTCAAATCTAGAATCGTCTTTCTATTTCGCAGCAAAGCCTCCTTCACTCATGCTGCCAAACTTGCACTAGTAAAAACTGACTATCCTACCGATCCTCGACTTCGGCGATGTCATCTACAAAACAGCTTCCAATACTCTACTCAGCAAACTGGATGCAGTCTATCTCAGTGCCATCCGCTTTGTCACCAAAGCCCCTTATACCACGCACCACTGCGGCCTGTATGCTTTTGTCGGCTGGCCCTCGCTACATACTCGTCGCCAGACCCACTGGCTCTAGGTCATCTACAAGTCCCTGCTAGGTAAATCCCCGCCTTATCTCAGCTTGCTGGTAACCATAGCAGCACCCACCCGTAGCACGCGCTCCAGCAGGTATATCTCACTGGTCACCCCCAAAGCCAATTCCTCCTTTGGCCACCTTTCCTTCCAGTTCTCTGCTGCCAATGACTGGAACGAACTACAAAAATCACTGAAACTGGAGACACTCATCTCCCTCACTAGCTTTAAGCACCAGCTGTCAGAGCAGCTCACAGATCGCTGCACCTGTACGTAGCCCATCTGTTAATAGCCCAACCAACTACCTCATCCCCTACCGCATTCATTTATTTATCTTGCTCCTTTGCACCCCAGTATTTTTACTTTGCACTTTCATCTACTGCAGATCTACCATTCCAGTGTTTCAATTGCTATATTGTAATTACTTTGCCACCATGGCCTATTTATTGCCTTACGTTCCTTATCTTACCTCATTTGCACACATTGTATATAGATTTGTTTTTTTCTACTGTATTATTGACTGTATGTTTGTTTACTCCAATTTGTAACTCTGTGTTGTTGTAAGTGTCGAACTGCTTTGCTTTATCCTGGCCAGGTCGCAGTTGTAAATGAGAACTTGTTCTCAACCAGCCTACCTGGTTAAATAAAGGGGAAATAAAATAAAAAATGTAATTAAAGGGGAATGTCACCCTGGCCCTGCCATGGCATATAGCCATTACTATATTAAAAACATGATGTTTTCATCATAAACATCACAATTATCCAAACCACAAGCTAGAACTCTGACATTTTCATTTCACTGTTAGTATCGGGAAGTTTCGACTTGTGTATTGTCTGCTCATTGTGAACTACAAAGTCCGGCGTTCATAGCGAATTATGATACCGCCTGCTAGGTAGAGGGGGCGTGACCCTGAACTTGAATAATGCCATTGTTTACCCCAAATGACCAGCACAGAGTAATCTCAAAAGATTTCTTTGTAAACGTTTGTTTTTCACTATTGTTTGTCATCATGCCCGTGTGGTGTTCTGTGCCTGGCGGTGCTAATTACAAACAAGCACAAAAATGTGTTACCTTTCACTCTTCCACCTACCAGAGATTCACCCGGATTCTGCTAGTGGCTTGCGGCTATCAAGAATGATGCGGTGACCAAAGATTACCAGAGGGATTATCAGACTGGACTGTTAGGGAATCCATTTCGACGCCAGCTGAGACGTGATGCTATACCATCGATTTTTTTTCCTTCACAGCAAAACGGAAGATTCTCAATTAGAGGTAAAAATTGAATTGTTGATATAGTCTCTTTTTCTAAAAAAAACTTATTGGAGGAGGGACAGGAGCCAGACCATGAAGCACCAGCCAACACAAGTTGTAGTCATAACGAGACTGGAATCAACGTGTCTGCTTGTATATTTAGCTATGAATCCGACGATAGGAACATCTCTGAAAGACGTCCAATGGCGCTGTAGAACAAGGACAACCATATCTACACCCACCAAAACATATAGTGCACTCACTATAACATAGAGCCTTCATGAAAAACCACAAAGTAGGACTACACCCCCCCCATACACACACACACACACACCATCAATACACCGGAAGGTGTCCTAGAAATGCTTCAGAAAGGATGAAAACAAGCCCAGATTCCCCAGGGTGAAGTTCTCCTTTAACGGACATGTACTTAAGTGCCTCAACTTTACCGAGACCAACATGTTGATCAACATAGCTCACAGGGAGTAACACACTGTTCCTCCAGCAAGTCTCTGCAAAGGGTGAAATAATGTGTGAGTGTGTGTTTAAATGTAAACCAACTGTATCACTCAAACAAATTCAACAAGTAACCCAATATTACCATGACATGCTGTGGCTTTGGTACTAATGCTGCATCATTCCAGCCCAGTTAAGACTGCAATTGATGTTGAATTATTGTCTGATAAATGACATCCCACCTCCTGTGGTCTTTGCTTATTCTTGTTGTGTGGTTCCTAATCTCTCCTCACCATGGTAACACATGTCCACTGCCCAGAGGGTGGTCTGTACATCAATAGCACTAAAACCTCATATCAAATAAAACACAGACGGGTGTCCCACTGGGGATGTCTTTGATGGTCGCACCGATGGCATTTACTTCACAGTGTGTTCCCTTAATGTTGCAGGTGTATTAACCCTGGTCTGTTTGGTCACTGTGGGCTGGGAAGAAACAGAAAGATATAATTTTACAGTTTGACATTTTGCTCTGCCAAATGTATTTTACATTTGAAGTTACAGTTGGAAGGCAGGAGGTCAAAAGAAGGGACTATAACAGGGATACCCTAATTAATGGGATAGCCTCATTAAAGGGATACCCTCATTAAAGGGATACCCTCATTAAAGGGATACCCTCATTAAAGGGATCGGCTAATTAAAGGGATACCCTAATTAAAGGGATACCATAATTAAAGGGCTACCCTAATTAAAGGGATAGTCTAATTAAAGGGATACCCTAATTAAAGGGATAGCCTAATTAAAGGGATAGCCTAATTAAAAGGATAGCCTAATTTCCAAAGGATTCCGGGTGGCAGTTGGGAAAGATTAGATGACTGAAATGTATACATTTCTTAGACATCTAGCCACAACAAACAGGACAAACAGGGGAGGGAGGGCACTTTTGACTAGGACTCAGCTGTTACTGGCGAGTAGTCTCCACACTTCCACACAGTTTAGAACGGTTCAGAACGGTCGAGAAAAGTGGTTGACATGAACGCACCATGACTGTTGCTGAACTACCATGTACTGAGAGACTAGAGAACACTAGCTCCCTACTGTCAGAGGGCATTACTAGAGAGAACAATCACACTGAGTAGTACAGGACAAAACCTTGTAATCTGGAGATGTTTGAGGTTAGATTAGAGGTTCCCTCCTAGAGTGAGAAATCACAGTACATTAACTCGTAAAGGGCTACAGGACACAGCCTTATACTCGTCAGCACGGGATCTAGTAATAATCTGTGGATGTACTGAGGTTAGAGAGACATCGCCTAGAGAGACCACGCTAGTCTTGATTAGAAGATCATCTGCATCTGTGTGTTGTTTTTATAGCGGGTCACTGGGAAGAAAAACCTCCCACAGCTGCCCTGTAGCCGTCCATAAGTTACACTGCAGTAGTGTGAAGCCAGGCTAAACACATCCTTCACAGCTCCCTGAGCTGCCAGGGCTTCTGAGGAGCAAGGGCATTCAGGGTACAGTTAGATACACTTGACTGAACAAAGAGTATCTGAGGGCCAGCTGTGTGAGGGGAAGGAGTAGCCATAATAACAGTAATCAGGTCATGACCTGACACTGACCCTGCCTCAGTTGGGATGGCCAGACTGTGTGTGTTTTTTTGTGTGTGTGTGTGTGTGTGTGTGCGTGTGTGTGCGTGTGTGTCCGCCTGCCTGCGAGTGTGTGTGACTTTGTGCGCACTTGTGTGTGTGAGTGCCTGTGAGTGTGTGCTCAAACTTCACGCCGTCTCTCATCCCTCTCTCACACAGAGAGACATCCATCCGTTTAGTCAGAAGTGGCCGTTAAACCACAGCTGACAGCAGAGGAACGCTAATGACCCAGAATCCTGTGCAGCGAACCACGGGCACCCATTATACGAGCAACACCACTGCACAAACACACACACCACCACGTCACCCATCACCTCACCTCACCTCATGTCTCCCACAGTCACTGCCTCTGACACAAATTACATTCTCTACCCAGCCTCCCAGACAGGCTATTTTTCAACACTCCAAGTGTGTCTGAAAAGTGTCCTTGTTTATAGGGAAAACATACCAAATTTAGGTAGTAAGATTCATACTGGTATTTTAATCTTTATCATTCTGATGACATAATGAGCTGCGGGGGAGATGTGGTTGTAATTAGCTTTGTAGTGAATAAGTAGGGAACACTATATTTGACCAAGAGACAGATGACTTGTCAATATAACCGCTGTGTGAGAATTGTCATCGCAGGAACTTGTGTGGCTCCATATTGATTTACCTCATACTCAAACTCTTCTGGCCTGTCCACTTCAGCTGGGGTGTTGGAGAGGTACTCTGGACACTCGTAGAATTCGTGCTCCATTGTGTGGATGGAGTGACAGCTGAGGAGAGAACGAAAGAGAGGAAGAGAGAGGGGGAAGAGGAGAAAGAAAGATGTGTGAGTAGCAAGCTGGTTTCAACACCTTTCTCCCTGTGTTGTGCATATTGGTCGCTAACAAAAATCCCTTTTACAACCCCCAATAAAGCAACTAATGGCAGGGATCAATACACACACTGTTTCATTTTAAACATGGACACATTTTAACAAGACAAAAAAAACATGTAAGTGACAAAACCTGCAAAAAGATCCTGTAAAAAGACAGCTTTGTCTCCTCTGTAATATATTGATTTACAGATGGTTACTTGGCATGTATACAGAGACATGTCAGGCCTGGGTATAACCAGCCCACAGTAACATCACTGTTACTTAGAATCACAAGAGCATCCATACTGCCTCCCCCTCATCAGCCGTATCACAGACGAGGGAACGGATGATTTGTAGTTTATAGGACAAATTAATTTAATTTGGGGCCCAGTAAAGACCTATAAATAGATTGAGAATGAACATAGCGCTGTATAACAGTCACTCCATTTGTTTTTAATCACCGTGTAAACTCTTA
This sequence comes from Brachymystax lenok tsinlingensis, assembly GCA_030435695.1. NCBI lineage: Eukaryota > Metazoa > Chordata > Actinopteri > Salmoniformes > Salmonidae > Brachymystax > Brachymystax lenok. The sequence continues at coordinate 21,199,564 of CM059783.1, read as the reverse complement.
AAGGAAATGAATGCAGCAGTCTGGCTGCACAGCAGACACAAGTATTTCATGCCAGTTGGAGAGCATCCTAATGACATTAAAGGGATGTGATCAGCTGTACAGTAATGCTGCTGTCCTCCATGATACAGCAGAGGCTCTGATCAACCACGTCAGGTTGATGTAACCCATAATAAAGCAGCTCCATGTTGAGGAGAATCATTCAAGGGGCCACTCATACAAGTAGACATTCACCACAGTAAGTCACTTTGGATACAAGCGTCTACTAATGGCACATATCATTCATATTCAAGGGTAACCCATGTTCTTTCTGAATAAAGGGTTTATCTATTAGAAAGTTCCGGCAGAAAATTCAGGCCAAGGCCAAACCCATGAGCCACATACAGGACATGTATTACTCAGACAGAAGTCTACAACAATGGTTCTCAAATCCTGGCTCCCTGTATATTAACCCCTAGTGGGGTTATCTCTACGGCAACGAGGCATACCTCACCTGACAGCAGGAAGGGTTAGGATGGAGGCTAGGGTTAGGTTAAGGGTTAGATGTCCCGAATCTTTCCGACAGCAGGAAGGGGCAGATAACAGGTTAGGGTTAGGGGTTAGGGTTAGGGTTAGGGTTAGGGTTAGGGGTTAGGGTTAGGGTTAGGGTTAGGGTTAGGGTTAGGGTTAGGGTTAGGGGTTAGGGTTAGGGTTGAGGGTTAGGTTTAGGATTAGATGCCCCTCACCTGTCTGACAGCAGAAAGGGGCAGATAACAGGTTAGGGTTAGGGTTGAGGGTTAGGGGTTATGGGTTAGGGTTAGGGTTGAGGGTTAGGGTTAGATGCCCCTCACCTGTCTGACAGCAGAAATGGGCAGATAGCAGGTTAGGGTTAGGGTTAGGGTTAGGGTTGAGGGTTAGGGGTTAGGGTTGAGGGTTAGGGGTTAGGGGTTAGGGTTAGGGTTGAGGGTTAGGGTTAGATGCCCCTCACCTGTCTGACAGCAGAAAGGGGCAGATAACAGGTTAGGTTAGGTTGAGGGTTGAGGTTAGGGTTAGGGTTAAATTAGGTTAAAATTGAGGGTTAAGGTTAGGATTAGATGCCTCTCACCTGTCTGACAGCAGAAAGGGCAGATAACAGGTTAGGGTTAGTTAAAATTGAGGGTTAGGTTAGGGTTGAGGGTTAAGGTTAGATTAGATGCCCTCACCTGTCTGACAGCAGAAAGGCAGATAGCAGGTTAGGTTAGGTTAGGTTAGGGTTGAGGGTTAGGTTAGGGTTGAGGGTTAGTTAGGGGTTAGGGTTAGGGTTGAGGGTTAGGGTTAGATGCCCCTCACCTGTCTGACAGCAGAAAGGGGCAGATAACAGGTTAGGGTTAGGGTTAGGTTGAGGGTTAGGGGTTAGGGTTAGGGTTAGGGGTTAGGGTTAGGGTTGAGGGTTAAGGTTAGGATTAGATGCCTCTCACCTGTCTGACAGCAGAAAGGGGCAGATAACAGGTTAGGGTTAGGGTTAGAGTTAGGGTTAGGGTTAGGGTTAGGGTTGAGCATTAGGGGTTAGGGTTAGATGCCCCTCACCTGTCTGACAGCAGAAAGGGGCAGATAACGGGTTAGGGTTAGGGTTAGGGTTAGGGGTTAGGGTTAGATGCCCCTCACCTGTCTGACAGCAGAAAGGGGCAGATGTCGGGTACAGGTGGAGTAGCAGGCCTCTGCTTAGCCAGGGCCATGATGTGTTCAAAAGTGATGTCCGTTAGCGTGCACACGTCCACCACATGAACGTCCTGTAATGTTTGGTGTGAGTGGGCGGGGTTGCCATGGTGACGAACGACCTGCACCACAATGGGGTCTCTCCTGATGACTTCCACCACCTCGTCATGGCTGGCTTTGGAGTAGTCCCTGCCATTCACCTGAACGGGAAAAAGATAGAAGAGTCTTAAACCTATGTACACTGTACAGGAATAACTAGGTGTCTATGGGGTGGGAGATATAAGTCTTAAACCTATGTATACTGTACAGGAATAACTAGGTGTGGTGAGTCAGTATCACAAAAGCTAGACTCTTCCCACAGCCAAGTCCCTACCATTCCCAAGTTTATTCCATTCCCAAGTCCCCACCATTCCCAAATTCCTACCATTCCCAAGAACCTACCTACATAAGGGACGCGGATGGCATTTGCTGTATGTTTGATGAGAAACTGCATATTGCAAATGTACGCTCCCTTACAAGACGTCCGAAATTGTTTCTAAAATAAGCCGACACGTCGGGCCGTGCCCTAGGGCCAAATCTTCCAGGAAGTCATCAAACGAACTTTCTCGGACTTTCGATGTCCGTTTAATAAAATAAATTCATTTTTTTCATTTTTCCGCCCTTCATGTTAATCCCACCAGATGGCGAATGCCTTCATATTGCAAATGTACAAAACATACACCTAATTGACCTGGCTTTTTTTCCTAAACCGAAAAGAGTTCGAAGACGAAACTTGGTGGGCATGGGTTTGGCATAATGGGCAGTTGGCCCCGAAACAGAATGGCGTCAGGGACTCACGGTTTTTGAGATAAGGCCCATTTTCTGGGATTAAAGGTGAAAAATGGAAATAGAGCACTAATTTGACAGCTTTACGTCAAAGTACATGAACCTACGGTGTAAGGAAAAAAAGAACCAGACATTTATCTCTTTTAATTTTCGATTAATTGTCAAATGTCCAATTCGTAATGTTGAGAAAAATATTTTTTCCCCAAAAAGTTATGGATCCAGTTGCTGCGTGTTCAGACGGATCCGTTAAAGTGGGTTTCGGAGCTCTACGTGATTTCTGGGATTTTCTGGGATTTTCTGAAATCACACACATGCACAGTCAATGGGGAATGACACAGTGAGGGGCTTACAGACAGACACTGCCTGCAATAGTTACTTTTGTTCGAACTATTAAAGAACCGTCAGACCTAGAGCTCTGAAACTTTAGAAACCCATTCTAGACCTTTAGTCGATCGTGCACGGTGAGCTACGGGGCTCTAGAAGGTTTTCAGGCCGAGAAACAGCCTCGTACATTTGCAATATTTTCAATTCATTTTTACATCACGAAAATGACAAAATTTCTAAAAGTCCCAGAGACACAAGGCTAGGTGCATTAGAACCGCCTCGGCCCATAGAGACGGACCCTAACGTTTCTGTCCGATAGCTCATTCAAGGACCCCGTAGCAACGCCCGGAAAACGTGGATTTTCAGCACCAATTAAGGTCGCTGCTCGGGCTCTGAATGACCTATCGAGCCGAAACTCGGGATTTGGGGTCGCCTCAGATAGGCCGACACATAACGTCGGAACTGGACCCGCAACTAGAACGTAACTAGGTGTTTTACGTTTTCATTATAGTGACTTTATGGCAGACATTTGTCCATTTGCAATAAGTTAAAACCGTCAAGCCCGGCCATCCTGAGATCAACGGGCAGTCAATTGGGCTTTCCTGCAGTATTTTAGAGCTTGTCATATTCGTGATGTTAACAGCCCATTGAAACATATTGCAAATGTACTGTACATTTGCAATATGTTTCACTGTACATTTGCAATATGTTTCAATGGGCTTTTTTTTGACATGTTGAAATCAACACCAACAAGCTATGGACAGGTACCACTATCAATCCTGGCCATCCCGAGATCAACGGGCAGTCAATTGGCCATTCCTGCAGGATTTTAGAGCTTGTCATATTCGTGATGTTAACAGCCCATTGAAACATATTGCAAATGTACTGTACATTTGCAATATGTTTCACTGTACATTTGCAATATGTTTCAATGGGCTTTTTTGACATGTTGAAATCAACACCAACGAGCTATGGACAGGTACCACTATCAATCCTGGCCATCCCGAGATCAACGAGCAGTCAATTGACCATTCCTGAAGTATTTTAGAGCTTGTCATATTCGTGATGTTAACAGCCCATTGAAACATATTGCAAATGTACTGTACATTTGCAATATGTTTCACTGTACATTTGCAATATGTTTCAATGGGCTTTTTTTGACATGTTGAAATCAACACCAACGAGCTATGGACAGGTAGCACTATCAATCCTGGCCATCCTGAGATCAACGGGCAGTCAATTGGGCATTCCTGAAGTATTTTAGAGCTTGTCATATTCGTGATGTTAACAGCCCATTGAAACATATTGCAAATGTACTGTACATTTGCAATATGTTTCACTGTACATTTGCAATATGTTTCAATGGGCTTTTTGACATGTTGAAATCAACACCAACGAGCTATGGACAGGTACCACTATCAATCCTGGCCATCCCGAGATCAACGGGCAGTCAATTGGGCATTCCTGAAGTATTTTAGAGCTTGTCATATTCGTGATGTTAACAGCCCATTGAAACATATTGCAAAATGTACAGTGAAACATATTGCAAATGTACTGTACAAAGCAATGGAAGAGAGTGTGGACACTGTCATTTTTTGAACATTTTTGAAAACCTCCATAAATGAGCAGGGGCTTCTCCCACTGACTTAGGGGCCATAGTGGGATACTCCCATAAAGATCCTGGACCAGGAGCAGCCCCTAAAGTCATTTAAAACCCTTTTGAAAATATGGACCTGGTAAATGTACTGTACATTTGCAATATGTTTCACTGTACATTTGCAATATGTTTCAATGGGCTTTTAAGATCACGAATTTGACATGTTGAAATCAACACCAACGAGCGATGGAGAGGAACCATGATCACTTCGGCCATCCCGAGTTCAATGGGCCAGTCAATTGGGCATTTCTGCAGTATTTCGGAGCCTGTCAAATTTGTGAGGGTAAATGCCCATTGTAAGACATTGCAAATTGACAACCGTGGTACCTGGTAATTGAAACGGGTAACCATGAGCATATTTTAAATATTAATGTCTTTAGGAGGGTGCAAGGTATCCCTGGCTGGTTAGGGAGCACCCCCACCTGTGGCCATCCCAATGGGGACACCCCTTGTCATTTTGGACGTTTTTCAAAAAATAAACCCTATAGGACGATTGAGGGCTTAACATAGTGATATATATCATTTTGTCAGTTTAAATGCCATTTGGACATTGCTCACTGTCTTTTGGGTTCGGAAGCCGACTTCCTATGACGATATATGAAAATGGCTTTGACATTGACTTTGACTTCCTATGGTAACATATTGCAAATGGACAAAACATATTGCAAATGGACATTGACTTTTGACTTCCTATGGTAACATATTGCAAATGGACAAAACATAGGCCTTATGGACAAAAATGTTGTATAAAAATTTATAAAACTATATTCATAAAATTAGACAAGGGTATGTTTATACACATCTTATATACGTGTTATTATAAAAAATATCGTTAGAATCGCGAAAAACGGCCCAGAAAGCACTTTTTTAGGGGGCGTAGGTATTTTGATATTTTTTTTTTAAATGTCCAAATTTGACCCTTGGGTCTTGTCTTCATGTACATTTGCAATATGTTTTGCCCCGTTGGAACGCGCTCGCCACCTATAGTAATTTTGAGTTATTACACTTGGCATTTGCCGTATGCCGTTTGCCATAAGAAATGATTGAAATGGCGTACATTTGGGCACTCTTTTCCATCGTGTGTATGTTTGTTCCAATGGCAATATGTTGCCATTCATTTTTGTCCATTTCATGGGGGTCTTCCCTTCCCATTTCAAGTCCCTACCATTCCCAAATCCCTAACATTCTCAAGTCCCTACCATTTTCCCAAGTCCCTACCATTCCCAAGTCCCTACCATTCACCAGATGGAGGAGATGGAGGTGTTCTGTTAGTCCTATGTCGTGAGCCCACAGAGAAGCAGCATATGTGATACTATAGAGTGCACCTAGTGATCCAATTACAGCCTGCTGAGTACCAGTCTGTTTCTGCATCAGCCAACACCTTTGTCATTGTCTTGCCAAGGGAACAACATAGGCCATTTTAAAACACTATCATATACTTGTATTCAGAGAAGCATACAATGCTAAGATTTCACACACTGATCCTCCTTTCTTCTCCATTCTTATTCATATCCAGTTCTGAACTGACATACTGAGACCTCCTACCCACAACATAACAGAACAGTGGACCCCTGGGACTAACAGTTCAGTAATGATCCCTGAGAGCCTGGGTGAGCTTGTAGAAGAAAAGCCTGTCAGTTTAAAAGGGCACCTGCTGTCTCTCCAGGGAAGGGGGGAGGTGGAGAGGGAGAAGGCCAGGGTGGGGGCCTCTTCCCCTGGGTTGGACTGGTCTGAGCTCTGGGTCTCTGGCTCTGATCATTACGGTACTGTGGGGGGTTCAAAGTAAATGGTTGGGTTCCAGTGGGAGGTACACTCATCATACTGACACCTGCCAAGTAACACCGTGCCCCCCATACTAATGTATACATTCACCACAGTATGTCACTTCGGATAAAAGTATGTACTAATGGCACATATTATTACATTATCCACATGTTATTCATTCATATTCAAGGGTAACCCATGTTCTTTCTGAATAAAGGGTTTATCTATTAGAAGGTTCTGGCAGAAAATCTGTGACCTCAGATACACAGTTTATCCAATTACAGAGCCTCATTACAGTACAGATGTCAAATTCATGTTCAATCAATCACATCCTCAGATTTATTTTCAACACTGATTGTTGGAATGTGTCAGGATGTCAAACTGGGGGAAACACACCATTTTTTAAATGTAACTAGGCAAGTCAGTTAAGAACAAATTCTTATTTACAATGACGACCTACCCCAGGCCAACCCAGATGACATTGGGCCAATTGTGTGCCATCCTATGGGACTCCCAATCACAGCCAGATGTGATACAGCCTGGATTTGAACCAGGGACTGTAGTGACGCCACTTGCACTGAGATGCAGTGCCTTAGACCGCTGAGCCACTCGGGAGCCCTATATGCATGCTTGGACGCACGCACACACACACACTCACGCACACACGTACACACGCACGCACGCACGCAAAGATACACAAACATACGCACATGGATACACATGCACCCACTGATACACATACACACTTACCTAACCCAGATCTGAATGAATCTGTTTATTATTAAATGAGATTAAATGGATTGATTCATCAGACACAGAAATAAAGAAATGGATGGTTGCTCCATTCAGCTCTTTAATGAGTCAGAAACTAGCTCCATTTATCTCTGCAATGAGTTAGAAAACAGCTCCATCTATCTCTGTAATGAGTTAGAAACCAGCTCCATCTATCTCTGTAATGAGTTAGAATCCAGCTCCAATCAGCTCTTAATGAGTTACAAACCAGCTCCATCGTTCTCTGTAATGAGTTAGAAACCAGCTCCATCAATCTCTGTAATGAGTTAGAAACCAGCTCCATCTATCTCTGTAATAAGTTAGAAACCAGCTCCATTCAGCTCTTTAATGAGTTAGAAACCAGCTCCATTTGTCTCTGTAATGAGATAGAAACCAGCTCCATTTATCTCTGTAATGAGTTAGAAACAAGCTCCATTTATCTCTGTAATGAGATGGAAACGAGCTCCATTTGTTTCCGTAATGAGTTTGAAACCAGCTCCATTTATCATTGTAATGAGTGAAACCAGCCTCATCTATCTCTGTAATAAGATAGAAACCAGCTCCATTTATCTCAGTAATGAGATAGAAACCAGCTCCATCTATCTCTGTAATGAGTTTGAAACCAGCTCCATCTATCTCTGTAATGAGATGGAAACCAGCTCCATTTATCTCTGTAATGAGTTAGAAACCAGCTCCATCTATCTCTGTAATGAGATGGAAACCAGCTCCATCTATCTCTGTAATAAGTTAGAAACCAGCTCCATCTATCTCTGTAATGAGTTTGAAACCAGCTCCATTTATCTCAGTAATGAGTTAGAAACCAGCTCCATCTATCTCTGTAATGAGTTTGAAACCAGCTCCATCTATCTCTGTAATGAGATGGAAAGCAGCTCCATTTATCTCTGTAATGAGATAGAAACCAGCTCCATCTATCTCTGTAATGAGATGGAAACAAGCTCCATTTATCTCAGTAATGAGTTAGAAACCAGCTCAATTTAAGTCTGTAATGTGATAGAAACCAGCTCCATTTGTCTCTGTAATGAGATATAGGCAAGAGAAGCCATGAGGATGATAGACAGATACAGCACATGGAAGCTCAGTGTGTACAGTGTGTGTGTGTGTGTGTGTGTATTTTGGGAGTGTGTGAGTGAGGTGATGCATAACAGAGTCTGCCCAGAGGGAGAGGGAGCAGGTCAGGATATCCCCTGGGTGTCCACAGCTGACCCAGAGGGAGAGGGAGCAGGTCAGGATATCCCCTGGGTGTCCACAGCTGACCCAGAGGATGAAGGAGCAGATCAAGATATACACTGGGTGTCCACAGCTGACCCAGCACACAGCACAGAGACGACAAAACTAGCTAGCCACTGACTGATTAAATACTGTAAATAACTGTAAATAATTAAATAACTGACAGAAGAAAACAACTAGCTGTTCATTTACTGAATTTAAACCCTGATATCTTGGTGGACCTGATCTACCCTCGCCTGACTGACTGTTAGATCTCCTGAGCTACTCTCACCTGACTGACTGGTAGATCTCCTGAGCTACTCTCACCTGACTGACTGTTAGATCTCCTGAGCTACTCTCACCTGACTGACTGTTAGATCTCCTGAGCTACTCTCACCTGACTGACTGTTAGAGCTCCTGAGTTACTCTCACCTGACTGACTGTTAGATCTCCTGAGCTACTCTCACCTGACTGACTGTTAGATCTCCTGAGCTACTCTCACCTGACTGACTGTTAGATCTCCTGAGCTACTCTCACCTGACTGACTGTTAGATCTCCTGAGATACTCTCGCCTGACTGACTGTTAGATCTCCTGAGCTACTCTCGCCTGACTGACTGTTAGATCTCCTGAGCTACTCTCGGCTGACTGACTGTTAGATCTCCTGAGCTACTCTCGCCTGACTGACTGTTAGATCTCCTGAGCTACTCTCACCTGACTGACTGTTAGATCTCCTGAGCTACTCTCACCTGACTGACTGTTAGAACTCCTGACTGACTGTTAGATCTCCTGACTGACTGTTAGATCTCCTGAGCTACTCTCACCTGACTGACTGTTAGATCTCCTGAGCTACTCTCGCCTGACTGACTGTTAGATCTCCTGAGCTACTCTCACCTGACTGACTGTTAGAACTCCTGACTGACTGTTAGATCTCCTGACTGACTGTTAGAACTCCTGACTGACTGTTAGAACTCCTGACTGACTGTTAGATCTCCTGACTGACTGTTAGATCTCCTGAGTTACTCTCACCTGACTGACTGTTAGATCTCCTGAGCTACTCTCACCTGACTGACTGTTAGAACTCCTGACTGACTGTTAGATCTCCTGACTGACTGTTAGAGTTACTGAGCCTCTCTCTCTCTCTCTCTCTCTCTCTCTCTCTCTCTCTCTCTCTCTCTCTCTCTCTCTCTCTCTCTCTCTCTCTACTCTCTCTCTCTCTCTCTCTCTCTCTCTCTCTCTCTCTCTCTCAGGATACAAACAACTTTCAGAAGAGCTGAGAAGAGGAGATCAGTGAGCCTAAAAGCATGATGGATGATGAGCTATTTCTGAAGTCAATGTGGGCTTTCCATTGATATTGTATCTATGGTATTGTCATCGGTTTGAAGGCTGGATTGATGTCTGAGAGTAATGCCTTTTTGATTGAAGCATGCTTTCTCATAAGGTCAACACAGCTTCCTATTGTGTGCAACCTGAAAAGTACAGACATACATACTGTATCTCGTCTCATATGGTAAGGAAACATACAGAGAACACCACATGAGGTACTTCCTGGTTCCCTCGAAGTAAAGGTTACTGATGTCAATACAACATGGCCCCCATGGACCTAAGTGTGTTTGAAGTGAGAGCTCTTGTCTTCCCCAACACCAGTCTGTGAAGGTCAGTAGTTATTGTGGTCTACCACAGGGTGTGAGGGTCAGGAAGAGGCCCAGCCCTGACAGGAGACAGGGCTATCAGGGTAGTAGTCTTATATTGATTATAGACCTTAGTAATATCTGGCTACTCAAGTAAAATGTCAAATGATTTGATCAATTGACCTGTTCTATGTAGCTCTGGTTGAGAGCTAGCCTCGTCTCCAGCCTTTCCTGTTGAGGTCTGGTATCTCAAGATAAGGGCAGAATATGTTAGCCAGTGATGCTCCGCTGCAGTCTATGGGACTGTATCCTGTTTACAGACAGTAAACACGTTATGTGTTACAGACTGGTATCCAGTGATGTGGCCCTACAGACAGTAAACTCTTAATGTGTTACATAGACTGGTATCCAGTGATGTGGCCCTACAGACAGTAAACACTTCATGTGTTACATAGACTTGTATCCAGTGATGTGGCCCTACAGACAGTAAACTCTGCATGTGTTACAGACTGGTATCCAGTGATGTGGCCCTACAGACAGTAAACTCTTCATGTGTTACAGACTGGTATCCAGTGATGTGGCCCTACAGACAGTAAACTCTGCATGTGTTACAGACTGGTATCCAGTGATGTGGCCCTACAGACAGTAAACTCTTCATGTGTTACAGACTGGTATCCAGTGATGTGGCCCTACAGACAGTAAACTCTGCATGTGTTACAGACTGGTATCCAGTGATGTGGCCCTACAGACAGTAAACTCTTCCTGTTTTACATAGACTACCCTTGAGCACCAAGTGGACCAGATGATTGAGTAGAAATATAAATATGTTTGTCAAAAAATGTCTTACCCTCTTCAATGACACTTCCAGCATACGATCTTATCCACTAAGATGGCTAAATGGTGTTGCCTGTTGTCGACATGAACAGGTGAGATAAGTAGATAAGTGTGTGTGTGTGGGGCACATTGAGATACGAGCTTGATGGAAACCTCTCAACCTCGCAGCTACGGCTGACAGTTAGCATGTCTTTGTGTGCTAATGGAAACAATCACACACCGCACACACACGGCTTAAACCTGCGTTACGTCAACCCTAACAGCGTCAAACCGCGGCTGCTGGGTGTTTAGATAAAGCCAGTTTCTCTGCATATTGAAAGAGATTCCAATAGACTGCAACACAATGAGAACAGCAGGCGGTTTCCTCTAGAGAACCAGACAGTGTATTCAGCAGGGACCATAAGCTTCTCCTCTCCTAAAAATACTGTGTTCCAAATGGCCCCCTAGTCCCTATATAGTGCACTACTTTTGACAAGGCTCTGGTGAAATGTAGTGCATTGTAAAGTGAATAGGTTGCTGTTTGGGATGCATGATATGCTCAACAGCATTGGTAAGAGTACAACAATCAACTAGATCTTTGTACCCTCTGATTCAATTGAAGTTTGGATCATTCCTTCTAATAATGGATGTCCAATGTTGCGATGACGACAGACACAGGATGATGGATTTTATTTCTATGATGAAGAACGGAGAGACGCTCAGCTGGCCAGTGCCAAACAATCTCCAAACCTAATTTAGTCAACAGCGTATTGAGAATGAGTCCTATCTCATCTGACTGGGGAAGTCTGGTATCTGAAACGTCTCATTTCAATAATAACAGTGTCTTGACACAATATGGCAACCGGTTCCAATTTGAGAGAGATGATGGTTTCATAAATCAGAATGGCAGGCAGAGTATAGGGCAGGGTTTCCCAAACTCCTTTAGTTTTTTGCCCTGTAGCACTACACAGCTGATTCAAGTCATCAACGCTTGATGATCAGTTGTTTGTTAATCAGCTGTGTAGTGCTAGGGCAAACTGATCCTAGTACTGCATGGGGAAGCTAGCCACTACCTAAAACAAACTGATCCTCGTACTGGCATCCTCAACCAGACTGATCCTAGTACTGCATCCTCAACCAGACTGATCCTAGTACTGCATCCTCAACCAGACTGATCCTAGTACTGCATCCTCAACCAGACTGATCCTAGTTTTGCGTCCTCAACCAGACTGATCCTAGTACTGCGTCCTCAACCAGACTGATCCTAGTACTGCATCCTCAACCAGACTGATCCTAGTACTGCATCCTCAACCAGACTGATCCTAGTTTTGCATCCTCAACCAGACTGATCCTAGTACTGCATCCTCAACCAGACTGATCCTGGTACTGCATCCTCAACCAGACTGATCCTTATACTGCATCCTCAACCAGACTGATCCTAGTACTGCATCCTCAACCAGACTGATCCTAGTACTGCATCCTCAACCAGACTGATCTAGTACTGCATCCTCAACCAGACTGATCCTAGTACTGCATCCTCAACCAGACTGATCTAGTACTGCATTCTCAACCAGACTGATCCTAGTACTGCATCCTCAACCAGACTGATCCTAGTACTGCATCCTCAACCAGACTGATCCTAGTACTGCATCCTCAACCAGACTGATCTAGTACTGCATCCTCAACCAGACTGATCCTAGTGCTGCATCCTCAACCAGACTGATCCTAGTACTGCATCCTCAACCAGACTGATCCTGATACTGCATCCTCAACCAGACTGATCCTGGTACTGCATCCTCAACCAGACTGATCCTAGTGCTGCATCCTCAACCAGACTGATCCTAGTTCTGCATCCTCAACCAGACTGATCCTGATACTGCATCCTCAACCAGACTGATCCTGGTTCTTCATCCTCAACCAGACTGATCCTAGTGCTGCATCCTTAACCAGACTGATATAGTACTGCATCCTCAACCAGACTGATCCTGGTACTGCATCCTCAACCAGACTGATCCTAGTACGGCATCCTCAACCAGACTGATCCTAGTACTGCATCCTCAACCAGACTGATCCTGATACTGCATCCTCAACCAGACTGATCCTAGTACTGCATCCTCAACCAGACTGATCCTAGTACTGCATCCTCAACCAGACTGATCCTAGTACTGCATCCTCAACCAGACTGATCCTAGTACTGCATCCTCAACCAGACTGATCCTAGTACTGTATCCTCAACCAGACTGATCCTAGTACTGCATCCTCAACCAGACTGATCCTAGTACTGCATGGGGAAAGTAGCCACTATGCAGATCTGACAGAGGTGATTCATATAATTCAGAGTCATTACGTCCATTTCAGCAGAGTAGTGTAACTCTGTCGACCTTTCTGAAATCACTATATTTAGCCTCAGTCTCTTCTGCTACATCAGGAATCATGAACTAGAATCAGTTACAGGACGATTTTTGTAGACTTCAAATTGACCAGAAGAAGCCAAAACAGATATAATATTTGATTAAAACATAATCATTTTTAACAATCACATATGTCTCTCTATTGCTTACATTTTTAACAATCACATATGTCTCTCTATTCTGCGTGGGAACCCTGTCCTGCATCCTTTATATACCTCCCCCTCGGAGAGTGGGGTCGCAGAGGGTCAGCCGTTATCAACAGCAACCCTGGAGCAATTAGGTTTAAGTGCCTTGCTCAGGGCACATCGACAGATTTTTCACCTTGTCAGCTCGGGGATTCGAACTAGGGACCCAACACTGCCTGTGGCTTACTTGGAAAGTTGTGTTTCGAGGCAGGATACAGTGTAGTGTTTAATAACTCATGCATCGATTGTATTTCCTGTTACACTTGAAAACATTATTAGTGGGAGACTGTTAATAACCTCTTAGGGGAGCGGCAGCCGAAGGTTTTTTAGATGACCTTTTTCTCCAAGCTGCCTACGGGATTTGCTGTTATCTATGACTTAGACTGCAGTACCTATGGCTTCCGCTGGATGTCAACAGTCTTCAGACAGGGTTTCATGACGTTAGGTTGAATTAGAAGCGAATAGAAGAAGAATTTAGACCGTTCACGGTCTCGCGCGCTCTTTGGTTTTTTTAGTTTCTTATCGTTTAGGTTATCATCCGGTTTAAATATTATAGTAAATATACATAAAAGTGTACCTAAGGATACATTATAAATGATGTTTGATTTGTTTTGACAAAGTTGATAGGTATAGTTTGAACGCATACTCTTCACGGTTAAATGGGCGACTCGACGGTGGATTTTCTGAACATAACGCGCCAACCAAACAGAGATTTATGGATATAATAATTGACTTTTTCTAACAAAAGAACCATTGGATGTCTTCCTTGGACACTTGGGATGCCCTCAGCAGAAGTTCTTCGCAAGGTAAGTGATTTATTTTAGCTCTTATATGGGTTTTGTGTGACCCGCGCTGGATATGAATTTATGCTAATGTAGAAAATATTTGAGGTGCTATCCTCAAACAATCAAATGTTGTGCTTTCGCCGTAAAGCCTTTTTGAAATCTGACAATGCTGTGATATTGCCAAGAATCAGAGCTTTTGATGACTATGCAACACTTGTGTATAATGTTTAATAATTCAACTTTGGGATTTTGAATTTGGTGCCTTACATTTCAGCGGGTAGTGTCGGGAACGGGGTGCTAGCGCGCCAGCGCTCCTTGACTATGCTTAAGAGGTTAAATGACTAAATATAGGAGGAAGCGGGAATCCTAATACACTGTCTCCAACGCTCGTTGTATGTGGCAGGGCTTGCAGACGATAACAGATTACAAAGGGAAACCCAGCCATGAGTTGCCCAGAAATGCAGAACTCCCAAACGAGCTAAATGCCTTTTGCTCGCTAGGAGGAAGCCCCAGTTTTTGGTGATGACTGTGTGATCTCTCTCTCCATGGCCGATGTGAGCAAAACAATTAAACAGGTTAACAATCAGGCGGAATACCAGGGCGTGTTCTCAAAGTATACGCAGACCAGCTGGCAAGTGTCTTCACAGACATTTTCAATCTATCCGTGTACCAGTCTCTAATCCCAATAGGTTTCAAACTGACCACCATTGTCCCTGTTCCCAAGAGCTCCAAGGTAACCTGTCTAAATTAATATTGCCCTGTAGCACTTACTTCTGTAATTATGAAGTCCTTTGAAAGGGGTGTGTGCTTAGTCCTCTCCTGTACTCCCTATTCATCCATGACTGCATGGGCACGCATGACTCCAACACCATCATCAAGCTTGCTGACGGTGGTAGGCCTTATCAACGGCGATGATGAGACAGTCTATAGGGAGGTGGTCAGTGACCTGGCAGTGTTGTGCCAGGACAACTACCTCTCCCTAAACGTCAGTAAGACCAAAGAGCTGATCGTGGACTATAGGAGAATGAAAGGAGAGCACGCCCCCATTCACATCAACTGGGCTGTTGTGGAGCGGGTTGAGAACTTCAAGTTCCTCGGCATCCACATCACTAAGGACTTAAAATGATCCACTCCACACAGACCCGCACAGTTGTGAAGAGGGCACAGAAGCACCTCCTCCCCATCAGGAGGCTGAAAAGATTTGACATGGGCCCTCGGATCCTCAAAAGGTTCTACAGCTGCACCATCGAGCGCATCTTGACTGGCTTCATCACCGCTTGATATGGCTAATGCACTGCCCTTGACCACGAAGTACTACAGAGGGTGGTGCGGACAGCCCAGTACATCACTGGGGCCAAGCTACCTGCCATCCAGGATCTCTATATCAAGCGGTGTCATAGGGCCGAACAATTACCAAAGACTCCAGCCACCCAAGCCATAGACTGTTCAAACGAAATCAGATTTTATTGGTCACATACACATATTTAGCAGATGTTTTTGCGAGTGTAGTGAAATGCTTGTGTTCCTAGCTCCAAAAGTGCAGTAGTATCTAACAATTCACAACAATACACACAAATCTAAAAGTAAAAGAATGGAATATAAATATTAGGACGAGCAATGTCGGAGTGGCATTGACTAAAATAGAGTAGAATAGAATAAAGTATATACAGAGGAAATTAGTGAATCAGTATGTAAACATTATTAAAGTGACTAGTGTTCCATTATTAAAGTGGCCAGTGATTCCATGTCTATGTATACGGGGCAGCAGCCTCTAAGGTGCAGGGTTGAGTAACCGGGTGGTAGCCGGTTAGTGATGGCTAATTAACAGTCTGATGGCCTTGTGATAAAAGCTGTTTTCAGTCTCTCGGTCCCAGGTTTGATGCACCTGTACTGACCTCGCCTTCTGGATGGTGGCGGGGTGAACAGGCCGTGGCTTGTGTGGTTGATGTCTTTGATGATCCTTTGGCCTTCCTGTGACATCGGGTGGTGTAGGTGCCCTGGAGGGCAGGCAGTGTGCCCCCTGGTGATGCGTTGTGAAGACCGCACCACCTTCTGGAGAGCCCTGTGGTTGTGGGCGGTGCAGTTGTCGTACCAGGCGGTGATAAAGCCCAACAGGATGCTTTCAATTGTGCATCTGTAAAAGTTTGTGAGGGGCCAAACCGACTTCCGTTTGGAAGTCCAGGATCCAGTTGCACAGGGCGGGGTTCCAACCCAGGGCCCTAAGCTTAATGACGAGCTTGGAGGGTACTATGGTGTTGAAGGTTGAGCTAATGAACAGCATTTTTACATAGGTATTCCTCTTGTCCAGATGGGATAGGGCAGTGTGCAGTGTGCAGTGTGATGGCGATTGCATCATCAGTGGATCTATTGGGGCAGTATGCAAATTGAAGTGAGTCTAGGATGTCAGGTAAGGTAGAGGTGATATGATCCTTAACTAGCCTCTCAAAGCACTTCATGATGACAGAAGTGAGTGCTACAGGGCAAAATGAATTTAGTTCAGTTACCTTTCTAGCTTTCTTGGGTACTGGAACAATGGTGGACATCTTGAAGCAAGTGAGGTCAGCAGACTGGGATAGGGAGAGATTGAATATGTCCATAAACACTCCAGCCAGCTGGTCTGCGCATGCTTCAAGGACGCGGCTAGGAATGCCGCCTCGGCCGGCAGTCTAGCGAGGGTTAACAGCCCTAAATGTCTTACTCACGTCGGCCACAGAGAATGAGAGCCCACAGTCCTTGGGAGCGGGCCGCGTTGGTGTCACTGACGTGGCTGGTTTTTCCTTTGAAATTCTTGATTGTCTGTAGACCCTGCCACATACTTCTCATGTCTGAGCCGTTGAATTGTGACTCCTCTTTGTCTCCTCTTTGTTTTGCCTGTTTGATTGCCTTATGGAGGGAATAACTACACTGTTTGTATTCAACCATATTCCCAGTCACCTTGCCAAGGTTAAATGCAGTGGTTTGCGCTTTCAGTTTTGCACAAATTCTGCTATCTAGCCACGGTTTCTGGTTTGGGTAGATTTTAATAGTCATGAACTCAGTCACTGTGTCTGTGTATGCGTCAATGTTATTCTCAGAGGCAACCCAGTCCGCGTGATCAAAACAATCTTGAAGCATGGATTCCGATTGGTCAGACCAGCGTTGAATAGTACTGTCCGGCAAACGGTACTTGAGCATCGGCTCTCGGACCAATAGGCTCCGAGACAGCTTCTACCCCCAAGCCAGACTGATAAATAGTAAATTAATGGTACCCAAACTATCTACACTGACTCCATCTTGCACTGACCCTATGCACACTGACCCTATGCTATCCTACACTCTAGATTATATACACTATACAAACTACATACACACTCCCTCACACACTACATTAAAACTCCCACATTCACTCACACAGTACATTGACACTTCCACTCAAAACTCCCACAAATTCACACACAAATGTTACACACACACACAACTTTTTACACTCATAATTTTCTGCTTCTACACTGTTCTTTATTTGACTGTTATTATCCTGACGCCTAGTCACTTTACCCTGGCTTTATGTACATATCTACCTCAAATACCTTATTAATATCTATCCTGATGCCTAGTCACTTTACCCTACCTTCATGTACATATCTACCTCAAATACCTTATTATTATCTATCCTGATGCCTAGTCACTTTACCCTGGCTTTATGTACATATCTACCTCAAATACCTTATTAATATCTATCCTGATGCCTAGTCACTTTACCCTACCTTCATGTACATATCTACCTCAAATACCTTATTATTATCTATCCTGATGCCTAGTCACTTTACCCTACCTTCATGTACATATCTACCTCAAGTACCTTATTATTTATCTATCCTGATGCCTAGTCACTTTACCCTGCCTTCATGTACATACAGTGGAAGTCGGAAGTTTACATACACTTAGGTTGGAGTCATTAAAACTCGTTTTTCAACCACTCCGCAAATTTCTTGTTAACAAACTATAGTATTGGCATGTAATTTTTCCAACAATTGTTTACAGACAGATTATTTCAGTTATAATTCACTGTATCACAATTCCAGTGGGTCAGAAGTTTACATACACTAAGTTGACTGTCTTTAAACAGTTTGGAAAATTACAGAAAATTATGTCATGGCTTTAGAAGCTTCTGATAGGCTAAATGACATCATTTGAGTCAATTGGAGGTGTACCTGTGGATGTATTTCAAGGCCTACCGTCAAACTCAGTGCCTCTTTGCTTAACATCATGGAAAAAACTATAGTTTGTTAACAAGAAATTGGTTGAAAAACGAGTTTTAATGACTCCAACCTAAGTGTATGTAAACTTCCGACTTCAACTGTACTGTAACTCCATTCTTGTGTAATTTATTTTATTCCTCTTGTGTTGCTTTTTAATTTTTAAACTCTGCGTTGTTGGGAAAGGCTCGTAAGCATGCATTTTAGCATGCATTTTACGGTAAGCATGTGACAAATAAAATTTGATTTGATTCAACTCTTAATTATTTCCATTATATGCTGTTTTGCATTTTCCTGTAAGCATCGCACCAATTAATCACAGTGACAAGGTATGCTAATCAGACAGAGGGGGGTAAACTGAGACTGGAGAAACCTAGAGGTGTGTCCAAAACAGCAGCCTATTCCATAAATAGTGGGGGCCCTAGTAAAAAGTAGTGCACTATATAGGGAATAGGGTGCGGTTTTAGACACTTGTCCAAAGGGAGGTTTACACTCCATAGAGCATGTCTGCTCTCTGTGGAACAACCTAAAACACAGCCATCGCTTTTCATGGTAATGGTGGTGTGTGTGTGTGTGTGACTGACATGAAACCAGACAGTCTGATCAGCCGTCTCCAGCCTAGTCACCATCCCCTCCACCGACCAGGCCTTCTGATGTAACAACAGGAAAACAAAGGTTAGCATTTGTTGTTGCAGAACACACTACATATGTCGGCTCTTAATTTGATCGCCCTGTTGTTGCAGGAAGTGTCCATTTTAAAAGGCTTCTAAAGTTTGTAATTAACACTTTAAAATGTATCATCCCTTAAAAAAAAATCCCTAAATTATAATCATCATCATCAAATTTTCTCTCCCATTATGCCTCTGTGAATAGTAGCCAGGGAAGGTTATTTCCTTCACTACAGAAGAAAAGGGTCCTTCTTTCCTTCATTATACACTTCAGAAATCCTCCATGCTCCTGATTTAAGGTAGAATAGGCAACAAGAATCACATGGGATTTCTCTTCTATTGTGTTTTTCAAGGTAGCCATGACTGGAGGCTGTTTATGCCTGAGAATCTCCATGTTGCCCGCTACACACTTAGCACCAATACTGTAATCAAGGAGCACACACACACGCACGCACGCACACACACACACACACACACACACACACACACACACACACACACACACACACACACACACACACACACACACACACACACACACACACACACACACACACACACACACACACACACACACACATGCACACTACAGTAGTAGAAGTGACAGTAATTCAGCATTCACATTAGCATGTTCCTTCAAACGAATGCAAACTTCACCGTTTTCATCATGTTTCTATCATGGTGTGAAAAATGTGTTTGTGTTGTGTAGCATCGTAAATCATGGCAGGGCAATGTGTCTGTGTCTGCTGTATAACTAATGGGGCTATCAGAGCTAGAGGATCACCCGAAGCAGCCACGGATGGTGTGGGTTATGACAAACTGCATCAACAAACCATTAACCAGGCGTCCTAGCAACCACATTACAATTACACCAGACGCACACACATGCGCATGTACACACAAACACACACACCAGTTATCCACCCAAACAACCATTCACACATCACACCGCCCTGGCGATGCATAAATTACTAGGCTTTTGTCTCAGTGGGGTGTAAAACGTGTTGTTTTGGACGTGGTATGTGGTCGTGTGGATACTGGCAACTGGATAGTATCTCTCCACCACACTACTCTGTTGGCAAGTGCCCTCATCAGGGTTTATGTCTCTCTCTCTCTCTCTCTCTCTCTCTCTCTCTCTCTCTCTCTCTCTCTCTCTCTCTCTCTCTCTCTCTCTCTCTCTCTCTCTCTCTCTCTCTCTCTCTCTCTCTCTCTCTCTCTCTCTCTCTCTCTCAATATTGGCTAGCAGAAAAGCGGACACATTCCTTGCTTTACACTAAATCCCTCTGGCTGGTGTCAGTCGTGGTGAAACAAACAAACAGTGTCCATGAAAAACCTCTGCATCCATTTCCAGTATGTCTGTTCTATTATTTCTCAGTCAGCCATTGTCTACTGCTCACAACCACATTGAACAGGACTTCATCTTGTGTTAACACATCTAGCTCTGAAAGACCCCATGTTGTGACTTACATCCAGGAAGTGTGTGTGTGTGTATGTGTGTGTATGCTCACTTCTGTGTCTTTTATACACCCCTCCCTCCGGCTGGGTTTTATCCACTCTTTAGATTGATATCCTGATAGAGTAATGAATGTGGTCTGGTCAGTGCCAGGATCTCCGTTGTGTCCTGATCCTCCCACCATCATTACCCCTCCATTCATCTCCCTGCTGCCATTAAAACAACAGCCACACAATATCCCTCCCTGCCAGCCCCAGCCACCATATAACATAGGCAATGTGTTTGAATTAGACCTCAAAGGGTCAGCGATTAGGCCCACATTAGTCACCCAGCCTGGGGTTCAGACAGAGGGTAGCTACCCCTCTACCATACTCCTCTGTGATGGAGGGATTGGTGGAGGAGGAGAGGAGAGGAGAATAGAGGGATACTATGGGAACCCACAGAGTGATGGAGGGGGTACTGGTTGACTGGACAGAACAGGGGTTCACATCGTATTAGTTTTCTTTCTAAATTAAAGTGGTCTGAGCCTTTTATTCAGCCTGCCTGACTTGGGTCAGGGTTTGTACTTTTAGAACTAGTCCATTAGTTCCTTTGTGTCAGGTAAGCTAAATGAAGAGCAGACAAAGGAGAATGGATAGTAATACTGGTTGAACTCAGGTCTGGCTGGACGGTGCAGGGATAGTAATACTGGTTGAACTCAGGTCTGGCTGGACGGTGCAGGGATAGTAATACTGGTTGAACTCAGGTCTGGCTGGACGATGCAGGGATAGCAATACTGGTTGAACTCAGGTCTGGCTGGACGGTGCAGGGATAGCAATACTGGTTGAACTCAGGTCTGGCTGGACGGTGCATTGATAGTAATACTGGTTGAACTCAGGTCTGGCTGGACGGTGCAGGGATAGTAAAACTGGTTGAATTCAGGTCTGGCTGAACTAAGCAGGGATAGTAATACTGGTTGAACTCAGGTCTGGCTGGACAGTGCAGGGATAGCAATACTGGTTGAACTCAGGTCTGGCTGGACAGTGCAGGGATAGCAATACTGGTTGAACCCAGGTCTGGCTGGACGGTGCAGGGTGAAAGGGGGCACCCTGCTGTTTTATTAGTGAACTATCGTACCAAACGGACACACACTGGCTCAAGCTGGCAGGCCATTACAGGGTACTTCTAGGGCCTGTAGCGAGCTTGTGCTGTGTGTGTGTGTGTTTTTGTGTGTGTGTGTGCCTCTCTCATTGCCCTCCGTCACTCAGTCTACATCACGCCCTGTAGACACCACTATGTCTCATGGTGCCAGCCCTGTAGACACCACTATGTCTCATGGTGTCAGCCCTGTAGACATCACTATTTCTCATGGTGTCAGCCCTGTAGACAGCACTATGTCTCATGGTGTCAGCCCTGTAGACACCACTATGTCTCATGGTCAGTGTCAGCCGTGTAGACACCACTATGTCTCATGGTCTCAGCCCTGTAGACACCACTATGTCTCATTGTGTCAGCCCTGTAGACACCACTATGTTTCATGGTGTCAGCCCTGTAGACACCACTATGTTTCATGGTGTCAGCCCTGTAGACACCACTATGTTTCATGGTGTCAGCCCTGTAGACACCACTATGTCTCATGGTGTCAGCCCTGTTGCTCTGCCTCTCTATTGTTCTCCAGTCTCTCGTTTGAGAGAGAAACAGGTTAATTTATTGCTAGTTGACAGCAGCTCTGTGACTGAGGCTGAGCCACGCTCTCTACACGGGGTTAATAGAGTGACTCCAGGTGGCAGACACCACTGGAAAGCCAGGGGAGCGTCTGTTTATTAGTTTGCTTTTTTTGTCAGCCATCTTGTGTTATTTGGTGGGGAAAGGGAAGGGGGGTGGGGTTGTTACGATAACACAAGATCCCAAGTTTGGTTGGGAGCAAAATATTTTTGTGTACAAGGGGTGGGGGCATAATTAGAAAACATGCCAAAAGCTTAGAAAGTAAAACATTTTGCTGCTGAGAAAGAAAACTAAATGTATGCGCATAAAATTATGAAGGGGGAATTCACCTAATAAGCCTGGTTGCCCCAACTATCACATTTCTCCCCACCTCTTTTTCATTTGAATGTAATGCATATTTCTACTGGAAGCACCTCTCTCATTAGCATATTCATAACTACTGCTTCCTCCCTTCCTTCAACCCATCCGCTAGTTTCCTGGGAAAAGAAACGACTTCACACTTCAGCAAGCATGAACGGAAGAGGGGATATGCCTGGAGAGAAAATACCACCGCTCCAGAAAAGAGCAGTTATTCAACAGCATAGAAAAAAACCCATATTGAAACACAAATTCTACTCCATTCAACCACATCAATCACCACTTAACATTACATTCATAGTTCTTTCTTTACTATGGATGAATGTGTGAATGGTGTGAGATAATACAAATAATTATCATGTGATGAGAAATTATGATAAACGATACTTAGGTTAGCTTAAACAAAGAACAACACATGCACATATACACACACACACACACACACACACACACACACACACACACACACACACACACACACATACGCACACACACACACAAACACACACACTTTGCTTACTTATGATATTCCTCCTCCAACCTCTGTACACCGCTCTGGCAGGCACACACACACACACACACATCTACAGTAAGGTGTGTCCTGACTTCCTATAATAACCCATAATAATAACTGTAGCTGGTCTCTGGTTCCAGCTCAGTGAAACCTCTGTTAGTGGATAGAACAGATGGTGGGCTGATATTCTATCTGTAAGGTGACACAGAGCCCTGTCCTGAGAGGGACTAAAATCTCCTACACACACACACACCAACATGAAAGAAAACTACACTTTACTATAGAATACTACATTTCTACTATATAATTATGTAGTGAACTGTAGTATACTGTAAAATATTATAGTAGATACTACAGTATTACTCCCCAAAATACTACAGTCCGCATAAACACTACACTTTTTTTAACTATAGCAACCATTCCCCTCCCCCATATCCCAATTTGTGCTACCCATAAGTGAGAAACCGACATGCCAAGTATAGACCATATATTGTGTTCCCTATAAGTAGAACAGAGCAGAAGCGCTGACCTACAGTATCTGTTCACACCTCAGTCCTATCTACCTACAGATTATGGAAAATTAGCTCTTTTAGCATTTCTCCAGTTGGTTGCCTCAAGGAGAAAGCCTCCACTTCTATGTGAAAGATAATAAAACAAAAACACTGCAGTAAATACTACAGTAAACTACAGTCTGCAAACACACTACTATAGTATATTCTACACCTTTCTTTTAATAGAGTATTTATAATATAGTAGTTAACTCTCTTTAATGAGTCGGACGAGAGGGATTTACTCCAGACACCCGAACAGGCCCTCATCCCCATCATTTGCAGGAGAAATAGTGGCTAATCTGCCGGGACATTAAAAACTGTAATACCTTATGTTTCACCGAATCGTGGCTGAACAATGACATGAATAACATATAGCTGGCGGGTTATACACTGTATCCCCAGGACAGAACAGCAGCCTCTGGTAAGACAATGTATATTTGTAAACAACAGCTGGTGCACAATATCTAAGGAAGTCTCGAGGTTTTGCTCGCCTGAGGTAGAGTATCTCATGATGAGCTGTAGACCACTGATCTACCTAGAGAGTTTTCATCTGTATTTTTTTGTAGCTGTCTGCATACCACCACAGACCAATGCTGGCACTAAGACCGCACTCAATGAGCTGTATACCGCCATAATCAAACAGGAAAATGCTCATCCAGAGGTAGCGCTCCTAGTGGCCGGCGACTATAATGCAGGGAAACTTAAATCTGTTTTACCTCCTTTCTATCAGCATGTGAAATGTGCAACTAGAGGGTAAAAAACTCTAGACCACCTTTACTCCACACACAGAGACGCGTACAAAGCACTCCCTCGCCCTCCATTTAGCAAATCTGACCATAATTCTATCCTCCTGATACCTGCTTACAAGCAAAAATTTAAGCAGGAAG
The DNA here is from genome assembly GCA_030435695.1 of Brachymystax lenok tsinlingensis. Classification (NCBI taxonomy): domain Eukaryota; kingdom Metazoa; phylum Chordata; class Actinopteri; order Salmoniformes; family Salmonidae; genus Brachymystax; species Brachymystax lenok. The sequence continues at coordinate 21,175,133 of CM059783.1, read as the reverse complement.
CACCAGTGACTCAGTCAATAAAAAAGTGGTCAGATGAAGCAGATGCTAAGCTACAGGACTGTTTTGCTAGCACAGACTGGAATATATTCACCACATCAGTCACTGGCTTCATCAATAAGTGCATCGATGACGTTGTCCCCACAGTGACCGTACGTACGTACCCCAACCAGAAGCCATGGATATGGGTATAGGGTATAGGTGCCGCTTTCAAGGAGCGGGACTCTAACCCGGAAGCTTATAAGAAATCGTGCTATGCCCTCCGACGAACCATCAAACAGGCAAGCGTCAATACAGGACTAAGATCGAATCGTACTACATTGGTTCCGACACTTGTCGAATGTGGCAGGGCTTGCAATCTAAATACTACAGTATTCACCGTAGTGTTTTTGCAGACTTTAGTGAATACTACGGTAAAGTCTGCAAAAACAATACAGTGAATACTATAGTAGTTTACCATAGTATACTATAGTATTTTATCATAGTATACTATAGTATTTTACCATAGTATACTATAATATTTTACCATAGTATACTATAGTATTTTACCATAGTATACAATAGTATTTTTTCATGTGGGCACACATACATGCATGCACGCATGCATGCACACACAAATACTTACGCAAACACATGCGCACACATCAAAACACACACACACACTAAAGCACAGCTGGTTAAGTGGGAACACCAGACTTTACTGTAATGTTATACCCCATTAGTACACTTGGTTATGCCTCGACTTCACTAGAGCATGTGGACAGGCACGCATGGGCATGAAGTGGGACGTGGTCCTGGCGGTAGAGGCACACACACAGAAACACACACACACATGATGGAAAAGGAACATATGAGGACCCTGCTACCTCTTAATGGAACATCTGTCCATTTAAACAGAAGGAGCCCAGAAGGCCAGAAGTGTATCTATGAGCTGCAGTATATTATGAGGTTATGGTAGCACAAGGTTAGCTTCAAACTGAATCAGAGACAGACGCCACAGACAGGGCAAGGGGAGATTAGCCCTGTCCTGAGAGGGACTAATATCTATCAGACAGGGGAAGGGGAAATTAGCCCTGTCCTGAGAGGGACTCATATCTATCAGACAGGGGAAGGGGAAATTAGCCCTGTCCTGACAGGGACTCATATTTATCAGACAGGGGAAGGGGAAATTAGCCCTGTCCTGAGAGGGACTCATATCTATCAGACAGGGCAAGGGGAAATTAGCCCTGTCCTGAGAGGGACTTGTATCTATCAGACAGGGGAAGGGGAAATTAGGATCACACACACTTCCTAACACACGTAGGACTATTGCACACACACACACACACACACACACACACACACACACACACACACACACACACACACACACACACACACACACACACACACACACACACACACACACACACACACACACACACACACACACACACACACACACACACACACACACACACACACACACACACACACACACACACACACACACACACACACACACACACACACTCAAACACACACAGGTGCCATCTCCAAGGGTGGCTTGTGTAAATCTGCTTTATTTTGGCACTGACAGGCAGACGGAGAGACGGACAGACGGGGGCACCAGAGGGGAACGGACAGGAGATGTGGAATCTGGTTACTGATAAGTGAGGGGCCACACTTCGGGGATGTGGGGGTGGCGGGGCTGAAGGGTGTGATGGTAGTAATGGCCTACTGTTGGTCACATGACATCCAGAATAACACAGAAAAGATTTAGGGTTACATACTACAGAAAATGGAGAGGGGATATAGTTCAGACGACGTTACAGCACAAAGGCCCTTTTCAGGACCAGTAGCAACACCTGTCTAATTCACATCACATCCAGTCACTGTGAACAGAAACACAAAGCCACCTCCAACCCCCACAGATTCCATGCGGAACAGAATCAGAAATTTCAGTCCTGAAACAGTATTCATAAAGCGTCTCAGAATAGGAGTGTTGAATAATGTTGGCTTTTTACATTATGAATAGACAGGGAAAGACCTGATCTTAGATCAGCACTCCTTCTCTGAGATACTTTACAAATACTGTCCCTGCAGTCATTCTAACCAGTCATTCATAACAGTCCAGCAGTTAGTCAGTCAGTCAGTGAGTCAATCAGTCAGTCACATCTCATGACAGCCGACTTGGCCCTGAGCGACTATGGTAACCACAGAGGCTCTGATAAGGCCTGATAGGACCTCTTCTGTCTGCTGCCTTTATGTAGGAGTGACAGTTTTACACTGCTGTTAAAAGATGTACTGTGTCATGCTAATGCCTTTCCAATTTCCAGAGGCTGGCTTTGTTCATTCAGAATTCTACATTCAGAATCCTTATCGTCTCCTCCACCACTCCTAGTTTGTCTAGATGGAGGGATGGAGGGAGGGGAAGGACTGTCCCCATCGTGGCCTTTCAGCTTGGTCTTATCAGGACAGGAGCAGAGGGTCTCTGTGACCTGTGGAGCGAAACGACTTGTGCCCTATCCTGCCCTGACTTCACGACCCCCCTCACACACACACACACCAAACACACACCTCACACACACACGCACACCCCAAACACACACCTCTCACACACACACACTTCTCACACACACACCTCTCTCACACACACACCTCTCTCACACACACACCTCTCTCACACACACACACACACACACACACACACACACACACACACACACACACACACACACACACACACACACACACACACACACACACACACACACACACACTTATTCCTTACAACCTCTTTGTGTTTGACCTCTCCCCTATTCTCACTCAAACCCCCTCTCCTCTAACTCAGTCCTCACACACTCCAGCAGGTCACACCTTAGTGACAGTGTTAGCGTGGGGGTTGAAGTGTGTGGCTGGCTTGTGTCTCAGATGTCATCTGGGGATCAACAATGTTCAACCCTGCTTTATATTATTCATACTGATATACCTGTATGTTCCAGTCTCCCCAGTCTATCTATTCCCCACGGTCACAACGAAGAAGAAATCCCAGAGGCCTTCGTGCTGTAACTGAAGGTTCATGTAAGAGGCAGACAAACACACTGACACATTGAACTGATAAGCTCTACAGTGAGAATAGCTTGTTCTCGTTTCCAACAGCCATCCTTAGAATCTAGGTTCTACAATATTTCACAATGCAACAAGAATTCACCTGATACACAATATACCAACACTGTGTTATGTGTGTGTCTGAACAAATCACAGTGGGAGCATGTTAGAGTTGTGCAGACATAATTTTTGCCATAGATTCATTTTAGTCCCAGTATTGAATGTTCAAAATTGTCCCTTTTCACTATACACACCACCTACAATATATATATATATATATATACAGTGGGACAAAAAAATATTTAGTCAGCCACCAATTGTGCAAGTTCTCTCACTTAAAAAGATGAGAGGCCTGTAATTTTCATCATAGGTACACTTCAACTATGACAGACGGAAATGAGGAAAAAAATCCAGAAAATCACATTGTAGGATTTTTAATTAATTTATTTGCAAATTATGGTGGAAAATAAGTATTTGGTCACATACAAACAAGCAAGATTTCTGGCTCTCACAGACCTGTAACTTCTTCTTTAAGAGGCTCCTCTGTCCTCCACTCGTTACCTGTATTACAGTTTTTGCCCATTGCTTACACACTAAAACAGAATGCTTAGACCAAAGCCTCAATACCTAAACTTCTTGTAGCATACCTTAAACACAGTGTAACCATAGCTTAAACACAATGTCAACTTTGCACTTTGTTTGCAATTCTGTAACACACTTATAGCGAAACACTACACACGTTTTCTTACATTAGACACTTTGTTCAAAAACGAAATCACCTGTTATCATTGGGAAAACACTCTGTTCAAAATGCAAAACTCATCTGGCAATTGTATGCACTTACATACACACCTGAAAACACTTGCACAGAAAACAGAACACCAATCAGTCTGAGCCTTAGCACTACAAATAGGCCTCAGGTAAGCCATTTTAGAACTTTGCAAGCATGGAGGCAATGAGAGTCAGAGTAAGAGGAGGACAAAGAGAGAGGAGTCGGATGTGGAAGAGGACGTGGAAGAGGACGAGGACCAGTGTGGAGACGTATATCAGATGACATCAGGGCTACTCTGGTGGACCATGTGATAAATCATGGCCTGTCCATGAGGGAGGCTGGGCAAAGAGTCCACCTTTAACCTCAGTCGCTACACAGTAGCATCGATAATAAGGACATTCCGACTGGGAGAACAGGTATATCTTCAAGTTTCTACTCCAGACTGTACCTACTGTATGTGTCACATGATTCTGTATCATATTACAGTATTACTGTACTAACTATACTATACAAAAATGGGTAGTGCTGTGAAGTACTGTATATGTAAAGGAATACCATTGCAGTACTGTGTACAGTTTGAAAGTACAGTATGTGAAAAATAACCTAACCAATGACATCTTGTGGTGGCATTTTCTACAGAATGGTTGGACGACCTCCTCAAGGTGGAAGGGAACGGCTCTTCACTCAACAACAAGAGCTTGCCATCATTGAAATGGTGCGAGAAAATAATGCAATCCGACTTCGTGAGTTGCAACAACGCATAATTGCAAATGGAAATGAATTCAACAATATCAACAGGGTCAGCATTTCTACACTAAGTCGCATCCTACAGAAACATAACTTCAGAATGAAGCAGCTGTACAGGGTGCCATTTGAGAGGAACAGTGTCAGGGTCAAGGATCTGCGCCATGATTATGTGCAGGTATGTGTCACTTTACTTTACATACTATATATTGTGATGTGGGAATGAGGGTTTATGCTGCCACCTGCCCTGCCTGTAGCTTGTAGTTTTTGTCTATACTCAGCCAACCCAGCCCCTACTTGTGTGAAAATATAGACATTGTAGTTACTGTATGTGTTTTCAGTAACACTATTCAATATTTTCTGTTACAGACAGTTCTGGAGTTTGATGCCTTGAACTGCCGCATGAGTTCATCTACGTGGATGAGGCAGGCTTCAATCTGGCCAAAACCAGGCGACGGGGCCGTAGCGTAGTTGGACAAAGGGCTGTTGTAAATGTCCCTGGGCAGCGTGGGGAAATATCACCTTGTGTGCTGCAATTAGTGTCCAAGGAGTCCTGCATCATCATGCCACTCTAGGTCCCTACAATACAGGACAGATCATTGCATTTCTAGATGCACTACATGCAGTTGTGCAGGACAGACCACAGCAGCCCAGGTTTGTTGTCATCTGGGATAATGTTAGTTTCCACCGGGCTGCTCTGGTCCGAGATTGGTTCAAAAACCATAATCATTTCACAGTTTTATACCTGCCCCCTTACAGCCCCTTTCTAAATGCAATCGAGGAATTATTTTCAGCGTGGCGGTGGAAAGTATATGATCGGCAACCACATGCCCGCATAACTCTTCTGCAAGCAATGGAAGAGGCATGTGGAGACATTGAGGTGGGATCAATCCAAGGGTGGATTCGGCACACAAGGCGATATTTTCCGCAATACCTAGCCCGCGAGGACATCGCCTGTGATGTTGACGAGGTCTTGTGGCCAGATCCGAACAGAAGGCGTGATCCATAAGCCCCCCCCCCCACCACGCACACGCACACACACACGCACACACACACACAAAACAAGTATATGTTTTTTCCCCAATAGCAATTTATCCAGTAATTGTTTTGTTTTTTTTACTTTTGTTTTGTTGCTAAATTTGATTTTTGTAAATACTGTTTGATTACTGCAGAAATTCTACTTTTGAGTTTTACAGAAGACTGAGTCTGAGAAAATGACAATAAAAATAGAAACACAAAGACTGCAGTGTTTTATATAAAGCCCATCAGTGTGTTGCTGGTGATATGAAAGAGTAATTCAAATGCTGCTTGTGTGTATGGTTTTGTTGCAAGAATTTCATTTTTAGAAAGGAGTGTTGAGTTTTGATTGCAGTGTTTCATTTTGGCATGTATGTGAGTTGTTAATCTCCAAGTACTATGTCTGATTGGCTTGTGTGTTGAGTTTTGACATAATGAGCCAAATTCTGCAAAAAGTGTGTAAGCAATAGGCAAAAACTGTAATGGCACCTGTTTGAACTTGTTATCAGTATAAAAGACACCTGTCCACAACCTCAAACAGTCACACTCCAAACTCCACTATGGCCAAGACCAAAGAGCTGTCAAAGGACACCAGAAATAAATTGTAGACCTGCACCAGGTTGGGAAGACGGAATCTGCAATAGGTAAGCAGCTTGGTTTGAAGAAATCAACTGTGGGAGCAATTATTAGGAAATGGAAGACATACAAGACCACTGATAATCTTCCTTAATCTGGGGCTCCACGCAAGATCTCACCCCGTGGGGTCAAAATGATCACAAGAACGGTGAGCAAAAATCCCAGAACCACACGGGGGGACCTAGTGAATGACCTGCAGAGAGCTGGGACCAAAGTAACAAAGCCTACCATCAGTAACACACTACGCCGCCAGGGACTCAAATCCTGCAGTGCCAGACGTGTCCCCCTGCTTAAGCCAGTACATGTTCAGGCAAGTCTAAAGTTTGCTAGAGAGCATTTGGATGATCCAGATGAGGATTGGGAGAATGTCAGATGAAACCAAAATATAACTTTTTGGTAAAAACTCAACTCGTCGTGTTTGGAGGACAAAGAATGCTGAGTTGCATCCAAAGAACACCATACCTACTGTGAAGCATGGGGTGGAAACATCATGCTTTGGGGCTGTTTTTCTGCAAAGGGACCAGGACTGACTGATCCGTGTAAAGGAAAGAATGAATGGGGCCATGTATCGTGAGATTTTGAGTGAAAACCTCCTTCCATCAGCAAGGGCATTGAAGATGAAACGTGGCTGGGTCTTTCAGCATGACAATGATCCCAAACACACCGCCGAACGAAGGAGTGGCCGTGAAGAAGCATTTCAAGGTCCTGGAGTGGCCTAGCCAGTCTCCAGATCTCAACCCCATAGAAAATCTTTGGAGGGAGTTGAAAGTCTGTGTTGCCCAGCGACAGCCCCAAAACATCACTGCTCTAGAGGAGATCTGCATGGAGGAATGGGCCAAAATACCAGCAACAGTGTGTGAAAACCTTGTGAAGACTTACAGAAAACGTTTGACCTCTGTCATTGCCAACAAAGTGTATATAACAAAGTATTGAGATAAACTTTTGTTATTGACCAAATACTTATTTTCCACCATAATTTGCAAATAAATTCATAAAAAATCCTACAATGTGAATTTCGGGATTTTCTTTCCTCATTTTGTCTGTCATAGTTGAAGTGTACCTATGATGAAAATTACAGGTCTCTCTCATCTTTTTAAGTGAGAGAACTTGCACAATTGGTGGCTGACTAAATACTTTTTTGCCCCACTGTATATATATATAAATATATATATATATATAAATAACTGAATTCAGCTTACACACACTACACCACTTGGTGTTTAACCCCTGTGTAGTACATTAACCTTGTGTTAACACTGAATAAATGTTCTTGTTTCCCCGTTTGGCTCCAGCCCAGAGAAGGCGTTACCCCTTGTCGATTGGGCCATATGCACCTCTAAATCCTATGATAATCACCCTGCCGCGCTCCGCTGATCCATCTAACTCTGATGAAACACACTGGAACAGACACATAATGTACGCTGATAAAACCATGCATAGAAAACCATGTTCTTGGAGAGAATTATCCCAGCAGCATAGCATTATAGTAGTATATATAACCCACCAGTTAAAATCATCTCAAGAACTGGGGTGATGGATTGAATTGATTGAATTGACGTATTAGACAACCACAATACATATCCACGCACCAATTCAAAGACAGTGGCATTAAACACATTACACACTAATTATATCCTTGATAAAGAAACGGCCCAGTACATCACTGGGGCTGTGTTCCCACCCATTCAGGACACATACTTGAAACAGTGCCTGAGGAACGCCCGCCGCATCATCAAGGACCCCACACACCCCAGCCAAAAAGCTGTTCTTTACATTACCATCAGGCAGACGGTATCGGAGCATGAGGTCTGATACCAGCAGGCTCAGAGACAGTTTCTATCTAGAAGCCATCAGACTGCTGAACACTTGAACTGGACTGACCACCTGCACTGACTCTCCACACCTTAGCACACATCTCAACTGCTGCTACCAGACTCCTATTATACTGCTACATTTATACACTTGCGTATGTGTATGTGTGTCCGTGCATGTGTGTGTCCGTGCATGTGTGTGTTCATACGCACGTGTGTGTGTGTCCCTGCATGTGTGTGTGTGTGTTCAAAGCCAGCGGTTACACTCAAGCCAGCAGACAGACAAGTGTTGCCTGTCATGTACCCGTCCCAGTAAATGTGCTTGTCTCTCCATTTCAGAAATCACCAGAGAGAAGCCTGCTGTATTTGTCAGGCTGATCTAGCTGCTGGTGGACACCCGATCAATCAAACGGCATGTTTTCCATTCCTCACCTTTGTTCTTGGGCATCACATTTATTGAGCCAGGGACATCATTCGCAGAACTGCTCTGGCAGGGGAAGATGGATGATTACATTGTGGCTGACAGTTTGGGAGATGGAGAACACACCAGGGTTCCCAGGTAGAAGAAGAGTGGGTTTAGGTGTAGATTAGTACACACACACACGCAGGCAGGGAGGGAGGGAGGCAGAAAGGGAGGGAGACAGGGAGGCAGTGAGGCAGGGAGGCAGGGAGGGAGACAGGGAGGCAGTGAGGAGGCAGTAAGGCAGGGAGGCAGGGAGTGAGACAGGGAGGCAGTGAGGAGGCAGTAAGGCAGGGAGGCAGGGAGGGAGACAGGGAGGCAGTGAGGAGGCAGTAAGGCAGGGAGGCAGGGAGGCAGGGAGGGAGACAGGGAGGCAGTGAGGCAGGGAGGGAGACAGGGAGGCAGTGCCTATTTAACAAGGCAAGACAAATAAGAACAAATTCTTATTTTACAATAACGGCCTACCCCAACCAAACCCTTCCCTAACCTGGACGACGCTGGGCCATTTGTGTGCTGCTATATGGAAATGTGCATGCACATATCTATCTATCTATCTATCTATCTATCTATCTATCTATCTATCTATCTATCTATCTATCTATCTATCTATCTATCTATCTATCTATCAGAAACCCACTGTTGATTGTGATGAGGTAATGCTCCAGCCAGGTTGTGTGACCATATGTGAATGTCTGACCACAGCTTCCCCTGCTCTGTTTGATCCTCTGTGAGCACCGTAGGAGGTGCAGAGGTAGAGTGGCCCCTCCATGCTGTTGACCAGACTGGGAATGTGGCAGAGCATCTGTCCCTATAAGGTGACGATATCGAGGGACTGGCCTGAACACGCTGGGAGCTAGTTACAGTTTTTCTCAGTCGCTTTGGTGCATTTTTCACATCATCCCTGACATGTGCAAAATAATAAGTGCATTTCTCAGAACAATTTGTACAAACTGCAATATACAATAGATATGTTTCTAAAGCTAGTCAGTCACTAAAAATCCTTAGTACATCTCTCAAAAGTAAATATTCATGCCAATGATCATGTCAGTGTCATCAGAATGATAAGTCATTGAGTCATTGTTCACGAACAAGGTCGTCAAAATCTTTAGGCATGTTGTCAATGTAACTGTGTACTTTGACAGTATTACCTGATGTAAACTTAGGCTACAGTTTGGATGACAGTTACTGTATTGAAAATGCACAAGGCTGCACTTCTATGGCATATATCAATTTCAACAGTACTATTTACATATTACTGTATGTGGGTTATTGATTGAAAGAGACTGGACAACCCAAGGGGCACAAAGGAAAAAAACTAAATTAGAAAGAAACACAGGAAACCACCCCTAAGGCACAACTTTGCCCGCAGCACTGTTCTAGTGCTGTCTCTACACATCCAGACGTTCCTGTCTCACATGCTGCATCCATTGCAGCAAGCAGGGTCATCTACAAAAGGTCTAATAGAAATGTGTAAAACTATGCTTGACAGTTTATGACAAATAGTTCAACTATTTTGCATGTAATGGCTTATGCAAGGAACTAATGCCTAGATGTTTTGAGGGGTAAGACTATTCAACAGAGAACCATCTACTATATTTTGATCAACATGACATGAGCAATTGAAAATGTGGAAAAAAGCTGACACTTGTAAAATATCAATTGCAATATGTACAAAAGCAATTGCAATTTGTTCAAAGGAATAAGAAATTGCTTTAATGATGTGCACAAGTGACTAGATGATTTGGAATTTGTACAAGTAGTATCAAGAATTGCACTTTTGATCTAAGAAATGCACCAAAGCGACTGATAAAAACTGTAATCCCTCGCGCTATGTAGTCAGTTACAGTCAGTTCGTCAGTCAGTTACTGTCAGTTCGTCAGTCAGTTACTGTCAGTTCGTCAGTCAGTTACTGTCAGTTTGTCGGTCAGTTGCTGTCAGTTCGTCGGTCAGTTACTGTCAGTTCGCCGGTCAGTTACTGTCAGTCAGTCAGTTACTGTCAGTCAGTCAGTTACTGTCAGTTCGTCGGTCAGTTACTGTCAGTTCGTCGGTCAGTTACTGTAAGTCAGTAAGTTACTGTGAATTCGTCAGTCAGTAACTGTGAATTCGTCAATCAGTTACTGTCAGTTCGTCGGTCAGTTACTGTCAGTCAGTCAGTTACTGTCAATTCGGCAGTCAGTTACTGTCAGTCAGTCAGTCAGTCAGTCAGTCAGTCAGTCAGTTACTGTCAGTTTGTCAGTCAGTTACTGTCAGTTTGTCAGTCAGTTACTGTCAGTTTGTCAGTCAGTTACTGTCAGTTCATCGGTCAGTGGCGGTTTGGTGGCCACTTTCTTTTCTTCAGAAAAATACTTTCCCATTTCTCTGGGAAAACAGGGGTCAAAGAGAGCCTAGATAAACAGCTGAAACACACCTACAACTATCCCTGTGACTCTGCCAGGTCCTCCTGGAGAAGAAGACTGGGATGGTTTTCTCTAGAGAGGAAGACATGCCAGGCTGGTGGGACAAAAGACAAGGAATACATTTCCAATGCCGGTCCCACTAGGGAGAACTGACAACAAATACTCACACCTCAGTCATGAATCGTCTAGGGCTGGTGAGGCTAGCAGGGTCAGCCAGACAGGAATTGTGTTAAAATTGTTAGAATGTGTGAAAATAACAGAGAGGGGTGGGTGGAGGGTGGACAGTTGAATTAGTCGGGCAAAGGACCATTATTCATGTAACATGAAAGATTTAGAATAGTGGCAGAAGTCTGGTGGTATGAGATTCACACCAGTGTAGTATCGGAGACAAAGGATGGAGTGGAAAGAGAGAAAGACAGAGCGAGAGAGATAGAGAAAAAGAGAGAGAGAGAGAGAGAGAGAGAGAGAGAGAGATACAAAGACAGAGACAGAGTGTGAGAGAGAGAGAGAGAGAGAGAGAGAGAGAGAGAGAGAGAGAGACAAGAGAGAGAGAGAGAGAGAGAGAGAGAGAGAGAGAGAGAGAGAGAGAGAGAGAGAGAGAGAGAGAGAGAGAGAGAGAGAGAGAGAGAGAGAGAGAGAGAGAGAGAGAGTGAATGAGAAAAGAGAGAGAGTGAGGGGGAGAGAGGGAGGAGTGTGACAGGGAGATAGAGACTGAAGGAGTGTGACAGGGAGATAGAGACTGAAGGAGTGTGATAGAAAATGTGAGTGAGACAGAAGGATGGAGAGAAAGGGAGGCCTATAAAGAGAGATTAACAGAAGCCCTCCCTTTCACTGCTGTGCTCTACCTAACACACAGTAACACTGACACACTTTCAGGCTACTGTTCTAGGAGCGCTCTCCTCCCTGTTCTCTTTCTGTCTCTTTCCCTCCTCTCCCTCCATCCCCCGTCTCCCTCGTTCCTTATCTCCCTGAGGTACCTCTGTATAATATCTGAACCCATCCACTCCTCTAAACAGTGTGAGTAGTAGCCCTTTTCTCTATCACTCTCTCTTCTCTCAGTAAGATGTTGGGTGCTGATGCTCAGAAAACTCCAGGTGATATTGGGTCTGGATTACAGGTGCTGTGGTTTTACTGAGGTATTATCTGGTACTGGATAAACTGTAAATACAGAAACACACACACACACACACACACACACACACACACACACACACACACACACACACACACACACACACACACACACACACACACACACACACACACACACACACACTCACCATCCTCTAATTAAAGTCAATCTTGGCACTAGCTATCAGTACCAGAATTCCTCCAGTCCTACATCTCTACACTTCATCTGAGAACAGTGGAGAGGGACTTCACTGTCATCTTTCAGACAGTTACTGTAGCTAGGCAGATGCTGCCAGTTTGCCTGGTCGTACTATAGCCTAGAGAGGCCCCAAAGGACCCACCGTGGGCCCTGGCCTGCCTGAATTTGACAAGGCTAATCTTCCTGTTACCCGACGAGGCATACAAAAGAGACATTCTCGTCCCAATTAAAGCACAGGAGCGTTTAGTAAAATAGCTTAATGAGCTCGCCGATCAGAGTGGCGTGAAAATAGTCATTAGCAACAGCTTTTAGGTAGCGAGGCTAGCCTAGTGTCTGCCGCACACACTCACTCACACATGCGCATGGCGCTAGCTGCTCTCCTGGTGGAATTATCTTTGAAAGAGAGGGGGGGGAGACAGAGAGACAGACAGAGAGAGATGGAGAGAGAGAGACAGAGGGAGAGAGAGAAATAGAGAGTGAAAGAGAGAAACAGAGAGAGTGAGCGAGAGAGACAGAGAGAGGCATATTCCCCAGTATTTGGAACAAAGGACTGATAACTCCAATCCGCAAAAGTGGAGACAAATTTGACCCCAATAACTACCATGGGATATGCATCAACAACAACCTTGGGAACATCCTATGCATTAACAGCAGACCTGTACATTTCCTCAGTGAAAACAATGTACTGAGCAAATGTCAAATTGGCTTTTTACCAAATTACCATACGACAGACCACGTATTCACCCTGCACACCCTAATTGACAAACAAACAAACCAAAACAAAGACAAAGTCTTCTCATGCTTTGTTGACCATAAAAAAGCTTTTGACTGAATTTGGCATGAGGGTCTGCTATACAAATTGATGGAAAGTGGTGTTTGGGGAAAAACATAGGACATTATAAAATCCATGTACACAAACATTTCTTGGGCCGTGGGTTGAGACAGGGATGCAGCATAAGCCCCACCTTCTTCAACATATATATCAACGAATTGGCGAGGGCACTAGAACAGTCTGCAGTACCCGGCCTCACCCTACTAGAATCTGAAGTCAAATATCTACTGTTTGCTGATGATCTGGTGCTTCTGTCCCCAACCAAGGAGGGCCTACAGCAGCACCTAGATATTCTGCACAGATTCTGTCAGACCTGCGCCCTGACAGTAAATCTCAGTAAGACAAAAATAATGGTGTTACAAAAAAGGTCCAGTCACCAGGACAACAAATACAAATTCCATCAAGACACCATTACCCTAGAACACACAGAAAACTATACTTACCTCGGCCTAAACATCAGCGCCACAAGTATCTTCAACAAAGCTGTAAATGATCTGAGAAACAAGGCAAGAAGGGCCTTCTATGCCATCAAAAGGAACAGAAAATTTGACATACCAATTAGTATCTTGCTAAAAATACTTGAATCAGTTATAGAACCCATTGCCCTTTATGGTTGTGAGGTCTGGGGTCTGCTCACCAACCAAGAATTCGCAAAATGGGACAAACGCCAAATTGCATGCAGAATTCTGCAAAAAAGATCCTACGTGAACAACGTAAAACACCAAATAATGCACGCAGAGCAGATTTAGGCCGATACCTGCTAATTATCAAAATCCAGAAAAGAGCCATTAAATTCTACAACCACCTAAAAGGAAGCAGTTCCCAAACCTGTTAACTGTTCACTTCCATTTCACTTGCCTTGGCAATGTAAAGATATGTTTACAATGCCAATAAAGCCCCTTGAATTTAATTGAATTGAGAGAAAGAGAGACAGAAAGAGAGCCAGAAAGAAAAACTGAGAGAGAGAGAGGGAGAGAGAAAGAGAGAGAGAAAGAGAGACTGTACTGTTCATTTTTATTGTTCATTTCACTTTTGTAAATTATCTATTTCACTTGCTTTGGAAATGTTAACATATCTTTCCCATGCCAATAAAGCCCTTGAATTGAATTGAATTACAGTAGCCTACAGTCATGTTCCTCCACCATGTACAATGGCCTACAGTCATGTTCCTCCACCATGTACAGTAGCCCACAGCCATGTTCCTTCACCATGTACAGTAGCCCACAGCCATGTTCCTTCACCATGTACAATGGCCTACAGTCATGGTCCTCCACCATGTACAGTAGCCCACAGCCATGTTCCTCCACCATGTACAGTAGCTTACAGCCATGTTCCTCCACCATGTACAGTAGCCTACAGCCAAGTTCCTTCACCATGTACAGTAGCCTACAGCCAATACGTTCCTCCACCATGTACAGTAGCTTACAGCCATGTTCTTCCACCATGTACAGTAGCCTACAGCCATGTTCCTCCACCATGTACAGTAGCTTACAGCCATGTTCCTCCACCATGTACAGTAGCCTACAGCCAAGTTCCTTCACCATGTACAGTAGCCTACAGCCAATATGTTCCTCCACCATGTACAGTAGCTTACAGCCATGTTCCTCCACCATGTACAGTAGCCTACAGCCAAGTTCCTTCACCATGTACAGTAGCCTACAGCCAATACGTTCCTCCACCATGTACAGTAGCTTACAGCCATGTTCTTCCACCATGTACAGTAGCCTACAGCCATGTTCATCCACCATGTACAGTAGTTTACAGCCATGTTCCTCCACCATGTACAGTAGCCCACAGCCATGTTCCTCCACCATGTACAGTGGCCTACAGTCATGTTCCTCCACCATGTACAGTAGCCCACAGCCATGTTCCTCCACCATGTACAGTGGCCCACAGTCATGTTCCTCCACCATGTACAGTAGCCCACAGCCATGTTCCTCCACCATGTACAGTAGCTTACAGCCATGTTCCTCCACCATGTACAGTAGCCTACAGCCAAGTTCCTTCACCATGTACAGTAGCTTACAGCCATGTTCTTCCACCATGTACAGTAGCCTACAGCCATGTTCCTCCACCATGTACAGTAGCTTACAGCCATGTTCCTCCACTATGTACAGTAGCCTACAGCCAAGTTCCTTCACCATGTACAGTAGCCTACAGCCAATATGTTCCCCCACCATGTACAGTAGCCTACAGCCATGTTCTTCCACCATGTACAGTAGCTTACAGCCATGTTCCTCCACCATGTACAGTAGCCTACAGCCATGTTCCTCCACCATGTACAGTAGCCTACAGCCATGTTCCTCCACCATGTACAGTAGCTTACAGCCATGTTCCTCCACCATGTACAGTAGCTTACAGCCATGTTCCTCCACCATGTACAGTAGCCTACAGCCATGTTCCTCCACCATGTACAGTAGCCTACAGCCAATATGTTCCTCCACCATGTCATAGAAATTACCATCTTGTGTTCGGGGCTTTTCGGCAGTCTTCGTGTATTTTATATGCAGGGAGCATAAATTGTACAAATGTAAACTTACAAAGAATTGTTCAGGTTAGAGACCCATGTATATTAGTTAATATACAGTACAGCAACAACTACATAAATATCCATATCTGCTACCTGCATTTTAAAACTACAACATTTTCTCTCAGCCTCATGGCAAAGTGTGTAGAATAGCAGGAAATTAGCTTTAAAACTACAACATTTTCTCTCATCCTCTTGACAAAGTGTGTAGAATAGCAGGAAATTAGCTTTAAAACTGCAACATTTTCTCTCAGCCTCATGGCAAAATGTGAACAAAAGCATGAGACGAGCTATAATTATATATATTTTTTAATTTCTGCCTCATGGGGAAAAAAGTGTACAATTGCAGAAAAGCAGCTTTAAAACTGCAACATTTTCTTTTAGCCTCATGACAAAATGTGTAGAATAAAACTGGGGTAGTCCAGCCCTGGGAAAGAGTAGGTTTGGACACCTGGTAACTCAAGGTTACTCTTTCTATCCATTAGTGGTTTTGTCTCATGTGCTGTTCTGGGTCTCTGCTGACACAAGCAGACATGAAAACTGAACGAGGAGGGTGGAGCCAAATGCTTCCTCCGGCATGTAGTAGTTGTGGCAGACTGTATCTAACTTAGAGGACAAAAACACTGGATACCTGCTACTCAACTGATATTCAGCGCCACATCACAATAACGTTCACACCCAGGTGGTTCCTTCCGTTTCTATTTTATCAACCAATCGAGAGCTTGGGACTATACGGTTCTATGAGGTTATAACGATTCTGACAGAATTCCCAACTTTCATTGGTTTGAATGGAGTGAGTTATTTTTATCTTGAATTCGTTTGAAGTTAACAGCATGCGTTGTGGGTATTTAGACTACTGTATAGGTAGAGAACATTGAACAGAACAAGGCTGTGTCAATAACTCCATTTGGTAAAAAATGACGATAGAACCGTAGTAGTAGTTCCAAACTCTTGACATTCCATTCAAGCACAATCAAAGAAATGAATCATGCATTCACTAAATTGCTAATTTCCCATTAAAACAATGAACCAGATGTAAAAATAATACAAGCCATTAGACATGTTTTGTTGTTGTGATAACACAAAAGGAAAAGGGTCCAACTCTTAATGCTCCTACACTCATTAGTGGTGTCTAACAGAGACTCTGTTTGATTATAAAGGTTTTATAAATGAAAGAGAAACCACACTGCCACAAACAACACAAAAATCACACTGCCTCAAACAGGCAGCGATATTTCATATGTTGTGCTTTGATGTGGTATCCCATCCTCCCATGGAAACAGCATGCAGGGAAAGATGAGCTGCAGTGAGCGCATCATGAACCCCTCTGAAGCCAGCAGAGGACAATTATGGAACTTGTTCTTTACATCTTCTGCTGCTGAGGAGAAATAACTAACTGTCCCTTCTGTGTCTCTTCTCTCTTCTCTCTTCTCTCTTCTCTCTTCTCTCTTCTCTCTTCTCTCTCCCTTCTCTCTCTCTCTCTCTTCTCTCTTCTCTCTTCTCTCTCTCCCTTCTCTATTCTCTCTCTCCCTTTCTCTTTGAAGAGAATACTGCATATTCTGCCTGCCTGACTAACTGTCTCCCTGCATAGAAGAAATGGTCTCATTTTCTCTCTCCTTTGCTTGCCTTCTAATCTAAAAGTATCCTCTCTCTCATTCTCTCTCATTCTCTCTCTCTCTCTCTCTCTCTCTCTCTCTCTCTCTCTCTCTCTCTCTCTCTCTCTCTCTCTCTCTCTCTCTCTCTCTCTCTCTCTCTCTCCTTCTTTTCTGAAAACACCCTCACATGTTCCCACCAAATCGCAAAGAACGGAATGATTCCTATCTTCCAGTCTGAAAACATTCCACATCTACCACAGTGTCAAGACTCTCTTACCTGTGCAATCTCATACAGCAGCTTGTAGTGTTCCTCCCGTTTCTGTAAAGTGCACAAATTGCAGCCCATTCTAGTTGTCGTGGAGATGACAGGCGGCGGCGCTGCGCGGTGGGCCCCCCAGGGTAGATATGCGGAGGATCACACGGGGGACTCTGCCTGAAAACCCGGCTCCGTTTTTCATCAGGGTATCCTTAGAAAGACACTCTTCTCTCACCCTCACACACGCAGCGGTACCACAGTACACACACACTCCGATACACCAATACTAAGCTCCAGGATCCAACAAAGTGTGTTGTGTTGGGAGTCCTCTCAGAGTGTGTGTGTGTTGTGTGTTGTGTGTGTGTTGCGTTTGTCAGTAGAAGAAGCAATCAGCTTCTCTCTCTCTCCTCTCTCTTTCTCTCTCTTTCTTTCACACACTCTCTCTCATTCCCCCTCGTCTTCCTCTCTCTCTCTGTCACTATGAGCACACATTCATACACACGCCGGGCTTGTAGAGACACACCCCTCTTTCTGTCAGGCTTGCTGCACATCACTACACCTACTGTGGTTCATGAATAATAATCAAGCTCATTGGCTGTTCTGTTAGGGGGAGGAGCAAGGAGGAGGAGGATGATTCTCAAAGCTCTGATACAATACTGAGCTGGTACTGTGCTTAATGTGTGTGTGTGTCTGCATTTGTGTGTATGTGTGTGTGTGTCTGCATTTGTGTGTATGTGTGTGTGTTTACTTGCATATACAGTATAGTACATCTAAACAAAGTCATGAAAAGCCTCAACCTCCTTTATTGGACATTCAATGTATTTTACACAATTAAACTGTTACAAAACACAATACATTGACATATAGATTTCCAACAGGGATCAATCTAATTCTAATTCAATCAGATAGCCTTTTCAAAGTGATACATTGTAGAAGAGAAGTGGCATTTTGTGAAGGGAAATAGATTTCCAGTCGGCCAGTGATTGTAACTAAACAGATCCTCTCAGAGCTGGTAGACAAGGGCACTCTGATTGACACAGGAAGAGACACAGACGGAGGGTATTGATTGGATCGAATTAGCTTCCACTCCAACTGCCCTCGCTCTGCAGGAGGGAGGGAGGGAGAATGTGAAAGTGGGGAGAGAGAGGGGAAGTGGGGAGAGACAGAGGGAGGGAGAGAGAAAGAGAAAGTGGGGAGAGAGAGAGAGAAAGGGGGGTAGGGAAAGTGTGGAGAGAGAAAGAGAGAGAGAGAGAGCGGAAGTGGGGAGAGAGGGAGAGAGGGAGAGAGAGAGGGGGTAGGGAGAGAGGAAGTGGGGAGAGAGAGGGAGGGACAGAGACAGAGAAAGTGGGGAGGGAGAGAGAGGGGGGGAGAGAAAGTGGAGAGCAAGAGAAGGGGGAGAGAGAAAGTGTGGAGATAAAGAGAGAGAGAGAAGAAGTGGGGAGAGAGAGAGGGAGGGAGAGAGAAAGAGAGAGAGAGAGAGAGAGAGAGAGAGAGAGAGAGAGAGAGAGAGAGACCGAGGGGAGCGACAGAGAGAGACTAATCCGATGTTCAGTTGTACCCCCCAGTCTGGAGAGAGACCAAACATCTGTTTCACACCATGTTCAGTAAAGGCAGCAGCATCACAGTGACTTTTAAAATGCCCCAGTCCCACCCTTATCCCCCAGGGTGGACGCAGTCAAGGGCATCAGATCACAGGACAGCTCCTGTACAGATAACACTTAGCCTTCTGTCCCCATCCGGTGAGGTCACCAACTGACTGACTGACTGACTGACTGTCTCCACTGACCTCTGAAGGTAACTCCTCACTCCTCCTGGGTAACATCACTCTCACTAACTAACAACCTTCAGGGCCAGTTTCCTGGACACAGATTAAGCCTATCTCTGGCCATGAAGCCAATTTCAATGAAGATTATCCATTGAGGATGCTTTTTAGTCTGGGACGATAGGCTTCATCTGTGTCCGGGAAACAGGCCTCTAGGGTCCACCCCTCATAGTTTGTTCTATCTGAATGGTACTGAATGGAATACGCATGGGACAGGACAGATGCCTAGCGAGAGTAAATCAAATCAATCAAATCAAATCAAATTGTATTTGTCACATGCTTCGCAAACAACAGGTGTAGGCTAACAGTGAAATGCTTACTTACGGGCCCTTCCCAACAATGCAGGGGAAAAAAATAACAATTACAAAAAATATAGTAACACGAAAATTAAATCCACAATGAGTAACAATAATGTGGCTATATACACAGGGCACCAGTACTGAGTTGATGTGCTGGCAGCCAGAGGTGGAAAAAGTATTTAATGGTCATACTAGAGTAAAAGTAAAGATACCTTAATAGAAAATGACTCAAGTAGAAGTGAAAGTAACCCAGTAAAAATACTACTTGAGTATAAGTCTAAAAGTATCTGGTTTTAAATGTACTTAAGTACAGTGGTGGAAAAAGTACTCAATCATTATACTTGAGTAAAAGTAAATGCTATGCATCAAATTCCTTTATAGTAAGCAAACCAGACGGCACGATTTCCTTATTATTATTGTTATTGTTATTATTTGACAGCTAGGGGCTCATTCCACAACTGAGACAAAATTTACAAACAAAGCATTTGTGTTAAGTGAGTCTGTCAGATCAGAGGCAGTAGGCACGACCAGGAATGTTATCTTGATAAGTGTGTGAATTGGACCATTTTCCTGTACTGCATAGCATTCAAAATGTAACGAGTACTTTTGGGTGTCAGGGAAAATGAATGGAGTAAAAGGTACATTATTTTCTTTAGGAATGTAGTGAAGTAAAAGTAAAAGTGGTCAAAAATAGAAATAGTAAAGTACAGATACCCAAAAAAACTTAAGTAGTACTTTAAAGTATTTTTCTTAAGTACTTTACACCACTGTGTGCTGAGTTACAAGGTAATTGACTTAGCTATGTACACCACCAGTCAAAAGTTTGGACACACCTACTCATTCAAGGGTTGTTCTTTATTTTTACTTATTTTCTACCTTGTAGAATAATGGTGAAGACATCAAAACTATGAGATAACACACATGGAATCATGTAGTAACCAAAAAAGTGTTGAACGAATAAAAATATATTTTATATTTTAGATCCTTCAAAGTAGCCACCCTTTGCCTTGATGACAGCTTTGCACACTCTTGGTATTCTCTAAACCAGCTTCATGAGGTAGTCACCTGGAAGCATTTCAATTAACATGTGTGCCTTGTTAAAAGTTAATTTGTGGAATTTCTTTCCTTCTTAATGCGTTCGAGCAAATCAGTTGTGTTGTGACAAGGTAGGGGTGGTATACAGAAGACAGCCCGATTTGGTAAAAGACCAAGTCCATACTATGTCAAGAACAGCTCAAATAAACAAAAGCAAACAACAGTCCATCATTACTTTAAGACATTTCAAGAACTTTTAAAGTTTCTTCAAGTGCAGTCGCTAAACCATCAAGCGCTATGATGAAACTAGCTCTCATGAGGACCGCCACAGGAAAGAAAGACCCATAGTTACCTCTGCTGCAGAGGATAAGTTCATTAGAGTTAACTGCACCTCAGATTGCAGCCCAAATGAAAGCTTCACAGAGTTCAAGTAACAGACACATCTCAACATCAGCTGTTCAGAGGAGACTGCGTGAATGCCACGACTTCGACTGGAGTCGGTTCCCCTCCTCGTTCGGGTGGCATTCGGCGGTCGACGTCACCGGTCTTCTAATCATCACCGATCTATTTTCCATTTGTCTTGTCTTGTTTTTCACACACCTGGTTTGCAGTCCCCATCATTATCTGTTGTGTATTTAACCCTCTGTTTTCCCCCATGTCCTTGTGTGTGATTGTTTATTGTTAAGCCGTTTAATTCCGGCTGGTGCATTTTCATATATGCCTTGCCTGTTTTGCATTTGGCATGTTTATTTGTATTTACGCGAGTATAGAGTAGTACTGTATTGATAAGGACACGGGACACAATGAGGTTATTTTCAGGAAGCAGGACAACTACAGTACTGTATTGATAAGAAGACGAACAACCTACTCTCACCTGTACCTAGGTTAGAGTAGGTACAGGTTAGAGTAGGTACAGGTTAGAGACAGGTTAGAGTAGCTACAGGTTAGAGTAGGTACAGGTTAGAGTAGGTACAGGTTAGATTAGGTACAGGTTAGAGACAGGTTAGAGTAGGTACAGGTTAGAGACAGGTTAGAGTAGCTACAGGTTAGAGTAGGTACAGGTTAGAGTAGGTACAGGTTAGAGTAGGTACAGGTTAGAAACAGGTTAGAGTAGCTACAGGTTAGAGTAACTACAGGTTAGAGATAGGTTAGAGTAGCTACAGGTTAGAGTAGGTACAGGTTAGAGACAGGTTAGAGTAGGTACAGGTTAGAGACAGGTTAGAGTAGGTACAGGTTAGAGTAGATACAGGTTAGAGACAGGTTAGAGTAGGTACAGTTTAGAGACCGGTTATAGAAGGTACAAGTTAGAGTAGGTACAGGTTAGAGTATATACAGGTTAGAGACAGGTTAGAGTAGGTACAGGTTAGAGACAGGTTAGAGTAGGTACAGGTTAGAGTAGATACAGGTTAGAGACAGGTTAGAGTAGGTACAGGTTAGAGTAGATACAGGTTAGAGACAGGTTAGAGTAGGTACAGGTTAGAGTAGGAACAGGTGAGTTGGACACAGTCTGCTCAGGTGTGATAGAAAGGTATTTGTGTTTGGAGCTAGAGGTTACAGGTTGAAGGTTAACCAGAAATAACCAAGCTGCAGGGAACATGTGTGTGACTTCAAAGTAAAGCTAACACATTAGAATTACCATAATGTCCTATATAATGCAGTACACATAAATGGGTCACTTTGTTGGCGAGAAATGACACTTGAAAGGGAAAATGTAGTTGTAGTAGTTAAATTTCAGAACATCACAAGTCTGAGGTGTGTTGTGGAATCGTAGGCTGGCCAAACAGAGGCTCAACGGTTCAAAGCCCCCGGTAACCTTGACTACAGACATAGCGGTGTGAGAGATGGAGAGAGTGCAACTAATCATGAACAATGATCACGCATCCGGCCTGATGCAAGCTGCACACTGCTCTGAAGAATATCAAGTACCACCTCACCTTAAATAAGTTACCAATTAAAAGTTGGTAAAGTCTCTCTCTTTCGTTCACTCTCTTTCTATCAAAATTGCCTTGAAGCTCAACACTACAATATATGACACTTGGCCTCAGCGGAAAAGACTAATCTGTCTGTCATGTGCGTTACTGAAATACCTTGAGGACTCACAGCCCAGCCGTCATGAATGAGACGTGTGTGAAGATCTGAGAACGGTTTTCACACAACCACCAGAATGTCATTCATGAGTTGGACTGTCATGGCTGTTCAGAAAAACACCTCAATGGTTTCATGTCACCATCTTCCTGCTGCGGTGCGATCGTTATGATCAGGCTTATATTTATGCTGACTTGGTTGTGAGGGGTGTGTGAACAACGCACCTCTCACACACCCCTCAATCAGCCTCCATGGTTGTCATACCTACGGTAACAGTATCCATGGTTATGGTCTCCAGGGCATGTACGACGATATAGACAGCTGGGCGTCCCAAAGCCAATGACATTAGAACGGCTGTAGGCTACCGTCTCATTCTCACACACACACACACACACACACACACACACACACACACACACACACACACACACACACACACACACACACACACACACACACACACACACACACACACACACACACACACACACATAAACACACACACACCTCTCAATGGCCTTGAATGATACATAATTCAACAGTATTGAATGATTAATGTGAGTAAAACATGATTAGGGTATATTTATAGTGCAGAGGTAAGTCAGGGGGGAGTAATGACACTCGTAATACCACCTCTTCATTGTCTGATTCTGGTCATGATGTAACAATCCTTTCTTCTGTAATTACGTTGTAGCCTGGCAATTCACTGTTCTATAATTGCATTGTAAGGCCACATTGTCAAACCGTCATAATGGCCCTCTATCTGTCTCGCAACCCTCCGTAGTAGAAAACAAAGCGGTTGAATGAGGTAAAAAGTGTCAGGGTGATTTCTTACTGATTTAATTATCACACGATGAGCAGAGTGATGTGTGGAACAAAAGATGGAGGGATGCAGAATGGAACCACAGAAGACAAAAGACTCAAATAATATCCATTCCGTTGCCGGCATTGCTGTTCTGCCCCGTAATGAGTGGACTGCAGAGTGTGAGTTAAGCTCATTCATTACGGGAGCTGTTATAGAAAAAGGGAGCGTTGGTTTATCTTCCTCCACGCTCGGTTAAACCTTTTGAGCAGTGGAGTGAGGCATCACACACACACACGCACACACACACACACACACACACACACACACACACACACACACACACACACACACACACACACACACACACACACACACACACACACACACACACACACACACACACACACACACACACACACACACACACACACACACATCACACACACACACACACACACACAGCAGCAGCAGTTCATAATGCAAACCTCCGGTGGTGGCTAGTTGGCTGGCGACAGTCTGGAACGCAACACAGCTGCCCTGCCACGGGCAGTAGAGTGGCTTTAGTTTACAGCCTGAGGCTGAAAGAGCCAGACCAGCCTCATCACAGGTCCAGAAGTCAACCTAATAGGTGTCACACTGACCACGGTTCTGACACATTGTGTATGAAGCTGAACTATCATAACAACAGACGGTTTACTCCCAGACACTAACACGAGGAAGCCAAATGTTACATTCTGGTCATATTATTTGAGGCAAGAATGATTAAATCATCATTTACAGTATCGAGTAAGGTTGGCCCTTCATTTCCCCATAGTCTGACACTAGACTCTCTGTAAATTGACACTGGACCAGTTTAACCAAAGCGCCACGGTCAGAGAGACAGGAGCTCATCTGCCATGCATCTGAGTCTCACGTTTCACCCAGACCATGTGTGTGTGTTACAGACGATATGTGTGTGTGTGTGTTACAGACAATGTGTGTGTGTAGTGTGTGTCCCAGGACTGTCTGCATCGTGGCCCGAGGGGGTGCACACACACACAGCTGGCCACTGTCCTGTCCCTGATGTGTTAACCCAATACTACTGCTCTCATAAAAATGATTAGAGGGCAATCCCCTGCTGTTCCTGGACCCTGCTGCTGCTGGGGAAATGGCACAAGTAGTCCTCTTCAACTTTCAGCAGCATCTGTGCCAGGACAGCCATTACGTAGCCAGGGATAAGTTCCTCCGATGGTTACCAATCTGTACCACAGCAGGGGGTTGCTGCCTCTCTTCACACTTCTCTCTGTTATTCTGTCTGCTTGACCCGCTCTTTCTGTAGTTGGATCATTCTCTTTCTGTAGTTGGATCATTCTCTTTCTGCAGTTGGATCATTCTTTTTCTGTAGTTGGATCATTCTCTGTCTGTATTTGCTGCTCTCTCTCTCTCTCTCTCTCTCTCTCTCTCTCTCTCTCTCTCTCTCTCTCTATGTGCATCTCTCTCTGTGCCTCTCTCTCTCTCTCTCTCTCTCTCTCTCTCTCTCTCTCTCTCTCTCTCTCTCTCTCTCTCTCTCTCTCTCTCGCTCTCGCCTTCGCTCTCGCTCTCTCTCTCTCTGCCTCCCTCCATCCCTCCATATATCCCTTCCTCCTCCACTCCTGTGAGTCTAGCAGGTGTCCAGTTGCTCTCTCCGAGCTGTTCATGTTCTGCTGTTGCAGCTTTTTCAGTTCTGTAACGTTGACACTGACCTCGCTCCCATTGTCTGATATGGATTGTGTGTGTTTTTGTGTGTGTGTGCATGCGCGAGTGTGTGCGTTTGTGTGTGTCCGTGTATGTGTATATGTATGTGTCTGTGCGTTTACGTATGCGTGTGTGTGAGTGGCCTGTCAGTGCTGTGCAGAGGAAGGTAACACCAGGCCAGCTGTTGGTCCATTATGCAGGTGTCTAACAGGATTATAAGGTCATGTAGCAGCTATCCAGGCCAGCTGTTGGTGCATTATGCAGGTGTCTAACAGGATTATAAGGTCATATAGCAGCTATCCAGGCCAGCTGCTGGTCCATTATGCAGGTGTATAACAGGATTATAAGGTCATATAGCAGATATCCAGGCCAGCTGTTGGTCCATTATGCAGGTGTCTAACAGGATTATAAGGTCATACAGCAGATATCCAGGCCAGCTGTTGGTCCATTATGCAGGTGTCTAACAGGATTATAAGGTCATGTAGCAGATATCCAGGCCAGCTGTTGGTCCATTATGCAGGTGTATAACAGGATTATAAGGTCATGTAGCAGCTATCCAGGCCAGCTGTTGGTCCATTATGCAGGTGTGTAACAGGATTATAAGGTCATGTAGCAGATATCCAGGCCAGCTGTTGGTGCATTATGCAGGTGTCTAACAGGATTATAAGGTCATATAGCAGATATCCAGGCCAGCTGTTGGTCCATTATGCAGGTGTATAACAGGATTATAAGGTCATATAGCAGATATCCAGGCCAGCTGTTGGTCCATTATGCAGGTGTCTAACAGGATTATAAGGTCATGTAGCAGATATCCAGGCCAGCTGTTGGTCCATTATGCAGGTGTCTAACAGGATTATAAGGTCATGTAGCAGATATCCAGGCCAGCTGTTGGTCCATTATGCAGGTGTATAACAGGATTATAAGGTCATATAGCAGATATCCAGGCCAGCTGTTGGTCCATTATGCAGGTGTTTAACAAGATTATAAGGTCATATAGCAGATATCCAGGCCAGATGTTGGTCCATTATGCAGGTGTCTAACAGGATTATAAGGTCATATAGCAGCCTCTACGAGGTCTAGTAGACTGGCCTGGATATTTGCTATATGACCTTCTAATCCTAGTAGACCTCGTAGATGAACTTAACCTGACAGATCAAATTTAGAGACACAAGGACACATTAGAGCCTCTACCTTATGTACTGTCAGATGGATACAGACTAAGAGATATTAGACCCTTATAATTTTTTTACATTTAACTTGACAAATCAGTTAAGAACAAATTCTTATTTACAATGACGACCTACTCTGGCAAAACCCAGACGACGCTGTGCCTTAGACCACTATAGCGACACCTCTTGCACTGAGATGAAGTGCCTTAGACCGCTGCGCCACTCAGGAGCCCATAGATGGATACGGAGTAAGAGAAGAATGGATCTCTCTTCCTTCTGTCTCCTTCTGTCTCCTTCTGTCTCCTTCTGTCTCTCTCTGGCTCCATCTTTTACTTTTGTCTTTCACGTCCGGCCTTAACCTTATGGATGGATACAGACCAGCACCTCTCCTTCTGTCTTCCTCTCCTTCTATTTCTTTCTGTTTCTCATTTTGTCTTTTAACTAGTGTCTGTACTTCAACCCAGCCTTGTGTGATCTCTGTTAGCCTCACTAACCCCTTCTGTCGCCTTCTTCCTGTTAATCCCTGGTTTCCACTTCCACTGCTTCACTTACTGCGGCCTTGGTTAAGCACTGCCGATTCACGTTTATCTCCGCAACATCTGTTCTTAGTTATTTAAGCAGGGTGGCCTTAATTGATCTCTATCAGTGTGTCGGCTGGGTTGAAAGGCCTCCTGTGGTGGGTTAATGTGTCCTAATCTGGCCCCCCACACACTGTGGAAGCCGGTGTTAGAGGGGGAGCGAGTTGTGCCGGAGAGGCCGGATTTGTCACACCCCTCAGAGCCCGGCGCCAGACTCAGAGAAGTGGCTTGAGGTCTCGCTGTTCGGCTCCAGCTGGAGGTTGTTGTAGCATCCTCTTCCCTCTTTAACTCCTCATTAGCTTGGTTGTTAATGAATAAGTATTTCCTGTCTGCCATAAGGGTGTCTGCTTTACTCCTGATAAAGGTCCGGGAGTCCTAAGCTCCGTCTCTTACTCTGACAACAGCCCTATCTGTCATGACAGGGATGAGACACGTGTTCTGGGCTCTAAAATAGTCTCAATATCTGCTCATGTCTGACCGACAGAGAGCTAATGTTGACTAAGAGTTAACAGCTAAAGGGTGACTGAGTTAACTTTACAACTCCCCATCCCTGCTACTAGCAGGGGAGACCAGGCAGAAGACAGACCAGAGAAGGGAGAGCAGACGCCATGGGAGACAGAGCCCATGCATCTTAAGGCACACGCAGGCAGCATTGATTCTAGCCTGTGTCTGTGTCCAACTGGCTAGGCAGAGGCTGTCATCAACCCAGACAATGTAGAACCAAGCAAAAACAGATCTATTGGACCCATCTGAACATAGGGCAGAAGGGGGAACCCCTATGGTTTCACACACACGCACACAGTGGATCCCCATGGTCCCGTCAGTAGGTCAGAGCACAGTGGGTTATGAGGGCACTGCTGTCTACTAGTCCCCCAATGACCCATAAAAACTTTACTGTTCCCACAAGGACCATCCTGCATCTTAACAAAGGCTAGATGACCTATTCCATATCACTCTGAATGCATTTCACAAATGGTACAATGGTTACTATATAGGAGCACCAATGGACGTGAGCTGGACATGAGCAATGCAGCTAACTCTGGTTCAATCAATAGAAATCAAATAGATGGAGATACAGATGATGAGATAGAGAGAGAGAGAGGCACAGAGAGAAAGGCACAGAGAGAGAGAGAGAGAGAGAGAGAGAGAGGCACAGAGAGAGAGAGAGAGAGAGAGAGAGAGAGAGAGAGAGAGAGAGAGAGAGAGAGAGAGAGAGAGAGAGAGAGAGAGAGAGAGAGAGAGGCAGAGAGAGAGAGAGAGAGAGGCAGAGAGAGAGAGAGAGAGAGAGAGAGGCAGAGAGAGAGAGAGAGAGAGAGAGGCAGAGAGAGAGGCAGAGAGGCAGAGAGAGAGAGAGAGAGAGAGAGAGAGAGAGAGAGAGAGAGAGGCACAGAGAGAGAGAGGCACAGAGAGAGAGAGAGAGAGAGAGAGAGAGAGAGAGATAGAGAGAGAGGCAGAGAGATAATAGAGTGTGTAGTCTGCTTTCCAGCCGAGTCTGAGCATCAGGTGAAGGTAACGTGATTATGGGAACCACAAATACAATCAGTGTGTGTTAGTTTGAGTTTACATGAAGCCCATAAAACAATGAGGGGATATTTTTGCTGAAATTGAATTGAGGGATTGTATAACAAGGTTTACAGAATACGCTCACACCTAGGCAGGTGGAACTGCTATCCCTCCAGTGTTTTGCATCTCTGTCCTCTACACAATATAATGAACCAGAATAGTTAATCATATTCTCATTGTGTGTGTGTGCGCGCAGGTGTGTGCGCAGGTGTGTGTGTGTGTGTGTGTGCACGTGTGTGTGCACGTGTGTGTGCACATGTGTGTGCACGTGTGTGTGCAGGTGTGTAGGTGTTTAATGTAGTTCATTATATTCTTTCCCTCTTTTCCAAATTCCATATGTTCTGTTCATCACTTCTCCTTGAGCCTGGGGATAAACCAAAATCTCAATCCTAGCTATCTCCAACAGGGAGAGAAAATAAACCTCCACCTCAGCTATCTCCAACAGGGAGAGAACAGAAACCTCCACCTCAGCTATCTCCAACAGGGAGAGAACAGAAACCTCCTCAGCTATCTCCAACAGGGAGAGAACAGAAACCTCCACCTCAGCTATCTCCAACAGGGAGAGAACAGAAACCTCCACCTCAGCTATCTCCAACAGGGAGAGAACAGAAACCTCCACCTCAGCTATCTCCAACAGGGAGAGAACAGAAACCTCCACCTCAGCTATCTCCAACAGGGAGAGAATAGAAACCTCCACCTCAGCTATCTCCAACAGGGAGCGAACAGAAACACAGTAGCTATCTCCTCCCCAGTGTACCACAGAGAGATCTAGCTATCTTTTCTCTCTCTTCTCTCTTTTTCATTTCTCACTAGCGTTATTAATAAAGGGATTATGTTGGCTTAGAAACAAGTTGATATCCCTCAGGTGAGGATTGTCATTTTATTTCCTCACCTGATATGATAAAGAAACAGGTGAAACGTTATATGAGTCGCTTACAGGTGTTTCAACTTTGCTGTCAAATTTGGTCGGCATACACTGTAAAAACCAAAAAGCAAACCACAAATCTACTTGTTTCAACTAATTATTATTAGCCGACTTGTTTTGGTTTACTCAACTTTTCCGTCAAAGTGTAACTGAACTTAATATTTTTAGTTTGCCCAAACTTAGCTCCAACATGAGAAAGCGCATTGCAAAAATTCTGTCAACTTAAAATTGTGTGTTAGCTCAATGTTGATTCAACTAGCAATTATTCTTTTTGACATCTTACCTAAAAAAAAGTATGTGAAGCTTGTTACACACACACAGTGCTTTTAACATACAATGTTTTTGACATACATATTTGACTTACATGACTGCATATGTTTAATTTTCCAGTAGTTATTATTCAGCATGTCCTCACCTGGGATTTGAACTCACAACCTTTTGGTTCATGTCATTTCAATCATCCTGCTACACCACCATGTCTGTATTAATTATCAGTTAATTTGACTATTCTCTAATCATTGATTTGATTACTTATTTCATAAATGTTTGTTAATAAATAAAAATAAATAAATAATTTAACAGAGCATTGACACAGACATGGTGGAATGATTGGAATGCTCTGAATGCTGTGCACCAAGAGGTTGTGAGTTGAAACCCCAGGTGAGGACATGCTGAATCATAATTACTGCATAAGTAAACATGCATGTAATCATGTATGTCAAATATGTAAGTTGAAAACATTGTATGTTAAAAGCACTGTGTATTTCCACATTCGTAGTTTTTTGTTGGCAAAATGCCAAAATAATATTTTCTATTTGAATGAACATATTAGACAAATTAAGCAAACATCATTTTAAGTTGACACGTTTTTGTCTACATTTTCTTATGTTGAGCTAAGTTCGGGCCACCAAAAATGGCTGTCGAACCAGTTACTTAATAATATATAGTTGAAATAACAATATTTTTTTTTTACATTGTTTTTGTGTATTTGTAAATATTGTATTGTTGAACATTTCTTGTACAATGCTTGTTTTACTTGTTGTAAAATCATTTAGTAAAAAAAAGAAAGATCTATTACATTTAAAAGGTCACCACTGTAAAATAAAACTCCTGTATCTACTAATGTGACTGCACATCTTAGCTGCTCTGCTCACTT
This sequence comes from Brachymystax lenok tsinlingensis, assembly GCA_030435695.1. Taxonomy (NCBI): domain Eukaryota; kingdom Metazoa; phylum Chordata; class Actinopteri; order Salmoniformes; family Salmonidae; genus Brachymystax; species Brachymystax lenok. The sequence goes on along the minus strand of CM059783.1, from coordinate 21,144,520 downwards.
ACAGAACTCTCTCTCTCTCACACCACACACACACACCCACACACACACACACACACACACAACTCACTGTCGTTCACTAAGCCCTACACACTGTGGTCCATTCAATTACAACACAACACATCCTCTCAGTGGAATTCCATTGTGATTATTTTCTTTGGCGCACAAAATGAGCCTAAAGGACTTTAGTTCACCGGTGAGCGAGCAAGCAAAGAAAGACCTATAAGGTTTTGAAGAGGTAGCAGGAATGTTATTTTAAAGACCTTAAAGAGCAACTCCACCCCTTGTCATCCTCATGTTCACTGTCTCCAGCATCATACCGGTGTCTATGTGATAACGACGTGTTTCTATGATCTGTGGTTAAAAAGACAAGAAGGTGCTAGTTGCCATGGTGCCGTAGTAGCAGCCTAAGCAGAGAGCTCCTGTAAGTGTAAATGGGTACACATTGAATTATTTTTAAGTGTTTTTAATTGCTTTTTAATCACCTGTTTTGTTTTTGATAATGTTGAGCTCTTATTGCATATGGTGGTTTTGACCCACAGACTTGCAGATTGACTAGCAGGTCAATTCTTTTTGGCTAGCTAGCTAGCTGGCTAATGTTTTTGTTAACATGATGCATCTAGACACTGTACCAGCTTTTTGTTTCACCTGGTTGCTGGTTCTGGATCTTTTGGACACATTGTCTGAGGAGTCACCTGAATGGGAGATGCAGTAGAGGAATGCAGACCTGAGGCAGAGGGCTCGTAGTGAGGACGACTGGCTACTACTTTGAACTGTGTGTGGTGAGCTTTCTGGTGCCCAGAGCTGCTGAGGCATCACCCAAGTGGGTGCCACACATTGTGAAGGAGGAGAAGTCCAGTGGCTACACGACTCAAATCAAATCAAACGTTATTGGTCACATACACATGGTTAGCAGATGTTAATGCGAGTGTAGCGAAATGCTTGTGCTTCTATTTCCAACCGTGCAGTAATATCTAACAAGTAATCTAACAATTTCACAACAACTACCTTATACACACAAATGTAAAGGGATGAATGAGAATATGTACATAGAAATATATGGATGAGCGATGGCCGTGCGGCATAGGCAAGATACAGTAGATGGTATAGAATACAGTATATACATATGAGATGATTAATGTAGGGTATGTAAACATTATATAAAGTGGCGTTATTTAAAGTGACTAGTGATACCTTTAATAAATCGATTTATTAAAGTGGCCAGAGATGTAAGTCAGTATGTTGGCAGCAGCCTCTTTATGTTAGTGATGGCTATTTAACAGTCTGATGGCCTTGAGATAGAAGCTATTTTTCAGTCTCTCGGTCCCAGCTTTGATGCACCTGTACTGACCTCGCCTTCTGGATGGTAGCGGGGTAAACAGGCAGTGGCTCGGGTGGTTATTGTCCTTGAGGATCTTTTTGTAATTTGAATTTGGCGCACTGCATTTCACCGGATGTTGTCAAAATCGATCCCGTGTATCTCTAACAGGTTAACAATAATAATTATTATTACCATAAAAAAATGCTTCTCTGTGACATCACAATGTAAGATTAAACGTAATAGAAATGTTGATTTTCAAAACCTGCAACGAGTTTCTACTCCAGAAGGAGGGTATTTTCCCCACATCACCTCAAATCTCATAGTGTCTGAAAATCACTGTTTTTAAAATGTTTTAACTTTTGATTATGTTTTAACTTTGTAACTTTATATATTTTTTCTACAAAACGTAGAAATGCACAACTTTCACACATGTTGACATTAGTATTGTGCTGGAAATAATGAAAATTAGTTTGAAAGTGGTGGACTTTCCCTTTAAGAAATTCTGTTTTATTTGTCCTCCCACAGGATATGGTTTGGAAATCAGTTTATAGTCACACACAAATCACCTGGTTTACTGTTTACTGGTCTCTATGGAAGTCTTCAAATTATGATTTAATGTTTTATATTGAACCATCCTGGTCTGTTGAGTTTATGGCCCAAAACCAGCCATGGTTTAATATGCTGCTTTACAGCCAGGCTGACTGTAAAAGGTGAGTTCAGCCTATAGGTTTTATCTGTATCAGTTGATGTCAACAGACACACAACAACAGTACCATAAACCATAAACGCTGCCTCCACTGCCAGTGGGCCAGGTCGTCAACCTGATGGGACGCAAATATCAATCAAGTCAAAATGTATTGGTCACATACACACATTTAGCAGATGTTACTGCGGGTGTAGCAAAATGCTTGTGTTCCTAGCTCCAACAGCGCAGCAGTATCTAACAGTGCAGTAGTATCTAAAATAATTCACAACAATACACACGAATCTAAAAGTAAAAGAATGGAATTAAGAAATATATAAATATTAGTTTGAGCAATGTCGGAGTGGCATTGACTAAAATACAGTAGAATAGAATACAGTATATACTGTACATATGAGATGAGTAAAGCAGTATGTAAACATTATTTAAACATTATTAAACTGACTAGTGTTCCATTATTAAAGTGGCCAGTGATTCCAAGTCTATGTTTAGTCGGACGGGTCAACAGTGTCTCCCGACCCCTCCTGTCTCAGCCTCCAGTAATTATGCTGCAATAGTTTATGTGTCGGGGGGCTAGTGTCTTATCTGGTGTCCTGTGTGAATTTAAGTAGGCTCCCTCTAATTCTCTTTCTTTCTTTCTCTCTTTCTCTTTCTCTTCTCTCGGAGGACCTGAGCCCTAGGACTGTCCCCAGTCCACCTGGCCGTGCTGCTGCTCCAGTTTCAACTGTTCTGCCTGCGGCTATGGAACCCTTACCTGTTCACCGGACGTGCTACCTTGTCCCGGACCTGCTGTTTTCGACTCTCTCTCTACCGCACCTGCTGTCTCTAACTCTGAATGATCGGCTATGAAAAGCCAACTGACATTTACTCCTGAGGTGCTGAAATGTTGTACCCTCTACAAACACTGTGATTATTACTATTTGACCCTGCTGGTCATCTATGAACGTTTCAACATCTTGGCCATGTTCTGTTATAATCTCCACCCGGCACAACCAGAAGAGGACTGGCCAGCCCTCAGAGCCTGGTTCTTCTCTAGGTTTCTTTCTAGGTTCCTGCCTTTCCAGGGAGTTTTTCCTAGCCACCGTGCTTCTACATCTGCATTGCTTGCTGTTTGGGGTTTTAGGCTGGGTTTCTGTATAACACTTTGTGACATCGGCTGATGTAAAAAGGGCTTTATAAATACAGTTGATTGATTGATATGTATATAGGGCAGCAGCCCTATAAGGTGCAGGGTTGCGTTACCGGGTGGAAGCCGGCTAGTGATGGCCATGGTGTGTGTGTTTTTAAAAAGCCCACTAACTCCTGACTCTCACCAACCATCTATCTGGGGAAGCCTAAACATTGGTTTTCTAGTTAAAAAGAGAACCCCATACTCTACACTAGATGATAGAGTGTTTGGGTGCTACCATCGCACTCTCACTCTCTCTCTCCCCTTGTCTGGAGGACTAATCGGCGTTGCTGTGGAAACCAGAGACTGATGACAGAGAACTCCTCTGCACTAGATTCATCTCTGGAATGGCTGCAGTGGTGACAGTGGTGTTACAGCTACTCACAGAGCAGCCATGTGTAGCAGCATAACTCACTGTTCTGCTGGCTCCGCACAAAGACAGAAATGTGTTTATTTAAATAGATGCTTCTTCACCATCTCAACCAACTGCTAACATGACACAGGACGTGTTTCAGTATCTTCAGATCTAGTGTCACAAACAGGGTTGGGAGAGAAAGAAAGGATGAATGGTTGGTTTAAAGCACTTTTAAAAACGAGTAGAAAAGAAAAGACAGGTGGGTGGCAGGAAGCATGTTGCGCTAAACAAGAACCCTCGGAAAGATCAGCGCAATTTGGTCTTGGCTATTGCTGCATTGACTTCGGCCACCTTTTCCTCCTTTACGGTCAGCTTATTCCCAAACTGATTTGTCCGAAGAGAACATCTTGAATCAACTCCAACCAACACTATAATACAAGTGATGAAGTGACTGAAAAGGAGCCAACAGGTCATAGCTTCTTCATTGTTGCCCCCTTCCCTGGTCCAACACAACCTTTGAGATACAAAGAGAGTCATTCCTCTGATGTTGGCATTGGTGGTGACCCCACTAGGCTATCCATCAGTTTACTCCTTGAGGCCATTTTGGGGTCAAAGTATGTCCCTGTGGGGTTCCCCCGGTCAGAAGGGAAAAAACTTGAAAACGGAATAACCTAAGCATGTTCCCGAGCACCCAGCATGTGACAGGGTCCGTTAGGGGTTAGCTAACGGTCAGAGTTCACCTCTCAGCCAATGAGAGCATACCGTGAGGCCTCCAGGCGGGACAATGTTATTGGACAGCAGGGCAATAGATGGATACTCATGGGAGCGTACTCTTGGGGGATGTGTTCTAGCCCAGTGCACACTGGAGATTAACATGGAGGAGACCCAGAGGAGACCCAAAGGAGATGGACAGTGGTCACAAATCAGACATGGTTAGAGGACCACGGACAGACTACAGCTCTCCTCAGAACAGCACCTTGCTGAATGGGAGCCAGTTTCAGCTCCTTCTTTCAACAACTATCGCATCGCAGCCCTATACAGCCTTTGAGAAGTACAAGAAAACAGATTTCTCTTCACAGGAAAAGAGAAAAACTACAAACTTTTTGCCCCCAACAATCTCTATTTCTCACTCCTAAACTCGCATAAACATCAGCCTCCAGATGTAACCCTGGAGGTGCCCTGAGACAGTAAAGCCCTGGGCTTCGGCTAAAGCCATCAGCCAACAGCCAGCAGCCAGGGGAACCGTTAATACCTGTTGCTTAGTGCTTCATCGCAGGGTCTGATGCTGGGCTCACCCAGGCTCACCCTGCCCACTCTACCCATGATTTAGTGTCTGTCACTGGGCTGGTGGTTGGAGGTTGGCTGGGGCGCAGGGCTGGAGCTGGGGGTCATTGGAGGTTGTAGGAGTACTGAGCCTACTGGCTTAGAGCCAAAGCAGGGAGAAGTTTATAAAACAAATACCGGTGGGCACTCACTCACATCTCAATGGGAGATGGTCTGGCAGCTGATGCAGTTATCCAGCATCATAGTACTATGTATTAGGAGGGGGTTCTCAATGACAAACGATACTCATTGGTCAACAGATATCCTGTTCATAAATAAGTCAATTATCTGATATTAGGCCTCAAGGCAATTTTTACTTTGGGCACGTCAGTCAGGCGGAAATTGAGAAAAAAGGACCCTAGCCTGAAGAAGTTAGGCCTCAAGGCAATTATCCAATATGCCATTAGAGCTCTCTTCTTCTCTAATACTAGATACTAGAAGGGATACAATCAACCTACACCCTCATTAACCTAAACATGCAATGAAGCTCATCCAAAGCTATTACAACATGTTAAAGCATCAAACACGTGCCTTTAAAGGTTTTGTACTTCCGACTACAGCAAGCCTAACACGGCTTCAGCCTTTTCTACAACTGGCAGTCCCCTAATGATAGCCCATCATGACCAGTTAACAGACCACTCCAGACCCCTGATCAGGTCTCTGTCCCGATCGTCAGTCCCACTCTTCCATCTCTCCTCGATCTTTCCATTGCTCCAAATACCCGTCCGTGCAAAGCCATCAACCATCACTCCATCCCTCTACCACTACCTCACTCTAACCCAACCACGGCTGTAATGACAGCCATTGTTCTCATTAAATAGAGAGTGAGGGGTGGAGGGAGAAAAAGAGAGTGACAGAGACACCGACAGAGACGGAGAGGGAGAGAGAGAGAGAGAGCGAGAGAGGGCTCAAAAGGAAGAACATAAGTGTCAGACATTGAATGTGTGACGCTTCCGGAACATACAAGTGCTCTAACCTCTTATGTAAATAATGATATCACATCTTTGCTGATCTCTGAATACTGACAGGTGTTCCCACTTTAGCTGCGTCGTCTACCATCAACAACACTGGGTATTCACATTATATATGAGAAAGACACTGGGTATTCACATTATATATGAGAAAGATTTGAATGGGCAGGGCATTCTTTCTAAGTACGATTTTAATGGGCTGGGCATTCTTTATAAGTAAGATTTTAATGGGTCAGGCATGCGTGCAAGTGAGCCTTCCATGGTGTCTTTACCAAGCATGCTATTACCATATTCTAAGAATGTTATATTCCACACAGAAGCTAATCGCTTTATCTGAACCGTGGACACCAGCTGTGCACTCTTATACAATCACAGCAAGGTATGGAAAAATTATCAATTTCACCAGTTATATAATCTAGGAGATTTTACCCCATGTTTCTCTATTAGCTGAAAGTACTCTCACATTTAGATACATTATTGCACAGAATGAGTGCATTCTAACTTCACGACAAGTGTCGTGGGGAGGGCTCTGTAGCTAAGGAAACGGCTTAAACCTCTGGCTCTGAACGAATGTGTACAGCTATACATCTGTTTCTATAGACCATGAACAAAATGCCCCATGTTTGGTACATTTCTTATTCATGCTGAATCTTTATGCAAACATGAATGTATTGAAGACATGTGGTTTAGAAATGTAGTACATTGAGTCTATCATATAAGGACATTGAGTCTATCAATGTACAGTAGATAGGAGCTCAGCTAGCACACACTGTATGGACGACTCCATCTGAAAACAGCTGTACTGTCTGTCTGTCAGAGACACAGAGACACAGTGAGACAAATGATAGCAGGTCCTGACAGCATGTGAAGTATACACCATGTTTATCTCCCTCTGTCATGGTCCCCTGCTTCCAATGTATGACAATATCCTGGTGGTGGTGTCCTACAACATCCCAGCTCTACTATCAGAACTAGAAGATGAGGGTTTCACTAAACTAGTAGGGTAAGGGATCCTTACAGACCTGCAACACGTGCTACCAGTCATACTAGTCAAGGTCCCCAGTAAACCAAAACAATGTATTCCATCTCTAGCATGTTCAGGGTCAGGGAGCAGCTTTTTAGCGGCTAAGCAATGCAATACATTGACAAGTATCATTATAAAAAAGACAACCTCTGATTTGTAGAGATCTTTGGATCGAGACTTTCTTCTATGATGTCCTAAACAGCTTCTAATTGGTGGATTTATACCCCATGGTGTCTCTGAACAGCATCATGCCATGGCTCATAAAGTAGGAGTCAATGGAGATCAGCAGAGGACTACTAGAAGAACACTGCTGTGGCCCTGAGAGAAGTAGATTCCTGTTTCTCCAACAGACCTGGATTCAAATACTATTTGAAATCCTTTCAAATCCTTGGTCTGCCTAGATTGCTACATGGCCGATGTTTGCACTGCTGCGACTATTCAATTGGTTCTCAATCAAGCCCAGCTAAAGTTTTAGAAATGATTTCAAATAGTATTTAAACCCAGGTCTGCTCTCCAACCAACCCCTCTTCTCTGATTACCAACCACTCTTCTCATCATCCGGCAACGAACGGGGATGGCAGCCTCGCTTCATGTTCTCAGGAAGCTATGCAGTATTTAGTTTTTTTTGGGTTACTTCTTACATTGTTACCCCGGGAAATCTTAAGTTTTATTACATACAGCCGGGAGGAATTATTGGATATAAGAACAACGTCAATTTACCAACATTACGACCTAGAATACGACTTTCCCGAAGCGGATCCTCTGTTTGGTCCACCAACCGGGACAATAGACTGGATCCCAGCCGGTGACCCAAAACAACGGCGGTGGAGGAGAAGGGGTAGACGGGGCGGTGTTCTGGTCAGGCTCCGTAGACGGGCACATTGCACACCGCTCCCGAGTATACTACTTGCCAATGTACAGTCTCTGGACAACAAGGTAGACGAAATCTGAGCAAGGATTGCCTTCCAGAGAGACATCAGAGACTGCAACGTTCTTTGCTTCACGGAAACATGGCTCACTCAGGACACGCTATCAGAGTCGATACAGCCACATGGTTTCTCCACGCATCGCGCCGACAGAAACAAACATCTATCTGGTAAGAAGAAGTGCGGAGGTGTGTGTCTTATGATTAACGAGTCATGGTGTGATCATAACAACATACAGGAACTCAAGTCCTTTTGTTCACCTGACATAGAATTCCTTACAATCAAATGCCGACCGCATTATCTACCAAGAGAATTCTCCTCGATTATAATCACAGTCGCATATATCCCCCCCTCAAGCTGACACATTGACGGCACTGAAATAAATTCATTGGACTCTATGTAAACTGGAAACCACATATCCTGAGGCTGCATTTATTGTGGCTGGATATTTTAACAAGGCTAATCTGAAAACAAGGCTCCCTAAATTTTATCAGCATATCGAATGTGCGACCCCGGGCCGGGAAAACCCTGGATCATTGTTATTCCAACTTCCGTGATGCATACAAGGCCCTTCTCCGCCCTCCTTTTGGCAAGTCTGACCATGACTCCATTTTGTTGCTCCCAGCCTACAGACTGAAACTAAAACAGGAAACGCCCGTGCTCGGGTCTCTTCAACGCTGGTCCGACCAATCTGATTCCACGCTGCAAGATTGCTTCGAGCATGTGGACTGGGATACGTTCCAGATAGCATCAGACAACAACATTGATGTATACGCTGATTCGGTGAGCGAGTTTATTAGCAAGTGCATCGGTGATGTTGTACCCACAGCAACTATTAAAACCTTCCCCAACCAGAAACTGTGGATTGATGGCAGCATTTGCACAAAACTGAAAGCACGAACCACTGCTTTTAACCAGGGTAAGGCGACCGGAAACATAACTGAATACAAACAGTGTAGCTATTCCCTCCGCAAGGCAATCAAACAAGCTAAGCGTCAGTATAGATACAAAGTAGAGTCACAATTCAACGGCTCAGACACGAGAGGAAGGTGGCAGGGTCTACAGTCAATCACGGACTACAAAAAGAAAACCAGCCCCGTCGCGGACCACGATGTCCTGCTCCCAGACAAACTAAACAACTTCTTTGCTCGCTTTGAGGACAATACAGTGCCACTGACACGGCCCGCTACCAAAACCTGCGGGCTCACCTTCACCGCAGCCACTGTGAGTAAAACATTTAAGCGTGTTAACCCTCGCAAGGCTGCCGGCCCAGATGGCATCCCTGGCCGTGTCCTCAGAGCATGTGCAGACCAGATGGCTGGTGTGTTTACAGACATATTTAATCAATCTGTCACGTCCTGGCCATAGAGAGCCCTCAGGGTTCTCTAGGGTGTTTTAGGTTAGGACGTGACTAGGGGGGTTTATCTAGTTGTTTTATTTCTATGTTGGGGTTGTGTATGGTTCCCAATTAGAGGCAGCTGTTATTCGTTACCTCTAATTGGGGATCATACTTAGTGTGTTCTGTTCCCACCTGCATTTGTGGGATATTATGTTTTTGTTAGTGCCGTTGAGCGCTACGTATTTGTACAATCAGTTGTATTCTTTATTGTTGTTTTGTATGTTCCACCTTTATTAAATATGTGGAACTCGACGCACGCTGCACCTTGGTCCATTTATTCAAGCGACGATCGTGACACAATCCTTATCCCAGTCTGCTGTTCCCACATGCTTCAAGAGAGCCACCATTGTTCCTGTTTCCAAGAAAGCTAAGGTAACTGAGCTAAATGACTATCGCCCTGTAGCACTCACTTCCGTCATCATGAAGTGCTTTGAGAGACTAGTCAAGGATCATATCACCTCCATCCTACCAGACACCCTAGACTCACTCCAATTTGCTTACCGTCCCAATAGGTCCACAGACGACGCAATCACAATGCACACTGCCCTAACCCATCTGGACAAGAGGAATACCTATGTAAGAATGCTGTTCATCGACTACAGCTCAGCTTTTAACACCATAGTACCCTCCAAACTCGTCATTAAGCTCGAGACCATAGGTCTCGACCCAGCCCTGTGCAACTGGGTCCTGGACTTCCTGACGAGACGGCCCCAGGTGGTGAGGGTAGGAAACAACATCTCCACTCCGCTGATCCTCAACACTGGGACCCCACAAGGGTGCATTCTCAGCCCTCTCCTGTACTCCCTGTTCACCCATGACTGCGTGGCCAAGCACACCTCCAACTCAATCATCAAGTTTGCTGACGACACTACAGTGGTAGGCTTGATTACCAACAACGATGAGACGGCCTACAGGGAGGAGGTGAGGGCCCTCAGAGTGTGGTGTCAGGAAAATAACCTCTCACTCAAAGTCATCAAAGCTAAGGAGATGATCGTGGACTTCAGGAAACAGCAGAGGGAGCACCCCCCTATCCACATCGACGGGACAGTAGTGGAGAAGGTGGAAAGTTTTAAGTTCCTCGGCGTACACATCACGGACAAACTGAAATGGTCCACCCACACAGACAGTGTGGTGAAGAAAGCGCAACAGCTCCTCTTCAACCTCAGGAGGCTGAAGAAATTTGGCTTGTCACCAAAAACACTCACAAACTTCTACAGATGCACAATCGAGAGCATCCTGTCGGGCTGTATCACCGCCTGGTACAGCAACTGCACCGCCCACAGCCGTAAGGCTCTCCAGAGGGTAGTGAGGACTGCACAACGCATCACCGGGGGTAAACTACCTGTCCTCCAGGACACCTACACCACCCGATGTCACAGGAAGGCCAATGAGATCATCAAGGACTACAACCACCCGAGCCACTGCCTGTTCACCCCGCTATCATCCAGAAGGCGAGGTCAGTACAGGTGCATCAAAGCTGGGACCGAGAGACTGAAAAACAGCTTCTATCTCAAGGCCATCAGACTGTTAAACAGCCACCACTAACATTGAGTGGCTGCTGCCAAAATACTGACTTAAATCTCTAGCCACTTTAAATCATCGAAAATTGGATGTAACAAATGTATCACTAGCCACTTTAAACAATTTTGTATATAATGTTTACATATCCGACATTACTCATATCAAGTGTATACACTGTACTCTATACCATCTACTGAATCTTGCCTATGCCGTTCAGCCATCGACTCAAATCTCTAGCCACTTTAATAACTAAAAAGTGGATGTAATAAATGTATCACTAGCCACTTTAAACGATGCCATTTATATAATGTTTACATATCCTACACTACTCATCTCACATGTATATACTGTACTATATACCATCTACTGCATATTGCCTATGCCGGTCAGCAATCGCTCATCCATATATTTATATGTACATTCTCGTATTCAAATCCTTTACCCTTGTGTGTATAAGGTAGTTGTGAAATTGTTAGTTTACTTGTTATATATTACTGCATGGTCGGAACTGGAAGCACAAGCATTTCGCTACACTCGCATTAACATCTGCTAACCATGTGTATGTGACAAATACAATTTGATTTGATCAGACCATATCAACCCCTCTTCTCTGATTACAGTGATCAGACCATACCAACCCCTCTTCTCTGATTACAGTGATCAGACCATACCAACCCCTCTTCTCTGATTACAGTGATCAGACAATACCAACCCCTCTTCTCTGATTACAGTGATCAGACCATATCAGCACCTCTTCTCTGATTACAGTGATCAGACCATATCAGCACCTCTTCTCTGATTACCGTGATCAGACCATATCAACCCCTCTCCTCTTCTGTGATCAAACCAGCCGAGGAACAGATGTTGGTGGTAAAGATCCATAATGAACCAACACATGGGGTCCCCTTGGCCTGTCTCATCACCAACACACACACACACACACACACACACACACACACACACACACACACACACACACACACACACACACACACACACACACACACACAGACACACAGGTCCTGTCCCATCACCTCATAGTCACAGAGTCTCATCAGAGTCCCATAGCAGCTATTTGCTCACTGGCCTGTTACGGCCAATAGACCCAGCAGTAATTGACTATTTCCCACCAGTGAGGCTGGAGATGGGGAAAGGGCCGAGAGTGAGTACATCAGTGTCTTGTACCGAGCACATTCATCAATTAAACAGTGCAGTAGTGGAGTTCCTGGCTCTACGTCAAACACCTTCACCTCTCCACTCCACTAACCCCAGCTCTACTCACACTGCCCCCTTCAGTAGTACCTTTTCAAGTGTGTGTGTGTGTGTGTGTGTGTGTGTGTGTGTGTGTGTCTCTGCGTAGGCTGTGGACAATGCCATCCCTGTCCAACCAGCTCATGGGGATTGACTGTATCACATGGCATAAAAGACAAAGTTGCCAGCTCACACACTATGTTTGTGTAGCATAAGATTGATCAATCAATGTACATGCAAAACACAGATATGAAAAACTTTTTTTTATGTACCTGCAGTAGAGCATGCTGGGAAATATGTTGAATATAATGACTGTACAAATGTTCCATTTTAGGGTACCACCCCAGTGACAAAGCCCTTAGATCCTTATAGGTGGTAAAAATGTGTCCTTGTACCTTACGGTGGATATTAAGGGTATGTTTGTACCCTGGGAAACAGAAATGAACCTTCACATTGTACCCCTTTCTTAGAGAGTCATTCTGATGACTGTACCTTAATATTCAAAATAGGGGCAAAAAAATTTACCATCATACTCTTTATCCAAACATGTATCCTACAAGGTACCAAACAATACCCGTGACATCCTCATGTGTATCTCTAGAAGGTACCGGACAAGTATTTATATATTTGTGTAACCCAGGGAACAATACCGTACCCTTATTACTGTGTAACAGGAAACAATACCGTACCCTCATTACTGTGTAACAGGGAACAATACCGTACCCTCATTACTGTGTAACAGGGAACAATACCGTACCCTAATTACTGTGTAACAGGGAACAATACCGTACCCTCATTACCGTGTAACAGGGAACAATATCGTACCCTCATTACTGTGTAACAGGGAACAATACCGTACCCTTATTACTGTGTAACAGGGAACAATGTAAAACCCCCATCCACAACTATCCAGCCTCATGAATAGATGTAAAACCCCCATCCACAAATATCCAGCCTCATGAATAGATGTAAAACCCCCATCCACAAATATCCAGCCTCATGAATATATGTAAAACCCCATCCACAAATATCCAGCCTCATGAATATATGTAAACCCCATCCACAAATATCCAGCCTCATGAATATATGTAAAACCCCCATCCACAACTATCCAGCCTCATGAATATATGTAAAACCCCATCCACAAATATCCAGCCTCATGAATAGATGTAAAACCCCCATCCACAAATATCCAGCCTCATGAATATATGTAAAACCCCCATCCACAAATATCCAGCCTCATGAATATATGTAAAACCCCCATCCACAAATATCCAGCCTCATGAATATATGTAAAACCCCATCCACAAATATCCAGCCTCATGAATATATGTAAAACCCCATCCACAAATATCCAGCCTCATGAATATATGTAAAACCCCCATCCACAAATATCCAGCCTCATGAATATATGTAAAACCCCCATCCACAAATATCCAGCCTCATGAATATATGTAAAACCCCCATCCACAAATATCCAGCCTCATGAATAGATGTAAAACCCCCATCCACAACTATCCAGCCTCATGAATATATGTAAAACCCCATCCACAACTATCCAGCCTCATGAATATATGTAAAACCCCCCATCCACAAATATCCAGCCTCATGAATAGATGTAAAACCCCCATCCACAACTATCCAGCCTCATGAATAGATGTAAAACCCCCATCCACAACTATCCAGCCTCATGAATATATGTAAAACCCCCATCCACAACTATCCAGCCTCATGAATATATGTAAAACCCCCATCCACAAATATCCAGCCTCATGAATAGATGTAAAACCCCCATCCACAACTATCCAGCCTCATGAATATATGTAAAACCCCCATCCACAAATATCCAGCCTCATGCATATATGTAAAACCCCATCCACAAATATCCAGCCTCATGAATATATGTAAAACCCCCATCCACAAATATCCAGCCTCATGAATAGATGTAAAACCCCCATCCACAAATATCCAGCCTCATGAATAGATGTAAAACCCCCATCCACAAATATCCAGCCTCATGAATATATGTAAAACCCCCATCCACAAATATCCAGCCTCATGAATATATGTAAAACCCCATCCACAAATATCCAGCCTCATGAATAGATGTAAAACCCCATCCACAAATATCCAGCCTCATGAATATATGTAAAACCCCCATCCACAAATATCCAGCCTCATGAATATATGTAAAACCCCATCCACAAATATCCAGCCTCATGAATATATGTAAAACCCCATCCACAAATATCCAGCCTCATGAATATATGTAAACCCCATCCACAAATATCCAGCCTCATGAATATATGTAAAACCCCCATCCACAAATATCCAGCCTCATGAATATATGTAAAACCCCCATCCACAACTATCCAGCCTCATGAATATATGTAAAACCCCCATCCACAACTATCCAGCCTCATGAATATATGTAAAACCCCCATCCACAACTATCCAGCCTCATGAATATATGTAAAACCCCCATCCACAAATATCCAGCCTCATGAATATATGTAAACCCCATCCACAAATATCCAGCCTCATGAATATATGTAAAACCCCCATCCACAAATATCCAGCCTCATGCATATATGTAAAACCCCCATCCACAAATATCCAGCCTCATGAATATATGTAAAACCCCCCATCCACAAATATCCAGCCTCATGAATAGATGTAAAACCCCCATCCACAACTATCCAGCCTCATGAATAGATGTAAAACCCCCATCCACAACTATCCAGCCTCATGAATATATGTAAAACCCCCATCCACAAATATCCAGCCTCATGAATATATGTAAAACCCCCATCCACAAATATCCAGCCTCATGAATAGATGTAAAACCCCCATCCACAAATATCCAGCCTCATGAATAGATGTAAACCCCATCCACAAATATCCAGCCTCATGAATATATGTAAAACCCCCATCCACAAATATCCAGCCTCATGAATATATGTAAACCCCATCCACAAATATCCAGCCTCATGAATATATGTAAACCCCATCCACAAATATCCAGCCTCATGAATATATGTAAAACCCCCATCCACAAATATCCAGCCTCATGAATATATGTAAAACCCCCATCCACAAATATCCAGCCTCATGAATATATGTAAACCCCCATCCACAAATATCCAGCCTCATGAATAGATGTAAAACCCCCATCCACAAATATCCAGCCTCATGAATATATGTAAAACCCCATCCACAAATATCCAGCCTCATGAATATATGTAAAACCCCCATCCACAAATATCCAGCCTCATGAATATATGTAAAACCCCCATCCACAAATATCCAGCCTCATGAATATATGTAAAACCCCATCCACAAATATCCAGCCTCATGAAGATATGTAAAACCCCATCCACAAATATCCAGCCTCATGAATATATGTAAAACCCCCATCCACAAATATCCAGCCTCATGAATATATGTAAACCCCATCCACAAATATCCAGCCTCATGAATATATGTAAAACCCCATCCACAAATATCCAGCCTCATGAATATATGTAAACCCCCATCCACAAATATCCAGCCTCATGAATATATGTAAAACCCCCATCCACAAATATCCAGCCTCATGAATATATGTAAAACCCCATCCACAAATATCCAGCCTCATGAATATATGTAAAACCCCATCCACAAATATCCAGCCTCATGAATATATGTAAAACCCCCATCCACAAATATCCAGCCTCATGAATATATGTAAAACCCCCATCCACAACTATCCAGCCTCATGAATATATGTAAAACCCCCATCCACAACTATCCAGCCTCATGAATATATGTAAAACCCCCATCCACAACTATCCAGCCTCATGAATAGATGTAAAACCCCCATCCACAACTATCCAGCCTCATGAATAGATGTAAAACCCCCATCCACAACTATCCAGCCTCATGAATATATGTAAAACCCCCATCCACAACTATCCAGCCTCATGAATAGATGTAAAACCCCCATCCACAACTATCCAGCCTCATGAATATATGTAAAACCCCCATCCACAGACTATAGAACATGAATCCAGCTATGGTCATCAGACAAGCTCAGTACAATACCACCACTTATATGTCCTGCGGGGAAACTGTGTCGATGAAAAAGCCAATAAACTATACTGCCTTTACATCAATTAAAGAATAGATCACTTCCATGCATTATCTCTGTGTTAATGATGCAGACTACATTTATACATTCATACAGTAAAAAGCTTTTCTTACCAAAGTGGCTAGTTTTAGTTGGATACAAATGCTGAATCCCAAATTGCAACCTATTCCCTATGGGCCCTGGTCAAACGTAGTGCACCATGTCGGGAATAGGGTTCTATTTGGGATGCATACAAAGAAAGTCCATTTATCTATTTAATGGGCCAGATAAATTATGTAGAGTTGAATTGTAGTGGCAAAATAAATGTAAATTACTGACTCAAATTAGCTGAAATTGGATTCCGCCCCACACTGACAACAACACACATGCACACACACGCACACGTACACACACACACACACACACACACACACACACACACACACACACACACACACACACACACACACACACACACACACACACACACACACACACACACACACACACACACACACACACACACACACACACACACACACACACACACCCATGCATTGCTTGGATGTGGTCAATGTTCTTGTTAGTAGATTCCCTAATCAAATCAATACTATGCTATGAAGGCCATTCTGCCTTACCAGTTGATCTAATTGATATCAATGTTGATGGACACAGTACAATTGCACACAACCATACACACACACGCACACGTACATACACACATCAGGTTGACAACCTCGCTAGCTGGCAGTGGAGGCAGATAAAACCTTTAGGCTGAACACACACACCAACACACAGACTCTCTCTCTCTCTCTCTCTCTCTCTCTCTCTCTCTCTCTCTCTCTCTCTCTCTCTCTCTCTCTCTCTCTCTCTCTCTCTCTCTCTCTCTCTCTCTCTCTCTCTCTCTCTCTCTCTCTCTCTCTCTCTCTCTCTCTCTCTCTCTCTCTCTCTCTCTCTCTCTCTCTCTCTCTCTCTCTCTCTCTCTCTCTCTCTCTCTCTTTCTCCTCCTCTCTCTCTGTCCTCCTTTTCAATCTGTAGTGTGGGTGTTATAAAGTACCCACAGAGGGGTGTTATAAAGTACCCACAGAGGGGTGTTATAAAGTACCCACAAAGGGGTGTTATAAAGTACCCACAGAGGGGCGTTATAAAGTACCCACAGAGGGGCGTTATGAAGTACCCACAGAGGGGCGTTATAAAGTACCCACAGAGGGGTGTTATAAAGTACCCACAGAGGGGTGTTATAAAGTACCCACAGAGGGGTGTTATAAAGTACCCACAGAGGGGTGTTCTAAAGTACCCACAGGGGGTGTTATAAAGTACCCACAGAGGGGTGTTATAAAGTACCCACAGAGGGGTGTTATAAAGTACCCACAGAGTGGTGTTATAAAGTACCCACAGAGGGGTGTTATAAAGTACCCACAGAAGGGTGCAAACAATTAACCTGAACACAATGTTCTATATTTGGAGAAGACAAATGAATCTCCACAAAGAATGTCATTATACAGAGAAAATTATTATGTTTAATGAATCAGCAGACCACAGTGACCTCAAACTCCTTCACAAACAAAGCACTGTACACTGTGATTAGTAGCTCACCCAAAATGCTGCTTGTTTAAAAAAGAATATGAATATGAATATGAATATGCCTTTCTATAGACAAATCAAACTCATGTCCTTGGTCAACACATCAGACGAGTAAAGTGCCACCCAAACTTCTACAAATAAATATTTACGTAAATTAATTTGTATTTGACATTGAGGGCAGATGTTGTAAGACTCTTATATCTGCAACATAATTCCCCTATTCATTTAATCATTCAAGGAGACCCCGACCCTAAAGAACCGTGAGAGCTGTGATCAGAACTGAGGAGTAATCCATCCTGTGTGATCCATGTTAACTCTTTAAAGATTTTGTAGCTTTCCAAGTCATTCTTCCAGGCCAGTTAGTCTAAACCAGTCTTTAGACTACACCAGTCTTTAGTCTAAACCAGTCTTTAATCCAAACCAGTTTAAACCAGTCTTTAGTCTAAACCAGTTTTTAGTCTAAACCAGTCTAAACCAGTCTTTAGTCTAAACACGTCTTTAATCTAAACCAGTCTTTAGTCCAAACCAGTCTTTAGTCTAAACCATTCTTTAATCTAAACCAGTCTAAACCAGTCTTTAATCTAAACAGTATTTAGTCTAAACCAGTCTAATTTGCCTTACCTCCCTATTGCCTTACCTCCCTAATCTTACTTCATTTGCACACACTGTATATAGACTTTTCTATTGTGTTATTAACTCTACGTTTGTTTATTCCAAGGGGAACTCTGTTTGTGTCGCACTGCTTTGCTTTATCTTGGCCAGGTCGCAGTTGTAAATGAGAACTTGTTCTCAACTGGCCTACCTGGTTAAATAAAGGTGAAATACAAAAATAAAATCATTTTAAAAATCTGTCTTTAGGGGATCCAAAGGGGCTAAGAAACAGAGAGGATATACACCAATAAGTAGCGAAACCAGATTGATTAACTATCAGCCAAATTAAATCTAACGAGCTTAATCAACTAAATGAAGCCGATTACTTGGTCGTCCGGAACTAAATTGCACCCATAAAGTATGTTTTGTAGTGCTAAATAATATGTCTCAGACGACGACGGAATATTTGGAAATCAACTAGCTAGCATGAGACAACACTTACATAATAACCTGTTTCTCCCTCCCAACTAGCTAGTGTTAGACAACACTTACATAATAACCTTTATCCCTCTTAACTAGCTAGTGTGAGACAACACTTACATAATAACCTGTTCCGGCCTCTTAACTAGCTAGTGTAAGACAACACTTACATAATAACCTGTTCCTCCCTCTTAACTAACTAGTGTGAGACAACACTTACATAATAACCTGTTCCTCCCTCTTAACTAACTAGTGTGAGACAACACTTACATAATAACCTGTTCCTCCCTCTTAACTAACTAGTGTGAGACAACACTTACATAATAACCTGTTCCTCCCTCTTAACTAACTAGTGTGAGACAACACTTACATAATAACCTGTTCCTGCCTCTTAACTAACTAGTGTAAGACAACACTTACATAATAACCTGTTCCTACCCTCTTAACTAGCTAGTGTGAGACAACACTTACATAATAACCTGTTCCTCGCTCTTAACTAGCTAGTGTGAGACAACACAGTGCTACATAGAGCCATGACTACATGGAACTCTTTTCCACATCAGGGAACTGATGCAAGCAGTAGAATCAGATTTCAAAATCAGGTAAAAATCACCTCATGGAACAACGGGGACTGTGAAGAGACACATACAAAGGTACAGACACACGCATACGCACACAAGCGCTAGCACACACTAGTGCTTGTGTGCCCCTGAACAAGGCAGTTAACCCACTGTTCCTAGGCCGTCATTGAAAGTAAGAATTTGTTCTTAACTGACTTGCCTAGTTAAATAAAGGTAAAATAAAAAATAAATTAAAAAAAGATATAGTGGTGTAATAATGTTATAAAATGTACTGTTTTATCTTTTGTTGTATATGTAATGTAAGTGTCTTAATGTGTTTGGACCCGAGGAAGAGTAGCTGCCGCCTTGGCAGAACTACTGGGGATCCCTAATAAATACCAGTCATTCAGCAAGCCCTCCTTGACCACTCCTCATTCAGAGGACAATATGCTGAGTAAGAACCCACCAGATGTTGGTACTCCATGATTCCCTCTCCTCTCTAAAGACATTTCACCCAGCAGGGGTCAGCTAACAGCAATGTGTTCAGGGTCACCCAGGTGTCAAAGGTTATAGGATAATCCCCCTATACACACCATCTGCATTTCTGGATTTCTGCTTCCTGCTCAAGGGAATTATGGGAAGGGACTAAGTGATACCAAAATGTCACATAGTGATAAAGATACTTTCACTAAAGCTATATGATAAGATGTAATCTGATCTATGAAAGCAATCTCTCTCTATCTCTCTCTATCTTATGTATCAGTAAGACACCCTCCTACTGTCCTACAGAGTCCAGTTGAGTTAGAGGGCAGTGCAATGCATCGCTGTCTGACCCTACTACCCTGACACAGACCCCTTGACCTCCTCCGGACGTTCCCACACACAGAGGTGATGACCTTCGTACCCTACTGTAATCCCTCCCAACATGGGAGAAAGTAGAAACGTTACAGGTCAAAGGAATGCATAGAGCTATTTGTGTTTTATCTCACTTGTGTAGCTTGTCTTGTTACTTGTATTTCTATTCAGTTCTTTCTGTTTTTTCTTACAGAACCACACTCACTATCAAATGGGAAGTTATTAGCAGCGCTGACTAACCTGCTTTCACACCAGTGCCCAGTGACGGGGGACTAGGCTGGGGGATCTGGCTGAGCTAGTTTGTGTAATGTTCAGGAACAATAGCCATGAGGGGCTACTGCTCTGCCACTGCATCACAACGTCATCCAGCACAGACTAACCAGGCTGTAGGATCACACAGCCTGTACTGAGTGGGGCTACTGCTCATTGGCCATGTGGAGAACTATCTCCAACCCATCCTCACAAACCAATGATAGAGACTACTATCAATATCTGCATGCGGATTGACACACCCAAACTGTCATTTGCTGGTTTGGATACTTTTCTTTCACATTGCCCTTTCCAGAACGATTCCAGCTGCAATAATGGATGAATAAACAGGCCAGCACAGCGTGGTTTTACTCGGCTTGGCTTCACTCGGCTTGGCTTTACTCGGCTTGGCTTTACTTGGCTTGGCTTTACTTGGGGTGGCAGGTAGCCTAGTGATTAGAGCGTTGGGACAGTAACCGAAAGGTTGCTGGATCGAATCCCTGAGCTGACAAGGTAAAAATCCGTTGTTCTGCTCCTGAACAAGGCAGTTAACCTACTGTTCCCTGGTAGGCCGTCATTGTAAATAAGAATTTGTTCTTAACTGGCTTGCCAAGTTAAATAAAGGTTAAAAAAAATACTTGGCTTGGTTCATCAGAGTGAAAAGATAATGTCTAATCACCTTCCACTGTCCTCTGCATACATTCACCTCAGCATCCTGCATCAGTCTCCAGTTCAGATGACTCTTCTGGAATAATAACACAAAGATCAGATGAATAATGAATGGTTTCCTCTTGCTTTCTGTCTCTCTCATTTCTCTCTCCCCTTCTCTCTCTCTCTCTCTCTCTCTCTCACTCATTCGTTCTCTCTTTCTCTACATCTTGCTCTCTTTCTGTCTCTTATGGGAAGGAAGTAAGTGATGCCAAAACGTCACATAGTGATAAAGACGATTTCACTATAGCTATACAGTATGATAAGATGGAATCTGATCTATGAAAGCAATCTCTCTCTCACTCTACCTCTCACTCTACCTCTCATTCTGTCTAGATCTAAAATTAAGCATTATGGATCACAGGAACATTTCCTCCTACACATAGAGACAGAGACAGATACAATTACTTCCAGTCAGCAGGGCCAATCACCTCCCTGATGTAACATCCATGCACAACATGGTGTATTACCCAAACAGCACTGTGTTTCTATACATGGTTACACATTACAACATGGTATATTACCCAAACAGCACTGTGTTTCTATACATGGTTATACATTACAACATGGTGTGTTACCCAAACAGCACTGTGTTTCTATACATGGTTACACATTACAACATGGTATATTACCCAAACAGCACTGTGTTTCTATACATGGTGATACATTACAACATGGTATATTACCCAAACAGCACTGTGTTTCTATACATGGTTATACATTACAACATGGTATATTACCCAAACAGCACTGTGTTAATATACATGGTTATACATTACAACATGGTATATTACCCAAACAGCACTGTGTTTCTATACATTGTTATACATTACAACATGGTGTATTATCATAACTATTTAAAGACTTTGCAGTTTGGGTAAATATTACATTGAGGTTGACCTTTATTTCCCATTTCCTTCAGCAAAATATGTTCTTTAACTACAACTCTCATCATGCCATGATTGTTATAATCGTTAAGGAAATATAGTACATATTAGATGATGGTTAAAACAGAATGATGTCTGAGTGTAAACAAGCAACAGCCTAACAGCTGTGTTCCCCATTGGCCTTGACCCAGCTCTACTAGTCATGTAGTAGAAGCATAGAGAGGTGTTTTACACACACACACACACACACACACACACACACACACACACACACACACACACACACACACACACACACACACACACACACACACACACACACACACACACACACACGCGCAAATACACACGCACACACACACACACACACACACATACACAGTCTGCATAGGAGGGAAACTAAAAGTAAAGTTAGTCTCTTGAGATTTACTCCAGTGATAGATGAAACAGGGGAGAACTGTCTGCATCTCATTACCAAACCCCGGCAACGCTAAGACATCTTCTCTTTGATATCTAGCTAGTTTTCCCCAGGTGCCAAATTACTGGGTGAGCCCTGGCAGTACACAGTTAAAACTCATCTCTAGGATCTGTTTTTTGACCTGTCACTTCAAAATAAACCCTTTCTGAACCCAGTCAACCCACAGAGATAGTTGAGAAATAAACCCTTTCTGAACCCAGTCAACCCACAGAGATAGCTGAGAAATAAACCCTTTCTGAACCCAGTCAACCCACAGAGATAGTTGAGAAATAAACCCTTTCTGAACCAAGTCAACCCACAGAGATAGCTGAGAAATAAACCCTTTCTGAACCCAGTCAACCCACAGAGATAGCTGAGAAATAAACCCTTTCTGAACCCAGTCAACCCACAGAGATAGCTGAGAAATAAACCCTTCATGAATCCAGTCAACCCACAGAGATAGCTGAGAAATAAACCCTTTCTGAACCCAGTCCATCCACAGAGATAACTGAGAAATAAACCCTTTCTGAAACCAGTCAACCCACAGAGATAGCTGAGAAATAAACCCTTTCTGAAACCAGTCAACCGACAGCGATAGCTGAGAAATAAACCCTTTCTGAACCCAGTCAACCCACAGAGATAGCTGAGAAAAAAAAACTTTCTGAAAACAGTCAACCCACAGAGATAGCTGAGAAATAAACCCTTTCTGAGCCCAGTTAACCCACAGAGATAGGTGAGAAATCAAATGTTGTGGGATCATTCTCCTGTTCTATCTCTGGTTGTTGTATTCACTGTGGATCAATGATGAAGTGAAGAGCAACAACATCCCACTGGGCACAGACGTCTGATGGTAAGCCTCAATTTCACTTCCTGTTGCATGCGGAATGAGGCAGAGCTTGATTTGTTGGTTTGGAAAGTTTGGAATGTGTCTGAAAAGACATTCTATTGGAAAAGTTTAGTTAATAGCTATCTACCTTTTGTTTTTGATCCCGCGAGATGGTTGGCATCAGTTGCTGGGACCGCTGTTAATTGTCCAGGGATCCTGCTGACCGAGGGTCTGATGATGAGCTGCTTGGCCTAGCTGCCACTGTTAGCTGCCTATTAAGCTAGCGGGGTTTCCTTGAGGGCTTGAATGCAGCCCGTGATGCGATTAGCCCTTGTGGCTGGGACCGCGGATTGTCCCGGGCTTGTGGCTGTCTAGACCCCTAACTGTTTGTTGCTGTTTCCATCTTCCATGCGACCTGCCCTGTCTAAAATTGCGGGGAGTAACAGCGTAGCCTACGTTGCTACAATGACAAAGACCAAAGCCGGTGGGAGTACCGTTGAGGACAGTGGTGTCTCTCTATCACAGGTGAAGGATATTATAAACAAACAGAAATAGTTCTACAATCAGTTATTACAACAAACAAAAACATTGCTTCAAGTGTTTTGTCCAAATACTGGTGGAGTCAACTAATAAACTAATAGACCTGACCAGAGTGGTCCAGGACCTGAAGAACAGTTTGCAGTTCTCCCAAGGTCAGCCCGATGAGTTTAAACAGGAAAACGGCAAGGTGATAACAATCTGTAAGTCATTGAGAGAGGACATCAGTCAAGAACTTGAGGGGAACGTACATATTCCTCAACGAGGACTATCCTAAAGATGTGCACTAGAAGATAAAATAAGTGATCCCGGCCATAAAAGCTGCCAGAGCGAGTGGGGACATTGCTTACATCCGCTATGAAAGGCTCATTGTCCAGCTTCCCTCCCAAAAGCCTGGAAGGGATGAGAGAGCCAAGCCTATGGGTTCGTAGCTTCAACCCCGCAGCACACACACACGCACACACTTACTGTACACGCAGCAACTGATTAATGGACTGCTAAATGTATGTTTTTTTCTCTTGCTCTGTTTGTTCTTTTCCGTATTTTGTCTATCTCTGAGAAGCTACCCAGGAAAGGGCTGGAAATAGCCCATATTAATATATGTAGCTTTAGAAATAAGGTTCATGAAATCAATAACTTGCTAACATCAGATAACATTCCCATATTAGGCATTTCTGAGACTCACTTAGATAATTCCTTTAATGATACAGCAGTAGCAATACAAGGATATAACATCTATAGAAGAGACAGGAAGGCTTATGGGGGTGGAAGGATCGACACAGGAGATGAGAAGCAGGTACAGGGAGTGAAGGTTTAATAGCTGACGGACATGAAACAGAACAGGAACAGCGTCTAGAAAGGAACACATAACAACAATTAATGAGGACACAGGGAACACCACCGAGGACCAGACAGATATACAGGGGGTAATCAACAACGTGAAGGAGTCCAGGTGAGTCCAATGAGCGCTGCTGCACGTAATGATGTTGACAGGTGCGTGTAAAGAAGGGTAGCCTGGTGCCCTCGAGCACCAGGGAGGGGGAGCGGGCGCAGGTGTGACAGGGGGCGGTGTTGCTATATCTATTCAGAGCCATATCCCAGTAATGCTTAGAAAAGAGCTAATGTCAAGTGTTATTGAATTACTTTTAAAGCCTATTCTTTTGGGGTGTTGCTATAGGCCACCAAGTGTTAACAGTTGGTATCTAAATAATATGTGTGAAACGCTTTATAGAGTATGTGATGTAAACAGAGAGGTCTACTTTCTTGGGGACCTGAATATTGACTGGTTTCCATCAAGCTATCCGCTCAAGAGGAAGCTTCTCACTATGACCAGTGCCTGTAATCTGGTTCAGGTTATTAATCAAACTACAGAAACAAGATCATCCACATGTATCGATCACGTTTTTACTAATACTGTATAACTGTATAACTGTTCTAAAGCTGTATCCATACCCATTAGATGCAGTGATCACAATATAGTGGCAATATCTATGAGAACCAAGGTTCCAAAAGCTGGGCTTAAATAGTATATAAGAGATCATACAAACGTTTTTGCTGTGACTCTTATGTGGAATATTTGTTGGTCTGATTAATAAGGAGCATCCAGACACTGCACTTCTTCCAATTATTGATAAGCATGCAACTGTTAAGAAACTGACTGTTAGAACTGTTAAGGCTCCATAGTCTGTGTTCCTTTGCCCATCTTAATATTTTATTTTTATTGGCCAGTCTGAGATGTCTTTTCTTTGCAACTCTGCCTAGAAGGCCAGCATCCCGGGGTCACCTCTTCACTGTTAATGAAGCTGCCAGTTGAGGACTTCTGAGGCATCTGTTTCTCAATCTAGACACTCTAATGAACCTCTTTCTATTCTGGTTCCAGTTTGCGCTGTTCTGTGAAGGGAGTAGTACACAGCGTTGTACGAGATCTTCAGTTTCTTGGCAATTTCTCATATGGAATAGCCTTCATTTCTCAGAACAAGAATAGACTGACGAGTTTCAGAAGAAAGTTATTTGTTTCTGGCCATTTTGAGCCTGTAATCGAACCCACAAATGCTGATGCTCCAGATACTCAACTAGTCTAAAGAAGGCCAGTTGTATTGCTTCTTTAATCAGAACAGCAGTTTTCAGCTGTGCTAACATAATTGCAAAAGTGTTTTCTAATGATCAATTAGCCTTTTAAAATGATAAACTTGGATTAGCTAACACAACGTGCCATTGGAACACAGGAGTGATGGTTGCTGATAATGGGCCTCTGTACTCCTATGTAGATATTCTGCCGTTTCCAGCTACAATAGTCATTTACAACCTTAACACTGTCTACACTGTATTTCTGTTACATTTTATATTTTAATAGACAGAAAAATGGCTTTCAAAAACAAGGATATTTCTAAGTGACCCCAAACTTTGCTAATAATTGCTAATAATTTTGGGCTCAAAACATGACGCCACGGCGTATTCATGCATAAAAAAACAAAGAACCAAATAAAAGCATTGTAAGTTTGAATTTTGTAAAGTTAGTGTGGGACAGGTGGAAAAAAATATTGTAATCGATCAATAATGGCAAACCTCCTGGCATTGACAACTTAGATGGAAGGCTACTGAGGATGGTAGCTGAGTCTATAGCCACTGCTATCTGTAATATATTTAATCTGAGTCTAGAGGAAGGTGTTTGTCCTCAGGCCTGGAGGGAAAACAAAGTCATTCCGCTACCAAAGAATGGTAAAGCGGCCTTTACTGGTTCTAACAGCAGACCAATCAGCTTTCTGCCAGCTCTTAGCAAACTGTTGGAAAAAATGGTGTTTGACCAAATACAAAACTGTTTCTCTCTAAACAAATTGATAACAGACTTTCAGCATGCTTACAGAGAAGGTCACTCAACATGTACATCACTGACACAAATGACTAGTGATTGGTGAAATAAATTGATAATAAGATTGTGGAAGCTGAATAAAACATGTCACTGTGTCATTGGACGGAGGTTAAAAGTTGGTGAAAATGTCTTTAGTTGATGATTTTCAATGTTGATTCAATGTCACCACATAGATTTTTGGGGTTGAAATTACGTGGTAACAACGCCACCTCAAATAATATTATAACTGAGAAATTGCTTGGATATTAATAGAGGTTCTCTTTCAAATGACGCAAAAACAGGATTGTGAAAAGGCACTAGGTTATATGTAGGGCAGAAGAGCTTTGTGTCAGTCTGATGCAATTCACTTTGAAGTCTGTCTACAATTCCTACAGTGCTTGCCTCTTTGGGATGAGACATGCTTTCTCGGTTTTCTATATGACTATTGCATCAGCAGAATCTTCTATTCTTTTAAAAGTGCTTTACCTCTGAAAACGGAATGTCAGATGGCATCAATCAAACGCAACACAACCTCTCAGGTCGTGAACCAGTATAATGAGTGCAGAAAAAAACTGTAAACTCTTAGAACAACCTACGGCCATTGGCTGGCTCGTCATCAGCATTTTTCACCAACTTCGCATATTTCGATGCCTCTCTCACTACGAGCCAACGCTAGTCATTAAAAATGCATCCGTCTCAATTAGGCGATAACGCTTTAACTCTTTTCCATGCGAGGTGTTCCCATCCCCAATCCATCACGCTCTATGTGTAACCCAATAACACGCGCCTCGCCTTCTCACAGGTGTTGGGTAGGTAGGTGTGTGGGTGTGGACAGAAGCAGCAGTAGGCTTTGTGGCAGTGGACCTATAGATGGGAGAAGAGAGGTGTAATTCAGTACTCAGGCTATATGAAGTAATGTTGCTAATGACTCTTATAAACAAGCTCTTTGTCTCAGCTGGACTGTGACAGAACCTGATATCTTTATTCTCTGCCTGCCTGTGCTATCTATTGAGCGCGAGAGGCAGGCAGCTTGAGAGGCGACGGGAGGAGGGGTGTGGCAGGGTTTCACATGCCAAGAAAACACGACAGCTTCCCAAACAAATCTCCCTTCAAAACACCAACCTGCACAGAGAGAGACCGCTACATCATCCTGGGCTTCCATTTCACATCACTGAGCCCAATGAAGACAAAACACCTTTCAGAATAATGGAAACTTCCAGAGGTGATATTTTCATCACAGTTGGTAGTCTACTACTGTGATGTACCTCCTACTCTGACGGCGTTATTATAAACTCTACCCAGCATTCTCCTTCAGAAGTCCTCCTGACAGTGTCCTAGCTTTCTGTCATTCATTAGGTGAGTGAGAGGGAGAGAAAGTGAGAGAGAAGAGAGAGATGAATTAAGAAACAGAATGGGAGAGAGAGGGGTGGAGAGAGAGGAGAGAGATAAAGAAAGAAACAAAGAGAAAGGGAGAGAGAGGAGATGAGAGAGAGGGAGAGAGAGGGAGAGAGAGAGAGAGGGGGGAGAGAGGGGCAGAGAGATATGGAGAGATGAGATGACAGCCCCTCCAGGGTCCGGGTCCTGAGTGATGCGTTGTGTTTTCAGGCAAGACCACGGTGGCGTCGTATTCTCCTTTTATCAGCATGGCAGCCAATCTGTCAGCCTGCTGCTGTACGCTACTGCTAGGTGAGAGGTTGTCAGGCTAGCCCTTAATGAGATAGTTTACTCTGCTGTACACTCCTGCTAGGTGAGAGGTTGTCAGGCTAGCCCTTAATGAGATAGTTTACTCTGCTGTACACTCCTGCTAGGTGAGAGGTTGTCAGGCTAGCCCTTAATGAGACAGTTTACTCTGCTGTACACTACTGCTAGGTGAGAGGTTGTCAGGCTAGCCCTTAACGAGATAGTTTACTCTGCTGTACACTACTGCTAGGTGAGAGGTTGTCAGGCTAGCCCTTAACGAGATAGTTTACTCTGCTGTACACTACTGCTAGGTGAGAGGTTATCAGGCTAGCCCTTAACGAGATAGTTTACTCTGCTGTACACTACTGCTAGGTGAGAGGTTGTCAGGCTAGCCCTTAATGAGATAGTTTACTCTGCTGTACACTCCTGCTAGGTGAGAGGTTGTCAGGCTAGCCCTTAATGAGACAGTTTACTCTGCTGTACACTACTGCTAGGTGAGAGGTTGTCAGGCTAGCCCGTAATGCTCTACTATACTCCAAGGCTGAGCGCTACACATGTAGAACGATGGGAACCACTGACAGGGAACGCTCCCTTCATTCTCTCTTCTTACATGGGAGTTTGATTCTTACATGGGAGACCATAGGGGACTGCCAATGCTGCTTCTGACCATTGGAAACATAGGCTGCTCAGTGTGCACACTTCAACATTCAGAGACAGATACATCCCATAAGAGATGGTAGACAGTGTAGAATCAAAGACAGGTACATCACATAAAAGATGGTAGACAGTGTAGAATCAAAGACAGGTACATCACACATGAGATGGTAGACAGTGTAGAATCAAAGACAGGTACATCACATATGAGATGGTAGACAGTATAGAATCACAGACAGGTACATCACATATGAGATGGTAGACAGTATAGAATCACAGACAGGTACATCACATATGAGATGGTAGACAGTGCAGAATCAAAAACAGGTACATCACACATGAGATGGTAGACAGTGTAGAATTACAGACAGGTACATCACATAAGAGATGGTAGACAGTATAGAATCACAGACAGGTACATCACATAAGAGATGGTAGACAGTGTAGAATCAAAGACAGGTACATAAAAAATGTTTTAAACCTTTACTTAACTAGGCAAGTCAGTTAAGAACAAATTCTTATTTTCAATGACGGCCTAGGAACAGTGGGTTAAGTGCCTTGTTCAGGGGCAGAAGGACAGATTTTTACCTTGTCAGCTTTTCGATCTTGCAAACCTTTCGGTTACTAGTCCAACGCTCTAACCACTAGGCTACCTGCCGCCCCATGAGATGTTAGACAGTGTAGAATCAAAGACAGGTACATCACATATGAGATGGTGGACAGTGTAGTTGTAGTCCTGACAAAGGAAGTGGCCATCAGCAGTGCTTCAACCAATCACAGTGGAATTGACAGTATTTGTATCTGTCAGGGATTGTATGGATCATTTCTCTGTAGACCTTCTGACAGAAAACACACTACTACTACAACACTAGACCCACTACACTGCTGCTGATTCCACTGCCTTCTGGATGGATTCACATAGAACACCTTAGAAACATTTTAAGGACACTTTCCTGCTTAGAATACATTTATTAGAATCAGGAAATAGATTTTTGGACGATTTCAAAGTTGACACACCAAAGACCTGATTTCATGAACCACAGTTTGTCACTGGATTTGAAGAAAATATTCTCTACAGGAAGACGAGACGTTGGTGTTAATCTCTAATTGGACTCAAAGAGGATTTGGTTACTTCCTGTCGTTGCTTTGCCAGCCAGAGCCCTGGTTAGTTATTTAGGGGGAGAAGGGGAAAGGATTCGGTTTGGTGCGATTGCCAAATCAGTCTGGGGGTTCCCTTTGCAGACGGAGCAGAAATATCTGGCAGAATGCTGACAGGCAACAAGAGAGGCTTATAAGGAGGTATCATGCTCACAAAGGCAGAAACAGACTGCTTTACCCCAGTAGTCATTTCAAACATTCACAACAACTGCCGGGAATGGGAATCGTTTAAATGCCAGCTGGAACATGCTAAGCATAGAATTATTCTACAATGCAATCCACAGAAGGCTAGCTTGGTCCCACATCTGCTTACCTCCTATGGTTGTTATTCAGCACAAACAGATCTGGGGCCAGTCTTATATAGGATACAGCTACCTCCTAATGTTATTATTCAGCACAAACATATCTGGGGCCAGGCTAATATAGAAGGATATTTATTTGGAAAATAAGAATAATTGTTTCTCTTGCTCTACTCACTGTGTCCCTGTACTGACCCAGGGTTGTGCTTCTATTAGTCATTACCATTGAATGAATACCCCTATAGACGACCATCAGTTTGACAAAGTGCCATTCTGCTAACAGAGAGGGGACTTCTTAAAAAAGCCATTCCTCACAGAGTAAACAGGGCCATAAAGCATCTATAGAAGTGGCAATTACTTCGTGATCTGACACCAGGGTTGCGTCCCAAATGGCACCCCATTCCCTATGTCAAAAGTAGTGCACTAAATAGGGAATAGGGTGCTATTTGTAACAGCGGGTTCCCTCACTAACAGCGCTAGCTGCAGCTAATACTCTATAGCCTCTGACATATCACATTGGCCCAGGAGATTTAGATTAGAGGGTGTTCGATCTAGTCCACTCTGTACGGCCATCTTAGATTTAGAGATGGGCATAGGTGAAGTAGCGTTAGCGAGATAGCTACCTGGCCCGGGGTCCCTGCCAAAAGCATGTGATTTATGGCTTAGCGCTTGGCTAATACATGACGTTTTACATACAGTATGTCCTGTTTTAGACCCATAGCGAA
This sequence comes from Brachymystax lenok tsinlingensis, assembly GCA_030435695.1. Classification (NCBI taxonomy): domain Eukaryota; kingdom Metazoa; phylum Chordata; class Actinopteri; order Salmoniformes; family Salmonidae; genus Brachymystax; species Brachymystax lenok. The sequence goes on along the minus strand of CM059783.1, from coordinate 21,113,355 downwards.
TGGAGTTGGACTATTTTTTTGTGTCCTCTTTCCTATCTGATGCTGAGAGACCTATATTATTCATAGCATCCCCCTTTTCTGCTGTAATGACTCTGCTAAATTATGGAAAATGTGTTTTCCATTCAAATTTACAGCACCTTGTTGTGCGCAAATACAAAATGCATTAATGATATATGGATATAGATGTGGGTATTACATAGGATATGTAGGATACATTTAGAGGTAAAAAAGGGGTAGAGAGGTTTTGAAATCACCCTGTAGGCTGGCTGCTTTGAGCTCCATGACTTCAATCTCTCTTCACCCACGGCACCGGAACAAATTATGACAGTGGGCCTCTGATCTGGAAACATGGGAAACTGAATATCAAATAGCTAAATGAATAGCATTCAATATACATACCATCTCAGTGTCATAAACACTGAATACCATGCTGAATATTTGCCCAATATTAAATATGCCTACATGGAAGTAGCTTACCTTTTTCATTGTCAAAGGGCAGAATTTAGACTTCAGTGGAAGACATCCGAGACTGATTACAGATGAACTATATTGGTTTCTGTAGAGCACTGGTCCTGATTACAATCATGCGAAAGGGAAACTGATATTCCACACGCTGCAATCTGTTTATGCTCTTAAGTGGTCTATTGACAGACCATGTTTGAAAGCCCTTCTATTGGTCTTCACCAGGTCTCCTTGTCTCCTCATTATAATCATAACACCAACAGAAAACAAAACACCATTGTTCAGAGTGCTTCATCAAAAGACAAATGAAGGAAGTCTATTCTGTTTATCAACGAGATTGTTGATGAGAGGATGGCTCATTTTCTATCCAATCTCTGTTTAGAATGGGAAAGGGTCAGCCTGACTCCCACAATAACTAGCATCTATCAGTGAAGGTTGCTAAGGGGAGGACGGCTCAAAATAATGACTGGAATGGATTAAATGGAATGGCATCAAACCATATGTTTCATGTACAGTAGCAGTCAAAAGATTGGACACACCTACTCATTCAAGGGTTTTTCTTTATTTTACTATTTTCTACATTGTAGAATAATAGTGAAGACATCAAAACTATGAAATAACACATATGGAATCATGTGTTAAACAAATCTAAATATATTTCAGATCTTAGATTCTTCAAAGTAGCCACCCTTTGAAAATAGGATATGCACATAATTAGTACTATTGGATAGGAAACACTCCGAGGTTTCTAAAAGTGTTAACATAATGTCTGTGAGTATAACAGAACTGATATAGCAGGCGAAAACCAGGGGAAAATCCATCCGGAATTGCAGTTTTTTGTGACCTTTGCTCTGTTTGAGACTCTCCCCATTGACTTCAATGCAATCCAGCTCCGAGATTGCAGTACCTATGGCTTCCACTAGATGTCAACAGTCTTTATACAAAGCCTGGAAGCTGTAGCAGTGAGCAGAACGGATAGGAACAGGAAATGGTCAAGGGAGCTCAGATGTCAACAAGATTTCTCGGGCGCGAGACTGGGTGCGCGCCCCACTTTATTTTACTTATATAATGTTTAGGTTACCATCCGAGTGAAATATTATCGCTAATATTCATAAAAGGATAGCTAAGGATGCATTATAACTGGTCTTTGATTTGTTTAGGAAAAGTTTATAGGTTATATTTGAACGCGTTCTCTTCACATTTCAATGGGCGATTCGACGTTGGATTTTCTGAACATAACGCACCAACCAAACGGAGATTTATGGACATAAGAAATGACTTTTTCTAACAAAAGAACCATTGGATGTCTTCGTTGGACATTTGGGAAGCCCTCTGTCAGATCCGTGATACGAACCCAGAGTGTGTTGCTGGAAAACCCAAGGTTCTAGTCCAATAACAAAATATACCAAAGAGGCTGGTCAAAAGTCTTTCAGGTTAGACCAACTGGGAAAACACAAAAGCATAGGCTAGGCAGGAGAACTTCAAGACTGAGCAAAGATACAAGCAAATGAAAGTCCTTAAGTATCCACCTGTTCACACTAACTAACTAGGCACAGGTGATTAACTTAAAACCATAATGAGCAGTGAATTAGGAGGACGATGTGGAAGGTCTTGTGCACTCAGTCTCCCTCTGCTGGACAGACCGTGGTGTGACAGGGCCCCCCCCCCCCTTTATGGCCGGCTCCCGACGGCCCAGGACGGTCAGGATGCAAGCGATGGAACGTCTTGATCAGGTCTGGGTCCAAGATGTGTCGTGCTGGCACCCAGGTACGCTCCTCAGGCCCATAACCTTGACAGTCGACCAGGTAGTGAAAGCCACGGCCCCGGCATCTTGAATCAAGCAGCCTTTTCACTGTGTAGGTGGGACCACCTTCTATAATACGAGGGGCGGGAGGGGTGGGAGCTGGGGGAGACCAAAGAGACGTTAATACGGGTTTCAAATGAGAGACATGAAAAGTAGGTCTTACTTTTAAAGATCTCAGTATGGCAAACCGATAAGCAACAGGGTTGACCCGGCTGGTGATCTTGAATGGGCCAACAAATCTTTGGGCAAGATTCCACCTTTAACGGTAAGTCCTTAGCTGAGAGCCAGACTCTTTGTCCGATTCTGAAGTGTGGAGTTGCCCTCCTCTTGTCCGCGTACCTCTTGTGGCGGGTGGAAGCACTCTTCAAGGCTACGTGAGCCCTTTTCCATGTCCTTCTACAGCGCTCAACAAATCTCTCAGCATTAGGGACTCCAACCTCTATCTCTTGGCTGAAGAACAATGGTGGCTCGAACCCGAATTGACACTTAAATGGAGATAGACCAGTGGAGGAGCTGCGTAAGGTGTTTTGTGCCAGCTCTGCCCATAGCAAGAAATGACTGAAGGAGGATGGCTGATGAGATGTGAAGCAGCGAAGGTATTTCACCAATTCCTGATTTATCCATTCTGTTTGGCCATTTGACTGAGGGTGGAAACCTGAGGAGAGACTGACAGAAGATCCAAACAGAGACCAGAATGCTTTCCAGTAACGAGACATAAACTGGGGACCTCGATCTGAAACAATGTCCACTGGAATTCCATGGATTCTTACCACATTCTGAAGAATAAGGTCAGCAGTCTCTTTGGCTGAAGGGAGTTTAGGTAACGGAACGAAGTGTGCGGACTTAGAGAAGCGGTCCACCACCACTAGTACAACAGTGTTACCTTCAGATGCTGGTAAACCAGTTATGAAATCCATGGAGATGTGAGACCAGGGGCGTTGTGGGATAGGCAAGGGATGTAGAAGGCCGGCAGGGCGCTGATTAGAGGATTTCTGTTGAGCGTAGACTGGGCAGGCTTGTACAAAAGATCAGACTTCTCTTGTCATCTCTGGCCACCAGAAGCGTCTCTGAATAAAATCCAATGTCCTCTCTGTTCCTGAATGTCCCGCAATGGCAGAAGCATGACCCCACTGGAGGACCTCGGATCTTGCTCCCTTGGGCACAAACAAGCATCCTGCTGGGACTTCATCAGGAATGTGTACACCCCGTAGAGCCTCTCGCACTGTATCCTCAATGGACCGACTAACCGGTGCAAGAATGCAGTCTCTGGGGATGATGAACTCTGGGGAACGGTCCCTCTGGGAACGATCATACTGGCGTGACAAGGCATCAGCCTTAACATTCTTGGATCCAGGTCTGTAAGAGATCACAAAATTAAAACGGGTAAAAAAGAGAGACCACCTGGCCTGACGGGGGTTAAGGCGCTTTGCCTGCTGTAGGTAGGACAGGTTCTTGTGGTCTGTCCACACAACAACAAAAATGCTTGGCCCCTTCCAGCCAGTGGCGCCACTCTTCCAGTGCAAGTTTCACAGCAAGGAGCTCTCGGTTACCCACATCGTAGTTTCTCTCAGCTGGCGACAGGCGTCTGGAAAAGAAAGAACACGGATGGACTCTGTTATCTGTGATAGACCCTTGGGAGATCACTGCTCCAACTCCCTCTTCTGATGCATCCACCTCCACGATAAACGGCAATTCAGGGTCTGGGTGTACCAAGATTGGGGCAGAAGAGAACAGTCCCTTTAACCTGTCGAACGCCTGCTGAGCTTTAGCAGTCCAGTGGATAAGAGCGGGTGCTGCAATAGTGCTGAAATTGCGAATAAACTTCCTGTAAAAGCTGGCAAAACCAATAAATCTTTGTACCTGCTTTAGTGATTCGGGCTGGGGCCAGTTGGTGATGGCAGATACCTTCTTTGGTTCCATCTCGATGCCTTCTTGTGAGATAACATAGCCTAGGAATGAGACTTGAGGCACATGGAAGTCACATTTGTCGAGCCTTACGTTGAGATGATTCTCAAGAAGCTTCCTCAGGACCTGTTGGACATGGTGAATGTGTTCCTGTAGAGAGTCTGAGAAAATCAGTATGTCATCTAGATAGACAAACATGAAACGATTCAACATGTCCCTCAAGACGTCATTGATGAAGGAGCAGTTCAAAAGCAGTTCAAAAGCAGTTCAAAAGTCGATGACATTAGTGGGAGGGGGTAACGATTCTTAACAGTCACTTTATTGAGCCCACGATAGTCTATACAGGGCCTAAGACTATTGTCTTTCTTAGGGACAAAAAAGAAACCAGCACTAGCTGGTGAAGATGATGGGCGAATAAAACCAGTACTCACAGCATCCTGGATATATTCGTTCATAGCCTTAGTCTCTGGGGCAGAGAGGGAAAGTAGGTGACCTCTAGGAGGGAGTGCGCCAGGAAGAAGGTCAATAGCACAATCATATGGTCTATGAGGGGGTAGATTAGTAGCGCGTTGTTTGCTAAACACTTCTCTCAAGTCATAGTAATCAGGGGGCATGAGCGTTATATCTTGTGGCTTATTCAAGGAACTGGCACTCACCTCCTCAATCGCTGCCAGAATTTCTTTACTCCTGACCACAGTGAAAGCAGGAGAGGTACAAGAATCCTCGCACGCCGAGCCCCAACAAAGGAGAGTTCCAGAGGTCCAGGAGAATTGAGGGTTGTGAAGCCGCAGCCAGGGGTAACCTAGAATAAGGGGTTCTCTGGAAGACTTTATCAGATAAAAAGAGATCTCTTCATGATGGTTAGTGTCAATAGTCAAGCATAAAGGAACTGTTCTGAACTTGATTATTCCAGACCCTATTGGTCTGCCATCTAGGGCTTCAACCTTCCAGAATGAAGAACAAGTCTCATAGGGGATACACATGTTCTTAGCCAGATGAATGTCCAAAAAGTTATCCGCTGCACCTGAATCCACAAATGCTTTCAGAGTCACTGTCTTCGCCCTGGTATCCCGCCAAGTAAGCGTAGCTAGCAGCAGTAAACAGGAGTGAGGAGTGTCAAACTGAGCAGTTCCACTCGCTAAGGTCCCCACTCCCCTTAGCGAGCTTTGGCTTTTAAAGCTAACTCGGGGCAAGAAGAGCGCAAGTGATTAGAGTCACCACAATAGAAGCACAGACCTTCTCTCATGCGTCTCTCCCTCTCCTTAGGTGAAATGCGGGTCCTACCAAGCTGCATCGGCTCTTCCTCGGTCTGTGGAGTTAAATGGGAACCTTATGGGACGTTAGGAGATGACAACATGGCCATGTCTCGGGCAGTACAGCGTTCTCTTCTTCTTTCACGAATACGGTTATCAATTCGGACAGCTAAAGTTATGAGTTCCTCCAGACTTGTACCCCAATCTCTACTGGCTAATTCATCCTTAACCCCTTCAGAAAGGCCACGATAGAAGGTTGAAATGAGTGCCTCTGAATCCCACTTACTCTCAGAAGCCAGGATACGGAACTCAATGGCGTAATCGGCCACAGATTGATGCCCCTGATGTAGATCTAGTAATCTCCTCGCCGCCTCACAGCCACTGACTGGATGGTCAAATACTTGTTGAATAGTCTCTGTGAATACTTTTAGATCAGAGCAGATGGTGGAGTGTTGTCTCCAGAGGGTTGAGGCCCAATCCAGTGCACGATCACTCAACAAGGAGATAATATATGCAATCTTAGCCCTCTCAGAAGCAAAGGTGGCTGGTTGGAGTTCGAAGATGAGTGACACTTGAGTCAGGAAGCCCTTGCAGGTACCAGGCCTCCCACCGTAGCTCTGAGGGGTTGGAATCTTTGGTTCTTGGGGCGTTGGTACAGTTAATGATGGGGTTTCTGGTGCTGGTAGTACCACAGGTTCTCGAGGCAAGCATGTTTGTAGTTGTTGCAGCGATTCCCCAATCTGGTTCACCGCGTCCGTCAGTCTCTGGAGCTGTGTCTCATGTGTTCCAAGCAAAACTCCCTGTTTGCTAATGGCTCCATGAATCTGTTCAGTATCTGCCAGGTCCATATCTTGTTGGCTCAGTCTTGCTGTCAGTTCCATGATATGAACCCAGAGTGTGTTGCTGGAAAACCCAAGGTTCTAACCACTGTCCTACGGGCAGTGTGGACCCAATTGGCAGGTAATCACAAGAGGCAGGTTAGGAGGGAAAAACAGATAGTCTTTACTTACAGTTTTTCTCAGTCGCTTTGGTGCATTTCTCACATCACTATTTACATTTGCACAACAGTTAGTTCAACCAACACAACATTTAGTCATTTGTGCACATCATAGTAGCAGGTTCTCATTCCTTCCAACAAATTGCAAATGCTTTTGGACATGCATCAATTGCTTTCATACAACTCTCTGCTGTTTTATAACATTATCATTTGCTTATGTCATGTCAGTCAAAATTAACTATACTTGTGAATGCTGAATAGTCATTCCATATAAAACTAATAGTCCTCATTTCATTGCTTGAGTCATTACATACAAAAATGTTGAACTAGTTGTCAAAATCTGTCAAGCAAATTTTACACATTTTTTTTAAAATATTTTTTTTCATGAAAATGTCTCCTAAATTGAACAATTTCTCTCAGGTGAATCTCAACTTTCACTGATGAGAAGGGGTGTGTGAAGCATTAGTTGCAACCAATGATAAGCCACTTTTCTACAATCACTGTCAGAGCTGAATCCCATAAACCCCCACTTTACAAGCATATATGAACCAAGCAGGACATAGTGTGTACCATTTCTACAATACTGTGACACAGAAATGGAAGGTCAGCCTCGTGGAAGAGGGGTGAGGGTGCGGGGAGGAAGGGGAAGGGGACAAAACAGGGAAGAGGAAGAAGAGGCCAAGTACATAGGCGGATCCCTGATGAAATCAGGGCTACAATTGTGGATCATGTTGTCAATCACGGCCTCACAATGGCTGAGGCTGGTCGAAGGGTGCAGCCAAATGTTGGGAGAACCACTGTAAATTCAATTATTCAAACATTTCGTTGGGAGAACAGGTGTGTATAAATGGACAGTAATTCAGCACTAAACAATCTGCACTGCGCTACTGTCATTGTGTCATACATGAAGCTTGCAGTGGGACAATAACTTGTCACTGTACATTTTACATTTAGACGTACAGCTTTACTGCATCACACATTTAGTGTATTGTAGTGTACAGTAGTGTTACAGTAAAGATTTGCCATATTTACTGTAATTTTACTCTGCACCACACAGGATTGCAAGACAACCTTGCAGAGGTGGAAGAGTGCCCCTTTTTACTCCGCAACAAGAGGAAGCCATTTGTGCAATGGTGATTGCAAACAATGCCATAAGGTTGAGAGAGATACAACGTGCTGTTATAGAGGATGACAACATCTTTGGGAATATTGAATCTGTTTCAGTCGCTACAATTGACAGAGTGCTCAGGAGGAATGAAATGCGCATGAAACAATTGTACATTGTGCCATTTGAACGGAACAGCGACAGAGTGAAGGAGATCCGTCACCAGTATGTACAGGTAAAACGTATGTGTTCTATGCATATTCTAATGTTCAGTGCTGTAAACTGTTTACTTTGTGTAGTGTCATGCACTACACTTACATGACAGTTCTGTGTGTGTGTATTCACAGTGCATACTGTACAATATGTTGTCCAAAATGCATTATGTTACACAGGAAAAGTTGTTATAGTTTTTCTCACTCCCTCTTCTGTAATAAAGCATGTACTGGAGCTGGAGGCCAGGGAACCGCTGCACACATTCATATACCTTGATGAGGCGGGTTTCAATCTGGCAAAAGGTAGAAGACGTGGAAAGAATCGCATTGGACAGAGAGCAACCATTGATGTCCCAGGCCAACGAGGAGGGAATATTACTATGTGTGCAGGCATCTCAGAAAACGGCGCCCTCACCCATATCCCCTGCCTTGGTCCATACAACACACAACATCTGCTGACTTTTTAGACACTCTTTACAGGGACATAATCCCTGAGAATGAGAGGGGTCTAACTGGAGACCATCTGAGCAAGCATGTTGTTGTTTTGGATAATGTGCGTTTTCACCACTCAGATGTCGTCAGACAGTGGTTTGCAGCACATGATAGGATGCTGGTGGAATATCTCCCTCCCTACTCACCATTCCTAAATCCAATAGAGTTTTTCTCTTCCTGGAGGTGGAAGGTATATGACCGGCATCCACATACCCAAATGGCCCTGCTAGCGGCCATGGATGCAGCATGTGATGACATCACAGCAGAGTCCTGCAGAGGGTGGATTCGCCACTCGAGGAGATACCTTCCTCGCTGCATTGCAAGAGATGATATTCGCTGTGATGTAGATGAAATTATGTGGCCAGACAGAGAGGAACGTCTGGATGTGCATGAATGATTACAGTACTATGTATGTTGTATGTTCAGTTCCAATATGTACTGCAATATTGTTTACAGTTGTGCACAGCTCTACCCAAAGGGAGTTTATGTTTGTTGTAAATAAAGGTGTATTTTTCTTTTGCACAATGCTGTGAACAAATTAGAATTGCAAAGAGCATATGCAGTAAAAATGTGAAACATACATATTCAGTGTCTTGTACTCAGTTACCTCACTAAATACAGTAATGTGTAACTTTACTGTATTTTTCAAATGGCTGTGCAAATAGTATATAGTGCTGTCTTGAGCATTTTCAGGTAGTGTCACCAAGATCTGACTTTTTGCATTGGAAAACATTTACAGAGTAAACTGTCATAATGAAAACATGACAAAGCCATTTGACTATCTTGTTCATAAACAATGGTGTCAGGACTTTTCATCTTGATGACACTGACACTTTCATTGACATGAATACTTGCTTTTGAGGAATGAGCTATCCATTTTGAGCAAGTGACACGCTTTTGCAGGTTATCAACTAGGTTTTGCAGTTTGTACTAATTGTTTTGAGAACTGCATTAACTGTTGTGCAAATGTAAATAGTGATGTGAGAAATGCACCAAAGCGACTGAGAAAAACTGTAATATTCCTCCAGAGAAAACACAAAGGATCCAGCATAAGTGCTGGGTTGAGCAATGCACAAATCCACACTGGATGATTGCAGGCAAAAGAGTCCAATAACAAAATATACCAAAGAGGCTGGTCAAAAGTCTTTCAGGTTAGACCAACTGGGAAAAAGCATAGGCTAGGCAGGAGAACTTCAAGACTGAGCAAAGATACAAGCAAATGAAAGTCCTTAAGTATCCACCTGTTCACACTAACTAACTAGGCACAGGTGACCATAATGAGCAGTGAATTAGGAGGACGATGTGGAAGGTCTTGTGCTCTCAGTCTCCCTCTGCTGGACATACCGTGGTGTGACACCCTCAGCAGAAGTTCTTCGAAAGGTAAGGGATTTGTTTTAGCTGTGATATGGGTTTTGTGTGACCAGCGCTGGTTTATGAATTTATGCTAATACATAAATATTAGAGGTGCTATCCTCAAACAATCAAATCAAATCAAATTGTATTTGTCACATACACATGGTTAGCAGATGTTAATGCGAGTGTAGCGAAATGCTTGTGCTTCTAGTTCCGACCATGCAGTAGTATCTAACAAGTACTCTAACAAATTCACAACAACTACCTTATACACACAAGAGTAAAGGAATGAATACGAGTATGTACATATAAATATATGGATGAGCGATGGCTGACCGGCATAGGCAAGATGCAGTAGATGGTATGGAGTACAGTATATACACATACAGTGGGGAAAAAAAGTATTTAGTCAGCCACCAATTGTGCAAGTTCTCTCACTTAAAAAGATGAGAGAGGCCTGTAATTTTCATCATAGGTACACTTCAACTATGACAGACAAAATAAGGAAAAAAAATCCAGAAAATCACATTGTAGGATTTTTTATGAATTTATTTGCAAATTATGGTGGAAAATAAGTATTTGGTCACATACAAACAAGCAAGATTTCTGGCTCTCACAGACCTGTAACTTCTTCTTTAAGAGGCTCCTCTGTCCTCCACTCATTACCTGTATTAATGGCACCTGTTTGAACTTGTTATCAGTATAAAAGACACCTGTCCACAACCTCAAACAGTCACACTCCAAACTCCACTATGGCCAAGACCAAAGAGCTGTCAAAGGACACCAGAAACAAAATTGTAGACCTGCACCAGGTTGGGAAGACTGAATCTGCAATAGGTAAGCAGCTTGGTTTGAAGAAATCAACTGTGGGAGCAATTATTAGGAAATGGAAGACATACAAGACCACTGATAATCTTCCTCGATCTGGGGCTCCACGCAAGATCTCACCCCGTGGGGTCAAAATGATCACAAGAACGGTGAGCAAAAATCCCAGAACCACACGGGGGACCTAGTGAATGACCTGCAGAGAGCTGGGACCAAAGTAACAAAGCCTACCATCAGTAACACACTACGCCGCCAGGGACTCAAATCCTGCAGTGCCAGACGTGTCCCCCTGCTTAAGCCAGTACATGTTCAGGCCCATCTGAAGTTTGCTAGAGAGCATTTGGATGATCCAGATGAGGATTGGGAGAATGTCATATGGTCAGATGAAACCAAAATATAACTTTTTGGTAAAAACTCAACTCGTCGTGTTTGGAGGACAAAGAATGCTGAGTTGCATCCAAAGAACACCATACCTACTGTGAAGCATGGGGGTGGAAACATCATGCTTTGGGGCTGTTTTTCTGCAAAGGGACCAGGACGACTGATCCGTGTAAAGGAAAGAATGAATGGGGCCATGTATCGTGAGATTTTGAGTGAAAACCTCCTTCCATCAGCAAGGGCATTGAAGATGAAACGTGGCTGGGTCTTTCAGCATGACAATGATCCCAAACACACCGCCCGGGAAACGAAGGAGTGGCTTCAGAAGAAGCATTTCAAGGTCCTGGAGTGGCCTAGCCAGTCTCCAGATCTCAACCCCATAGAAAATCTTTGGAGGGAGTTGAAAGTCCGTGTTGCCCAGCGACAGCCCCAAAACATCACTGCTCTAGAGGAGATCTGCATGGAGGAATGGGCCAAAATACCAGCAACAGTGTGTGAAAACCTTGTGAAGACTTACAGAAAACATTTGACCTCTGTCATTGCCAACAAAGGGTATATAACAAAGTATTGAGATAAACTTTTGTTATTGACCAAATACTTATTTTCCACCATAATTTGCTAATAAATTCATAAAAAAATCCTACAATGTGATTTTCTGGATTTTTTTCCTACCTATGATGAAAATTACAGGCCTCTCTCATCTTTTTAAGTGAGAGAACTTGCACAATTGGTGGCTGACTAAATACTTTTTTTTTCCCCACTGTATATATATATGAGATGAGTAATGTAGGATATGTAAACATTATATAAATGGCATTGTTTAAAGTGGCTAGTGATACATTATTTCATCCAATTATAATTATTAAAGTGGCTAGAGATTTGGGTCGATGGCCGAACGGCATATGCAAGATACAGTAGATGGTTTAGAGTACAGTGTATACATTTGATATGAGTATGTCGGATACGTAAACATTATATACAAAATTGTTTAAAGTGGCTAGTGATACATTGTTACATCCAATTCCTATGTTTAAAGTGGCTAGAGATTTAAGTCAGTATGTTGGCAGCAGCCACTCAATGTTAGTGATGGCTGTTTAACAGTCTGATGGCCTTGAGGTAGAAGCTGTTTTTCAGTCTCTCGGTCCCAGCTTTGATGCACCTGTACTGACCTCGCCTTCTGGATGATAGCGGGGTGAACAGGCAGTGGCTCGGGTGGTTGTTGTCCTTGATGATCTTTTTGGCCTTCCTGTGACATCGGGTGGTGTAGGTGTCCTGAAGAGCAGATAGTTTACCCCCGGTGATGCGCTGTGCAGTCCTCACTACCCTCTGGAGAGCCTTATGGTTGTGGGCGGAGCAGTTGCCGTACCAGGCGGTGAAACAGCCCAACAGGATGCTCTCGATTGTGCATCTGTAAAAGTTTGTGAGTGATTTTGGTGACAAGCCAAATTTCTTCAGCCTCCTGAGGTTGAAGAGGCGGGTGGACCAATTCAGTTTGTCCGTGATGTGTACGCCGAGGAACTTAAAACTTTCCACCTTCTCCACTACTGTCCCCTCGATGTGGATAGGGGGGTGCTCCCTTTCTTGTTTCCTGAAGTCCACGATCATCTCCTTTGTTTTGCTGACATTGAGTGAGAGGTTATTTTCCTGACACCACACTCCGAGGGCCCTCACCTCCTCTCTGTAGGCCGTCTCGTCGTTGTTGGTAATCAAGCCTACCACTGTAGTGTCGTCAGCAAACTTGATGATTGAGTTGGATGCGTGCTTGGCCACGCAGTCATGGGTAAACAGGGAGTACAGGAGAGGGCTGAGAATGCACCCTTGTGGGGCCCCAGTGTTGAGGATCAGCGGGGTGGGAATGTTGTTTCCTACCCTCACCACCTGGGACTGGCCCGTCAGGAAGTCCAGGACCCAGTTGCACAGGGCTGGGTCGAGACCCAGGGTCTCGAGCTTAATGACGAGCTTGGAGGGAACTATGGTGTTAAATGCTGAGCTGTAGTCAATGAACAGCATTCTTACATAAGTATTCCTCTTGTCCAGATGGGTTAGGGCAGTATGCAGTGTGATTGCGATTGCGTCGTCTGTGGACCTATTGGGACGGTAAGCAAATTGGAGTGGGTCCAGGGTGTCTGGCAGGATGGAGGTGATATGATCCTTGACTAATCTCTCAAAGCACTTCATGATGACGGAAGTGAGTGCTACGGGCGATAGTCATTTAGCTCAGTCACCTTAGCTTTCTTGGGAACAGGAACAATGGTGGCCCTCTTGAAGCATGTGGGAACAGCAGACTGGGATAGGGACTGATTGAATATGTCCGTAAACACACCAGCCAGCTGGTCTGCATGCTCTGAGGACACGGCCAGGATGCTATCTGGGCCGGCAGCCTTGCGAGGGTTAACACATTTAAATGTTTTTCTCACATTGGCTGCGGTGAAGGTGAGCCCGCAGGTTTTGGTAGCGGGCTGTGTCGGTGGCACTGTATTGTCCTCAAAGCGAGCAAAGAAGTTGTTTAGTTTGTCTGGGAGCAGGACGTCATGGTCCGCAACGGGGCTGGTTTTCTTTTTGTAGTCCGTGATTGACTGTAGACCCTGCCACATTCCTCTTGTGTCTGAGCCGTTGAATTGTGACTCTACTTTGTCTCTATATTGACGCTTAGCTTGTTTGATTGCCTTGCGGAGGGAATAGCTACACTGTTTGTATTCAGTCATGTTAAAAGCAGTGGTTCGCGCTTTCAGTTTTGCGCGAATGCTGCCATCAATCCATGGTTTCTGGTTGGGGAAGGTTTTAATATTTGCTATGGGTACAACATCACCAATGCACTTGCTAATAAACTCGCTCACCGAATCAGCATATACATCAATGTTGTTGTCCGATGCTATCCGGAACATATCCCAGTCCACGTGCTCGAAGCAATCTTGCAGCATGGAATCAGATTGGTCGGACCAGCGTTGAACAGACCTGAGAACGGGCGTTTCCTGTTTTAGTTTCTGTTTGTAGGCTGGGAGCAACAAAATGGAGTCATGGTCAGACTTGCCGAAAAAGGGCGGAGAATGGCCTTGTATGCATCACGGAAGTTGGAATAACAGTGATCCAGGATTTTACCAGCCCGGTGGCACATTCGATATGCTGGTAAACTTTCGGAGCCTTGTTCTTAAATTGGCCTTATTAAAATCCCCAGCCACAATAAATGCAGCCTCAGGATATGTGGTTTCCAGTTTACATAGAGTCCGATGAATTTCTTTCAGTGCCGTCGATGTGTCAGCTTGAGGGGGGATGTACACGGCTGTGATTATAATCGAGGAGAATTCTCTTGGTAGATAATGCGGTCTGCATTTGATTGTAAGGAATTCTAGGTCAGGTGAACAAAAGGACTTGAGTTCCTCTATGTTGTTATGATCACACCACGTCTCGTTAATCATAAGACACACACCCCCACCCTTCTTCTTACCAGATAGAAGTTTGTTTCTGTCCGCGCGATGCGTGGAGAAACCAGGTGGCTGTACCGACTCCGATAACGTGTCCTGAGTGAGCCATGTTTCCGTGAAGCAAAGAACGTTGCAGTCTCGGATGTCTCTCTGAAAGGCAACCCTTGATCGGATTTCGTCTACTTTGTTGTCAAGAGACTGTACATTAGCGATTAAAATACTCGGGAGAGGTGCACGATGCGCCCGTCGACATAGCTTGACCAAAAGAACGGCACGTTTCCCTCTTCTCCGGCGCCGCCGTTGTTTTGAGTCGCCGGGTGCTATCCATTCTATTGTCCTGGCTGGGGTAACAAACAGAGAATCCTCTTCGGGAAAGTCGTATTCCTGGTCGTAATGTTGATAAGTTGACGTTGCTCTTATATCCAATAGTTCCTCCCGGTTGTATGTAATAAAACTTAATATTTCCCGGGGTAACAATGTGTTGTGCTTTCGCCGTAAAGCCGCTGTGATATTGCCAAGAAGCAGAGCTTTTGATGGCTATGCAACACTTGTATATTGATGAATATTTAATAATTAAACTTTTGGATTTTGAATTTGGTGCCTTACATTTCACCGGGTAGTGTCGGGAGTGGCCCACAAGCGCGCCGGTGCTCCCTAAGTAGTTAACTTCTTAGGGAGCGGCTCCCGAGGTGACGGTTTTGGAGAGTCTGGTGTGCCCAAAGTAAAATGCCTCCCACTCAGGCCCAGAAAATAGGATATGCACATAATTAGTACTATTGGATAGGAAACACTCTGAAGTTTCTAAGAGTGTTAAAATATTTTCTGTGAGTATAACAGAACGGATATAGCAGGCATAAACCCGAGGAATTTCTGTCCTGGAAAAAGTGGTTTTGACACATTGCCTCATTTTGAACCCCTCCCTATTGTAAACAGCTATATATAGGAGTAAGATTGCAGTACCTATTGCTTCCACTGGATGTCAACAGTCTCTAGACAGTGTTTGATGATGTTAGAACGCTCTGGATGGTAATAGAAGAAGAATTTCGAACTGGTCACCAGATGTAAACAGAAGAGGATGCGTGTTCACGGGCTCGCGCGCGCTGTGGTTTTTTCCTTTCCTATCGTCCAGTTTATAATCCGGTTGAAATATTATAGTAAATATACATAAACGTGTTCCCAAGGATACATTATCAACGATGTTTGATTGTTCTTGGACAAGTGTATAGGTATAGGTTGAATGAGTTCTCTTCACGGTTCAATGGGCGAGTGGACGCTGTATTTTATGAACATAATGCGCCAACCAAACAGAGATTTATGGATATAATAAATGAATTTTTCTAACAAAAGAACCATTGGATGTCTTCGTTGGACACTTGGGAAGCCCTCAGTAGAAGTTCTTCAAAAGGTAAGGGATTGAGTCGCCCATTGAACCGTGAAGAGCACACGTTCAAATTATACCTATAAACTTTCTACAAACAAATCAAACATCATTTTTAATGTATCCTTAGGTATCCTTTTGTGTATATTTGCTGTAATATTTCAACCGGACGATAACGTGAACAATAGGAAAGGAAAATAAATCTTGCGCGCGTCAAACCTTGTTTACAATAGTGGTCCCCTGACTATTACCTGTTCCTATCCGTTCCTCTTACTCCAATCACTCTCAATCTTTGTATATAGACATCTAGTGGAAGCCATAGGTACTGCAGTCTCAGTCCTGGTTAAAATAAAAATGAATAGGCAGCCTTGAGAAGAAGGTCAAGTACAAAAAAAAACTGCAAATCCGATGGATTTTCGTCTGGTTTTCGCCTGCTATATCAGTTCTGTTGTACTCACATACATTATTTTAACACTCTTAGAAACGTCAGAGTGTTTCCTATCCAATAGTACTAATTATGCGCATATCCTATTTTCTGGGCCTGAGTGGCAGGCATTTTACTTTGGGCACGCCAGACTCTCCAAAACCGTCACCTATGCAGCCGCTCCCTAAGAAGTTCATTGAAATGCATTCCAGGTGACTACCTCATGAAGCTGGTTGAGAGAATGGCAAGAGTGTGCAAATCTGTCATCAAGTCAAAGGGTGGCTACTTTGAATAATCTAAAATCTAAAATATATATTTGTTTAACACTTTTTGGTTACTACATGATTCCATATGTGTTATTTTATAGTTTTGATGTCTTCACTATTATTCTACAATGTAGAAATTTGTCAAAAATAAAGAAAAACCCTTGAATTAGTAGGTGTGTCCAAACTTTTGACTGGTACTGTATTTGATACCATTCCACTCACTCCGCTCCAGACATTACCACGAGCCCGTCCTCCCCAATCACGGTGCCACCAACCTCCTGTGGTAGCTATGTATGGTCATAATTCTGTAATCCTGGAAAAGACCCAAAAGCCTGTTTCATAACTCTGACAGGCCCCCCAAAATGTTTTACATATCACTGACGGGCCCCCCACAACCTGTTACATTTCCCTGACGGGCCCACCATAACCTGTTACATACAGTGGGGCAAAAAAGTATTTAGTCAGCCACCAATTGTGCAAGTTCTCTCACTTAAAAAGATGAGAGAGGCCTGTAATTTCCATCATAGGTACACTTCAACTATGACAGACAAAATGAGGAAAAAAAATCCAGAAAATCACATTGTAGGATTTTTTATGAATTTATTTGCAAATTATGGTGGAAAATAAGTATTTGGTCACATACAAACAAGCAAGATTTCTGTCTCTCACAGACCTGTAACGTCTTCTTTAAGAGGCTCCTCTGTCCTCCACTCGTTATCTGTATTAATGGCATCTGTTTGAACTTGTTATCAGTATAAAAGACACCTGTCCACAACCTCAAACAGTCACACTCCAAACTCCACTATGGCCAAGACCAAAGAGCTGTCAAAGGACACCAGAAACAAAATTGTAGACCTGCACCAGGTTGGGAAGACTGAATCTGCAATAGGTAAGCAGCTTGGTTTGAAGAAATCAACTGTGGGAGCAATTATTAGGAAATGGAAGACATACAAGACCACTGATAATCTTCCTCGATCTGGGGCTCCACGCAAGATCTCACCCGTGGGGTCAAAATGATCACAAGAACGGTGAGCAAAAATCCCAGAACCACACGGGGACCTAGTGAATGACCTGCAGAGAGCTGGGACCAAAGTAACAAAGCCTACCATCAGTAACACACTACGCCGCCAGGGACTCCAAATCCTGCAGTGCCAGACGTGTCCCCCTGCTTAAGCCAGTACATGTTCAGGCCCATCTGAAGTTTGCTAGAGAGCATTTGGATGATCCAGATGAGGATTGGGAGAATGTCATATGGTCAGATGAAACCAAAATATAACTTTTTGGTAAAAACTCAACTCGTCGTGTTTGGAGGACAAAGAATGCTGAGTTGCATCCAAAGAACACCATACCTACTGTGAAGCATGGGGGTGGAAACATCATGCTTTGGGGCTGTTTTTCTGCAAAGGGATCAGGACGACTGATCCGTGTAAAGGAAAGAATGAATGGGGCCATGTATCGTGAGATTTTGAGTGAAAACCTCCTTCCATCAGCAAGGGCATTGAAGATGAAACGTGGCTGGGTCTTTCAGCATGACAATGATCCCAAACACACCGCCCGGGCAACGAAGGAGTGGCTTCGTAAGAAGCATTTCAAGGTCCTGGAGTGGCCTAGCCAGTCTCCAGATCTCAACCCCATAGAAAATCTTTGGAGGGAGTTGAAAGTCTGTGTTGCCCAGCGACAGCCCCAAAACATCACTGCTCTAGAGGAGATCTGCATGGAGGAATGGGCCAAAATACCAGCAACAGTGTGTGAAAACCTTGTGAAGACTTACAGAAAACGTTTGACCTCTGTCATTGCCAACAAAGGGTATATAACAAAGTATTGAGATAAACTTTGTTATTGACCAAATACTTATTTTCCACCATAATTTGCAAATAAATAAATTAAAAATCCTACAATGTGATTTTCTGGATTTCTTTTTCTCATTTCGTCTGTCATAGTTGAAGTGTACCTATGATGAAAATTACAGGCCTCTCTCATCTTTTTAAGTTGGAGAACTTGCACAATTGGTGGCTGACTAAATACTTTTTTGCCCCACTGTATCCCTGACGGGCCCACCATAACCTGTTACATATCACTGACGGGCCCACCATAACCTGTTACATATCACTGACGGGCCCACCAGAACCTGTTACATATCCCTGACGGGCCCCTAAAACCTGTTACATATCACTGACGGGCCCCCCATAACCTGTTACATATCCCTGACGGGCCCCTAAAACCTGTTACATATCACTGACGGGCCCCCCATAACCTGTTACATATCCCTGACGGGCCCCTAAAACCTGTTACATATCACTAACGGGCCCACCAGAACCTGTTACATATCCCTGACGGGCCCACCATAACCTGTTACATATCCCTGACGGGCCCACCATAACCTGTTACATATCCCTGACGGGCCCACCATAACCTGTTACATATCCCTGACGGGCCCCCATAACATGTTACATATCACTGACGGGCCCACCATAACCTGTTACATATCCCTGACGGGCCCACCATAACCTGTTACATATCCCAGACGAATCCACCATAACCTGTTACATGTATATTATCTGTTCAATACAGTCAGCAGCTGAAACCTGTAATATCAGCAGACCTCTAATTGGCTATAGGCTTCCCCTGACTGCACTCAGCTCTCTCTCTCTCTCTCTCTCTCTCTCTCTCTCTCTCTCTCTCTCTCTCTCTCTCTCTCTCCTACAAAGAAGAATAGGCTATTCTCTGTGCTTCATCAGAGGTCCAATCAGCCTCCAGCAGTAAGAGCATCACCTCTGTCTACCAGTAACATTGTTTACACATAATGGCCACATTGATTTCTACTTTGCTCCATTCCTGTAATTTGTTTAAGGGGAGAGTGTAGAGGGGAAACACGCTGATAATGGAGGTAGAATAGAGAAAGAAAAGGCCATAGATACATGTGCACACACATACTGTATGTGAAGACAGACAGACACACACACACACACACTCATCAGTAATCTGTGGGCTCCCTGTTCTACTCATCTGCTGATTTCACCACAATAACAACGTCGCTCTTGCTCTCTCTTTCTCTCTACCTCCGTCGGAGGAAAGGAGAGAGAGATGAGCAGCAGGCGACGGGTCTGTACCTCAGAGAGAGGAACAAGTGATTGTCCTCTACAACAGAACCATATTAATCAGGCCTCTACCTCAGAGAGAGGAACAAGTGATTGTCCTCTACAACAGAACCATATTAATCAGGCCTCTACCTCAGAGAGAGGAACAAGTGATTGTCCTCTACAACAGAACCATATTAATCAGGCCTCTACCTCAGAGAGAGGAACATGTGATTGTCCTCAACAATGGAACCACAATGACATCAAGCATAAGATGAATGAAAAATGAAAGATGGGTGAGTCTCAGTTACAATATGATAGTCCTGATTTGGGGGTCTATCCAGGTTTTTATCCATGTATTTATGTTCTGCTCTGTAAGGACTGCTAAAGGTCCACTCGAGAGGCACTGACGCACCTTTCACACTGTCGATTAAGGCAGCCCCCCGCACCTCTCTCTGATTCAGAGGGGTTGGGTTAAATGCGGAAGACACATTTCAGTTGAAGGCATTCGGTTGTACAACTGACTAATAATGGTGACTTTGACTTTGACTTTGACATTGATTGGCAGTAGGTCTTCATAGATGAGTGGCTGTAACCTGTAAATAAAGTAAATGAAGGAATGCTGCCCTCTGTTGGCTTTATGAAAGTAATACAACAAATAAACCTCAAGATTTAGTGATGCTCACATGATACTTACAATCCTGGAGCGTTCATGTGTATTCTATTTAATGAGTTTACAGCATGATCCTCATATACATTGCAAGGGAAAACAAATACTATAATAAAATAAACAGCAGCACATCAATATTATTCAACCCTGATTTCTTGTTACCATTCTGTTAAAACATTCTGCCATCGTCAGTGCAAAAATCGGGACAAGCCTAAATACCAGGGCATTGTCGAAGCGATATGGCTTTAGCTTGCGCATCTAGAAGACAGAATTCACTATGAATATGAAGCTGATTAACGTGTGGTATAGTACAGTGTAAGAAAGAATAGCATTCAAAGCTAGCAATCTCTGCAGAGTTGGTTATAGCGATATCCATGTGAGCCAAGTGAGTGTGTACGAATCTGAAGAGATAAAGAAACAGAAAAGGAACCAAAACTAAATATCTATTTTCACACAGCACCATTACAGAAATATGAAAAGGAGTCTCCAACGAACCAGTCAAACATAAACACACACTACTTCTAATCCAGTGTCGTCTTGAAATGGCAAACGTGTGGAAACTAAATATCCAAACAGCTGGATGAGTCAAGGGGAGTAAGAGGCTGTGTAGTTGTTGTCTGAGCTACATACAATCTTACTCTGATCATTCCTTTACAGTTTACTCATTACAAACGTCATACAGTATATTGTTGATTACAGTCAGTCACTGTCTTATACATTTCAGTCTAGAATATGTTGGGAAGATTGTACAATATGATTCATCATAAGGCATATTGAAAAATCTATTCCTCTTTTGTACCCGTTCAATTCCTTCAGTACCTGTTCAATAAATAAATCAGAAAGGATTTCTTGGATGTCTAACAGTACAGTAACTTTCGTAGATTCTACAGCTAGGCAAGTCATTTCTGTATGGTGGCACAGTGCTCTGTTTTGTTGTGGGAAGACATAGAGACAGTAAGAGGTTGAGGAAAGACTGGAAGTCCATAAGGAGATATAGGAAGTTCATGTGAGAGTTGTTTCTGTCAAACCTCCCACAGTCCACCCAGACATGTCCTGGGTCTCTATATCCCCAATCCCACGATGCACAGGGCCAGCAGTAGCATGGCGGCCAGACTGAGAGTGGGTCTCAGGAAAGACGCCTTACCTGGAGGAGGGGAGGGGACACAGTAAGAGGCATGTTGGTTAAGACACTGTCTGGACTACAAACACACTCAGATCTTTTCCTCCGATGCTCTCCTCCCTTCCCTCTGACGTTTTGAGAAGAAGGTGAGGAGAGAGGAATCAAATAATCGAGGAATCGAGGAAAATACTTTTGAGACAAATTGACACGGCTCTTCAATTCCTCAACCAGATACTAACCAGTAGACCCATCTATCCCTTACTTACCCTGAAGCCTGATCTTCCTGATGGGGCCGTCTCCACCTTCATAGCGACCTCTGACCTCCAGCTCGTAGTCCCCTACCTGGGGCATGGGGAAGTCAATGAAGTGCCAGCCCGTCATGTAGATCGGCCCTGTGAGGTAGCCAGTCTTCCTGAACATCACCTGAAGAGGAGAGCAGAGGAGAGGAAAGAGAAAAAAGAAAAGAGAAGAGGAGAGGAGAGGAAAAGAGAGGATTTCTTATTTCCACAGGCTCAAACTGGATCACACCAGCTGCTGCAAGATTCAAATGAAGTAAAATGCATTTGCATACCTTATAATATAGTGGGAAGGACTCATCGCCAAACCAGTCGTAGGGGATGTGGTGCCACCACACGTACAGCCACTTGCCAGAGTAGCTGATGTAACGCCACATTTGGGGAGCCACACTTGGAGCTGTAAAGAATAGAATAGAATATTAATCTCAATGGGATCACCTACAATAAACATGTACTGTATATGGAATTTCAGTGTGGTTTTGGCATCTAGTCTTACGTGCTCTCTTGGTGAACATTTCGCAGTGTTCGCTGGGCGGGCCGACACCGGCTCCGTTGTAGGCTCTGACCTCGATGAGGTAGTGGGAGTCTGGCAGCATGTTCTCCAGCCTGGTCTGGTTCATGGATGCGGGCACAAAGATACGATTGGCCCCCGGCTCTGTATCGTCATACTTCCTCCAGTACTTCACCTGGTCAGAAAGCCGGGATTGGTCAAAGCAGGTGTCAATCATTTTGAACCAAAACTGGTGATCCAATCAAAATGTTCACTAGTTCCTCACACAGAGACCTATAATTCTTTCATGTCAGGCTGGCAAGGAAGCCACAGTTGAACACAAGGTATTAGATTTTTTATAGTCTCATGAGAAGGGCCATCCGACTGGGAAAAAACCAGTTGAATCAATGTCGTTTCCACGTCATTTCACGCAAAAACTGATTGTATTTGCAAAAAATCATCAAGGGAATTTCATATTTTTCTCACCCAACTTTAAACATAAATCCAATGACATGATACTTTTGTTGTTGTTGATTTCACATTGAATTCACGTTAGTTGACAACTCAACAAAATGTTGAACTGACGTCTGTGCCCAGTGAGATGTGTTTTTCCTGATCACTTAACCAGACTATCATTCGTAATCTGACCAGGAAAATGTGTCCTTCCCATAAATCATGGACATCACTAGACATCCAGGAGATTTACAGAGCTACAGACCTGGTATCCATCTATGTACTGCTGAAGGCCGGTACCAGTGTCCATGACTGGTAGCCACCAGACCAGAGCTTCATGGGATGAGACAGGCCTGGAGTATACATCTGTAGGAGACTCAGAGGGGACTAGTTGAGAGACAGAGAGAGAGAGAGAGAGAGAGAGAGAGAGAGAGAGAGAGAGAGAGAGAGAGAGAGAGAGAGAGAGAGAGAGAGAGAGAGAGAGAGAGAGATTGGGGTAGATCAGATTGAGAGAATCTTGTAAAGGCTGCCTATCATGTAGAAGAGGTTAAAGAACATGTTTACCATGGCTAGGGTTAGAGTTAGGACTAGGGTTAGGGTTGAGGCTAGGGTTATGGTTAGGGCTGAGGCTAGGGTTAGGTTTCTGTTTATGCTGGTATCAAACCTTGGGTTGCACAGGCCTATTGCAACTTTCTGCCCTGTTTCTATATTGTACATCAGACCGGTCTAGAGACGGTGAGAGAGGGGTCACCCATGACAGTTCAACAACAGGAGGAAGACAATTGTTGATCAAGTGCTGGGGCTAAACACGTTTAATTTTAAAACAAATGTATACAATAAAATCATAATCAACATGCAAACTGGATCAATAAATGAATAGATGAATAACTACATAAGTAAGTACATCATTGGAAATCACACCAAGGGGTGAAGGGATTAAGTGCTGCAAAGATAAGTGCTATGTTAAAGTGCTTGATATAATAAACTTAAATATAAAAAAGACAAAACCAGATTGAGCAAATAAATACATTGTTTTTTATTGAACTTTCTCCTCGTATCGGTGGCCCCTCCTGCTCTCTAAATTAGGCCTTCACTAACTCACACTGTCAATGCTTTATCCTACTCCATCCATTCATACCAAGTGGAGCCTCGGTTTTGCTATCCACCTGTATCCAGCTGCTCTTCTCTGGCCTACGGTCCAGGAGGCTTTCATCTCCAGACCGGTGACGTTTAGGGTTGAGGCTGGGGTTAGGTTTAGGGTTAGGTTTGAGTCAAGGGTTAGGGTTGAGGCTGGGGTTGGGTTTAGGGTTGAGGCCAGGGTTAGGTTTAGGGTTGAGGATTAGGTTTAAGGATAAGGCTAGGGTTGTGTTTAGGTTTAAGAGGGTTTCTGTTTATGCTGGTATGAAACCTTGGGTTGCAAGGGCCTATTGCAACTTTCGGCCCTTCTATACTGTACGTCAGTCCGGTCTGGAGAGGGTGAGAGAACATGAAAGGCCGAGAGCTCAGAGGGGTCACCCACGACGGTTCAACAACAGGGGGAAGGGTTGATTAAGTGCTGAGAATGAACAAGTTGAATTAAATTAAAAAATAATAATAAAACAGGCAAGCTGGATCAATAAATAAATAGGTAAATAAATGAATAAGTAAGTAATATAGTACATAATTAAAAATGTGTTAAAGTGCTTAATATAAGAACATGAAATATGAAAGACAAGCAGGCTAATAAATCCATGGTTTTTTATTGAACTTCCTCCTGGTGGTGGTATCCCCTCCAGCACTCCTGATTGGGCCTCACTGACTCCCACGGTCAAGGCTATATACTAATCTTTACCATTCAAACCAAGTGGAGCCAAGGTCTTCAGTTTGGCTATCCACCTGGATTCAGCTGTTCTTCTCTGGTTTGAGGCTAGGGTTAGGGTTAGGGTTAGGGTTGAGGTTAGGGTTGGAGTCATGGTTGAGGTTAGGGTTAGGATTGTGGTTGAGGTTAGGGTTGTGGTTAGGGTTAGGGTTGTGGTTGAGGTTAGGGTTAAGGTTGAAGCTAGGGTTAGGGTTGTGGTTGAGGTTAGGTTAGGGTTAGGGTTAGGGTTGAGGCTAGGGTTAGAGTTGTGGTTGAGGTTAGGGTAAGGGTTGCGGTTGTGGCTAGGGTTAGGTTTGTGGATGAGGTTAGGGTTAGGGTTGTGGTTGAGGTTAGGGTTAGGGTTAGGGTCGTGGTTGAGGCTAGGGTTAGGGTTGTGGTTGAGGTTAGGGTTGTGGTTGAGGTTAGGGTTGTGGTTGAGTTTAGGGTTAGGGTTGAACCGGGATGTGGTCATACAGTTAGTATGACTCTCACAATCTCGTGGGGTTAGGGGTTAGGGGTTAGTATGACCCTCACTATCTCGTGGGGTTAGGGGTTAGTCTGACTCTGACCATCTCGTGGGGTTAGGGGTTAGGGGTTAGTATGACCCTCACCATCTCGTGGGGTTAGGGGTTAGTATGACTCTCACCATATCGTGGGGTTAGTATGACTCTCACCATCTCGTGGGGTTAGGGGTTAGTATGACCCTCACCATCTCGTGGGGTTAGGGGTTAGTATGACTCTCACAATAACATGGGGTTAGGGGTTAGTATGACCCTCACCATCTCGTTGGGTTAGGGGTTAGTATGACTCTCACCATATCGTGGGGTTAGTATGAGCCTCACCATCTCGTGGGGTTAGGGGATAGGGGTTAGTATGACTCTCACCATCTCGTGGGGTTAGGGGTTAGTAAGACCCTCACCATCTCATGAGGTTAGGGGTTAGTATGACTCTCACCATCCTGTGGGGTTAGGGGTTAGTATGACCCTCACCATCCCATGGGATTATGGGTTAGTATGACCCTCACCATCTCGTGGAGTTAGGGGTTAGGGGTTAGTATGACCCTCACCATCTCATGAGGTTAGGGGTTTGTATAACTCTCACCATCTCGTGGGGTTAGGGGTTAGTGTGACCCTCACCATCCCATGGGATTAGGGGTTAGGATGACCCTCACCATCTCGTGGAGTTAGGGGTTAGGGGTTAGTATGATCCTCACCATCTCATGAGGTTAGGGGTTTGTATGACTCTCACCATCTCGTGGGGTTAGGGGTTAGTATGACCCTCACCATCCCATGGGATTAGGGGTTAGTATGACCCTCACCATCTCGTGTGGTTAGGGGTTAGTATGACCCTCACCATCTCGTGGGGTTAGGGGTTAGGGGTTAGTATGACTCTCACCATCTCATGGGGTTAGGGGTTAGTATGACCCTCACCATCTCGTGGGGTTAGGGGTTAGGGGTTAGTATGACTCTCACCATCTCGTGGGGTTAGGGGTTAGTATGACCCTCACCATCTCGTGGAGTTAGGGGTTAGGGGTTAGTATGACCCTCACCATCTCATGAGGTTAGGGGTTTGTATGACTCTCACCATCTCGTGGGGTTAGGGGTTAGTGTGACCCTCACCATCCCATGGGATTAGGGGTTAGGATGACCCTCACCATCTCGTGGAGTTAGGGGTTAGGGGTTAGTATGATCCTCACCATCTCATGAGGTTAGGGGTTTGTATGACTCTCACCATCCCATGGGATTAGGGGTTAGTATGACCCTCACCATCTCGTGTGGTTAGGGGTTAGTATGACCCTCACCATCTCGTGGGGTTAGGGGTTAGGGGTTAGTATGACTCTCACCATCTCATGGGGTTAGGGGTTAGTATGACCCTCACCATCTCGTGGGGTTAGGGGTTAGGGGTTAGTATGACTCTCACCATCTCGTGGGGTTAGGGGTTAGTATGACCCTCACCATCTCGTGGGGTTAAGGGTTAGTATGACTCTCACCATCTCGTGGGGTTAGGTGTTAGTATGACCCTCACCATCTCGTAGGGTTAGGGGTTAGTATGACCCTCACCATCTCATGAGGTTAGGGGTTTGTATGACTCTCACCATGTTGTGGGATTAAGGGTTAGGGGTTAGTATGACCCTAACCATCTCATGAGGTTAGGGGTTTGTATGACTCTCACCATCTCGTGGGGTTAGGGGTTAGTATGACCCTCACCATCCCATGGGATTAGGGGTTAGTATGACCCTCAGCATCTCGTGGGGTTAGGGGTTAGTATGACCCTCACCATCTCGTGGGGTTAGGGGTTAGTATGACTCTCACCATCTTGTGGGGTTGGGGGTTAGGGGTTAGTATGACCCTCACCATCTCGTGGGATTAGGGATTAGTATGACCCTCATCATCTCGTGGGGTTAGGGGTTAGTATGACCCTCACCATCTCGTGGGGTTAGGAGTTAGTATGACCCTCACCATCTCGTGGGGTTGGGGGTTAGGGGTTAGGGGTTAGTATGACCCTAACCATCTCGTGGGGTTAGGGGTTAGTATGACTCTCACCATTTTGTGGGGTTAGGGGTTAGGGGTTAGATTGACCCTCACTATCTCGTGGGGTTAGGGGTTAGTATGACCCTCACCATCTCGTGGGGTTAGGGGTTAGGGGTCAGTATGACCCTCACTATCTTGTGGGGTTAGGGGTTAGTATGGCCCTCACCATCTCATGGGGTTAGGGGTCAGTATGAGCCTCACCATCTCGTGGGGTTAAAGTTTAGTATGACCCTCACCATCTCGTGGGGTTAGGGGTTACGGGTTAGTTTGCCCTTCACCATCTCGTGGGGTTAGTATGACCCTCACCATCTCGTGAGGTTAGGGGTTAGTATGACCCTCACCATCTCGTGGGGTTAGGGGATAGTTTGACCCTCACCATCCCATGGGATTAGGGGTTAGTATGACCCTCGCCATCTCGTGGGTTTAGGGGTTAG
Source organism: Brachymystax lenok tsinlingensis (assembly GCA_030435695.1). NCBI lineage: Eukaryota > Metazoa > Chordata > Actinopteri > Salmoniformes > Salmonidae > Brachymystax > Brachymystax lenok. The sequence goes on along the minus strand of CM059783.1, from coordinate 21,086,171 downwards.
TATGACTCTCACCATCTCGTGGGGTTAGGGGTTAGTATGACCCTCACTATCTCGTGGGGTTAGGGGTTATTATGACCCTCACCATCTCGTGGGGTTAGGGGTCAGTATGACCCTCACCATCTGGTGGGGTTAAAGGTTAGTATGACCCTCACCATCTCGTGGGGTTAAGGGTTAGGGGTTAGTTTGCCCCTCACCATCTCGTGGGGTTAGTATGACCCACACCATCTCGTGGGGATAGGGGTTAGTCTGACCCTCACCATCTCCTGGGGTTAGGGGATAATATGACCTTCACCATCCCATGGGATTAGGGGTTAGTATGACCCTCACCATCTCGTGGGGTTATGGGTTAGGGGTTAGTATGACCCTTACCATCTCGTGGGGTTAGGGGTTAGTATGACGCTCACCATCTCGTGGGGTTATGGGTTGGTATGACCCTCACCATCTCGTGGGGTTGGGGGTTAGGGGTTAGTATGACCCTCACCATCTCGTGGGGTTAGGGGTTAGTATGACTCTCACCATCTCGTGGGGTTAGGAGTTAGTATGACCCTCACCATCTTGTGAGGTTAGGGGTTAGTATGACTCTCACCATCTCGTGGGCTTAGGGGTTAGTATGACCCTCACCATCTCGTGGGGTTAGGGGTTAGTATGACCCTCACCATCTCGTGGGGTTAGGGGTTAGCATGACCCTCACCATCTCGTTGGGTTAGGGGTTAGTATGACCCTCACCATCTTGTGGGATTAGGGGTTAGAATGACCCTCACCATCTCGTGGGGTTAGGGGTTAGGGGTTAGTCAGACCCTCACCATCTCGTGGGGTTAGGGGTTAGTATGACCCTCACCATCTTGTGGGGTTAGAGGTTAGTATGACTCTCACCATCTCGTGGGGTTAGGGGTTAGGGGTTAGAATGACCCTCACCATCTCGTGGGGTTAGGGGTTAGGGGTTAACGGTTAGTAAGACCCTCACCATCTCGTGGGGTTAGGGGTTAGTATGACACTCACCATCTCGTGGGGTTAGGGGTTAGTATGACACTCACCATCTCGTGGGGTTAGGGGTTAGTATGACTCTCACCATCTCGTGGGGTTAGGGGTTAGTATGACTCTCACCATCTCGTGGGGTTAGGGGTTAGTATGACCCTCACCATCTCGTGGGGTTAGGGGTTAGTTTGACCCTCACTATCTCTTGGGGTTAGGGGTTAGTATGACTCTCACCATCTCGTGGGGTTGGGGTTAGTATGACTCTCACCATCTCGTGGGGTTGGGGGTTAGTATGACCCTCACAATCTCGTGAGGTTAGGGGTTAGTATGACTCTCACCATCTCGTGGGGTTGGGGGTTAGTATGACTCTAACCATCTCGTGGGCTTAGGTGTTAGTTTGACCCTCACCATCTCGTGGGGTTAGGGTTAGTATGACCCTCACAAACTCGTGGGTTAGGGGTTAGAATGACCCTCACTATCTTGTGGGGTTAGGGGATAGTATGACCCTCACCATCTCGTTGGGTTAGGGGTCAGTATGACCCTCACCATCTCGTGGGGTTAGGGGTTAGTATGACCCTCACCATCTCGTGGGGTTAGGGGTTAGGGGTTAGTTTGACCCTCACCATCTCGTGGGGTTAGTATGACCCTCACCATCTCGTGGGGTTAGGGATTAGTATGACCCTCACCGACTCGTGGGGTTAGGGGTTAGTATGACCCTAACCATCTTGTGGGGTTATGGGTTAGTATGACTCTCACAATCTCGTGGGGTTAGGGGTTAGTATGACCCTTACCATCTCGTGGGGTTAGGGGTTAGTATGACGCTCACCATCTCGTGGGGTTATGGGTTGGTATGACCCTCACCATCTCGTGGGGATGGGCGTTAGGGGTTAGTATGACCCTCACCATCTCGTGGGGTTAGGGGTTTAGTATGACTCTCACCATCTCGTGGGGTTAGGAGTTAGTATGACCCTCACCATCTTGTGAGGTTAGGGGTTAGTATGACTCTCACCATCTCATGGGCTTAGGGGTTAGTATGACCCTCACCATCACGTGGGGTTAGGGGTTAGTATGACCCTCACCATCTCGTGGGGTTAGGGGTTAGTATGACCCTCACCATCTCGTGGGGTTAGGGGTTAGTATGACCCTCACCATCTTGTGGGATTAGGGGTTAGTATGACCCTCACCATCTCGTGGGGTTAGGGGTTAGTATGACCCTCACCATCTCGTGGGGTTAGGGGTTAGCATGACCCTCACCATCTCGTTGGGTTAGGGGTTAGTATGACCCTCACCATCTTGTGGGATTAGGGGTTAGAATGACCCTCACCATCTCGTGGGGTTAGGGGTTAGGGGTTAGTCAGACCCTCACCATCTCGTGGGGTTAGGGGTTAGTATGACCCTCACCATCTTGTGGGGTTAGAGGTTAGGGGTTAGAATGACCCTCACCATCTCGTGGGGTTAGGGGTTAGGGGTTAACGGTTAGTAAGACCCTCACCATCTCGTGGGGTTAGGGGTTAGTATGACACTCACCATCTCGTGGGGTTAGGGGTTAGTATGACACTCACCATCTCGTGGGGTTAGGGGTTAGTATGACTCTCACCATCTCGTGGGGTTAGGGGTTAGTATGACTCTCACCATCTCGTGGGGTTAGGGGTTAGTATGACCCTCACCATCTCGTGGGGTTAGGGGTTAGTTTGACCCTCACTATCTCTTGGGGTTAGGGGTTAGTATGACTCTCACCATCTCGTGGGGTTGGGGGTTAGTATGACTCTCACCATCTCGTGGGGTTGGGGGTTAGTATGACCCTCACTATCTCGTGAGGTTAGTGGTTAGTATGACTCTCACCATCTCGTGGGGTTGGGGGTTAGTATGACTCTCACCATCTCGTGGGGTTAGGGGTTAGTTTGACCCTCACCATCTCGTGGGGTTAGGGGTTAGTATGACCCTCACAAACTCGTGGGGTTAGGGGTTAGAATGACCCTCACTATCTTGTGGGGTTAGGGGATAGTATGACCCTCACCATCTCGTTGGGTTAGGGGTCAGTATGACCCTCACCATCTCGTGGGGTTAGGGGTTAGTATGACCCTCACCATCTCGTGGGGTTAGGGGTTAGGGGTTAGTTTGACCCTCACCATCTCGTGGGGTTAGTATGACCCTCACCATCTCGTGGGGTTAGGGATTAGTATGACCCTCACCGACTCGTGGGGTTAGGGGTTAGTATGACCCTAACCATCTTGTGGGGTTATGGGTTAGTATGACTCTCACAATCTCGTGGGGTTAGGGGTTAGTATGACCCTTACCATCTCGTGGGGTTAGGGGTTAGTATGACGCTCACCATCTCGTGGGGTTATGGGTTGGTATGACCCTCACCATCTCGTGGGGATGGGGGTTAGGGGTTAGTATGACCCTCACCATCTCGTGGGGTTAGGGGTTTAGTATGACTCTCACCATCTCGTGGGGTTAGGAGTTAGTATGACCCTCACCATCTTGTGAGGTTAGGGGTTAGTATGACTCTCACCATCTCATGGGCTTAGGGGTTAGTATGACCCTCACCATCACGTGGGGTTAGGGGTTAGTATGACCCTCACCATCTCGTGGGGTTAGGGGTTAGTATGACCCTCACCATCTCGTGGGGTTAGGGGTTAGTATGACCCTCACCATCTTGTGGGATTAGGGGTTAGTATGACCCTCACCATCTCGTGGGGTTAGGGGTTAGTATGACCCTCACCATCTCGTGGGGTTAGGGGTTAGTATGACCCTCACCATCTCAAGGGTTAGGGGTTAGTATGACCCTCACCATCTTGTGGGATTAGGGGTTAGTATGACCCTCACCATCTCGTGGGGTTAGGTATGAGCGACTCACAGTCTAAGTGGGAGTTGAGGGGGTTGTGACCCTCTGCATCTCGTGGGTTAGGGAGTTAGTCAGACCCTCACCATCTCGTGGGGTTAGGGGTTAGTATGACCCTCACCATCTTGTGGGGTTAGAGGTTAGGGTTAGAATGACCCTCACCATCTCGTGGGGTTAGGGGGTTAGGGGTTAACGGTTAGTAAGACCCTCACCATCTCGTGGGGTTAGGGGTTAGTATGACACTCACCATCTCGTGGGGTTAGGGTTAGTATGACACTCACCATCTCGTGGGGTTAGGGGTTAGTATGACTCTCACCATCTCGTGGGGTTAGGGGTTAGTATGACTCTCACCATCTCGTGGGGTTAGGGGTTAGTATGACCCTCACCATCTTGTGGGGTTAGGGGTTAGTTTGACCCTCACTATCTCTTGGGGTTAGGGGTTAGTATGACTCTCACCATCTCGTGGGGTTGGGGGTTAGTATGACTCTCACCATCTCGTGGGGTTGGGGGTTAGTATGACCCTCACAATCTCGTGAGGTTAGTGGTTAGTATGACTCTCACCATCTCGTGGGGTTGGGGGTTAGTATGACTCTCACCATCTCGTGGGGTTAGGGGTTAGTTTGACCCTCACCATCTCGTGGGGTTAGGGGTTAGTATGACCCTCACCAACTCGTGGGGTTAGGGGTTAGAATGACCCTCACTATCTCGTGGGGTTAGGGGTTAGTATGACCCTCACTATCTCGTGGGGTTAGGGGTCAGTATGACCCTCACCATCTCGTGGGGTTAGGGGTTAGTATGACCCTCACCATCTCGTGGGGTTAGGGGTTAGGGGTTAGTTTGACCCTCACCATCTCGTGGGGTTAGTATGACCCTCACCATCTCGTGGGGTTAGGGATTAGTATGACCCTCACCGACTCGTGGGGTTAGGGGTTAATATGACCCTAACCATCTTGTGGGGTTATGGGTTAGTATGACTCTCACAATCTCGTGGGGTTAGGGGTTAGTATGACCCTCACCATCTCGTGGGGTTAGGGGTTAGTATGACTCTCACCATCTCGTGGGGTTAGGGGTTAGTATGACCCTCACCATCTCGTGGGGTTAGGGGGGTTAGGGGTTAGTATGACCCTCACCATCTCGTGGGGTTAGGGGTTTAGTATGACTCTCACCATCTCGCAAGGGGTTAGGAGTTAGTATGACCCTCACCATCTTGTGAGGTTTGGGGTTAGTATGACTCTCACCATCTCGTGGGGTTAGGGGTTAGTATGACCCTCACCATCTCGTGGGGTTAGGGGTTAGTATGACCCTCACCATCTCGTGGGGTTAGGGGTTAGTATGACCCTCACCATCTCGTGTGGGGTTAGGGGTTAGTATGACCCTCACCATCTCGTGGGGTTAGGGGTTAGTATGACTCTCACTGCATCTTGTGGGGTTGAGGTTAGTACTGAGCCCTCAACCATCTTGTGGGGTTAGGGGTTAGTATGGCTCTCACCAATCTCAGGTAGGGTTAGGGGTGGGAGCCCTTATTCTCACAATCTCGTGGGGTTAGGGAGTTAGGGGTTAGTATGACCCTCACCATCTCGTGGGGTTAGGGGTTAGTATGACCCTCACCATCTCGTGGGGTTAGGGGTTAGTATGACCCTCACCATCTCGTGGGGTTAGGGGTTAGTATGACCCTCACCATCTCGTGGGGTTAGGGGTTAGTATGACTCTCACCATCTCGTGGGGTTAGGGTTAGTATGACTCACCATCTCGTAAGTTAGGGGTTAGTATGACCTCACCATCTCGTGGGGTTAGGGGTTAGTATGACCCTCACCATCTCGTGGGGTTAGGGGTTAGTATGACCTCACCATCTCGTGGGGTTAGTATGACCCTCACCATCTCGTGGGGTTAGGGGTTAGTATGACCCTCACCATCTCGTGGGGTTAGGGTTAGTATGACTCTCACCATCTCGTGGGGTTAGGGTTAGTATGACTCTCACCATCTCGTGGGGTTAGGGGTTAGGTTAGTATGACTCTCACCATCTCGTGGGGTTAGGGGTTAGTATGACTCTCACCATCTCGTAGGGGTTAGGGTTAGTATGACTCTCACCATCTCGTAAGGTTAGCCTCACCATCTCAGTTAGGGTTAGTATGACCTCACCATCTCGTGTTAGGGGTTAGTATGACCTCACCATCTGAGGTTAGGGTTAGTATGACTCTCACCATCTTGTGGGGTTAGGGGTTAGTATGACTCTCACCATCTCGTGGGGTTAGGGTTAGTATGACTCTCACCATCTCGTGGGGTTAGGTTAGGGGTTATGACTCTCACCATCTTGTGGGTTGGGTTAGTATGACCCTCACCATCTCGTGGGGTTAGGGTTAGTATGACCCTCACCATCTTGTGGGGTTAGGGGTTAGTATGACTCTCACCATCTCGTGGGGTTAGGGGTTAGTTAGTATGACCCTCACCATCTCGTGGGTTAGGGTTAGTATGACCTCACCATCTTGTGGTTAGGAGGTTAGTATGACTTCACCATCTCGTAGGCTTATGACGCCACCATCTCGGGTAAGGGGTTAGGGTTAGTATGACCTCACCATCTCGTGGGGTTAGGGTTAGTATGACCTCTAACCATCTTGTGGGGTGATGGGGTTAGTATGACTCTCACCATCTCGTAAGTTAGGGTTAGTTAGGGGATGTACGACCCTCACCATCTTGTGGGGTTAGAGGTTAGTATGACTCTCACCATCTCGTGGGGTTAGGGTTTAGTATGACGCTCACCATCTCGTGGGGTTAGGGGTTAGTATGACTCTCACCATCTTGTGGGGTTAGGGGTTAGTATGACTCTCACCATCTTGTGGGGTTAGGGGTTAGTATGACTCTCACCATCTCGTGGGGTTAGGGTTAGTATGACCCTCACCATCTCGTGGGGTTAGGGTTAGTATGACTCTCACCATCTCGTGGGGTTAGGGTTAGGGTTAGGGGTTAGTATGACCCTCACCATCTCGTGGGGTTAGGGGTTAGTATGACTCTCACCATCTTGTGGGGTTAGGGTTAGTATGACTCTCACCATCTCGTGGGGTTAGGGGTTAAGGGTTTGACCTCACTATCTCTTGGGGTTAGGGTTAGTATGACCCTCACCATCTCGTGGGGTTAGGGGTTAGTATGACCCTCACCATCTCGTGGGGTTAGGGTTAGTATGACCTCACCATCTCGTGGGGTTAGGGGTTAGTATGACTCTCACCATCTTGTGGGGTTAGGGGTTAGTATGACTCTCACCATCTCGTGGGGTTAGGGGTTAGTATGACTCTCACCATCTCGTGGGGTTAGGGGTTAGTATGACCCTCACCATCTCGTGGGGTTAGGGGTTAGTATGACCCTCACCATCTCGTGGGATTAGGGGTTAGTATGACTCTCACCATCTCGTGGGGTTAGGGGTTAGGGGTCAGTATGACCCTCACCATCTCGTGGGGTTAGGGTTAGGGTTAGTATGACCTCACCATCTGGTTAGGTGTTAGTATGACCCTCACCATCTCGTGGGGTTAGGGGTTAGTATGACTCTCACCATCTCGTGGGGTTAGGGGTTAGGGGTTAGTATGACCCTCACCATCTCGTGGGGTTAGGGGTTAGTATGACCCTCACCATCTCGTGGGGTTAGGGGTTAGTATGACCCTCACCATCTCGTGGGGTTAGGGGTTAGGGGTTAGTATGACCTCAACATCTTGTGGGGTTAGGGGTTAGTATGACTCTCACCATCTCGTGGGGTTAGGGGTTAGAATGACCCTCACCATCTCGTGGGGTTAGGGGTTAGGGGTTAGTCAGACCCTCACCATCTCGTGGGGTTAGGGGTTAGTATGACCCTCACCATCTTGTGGGGTTAGAGGTTAGTATGACTCTCACCATCTCGTGGGGTTAGGGGTTAGAATGACCCTCACCATCTCGTGGGGTTAGGGGTTAAGGGTTAACGAATAGTATGACCCTCACCATCTCGTGGGGTTAGGGGTTAGTATGACCCTCACCATCTCGTGGGGTTAGGGGTTAGTATGACCCTCACCATCTCGTGGGGTTAGGGGTTAGTATGACCCTCACTATCTCGTGAGGTTAGGGGTTAGTATGACTCTCACCATCTTGTGGGGTTAGGGGTTAGTATGACTCTCACCATCTCGTGGGGTTGGGGGTTAGTATGACTCTCACCATCTCGTGGGGTTAGGGGTTAGTATGACCCTCACCAACTCGTGGGGTTAGGGGTTAGGGGTTAGAATGACCCTCACTATCTCGTGGGGTTAGGGGTTAGTATGACCCTCACCATCTCGTGGGGTTAGGGGTTAGTATGACCCTCACCATCTCGTGGGGTTAGGGGTTAGTATGACCCTCACCAACTCGTGGGGTTAGGGGTTAGAATGACCCTCACCATCTCGTGGGGTTAGGGGTTAGTATGACCCTCACTATCTCGTGGGGTTAGGGGTCAGTATGACCCTCACCATCTCGTGGGGTTAGGGGTTAGTATGACCCTCACCATCTCGTGGGGTTAGGGGTTAGGGGTTAGTTTGACCCTCACCATCTCGTGGGGTTAGTATGACCCTCACCATCTCGTGGGGTTAGGGATTAGTATGACCCTCACCGACTCGTGGGGTTAGGGGTTAATATGACCCTAACCATCTTGTGGGGTTATGGGTTAGTATGACTCTCACAATCTCGTGGGGTTAGGGGTTAGGGGTTAGTATGACCTTAACCATCTTGTGGGGTTATGGGTTAGTATGACTCTCACCATCTCGTGGGGTTAGGGGTTAGGGGTTAGTATGACCTTAACCATCTTGTGGGGTTAGAGGTTAGTATGACTCTCACCATCTCGTGGGGTTAGGGTTTAGTATGACGCTCACCATCTCGTGGGGTTAGGGGTAAGGGGTTAGGGGTTAGTATGACCCTCACCCACTCGTGGGGTTAGGGGTTAGTATGACCCTAACCATCTTGTGGGGTGATGGGTTAGTATGACTCTCACCATCTCGTGGGGTTAGGGGTTAGGGGTTAGGGATAGTACGACCCTCACCATCTTGTGGGGTTAGAGGTTAGTATGACTCTCACCATCTCGTGGGGTTAGGGTTTAGTATGACGCTCACCATCTCGTGGGGTTAGGGGTTAGTATGACTCTCACCATCTTGTGGGGTTAGGGGTTAGTATGACTCTCACCATCTCGTGGGGTTAGGGGTTAGTATGACTCTCACCATCTTGTGGGGTTAGGGGTTAGTATGACTCTCACCATCTCGTGGGGTTAGGGGTTAGTATGACCCTCACCATCTCGTGGGGTTAGGGGTTAGTTTGACCCTCACTATCTCGTGGGGTTAGTATGACTCTCACTATCTCGTGGGGTTGGGGGTTAGGGGTTAGTATGACTCTCACTATCTCGTGGGGTTAGGGGTTAGTATGACCCTCACTATCTCGTGGGGTTATGAGGTTAGTATGACTCTCACCATCTCGTGGGGTTGGGGGTTAGTGTGACCCTCACTATCTTGTGGGGTTAGGGGTTAGTATGACTCTCACCATCTCGTGGGGTTAGGGGTTAGAATGACCCTCACCATCTTGTGGGGTTAGGGGTTAGTATGACCCTCACCATCTCGTGGGGTTAGGGGTTAGTATGACTCTCACAATCTCGTGGGGTTAGGGGTTAATATGACTCTCATCATCTCGTGGGGTTGGGGGTTAGTATGACCCTCACTATCTCGTGGGGTTAGGGGTTAATATGACCCTCACCATCTCATGAGGTTAGGGGTTAGTATGACCCTCACTATCTCGTGGGGTTAGGGGTTAGTATGACTCTCACCATCTCGTGGGGTTATGGGTTAGTATGACCCTCACTATCTCGTGGGTTACGGGTTAGTATGACCCTCACCATCTCGTGGGGTTAGGGGTTAGTATGACCCTCACCATCTCGTGGGGTTAGGGGTTAGGGGTTAGTCTGACCCTCACCATCTTGTGGGGTTAGGGGTTAGTATGACTCTCACCATCTCGTGGGGTTAGCGGTTAGGGGTTAGGGGTTAGTATGACCCTCACCATCTCGTGGGGTTAGGTGTTAGGGGTTAGGGGTTATGGGTTAGTAGGACCCTCACCATCTCGTGGGGTTAGGGGTTAGAGGTTAGTAGGACCCTCACCATCTCGTGGGTAGTAGACAGTGGTTGACAGGCTGTAGGGTCCATCTCCTTTGGAGTTAAACGTCTTCACCTTCACCTGGAACTCCCTGACTTGGAAGTCGTCCGACTTGACCCTGAAAGAGGAGTCTCGATGGACGTAGCGTCGTGTCTCTGGGTCTGATATGGTCTCATACCACCAGTCATAATCATCCTGAGGCTTGAAGGCCACAACGTAGCCAAACTTCTTACCGTAGAAGTACTGCGGCTGCACGGGCTATGGGATGGAAGATGACAGAGGAAGATCGCATCCTTGTTATTTACCAAATCATCAAGACCCACAACATACCAAACTGACCAACATTTTTATTAAAAGCTGTTCAAAGAAAAAACACATTAGTAACGTTAAGTTGATACCATAGATTTTGTATGAACCATTACGGCAAAGAACAGAAACTCAAAGAAGAGTTGTACTAAAACAAATAAAAAAATATAGATTAATTGGATCAGGTGGGTTGGTTACTGACTGGAGCAAAAGCCTGCAGACCGTGTAGAGCTGCACAACCAGGACTGAAGAACACTGGGTCAGAACATGGTTAGAAGGGTTGGGTTGAAATGTGTCATACACAGAGGAAAGAGAGAAACTCAGACACCTACTGTCCATGTGATGATCAACTCTCCATCTTTACCCCCGTAGCCTCCAACGTTGGTCGGGGCCACCACAGGCACTGAGTGACACATAGGAGTGTGTTTCCAACAGATGTTATTAGACACTCATACACAAACGCACACATTTCTTTGCAACAACAACATGTTAGTGCCCCAGGCTGGTCCCTACCTGCGTCCCAGGTTTTGATCTTCATTGAAGGGATGCTGGCCTCCCCGTCTCCAAACTCGTTAGTAGCATAGACCCTGAACTCATACTCCATCCAGGGGTACAGGTCCACAACATCAGCCATTACTGACGTGCCATCCAGGGCTGTAGGGGCTGAGAGAGATAGATTGAAGAGAGAGAGAGAGAGAGAGAGAGAGAGAGAGAGAGAGAGAGAGAGAGAGAGAGAGAGAGAGGTAGGGTGGAACGGGAAAGAGAAATAAAGAGAATGAGAGAGAGATACAGCACGAGAGAGAGAGAGAGAGAGAGAGAGAGAGAGAGAGAGAGAGAGAGAGAGAGAGAGAGAGAGAGAGAGAGAGAGAGAGAGAGAGAGAGCAGTATGTTCAGCATTAAAGGCTACTGTTTTCATGTTGTTTCTGTCAGCGTTAGAGTAATGACTCCCTCTGGTGGTAGACTCCTGTACTTACAGGTGGAGGCGTCCTTCCAGTCCACTTCAGTTAGGGCGTAGAAGTTCCTGGTCTGGATGGTGTACCCAAGGATGGGGCTGCCATGGTCAGCCCCTCGGTTCCACACTAACTTCACCGAGGTGTCCCTGATCTCCTCAACCCTCACCCCACCGGGAGGACCAGGAAGACCTTTGAACTTGAGGTCTGCTGACGCGGTGACGTTGTCCACAACAGTCTGGGCTGTACAGGTGTAGCGTCCCTCGTGTCTTAACTGGACATTCATTATCTTCAGCTCTCCACTGTCCTCACGATCCTGGATGGACAGAGAGACAGGGTTAGACATTTCACACATTGGCAAATCACCTGAGAAACAGGAATTTCAGTGTACTTCCTGAATATACTGAACTGATATGGAATTGACCCCAACCCTGTTTGTTTGTGCTTGCCCTCCTACCATGATGCGTTCGTAGTGCTTCCACTCTAGGTAGAAGTCGATGACCCTGAAATCCAGAGACCAGATGAAGGTGATGTCCAGACTGGGGTCAAAGGAGGCCTGGCACTGGAGATGCACCTCTTCTCCTACCATCACCTGAGTGTCCTCTGGGGCTACTGTGATCTGTGTCGCCTCTGTGTCACACACACACACACACACACACACACAGTAGAGAAGACTGTTGACTCCCATTGTGTAACATTATGCTGGCTGTACACAGACCCAGCTTTAAAGGACAGTACTCCTGTCAATACAGAATCAGAATGGGATCAAAGAATGAGACAAACAGATGGTTGACTGTTCCCAACGTCCCCAATAACTACACATGAACATTCAAGGTAGATCAATATTAGAGCACATTTTAGACAGCTGTGTAAAGCTGGATGGAGAGTAATACCTGTGATGGTGAGAGTCCCCGTGCTGTTCGCCTTCCCTCGGTCATTCTCAGCTAAGCAGGTGTATACCCCCTCATCATTCCTGGTGGCGTTCAGGATCTCCAGACTCCCATCAAACATTATGGAGATACTATGGAGGGAAGGAAACACGTCATTCACAAACCATACAGTATTGGATTTCTTTCAAATGTTTGACAAGATTCTCCTACAGTTGCTGGGATGAATAACAACCTCAGATGTCAATCAATCAACCAATCAACCAATCAATCAACCAACCAACCAATCAATCAATCAACCAATGAACAAATCAACCAATCAACAAACCAATCAACCAACCAATCAATCAACCAACCAATCAACCAACCAACCAATCAATCAACCAACCAACCAATCAACCAACCAATCAATCAACCAACCAACCAACCAATCAACCAACCAACCAATCAATCAATCAATCAATCAACCAATCAACCAATCAACCAACCAACCAACTAACCAACCAATCAACCAACCAACCAATCAACCAACCAACCAACCAACCAACCAATCAACAAACCAATCAACCAACCAATCAATCAATCAAACATTTGTATTTGTAGTGCTTCTACGTAAAAAAAGAAATCCCACAAAGATATCCTTATTTACCGTGAGTTGTTGAAGAGCACTTCTTTTCCCTTGGTCCAGGTGAACCTGGGTCTGGGGGCAGCTCTGGGTTTACACTCTATGACCACACGGCCGTTGTTAGCTCCTAGAAGATACTTCTTCACTGGGTTGAACTCAAACGTCGGCGCACAAGCTGGGATGGGGCAGGGAAGTGGTTGGATGATGTAATTATCTATCAATGAGGACTGTGTGTATAACTGACAACTTTGCAGTTGCTATAGTTGATGACTATGTTGTTATTTATATTCCCAGAATCAAATCTAGAAACACGATGGTGGTGTGCTCGTTAATGATACATATTGGTTTTCAAAGACGAACCAATGAGGTGAAGTTCAGGGCACAGACTAACCAATCACACGTAGTTTGTGTTACGGACTAACCAATCACACGTAGTTTGTGTTACGGACTAACCAATCACAGGTAGTTTGTGTTACACACTCACCAATGACACGTAGCTCAGCGCTGGCATAGATGATACCCCAGTAGTTCTCAGCGATACACTGGTACATCCCAGAGTCATCAAACGTCAGACTGGAGAACTTCAGCTCACCTTTACCATACTGGGAAAGAAGTAGTACTAGATAAGATGGTGCGGATCTTTCCTATTGAACTGAGATCAGGGCCAGCTTATTTCACTATTCTTATACAGTGGATCTACACAACAGATGTCAATTAATTGTGGACACAGAGACATACAAACGGGGTTCATCTGTCTCTGGGGAAGTAGATACATGTATCCCTTTAAGAATGTTGTGATCATCTGTCCAACATGAAGTATCCCTTTAAAGAATGACAGCAGGGAGAGGACAGGCATCTTTACCGAGTATCCATCCTTGAGCCATCGGATGTATGGGACAGGCTTCCCGTTAGCTACACAGGACATGGTGTGTTCTGACCCTATGTCCTTCTGGGTGTTGTTGATGGTCACAGCCCACTCAGGAGCAGCTGTCAATCAAAACATAATTTAAATGTTGAAACACATACATACTACAATGAAACCATGTAAATGTTTTGTAAATCAGTAAATCCTATCTTAGTGTTAGTGGTACTGTAATGTAATGTAAAGAGTTAGAAGCAAGTGCTACGTACTGTATATCAGATCTGTTATTGTAACACTGTAGAGATGGTGTTTGGTATCTTACCCTCTACATAGAGCCACGCCTGATGCCAGTCCTGCCATTTTTGGTTGATGGCCTCACACTCGTACCCTGCTGAGTCTTCATACTGGATGTTGTAGAGGTGGAGCAGCGCTCCAGACATGCTGACCTCAGCGCTAGCAGGCAGGTCGGTAGCACCTATCTTCCTCCAGACGATATGAGGGGCCGGACTGGACGCAATGACAACAAGAGAAGAAGGAACTAACTAAGCACGGTTATGTCCCAAATGGCAGGCCCTGTTTCTTATGAAGCCTTAATGAATCCTCCATAAGCCCTTTGTAAGGCATACATAACTGTTTCACAAAATATGTATAAAGCAAATGGATGCCATCTTCTCTAGTTACAGTGTGACAAGTGACCAAAAGTCCCCAAAGTCTTGGTGTTTGTTTCATCAGCAGCTAAATATCTGTCATTTCCATATTCTGACTCACTTTCCCAGAGCGAAGCACTCCAGTGTGACGTTGTAGTTGAGCATAGCTGTGGTGTCAGGGAACTTCACTACGAGGTCGGCCTTGTACCTCTTCTCTGGGGCTGTGGGGATGAAAGGGTCATAGGTCAACACTATGGAGTTGCCCAAAAGACATTGATCAAAGGTCAGTTTTTGTGTTTTTTTCCAGCCTAATGTCTAAGGATAGATTTCGCAGAGTGTAACATGATCCCAGATCTGTGGCTAGGATGCACTTCTACCTAGACATTGATCTAAGGTCAGTTTTGTGTCTTTCCATCTAAAGAAACATCTTAGGTTTTGGGGAGGGTTTAAGCTGTTCCTAGATCTGAGCCTAGGCGTAACATATACCCGGAGCTGAAGACAAAGCAAAGACAATGTTCAAAAGTATTGCACTATATAGGTAACACAGCTATAAACTAGTGTACTATATAGGTAACACAGCTATAAACTAGCGTACTATATAGGTAACACAGCTACAAAGCACTATATAGGTATCACAGTCATGAACTAGTGCACTATATAGGTAACACAGCTATAACCTAGTGTACTATATAGGTATCACAGCTATAGGCTACTCACTCTCTTCTGTAGATATAAGAGGGATAAACTTGGAGTAGACTCCCTTGCCAATCTGTGGGTTGAACACATAGCAGGAGTAGTTCCCTGCGTCTGACGCCTCCACCTTGGAGATGTAGAGATTCCCGGTGCTCTGAGAGACGGAAGCGACGCTTATCCGGGTGGATGAAGACCGGAAACTCGTTGTATATCCAACGGAACGTCACCTCAGCTGGGATACAGGGGAAGAACAAAAAACACAAATAGTAAGAATGTGGTGGTTAGTTTCACCTGAATCCCCTCTGAGTCTCTCTGGGGGTTTAGTTTGTGTACTGTGTAACTCTGAGGTACTGTGAACAACGGTGTTCTGAACAGCTCTTTCTTCATGAAGTTCTGTAAATCAGCACCGAATAGATTACAAGTCAGAATGTTAACGTTTTACATTTGAGTCCGTTAGCAGACGCTATTATCCAGAACTACTTGAAGATAGTGCATTGATCTTAAAGGTCCAATGTAGCCATTTTCATCTCACTATCAAATCATTTCTGGATAACAATTAAGTACCTTACTGTGATTGTTTTCAATTCAAATATTTTTTAGCAAAGAGCAATTTCTCAAGCAATACTTTTACTAGGACTGTCTGGGGGTGGTCTGAGTGGGGAGGTGAAAAGTAAAAATGTGCTGTTATTATAGTGTGGATATATGTATAAAACACAGGAGAATCCCGTTTTTTGAATGCACTGGGCCTTTAAGATAGCTAGGTGGGTCAACCACATATCACAGTCATAGCAAGGACATGTTTCTTCAATAAAGTAGCTATCATCAAAGTCAGAGCTAGTAGGAAAAGACCAGTATGACTGTTACTTTGAGTGATCATGTGTATTCCAGTATGTCTGTTAAACTAACTTGGCTATCATGTCTATTCCAGTATGTCTGTTAAACTAACTTGGCCATCATGCGTATTCTAGTATGTCTGTTAAACTAACTTGGCAATCATGTCTACTCCAATATGTATGTTAAACTAACTTGTCCATCATGTCTATTCCAGTATGTCTGTTAAACTAACTTGGCCATCATGTGTGTTCTAGTATGTCTGTTAAACTAACTTGGCCATCATGTGTATTCCAGTATGTCTGTTAAACTAACTTGGCCATCATGTGTATTCCAGTATGTCTGTTAAACTAACTTGGCCATCATGTGTATTCCAGTATGTCTGTTAAACTACCTTGGCCATCATGTGTATTCCAGTATGTCTGTTAAACTAACTTGGCCATCATGTGTTTTCCAGTATGTCTGTTAAACTAACCTGGCCATCATTTGTAGTCCTGTATGTCTGTTAAACTAACTTGGCCATCATGTCTATTCCAGTATGTCTGTTAAACTAATTTGGCCATCATGTGTATTCTAGTATGTGTGTTAAACTAACTTGGCCATCATGTCTATTCCAGTATGTCTGTTAAACTAACTTGGCCATCATGTGTATTCCAGTATGTCTGTTAAACTACCTTGGCCATCATGTGTATTCCAGTATGTCTGTTAAACTAATTTGGCCATCATGTCTGTTCCAGTATGTCTGTTAAACTAACTTGGCCATCATGTGTATTCCAGTATGTCTGTTAAACTAACCTGGCCATCATGTGTATTCCTGTATGTCTGTTAAACTAACTTGGCCATTATGCGTATTCTAGTATGTCTGTTACACTAACTTGGCCATCATGTCTATTCCAATATGTCTGTTAAACTAACTTGACCATCATGTGTGTTCTAATTTGTCTGGTAAACTAACTTGGCCATCATGTGTATTCCAGTATGTCTGTTAAACTAACTTGGCCATCACGTGTATTCCAATATGTCTGTTAAACTAACTTGGCCACCATGTGTATTCTAGTATGTCTGAGGTACTATCTTGGACATCATGTCTATTCTAGTAAGTCTGAGGTACTAACTTGGCCATCATGTGTATTCTAGTATGTCTGAGGTACTATCTTGGCCATCATGTGTATTCTAGTAAGTCTGAGGTACTAACTTGGCAATCAAGTGTATTCTAGTATGTCTGAGGTACTAACTTGGCCATCATGTGTATTCTAGTAAGTCTGAGGTACTAACTTGGCCATCATGTGTATTCTAGTATGTCTGAGGTACTATCTTGGCCATCATGTGTATTCTAGTAAGTCTGAGGTACTAACTTGGCAATCATGTGTATTCTAGTATGTCTGAGGTACTAACTTGGCCATCATGTGTATTCTAGTAATTCTGAGATACTATCTTGGCCATCATGTGTATTCTAGTAAGTCTGAGGTACTAACTTGGCCATCATGTGTATTCTAGTATGTCTGAGGTACTATCTTGGCCATCATGTGTATTCTAGTAAGTCTGAGGTACTAACTTGGCAATTATGTGTATTCTAGTATGTCTGAGGTACTAACTTGGCCATCATGTGTATTCTAGTAATTCTGAGATACTATCTTGGCCATCATGTGTATTCTAGTAAGTCTGAGGTACTAACTTGGCCATCATGTGTATTCTAGTATGTCTGAGGTACTATCTTGGCCATCATGTGTATTCTAGTAAGTCTGAGGTACTAACTTGGCAATCATGTGTATTCTAGTATGTCTGAGGTACTAACTTGGCCATCATGTGTATTCTAGTAATTCTGAGATACTATCTTGGCCATCATGTGTATTCTAGTAAGTCTGAGGTACTAACTTGGCCATCATGTGTATTCTAGTATGTCTGAGGTACTATCTTGGCCATCATGTGTATTCTAGTATGTCTGAGGTACTAACTTGGCCATCATGTGTATTCTAGTATGTCTGAGGTACTAACTTGGCCATCGCTTGGGAGGAGCACAGAGCAGCACGGCCCCCTGGCCCTCCTTCACGGTCACAGGGTCCCTCTCTTCATCTGGGAACTCCTCCAGGTCTGGAGATAGAGAAAGATATTGCAATGGTCAGTTTAACTCTAGCATATAGTTATAAATCCAGGTGTCCTCAGACAACACAGTTGTATACCACAGACAAAAGCAATGACTTAGGGACTACACATATAACATGATACTTCCTGGGTTAGTTAGTCAATTCAGTTTCAGAAACCATGTGAATAAGCATGTGAATACTGTGAGAGAGAAATAGAACCTATTGACCAGAGTCAACCAGTTTCACTCATATCCAGTACTAGTTTCTCTCAACATGAAAGTCGGTCATGGCTCGCGACAATACTCACATCCAAACTTGACCCTGGCCTCCTTGCTGATGACGGTGCCGTAGACGTTCTTGGCGACACAGACGTAGGTCCCTGCATGTTTCTTCTCTTCAGGGTTGTTTATGATGAGGTTCCCACCCACCAGACTGTAGTGTTCATTAGGCAGCTCCATCAGCTTGATCTCCCAGTTATCACGCCTCCATCTGGGGGGGAAATGTGTATCTCCTTTTTAACCCATAGTTGCTGTTTTTTGTATAGATTTTTTGTATAGAGTCATTCCTCTCCATGTCCTCTGAAAGTTGTACGAGTCTAGAACCAATCAAAGTCATTCAAAACACCTTGTGAATGTCTGTGACTACATGGCAGTAGATCTTCAAATTTTCTTTAAATTCCTGAAAAGGTAACTTTGGTTTTCCAATGATATGTGACGTAATGTGTGTTACCTGAATGTATTGCATGGGTTGGTTTGGGTGTGTGTGCATGCGTGTGTGTGTGTGTGTGCATGCGTTCAGGCATGCATGTGTGTGTGTGTGTGTGTGTGGTGTTACCTGTATGTGGGTGCAGGGTTGGCCCGTGCTCTACAGTTCATGGAGATACGTCTGTCAGGTGACTCCTTTGTGTAGACAATATCCAGAGGCTCCTCTTCAAATATTGGACCGTAGCCTGTAGCGTCATCTGACAGGGCACAACATCACAGTGATGTTACAACAACGTTACAGCAACATTATATCAATATAACTTTAATGACTGCGAATGGTCGATAAACACACATGAAAGCAGACCCATTTTACTGTGATTCAGCGTTTAGGAGTTACTGTACGTCAGTGCATTACAAGCTTTAGTTAATGGTGACGAGAATCAAAACCAGACTCCGCTTACCTCCAAAGATCCTGGGCTCACCAAACAAGACTGCCACTGCAAAATGACAGGAGAAAAAAGGACACTTTGTTTAGTTTCTCATGGCTAGAACATGGCATAAACTGTATCAGAACGTTCCAACCACACGAGGTGGAACAGAGCAACATGGATTAAACTGTATCACAATGTTCCAACCACACGAGGTGGAACAGAGCAACATGGATTAAACTGTATCACAATGTTCCAGTCACACATGAGGTGGAACAGAGCAACATGGATTAAACTGTATCACAATGTTCCAGTCACACATGAGGTGGAACAGAGCAACATGGATTAAACTGTATCACAATGTTCCAGTCACACATGAGTTGGAACAGAGCAACATGGATTAAACTGAATCACAATATTCCAGTCACACATGAGGTGGAACAGAGCAATATGGATTAAACTGTATCACAATGTTCCAGTCACACATGAGGTGGAACCGAGCAACATGGATTAAACTGTGTCACAACGTTCCAGTCACACATGAGTTGGAACAGAGCAACATGGATTAAACTGTATCACAATGTTCCAGTCACACATGAGGTGGTCAGAGCAACATGGATTAAACTGTATCACAATGTTCCAGTCACACATGAGGTGGAACCGAGCAACATGGATTAAACTGTGTCACAACGTTCCAGTCACACATGAGGTGGAACAGAGCAACATGGATTAAACTGTATCACAATGTTCCAGTCACACGAGGTGGAACAGAGCAACATGGATTAAACTGTATCACAATGTTCCAGTCACACATGAGTTGGAACAGAGCAACATGGATTAAACTGTATCACAATGTTCCAGTCACACATGAGTTGGAACAGAGCAACATGGATTAAACTGTATCACAATGTTCCAGTCACACATGAGGTGGAACAGAGCAACATGGATTAAACTGTATCACAATGTTCCAGTCACACATGAGGTGGAACAGAGCAACATGGATTAAACATGGATTATGTGTATATACTGTACTCCATACCATCTACTGCATCCTGCCTCACTCATCCATATATTTATATGTACATACTCGTATTCATTCCGTTACTCTTGTGTGTATCAGGTATTTGTTGTGAATTTGTTAGATTACTTTGTTAGATACTACTGCATGGTCGGAACTAGAAGCACAAGCATTTCGCTACACTCGCATTAACATCTGCTAACCATGTGTATGTGACAAATAAAATTTGATTTGATTTGATTTGATAAACTGTATCACATTGTTCCAGTAACACATGAGGTGGAACAGAGCAACATGGATTAAACTGTATCACAATGTTCCAGTCACACATGAGGTGGAACAGAGCAACAAGGATTAAACTGTATCACAATGTTCCAGTCACACATGAGGTGGAACAGAGCAACATGGATTAAACTGTATCACAATGTTCCAGTCACACATGAGGTGGAACAGAGCAACATGGATTAAACTGTATCACAATGTTCCAGTCATACATGAGGTGGAACAGAGCAACATGGATTAAAATGTATCACAATGTTCCAGTCACACATGAGTTGGAACAGAGCAACTTGGATTTAGTAAAAACAGTAGTCCTTCTGAGATGATGTCTAATCCAACTCATTCTAAGACATGTTTAGAATACAGAAGCAGTCTGTTGAGAGCTACTCACCAGTGTGTGACAGTGAGGAGGAGAGGACTAGCAGGACCAGGGCTGTGACAGCCATGACTGTCTACTGACTGACACACAGACTGATAGAGGTCTGTAACGGACAGGACATGAGCTAGAGAGGACAGAGAGAAATTAAAATGAGCTAGTGAGGAGAGAGAGGAAATGACATCACTTAGAGAGGAGAGACAGGAAATTACATCAGCTAGAGAGGAGAGACAGGAAATGACATCAGCTAGAGAGGAGAGAAAGGAAATGGCATCAGCTAGAGAGGAGAGAGGATTTTACATCAGCTAGAGAGGAGAGAGAGGAAATGACATCAGCTAGAGAGTAGAGAGAGGAAATGACATAAGCTAGAGAGGAGAGAGAGGAAATTACATCAGCTAGAGAGGAGAGAGAGGAAATTACATCAGCTAGAGAGGAGAGAGAGGAAATGTAATCAGCTACAGAGGAAATTACATCAGCTAGAGAAGAGAGGGGAACTGACATCAGCTAGAGAGGAGAGAAAGGAAATGACATCAGCTAGAGAGGAGAGAGAGGAAATTACATAAGCTATAGACAGGAAATTACATCAGCAAGAGAGGAGAGAGGTGAAATTACATCAGCTGAAGCGGAGAGAGAAAATTACATCAGCTAAAGAGGAGAGAGAGGAACTGACATCAGCTAGAGAGGAGAGAACGGAAATGACATCAGCTAGAAAGGAGAGAGAGGAAAATAAATAAGCTAGAGAGGAAATGACATCAGCTAGAGAGGAGAGAGGGGAAATGACATTAGCTAAAGAGGAGAGAGAGAAATGACGTCAGCTAGAGAGGAGAGAGGAAATAACAAAAGCTAGAGAGGAGAGAGAGGAAATGACATCAGCTAAAGAGGAGAGAGGGGAAATGACAACAGCTAGAGAGGAGAGAGAGAAATTACATCAGCTAGAGAGGAAATGACATCAGCTAGAGAGGAGAGAGAGAAACTACATCAGCTAGAGAGGAGAGGAAATAACAAAAGCTAGAGAGGAGAGAGAGGAAATTACATCAGCTAGAGAGGAAATGACATCAGCTAGAGAGGAGAGAGGGGAAATGACAACAGCTAGAGAGGAGAGAGGGGAAATGACAACAGCTAGAGAGGAGAGAAAGAAATGACATCAGCTAGAGAGGAGAGAAAGAAATGACATATGCTAGAGAGGAGAGAGGAAATAACAAAAGCTAGAGAGGAGAGACAGGAAATTACATGAGCTAGAGAAGAGAAAGGAACTGACATCAGCTAGAGAGGAGAGAAAGGAAATTACATCAGCTAGACAGGAGAGAGAGGAAATTACATCAGCTATAGAGAGGAAATTACATTAGCTAGAGAGGAGAGAGGGGAAATTACATCAGCTGAAGCGGAGAGAGAAAATTACATCAGCTAAAGAGGAGAGAGAGGAACTGACATCAGCTAGAGAGGAGAGAAAGGAAATGACATCAGCTAGAAAGAAGAGGGAGGCAAAATAAATCAGCTAGAAAGGAAATGACATCAGCTAGAGAGGAGAGGGGAACTGACATCAGCTAGAGAGGAGAGAGAGGAAATGACATAAGCTAGAGAGGAAATGACATCAGCTAGAGAGGAGAGAGAGGAAATGGCATCAGCTAGAGAGGAGAGAGAGGCAATTACATCAGCTAGAGAGGAAATGACATCAACTAGAGAGGAGAGAGACAAATGACATCAGCTAGAGAGGAGAGAGGAAATAACAAAAGCTAGAGAGGAGAGAGAGGAAATTACATCAGCTAGAGAAGAAATGACATCAGCTAGAGAGGAGAGAGGGGAAATGACAACAGCAAGAGAGGAGAGAGAGTAATGACATCAGCTAGAGAGGAGAGAAAGGAAATGAAATCAGCTAGAGAGGAGAGAGAGGAAATGACATCAACTTGAGAGGAGAGAGAGGAAATAACAAAAGCTAGAGAGGAGAGAGAGGAAATGACATCAGCTAAAGAGGAGAGAGGGGAAATGACAACAGCTAGAGAGGAGAGAGAGAAATTACATAAGCTAGAGAGGAAATGACATCAGCTAGAGAGGAGAGAGAGAAACTACATCAGCTAGAGAGGAGAGGAAATAACAAAAGCTAGAGAGGAGAGAGAGGAAATTACATCAGCTAGAGAGGAAATGACATCAGCTAGAGAGGAGAGAGGGGAAATGACAACAGCTAGAGAGGAGAGAGGGGAAATGACAACAGCTAGAGAGGAGAGAAAGAAATGACATATGCTAGAGAGGAGAGAGGAAATAACAAAAGCTAGAGAGGAGAGACAGGAAATTACATGAGCTAGAGAAGAGAAAGGAACTGACATCAGCTAGAGAGGAGAGAAAGGAAATTACATCAGCTAGACAGGAGAGAGAGGAAATTACATCAGCTATAGAGAGGAAATTACATTAGCTAGAGAGGAGAGAGGGGAAATTACATCAGCTGAAGCGGAGAGAGAAAATTACATCAGCTAAAGAGGAGAAAGGGGAACTGACATCAGCTAGAGAGGAGAGAAAGGAAATGACATCAGCTAGAAAGAAGAGAGAGGCAAAATAAATCAGCTAGAAAGGAAATGACATCAGCTAGAGAGGAGAGGGGAACTGACATCAGCTAGAGAGGAGAGAGAGGAAATGACATAAGCTAGAGAGGAAATGACATCAGCTAGAGAGGAGAGAGAGGAAATGGCATCAGCTAGAGAGGAGAGAGAGGCAATTACATCAGCTAGAGAGGAAATGACATCAACTAGAGAGGAGAGAGACAAATGACATCAGCTAGAGAGGAGAGAGGAAATAACAAAAGCTAGAGAGGAGAGAGGGGAAATGACAACAGCAAGAGAGGAGAGAGAGTAATGACATCAGCTAGAGAGGAGAGAAAGGAAATGAAATCAGCTAGAGAGGAGAGAGAGGAAATGACATCAACTAGAGAGGAGAGAGAGGAAATGACATCAGCTAGAGAGGAGAGAGAGGAAATGACATCAGCTAGAGAGGAGAGAGACAAATGATATCAGCTAGAGAGGAGAGAGAGAAATGACATCAGCTAGAGAGGAAATGACATCAACTAGAGAGGAGAGAGAGAAATGACATCAGCTAGAGAGGAGAGAGGAATTAACAAAAGCTAGAGAGGAGAGAGAGGAAATTACATCACCTAGAGAAGAAATGACATCAGCTAGAGAGGAGAGAGACAAATGATATCAGCTAGAGAGGAGAGAGAGTAATGACATCAGATAGAGAGGAGAGAGGGGAAATGACATCAGCTAGAGAGGAGAGAGAGAAATGACATCAGCTAGAGAGGAGAGAGGAAATAACAAAAGCTAGAGAGGAGAGAGAGGAAATTACATCAGCTAGAGAAGAAATGACATCAGCTAGAGAGGAGAGAGGAAATTACATCACTTGGAGAAGAGAGAGAGGAAATTAGATCAGCTAGAGAGGAGAGAGAGGAAATTACATGAGCTAGAGAAGAGAGAGAGGAAATTAGATCAGCTAGAGAGGAGAGAGAGGAAATTACATCAGCTAGAGAGGAGAGAGAGTAAATTACATCAGCTAGAGAGGAAATGACATCAGCTAGAGAGGAGAGAGAGGAAATAACATAAGCTAGAGAGGAAAATACATCAGCTAGAGAGGAGAGAGAGGAAATGGCATCAGCTAGAGAGGAGAGAGAGGCAATTACATCAGCTAAAGAGGAAATGACATCAGCTAGAGAGGAGAGAGAGGAAATCACATCAGCTAGAGAGGAGAGAGACAAATGATATCAGCTAGAGAGGAGAGAGGAAATAACAAAAGCTAGAGAGGAGAGAGAGGAAATTACATCAGCTAGAGAAGAAATGACATCAGCTAGAGAGGAGAGAGAGTAATGACATCAGCTAGAGAGGAGAGAAAGGAAATGAAATCAGCTAGAGAGGAGAGAGAGGAAATTACATCAGCTATAGAGGAGAGAGGGGAAATTACATCAGCTGAAGCGGAGAGAGAAAATTACATCAGCTAAAGAGGAGAGGGGAACTGACATCAGCTAGAGAGGAGAGAAAGGAAATGACATCAGCTAGAGAGGAGAGAGAGGCAATTACATCAGCTAAAGAGGAAATGACATCAGCTAGAGAGGAGAGAGGAAATAACAAAAGCTAGAGAGGAGAGAGAGGAAATTACATCAGCTAGAGAGGAGAGAGAGGAAATTACATCAGCTAGAGAGGAGAGAGAGGAAATTACAAAAGATAGAGAGGAGAGAGAGGAAATTACATCAGCTATAGAGGAGAGAGAGGAAATTACATCAGCTATAAAGAGGAAATTACATCAGCTAGAGAGGAGAGAGAGGAAATTACATCAGCTAGAGAGGAAATGACATCAGCTAGAGAGGAGAGAGTGGAAATGATAACAGCTAGAGAGGAGAGGGAGTAATGACATCAGCTAGAGAGGAGAGAGAGAAATGACATCAGCTAGAGAGGAGAGAGAGGAAATGACATCAGCTAGAGAGGAGAGAGAGGAAATGACAACAGCTATAGAGAGGAAATTACATTAGCTAGAGAGGAGAGAGGGGAAATTACATCAGCTGAAGCGGAGAGAGAAAATTACATCAGCTAAAGAGGAGAGAGAGGAACTGACATCAGCTAGAGAGGAGAGAAAGGAAATGACATCAGCTAGAAAGAAGAGAGAGGCAAAATAAATCAGCTAGAAAGGAAATGACATCAGATAGAGAGGAGAGAGACAAATGATATCAGCTAGAGAGGAGAGAGGAAATAACAAAAGCTAGAGAGGAGAGAGAGGAAATTACATCAGCTAGAGAGGAGAGAGTGGAAATGACATAAGCTAGAGAGGAAATGACATCAGCTAGAGAGGAGAGAAAGGAAATGACATCAGCTAGAAAGAAGAGAGAGGCAAAATAAATCAGCTAGAAAGGAATGACATCAGCTAGAGAGGAGAGAGAGGAAATGACATAAGCTAGAGAGGAAATGACATCAGCTAGAGAGGAGAGAGAGGAAATGACATAAGCTAGAGAGGAAATGACATCAGCTAGAGAGGAGAGAAAGGAAATGACATCAGCTAGAAAGAAGAGAGAGGCAAAATAAATCAGCTAGAAAGGAAATGACATCAGCTAGAGAGGAGAGAGAGGAAATGACATAAGCTAGAGAAGAAATGACATCAGCTAGAAAGGAGAGAGAGGAAATGGCATCAGCTAGAGAGGAGAGAGAGGCAATTACATCAGCTAGAGAGGAAATGACATCAACTAGAGAGGAGAGAGAGAAATGACATCAGCTAGAGAGGAGAGAAGAAATAACAAAACCTAGAGAGGAGAGAGAGAAATGACATCAGCTAGAGAGGAGAGAAGAAATAACAAAACCTAGAGAGGAGAGAGAGGAAATGACATCAGCTAGAGAGGAGAGAGAGGAAAAAACAAAAGCTAGAGAGGAGAGAGAGGAAATTACATCAGCTAGAGAAGAAATGACATCAGCTAGAGAGGAGAGAGAGTAATGACATCAGATAGAGAGGAGAGAGGGGAAATGACATCAGCTAGAGAGGAGAGAGAGGAAATAACAAAAGCTAGAGAGGAGAGAGAGGAAATTAGATCAGCTAGAGAGGAGAGAGAGGAAATTACATCAGCTAGAGAAGAAATGACATCAGCTAGAGAGGAGAGATAGGAAATTACATGAGCTAGAGAAGAGAGAGAGGAAATTAGATCAGCTAGAGAGGAGAGAGAGGAAATTACATCAGCTAGAGAGGAGAGAGAGGAAATTACATCAGCTAGAGAGGAAATGACATCAGCTAGAGAGGAGAGAGAGGAAATAACATAAGCTAGAGAGGAAAAGACATCAGCTAGAGAGGAGAGAGAGGAAATGGCATCAGCTAGAGAGGAGAGAGAGGCAATTGCATCAGCTAAAGAGGAAATGACATCAACTAGAGAGGAGAGAGAGAAATGACATCAGCTAGAGAGGAGAGAAGAAATAACAAAAGCTAGAGAGGAGAGAGAGGAATTTACATCAGCTAGAGAAGAAATGACATCAGCTAGAGAGGAGAGAGAGGAAATGACATCAGCTAGAGAGGAGAGAGACAAATGATATCAGCTAGAGAGGAGAGAGAGGAAATTACATCAGCTAGAGAGGAGAGAGGGGAAATGACAACAGCAAGAGAGGAGAGAGAGTAATGACATCAGCTAGAGAGGAGAGAAAGGAAATGAAATCAGCTAGAGAGGAGAGAGAGGAAATTACATCAGCTATAGAGAGGAAATTACATCAGCTAGAGAGGAGAGAGGAAATAACAAAAGCTAGAGAGGAGAGAGAGGAAATTACATCAGCTAGAGAGGAAATGACATCAGCTAGAGAGGAGAGAGTGGAAATGACAACAGCAAGAGAGGAGAGAGAGTAATGACATCAGATAGAGAAGAGAGAGGAAATAACAAAAGCTAGAGAGGAGAAAGGAAATTACATCAGCTAGAGAAGAAATGACATCAGCTAGAGAGGAGAGAGGGGAAATGACAACAGCAAGAGAGGAGAGAGAGTAATGAAATCAGATAGAGAGGAGAGAGGGGAAATGACATCAGCTAGAGAGGAGAGAGAGGAAATGACATCAGCTAGAGAGGAGAGAGAGGAAATTACATAAGCTAGAGAAGAAATGACATCAGCTAGAGAGGAGAGAGGGGAAATGACAACAGCAAGAGAGGAGAGAGAGTAATGAAATCAGATAGAGAGGAGAGAGGGGAAATTACATCAGCTAGAGAGGAGAGAGAGAAATGACATCAGCTAGAGAGGAGAGAGGAAATAACAAAAGCTAGAGAGGAGAGAGAGGAAATTACATCAGCTAGAGAAGAAATGACATCAGCTAGAGAGGAGAGAGAGGAAATTACATGAGCTAGAGAAGAGAAAGAGGAAATTAGATCAGCTAGAGAGGAGAGAGAGGAAATTACATCAGCTAGAGAGGAGAGAGAGGAAATTACATCAGCTAGAGAGGAAATTACATCAGCTAGAGAGGAGAGAGAGGAAATGACATAAGCTAGAGAGGAAATGACATCAGCTAGAGAGGAGAGAGTGGAAATGGCATCAGCTAGAGAGGAGAGAGAGGCAATTACATCAGCTAAAGAGGAAATGACATCAGCTAGAGAGGAGAGAGTGGAAATGGCATCAGCTAGAGAGGAGAGAGAGGCAGTTACATCAGCTAAAGAGGAAATGATATCAGCTAGAGAGGAGAGAGGAAATAACAAAAGCTAGAGAGGAGAGAGAGGAAATGACATCAGCTAGAGAGGAGAGAAAGGAAAATGAAATCAGCTAGAGAGGAGAGGAAATTACATCAGCTATAGAGAGGAAATTACATCAGCTAGAGAGGAGAGAGGGGAAATTACATCAGCTGAAGCGGAGAGAGGAAATAACAAAAGCTAGAGAGGAGAGAGAGGAAATTACATCAGCTAGAGAAGAAATGACATCAGCTAGAGAGGAGAGAGGGGAAATGACAACAGCAAGAGAGGAGAGAGAGGAAATTACATCAGCTAGAGAGGAGAGAGAGAAATGACATCAGCTAGAGAGGAGAGAGGAAATAACAAAAGCTAGAGAGGAGAGAGAGGAAATTACATCAGCTAGAGAAGAAATGACATCAGCTAGAGAGGAGAGAGGGGAAATGACAACAGCAAGAGAGGAGAGAGAGTAATGACATCAGCTAGAGAGGAGAGAAAGGAAATGAAATCAGCTAGAGAGGAGAGAGAGGAAATGTCATCAGCTAGAAAGGACAGAGGAAATGACATATGCTAGAGAAGAGAGTGGGGAAATGAAATCAGCTAGAGAGGAGAGAGAGGAAATGTCATCAGCTAGAAAGGACAGAGGAAATGACATATGCTAGAGAAGAGAGAGAGGAAATAACATCAGCTAGAGAGGAAAGCGAGGAAATGACATCAGCTAGAGAGGAGAAAGAGAAGGAAATTACTTCAGCTAGAGAGGACAGAGAGGAAATTACATTAGCTAGAGAGGAAATGACATCCGCAAAAGAGGAGCGAGAGAAATGACATCAGATAGAGAGGAGAGAGGAAATAACAAAAGCTAGAGAGGAGAGAGGAAATTACATGAGCTAGAGAGGAGAGAGTGGAAATTACATCAGCTAGAGAGGAGAGAGAGATAATTACATCAGCTAGAGAGGAGAGAGAGGAAATTACATCAGCTAGAGAGGAGAGAGAGGAAATGACATCAGCTAGAGAAAAAATGACATCAGCTAAAGAGGAGAGAGAGAAATGACATCAGCTAGAGAGCAGAGAGAGGAAATGACATCAGCAAGAGAGGAAATTACATTAGCTAGAGAGGAGAGAGAGGAAATGTCATCAGCTAGAGAGGAGAGTGAGGAAATTAAATAAGCTAGAGAGGAGAGAGAGGCAATTACATCAGCTAGAGAGGAGAGAGAGGAAATGACATCAGCTAGAGAGGAGAGAGAGGAAATAACTTCAGCTAGAGAGGAGAGAGAGGAAATGACATCAGCAAGAGAGGAGAGAGTGGAAATGACATCAGCTATAGAGACATTACATCAGCTAGAGAGGAGAGAGAGGAACTGACATCAGCTAGAGAGGAGAGAGATAAATGACATCAGCTTGAGAGGAGAGAAAGGAAATTACATCAGCTAGAGAGGAGAGAGAGAAATTACTTTAGCAAGAGAGGAGAGAGAGGAAATTACATCAGCTAGAGAGGAGAGAGAGAAAATTACATCAGCTAGAGAGGAGAGATAGGAAATGACATCAGCTTGAGAGGAGAGAAAGGAAATTACATCAGCTAGAGAGGAAAGCGAGGAAATGACATCAGCTAGAGAGGAGAGAGAGGAAATTATTTCAGCTAGAGAGGAGAGAGAGGAAATAACATTAGCTAGAGAGGAAATTATATCAGCAAGAGAGGAGAGACAGAAATGACATAAGCTAGAGAGGAGAGAGTGGAAATGACATCAGCTAAAGAGGAGAGAAAGACATTACATAAGCTAGAGAGTAGAGAGAGAGGAAATTACATCAGCTAGAGAGGAGAGAGAGGAAATGAAATCAGCTAGAGAAAAAATGACATCAGCTAGAGAGGAGAGAGGGGAAATGACAACAGCAAGAGAGGAGAGAGAGTAATGAAATCAGATAGAGAGGAGAGAGGGGAAATGACATCAGCTAGAGAGGAGAGAGAGGAAATGACATCAGCTAGAGAGGAGAGAGAGGAAATTACATAAGCTAGAGACGAAATGACATCAGCTAGAGAGGAGAGAGGGGAAATGACAACAGCAAGAGAGGAGAGAGAGTAATGAAATCAGATAGAGAGGAGAGAGGGGAAATTACATCAGCTAGAGAGGAGAGAGAGAAATGACATCAGCTAGAGAGGAGAGAGGAAATAACAAAAGCTAGAGAGGAGAGAGAGGAAATTACATCAGCTAGAGAAGAAATGACATCAGCTAGAGAGGAGAGAGAGGAAATTACATGAGCTAGAGAAGAGAGAGAGGAAATTAGATCAGATAGAGAGGAGAGAGAGGAAATTACATCAGCTAAAGAGGAGAGAGAGGAAATTACATCAGCTAGAGAGGAAATTACATCAGCTAGAGAGGAGAGAGAGGAAATGACATAAGCTAGAGAGGAAATGACATCAGCTAGAGAGGAGAGAGTGGAAATGGCATCAGCTAGAGAGGAGAGAGAGGCAATTACATCAGCTAAAGAGGAAATGACATCAGCTAGAGAGGAGAGAGTGGAAATGGCATCAGCTAGAGAGGAGAGAGAGGCAGTTACATCAGCTAAAGAGGAAATGATATCAGCTAGAGAGGAGAGAGGAAATAACAAAAGCTAGAGAGGAGAGAGAGGAAATGACATCAGCTAGAGAGGAGAGAAAGGAAAATGAAATCAGCTAGAGAGGAGAGGAAATTACATCAGCTATAGAGAGGAAATTACATCAGCTAGAGAGGAGAGAGGGGAAATTACATCAGCTGAAGCGGAGAGAGAAAATTACATCAGCTAAAGAGGAGAGGGGAACTGACATCAGCTACAGAGGAGAGAAAGGAAATGACATCAGCTAGAGAGGAGAGAGGAAATAACAAAAGCTAGAAAGGAGAAAGGAAATTACATGAGCTAGAGAGGAGAGAGAGGAAATGACATCAGCTAGAGAGGAGAGAGAGAAATGACATCAGCTAGAGAGGAGAGAGGAAATAACAAAAGCTAGAGAGGAGAGAGAGGAAATTACATCAGCTAGAGAAGAAATGACATCAGCTAGAGAGGAGAGAGGGGAAATGACAACAGCAAGAGAGGAGAGAGAGTAATGACATCAGCTAGAGAGGAGAGAAAGGAAATGAAATCAGCTAGAGAGTGAGAGAGAGGAAATGTCATCAGCTAGAAAGGACAGAGGAAATGACATATGCTAGAGAAGAGAGAGAGGAAATTATTTCAGTTAGAGAGGAGAGAGAGGAAATGACATTAGCTAGAGAGGAGAGAGAGGAAATGACATCAGCTAGAGAGGAGAGAGAGAAATGACATCAGCTAGAGAGGAGAGAGAGGAAATGACATCAGCTAGAGAGGAGAGTGGGGAAATGACATCAGCTAGAGAGGAGAGAGAGGAAATGTCATCAGCTAGAAAGGACAGAGGAAATGACATATGCTAGAGAACAGAGAGAGGAAATAACATCAGCTAGAGAGGAAAGCGAGGAAATGACATCAGCTAGAGAGGAGAAAGAGAAGGAAATTACTTCAGCTAGAGAGGACAGAGAGGAAATTACATTAGCTAGAGAGGAAATGACATCCGCAAAAGAAGAGCGAGAGAAATGACATCAGATAGAGAGGAGAGAGGAAATAACAAAAGCTAGAGAGGAGAGAGGAAATTACATGAGCTAGAGAGGAGAGAGTGGAAATTACATCAGCTAGAGAGGAGAGAGAGATAATTACATCAGCTAGAGAGGAGAGAGAGGAAATTACATCGGCTAGAGTGGAGAGAGAGGAAATGACATCAGCTAGAGAAAAAATGACATCAGCTAAAGAGGAGAGAGAGAAATGACATCAGCTAGAGAGCAGAGAGAGGAAATGACATCAGCTAGAGAGGAAATTACATTAGCTAGAGAGGAGAGAGAGGAAATGTCATCAGCTAGAGAGGAGAGTGAGGAAATTAAATAAGCTAGAGAGGAGAGAGAGGCAATTACATCAGCAAGAGAGGAGAGAGAGGAAATGACATCAGCTAGAGAGGAGAGAGAGGAAATTACTTCAGCTAGAGAGGAGAGAGAGGAAATGACATCAGCAAGAGAGGAGAGAGTGGAAATGACATCAGCTATAGAGACATTACATCAGCTAGAGAGGAGAGAGAGGAACTGACATCAGCTAGAGAGGAGAGAGAGAAATTACTTTAGCAAGAGAGGAGAGAGAGGAAATTACATCAGCTAGAGAGGAGAGAGAGAAAATTACATCAGCTAGAGAGGAGAGAGAGGAAATGACATCAGCTTGAGAGGAGAGAAAGGAAATTACATCAGCTAGAGAGGAGAGAGAGAAATGACTTTAGCAAGAGAGGAGAGAGAGGAAATTACATCAGCTAGAGAGGAGAGAGAGAAAATTACATCAGCTAGAGAGGAGAGATAGGAAATGACATCAGCTTGAGAGGAGAGAAAGGAAATTACATCAGCTAGAGAGGAAAGCGAGGAAATGACATCAGCTAGAGAGGAGAGAGAGGAAATTATTTCAGCTAGAGAGGAGAGAGAGGAAATGACATTAGCTAGAGAGGAAATTATATCAGCAAGAGAGGAGAGACAGAAATGACATAAGCTAGAGAGGAGAGAGTGGAAATGACATCAGCTAAAGAGGAGAGAAAGACATTACATAAGCTAGAGAGTAGAGAGAGAGGAAATTAGATCAGCTAGAGAGGAGAGAAAGGAAATGAAATCAGCTAGAGAAAAAATGACATCAGCTAGAGAGGAGAGAGAGAAATGAAATCAGCTAGAGAGCAGAGAGAGGAAATGACATCACCTAGAGAGGAAATTACATTAGCTAAAGAGGAGAGAGAGGAAATGTCATCAGCTAGAGAGGAGAGAGAAGAAATGACATAAGCTAGAGAGGAGAGAGAGGCAATTACATCAGCTATAGAGGAAATTACATCAGCTAGAGAGGAGAGAGAGGAAATTACTTCAGTTAGAGAGGAGAGAGAGAAGAAATTACATCAGCTAGAGAGGAAATGACATCAGCTAGAGAGAAGAAAGAGGAAATGTCATCAGCTAGAGAGGAGAGAGAGGCAATTACATCAGCTAGAGAGGAAATGACATCAGCTAGAGAGGAGAGAGCGGAAATTACTTCAGTTAGAGAGGAGAGAGAGGAAATTACATCAGCTAGAGAGGAAATGACATCAGCTAGAGAGGAGAGAGAAGAAATTACATCAGCTAGAGAGGAGAGAGGGGAAATGACATCAGCTAGAGACGAGAGAGACGAAATGACTTCAGCTAGAGAGGAAATGAAATCAGCTAGAGAGGAGAGAGAGAAATGACATTAGCTAGAGAGGAGAGAGAGGGAATTACATCAGCTAGAGAGGAAATTACATCAGGTAGAGAGGAGAGAGAGGAATGACATTAGCTAGAAAGGAGAGAGATGAAATGACATCAGCTAGAGAAGAAATGACATCAGCTAGAGAGGAGAAAGAGGAAATGAAATCAGATAGAGAGGAGAGAGAAAAAATTACATCAGCTAGAGAGGAGAGAGAGGAAATTACATCAGCTAGAGAGGAGAGAGAGGAATATACATCAGCTAGAGAGGAGAGAGAGGAAAATTAAGTCAGCTAGAGGGGAGAGAGAGGAAATGATTTCAGGTAGAGAGGAGAGAGAGAAAATTTCATCAGGAAGAGAGGAAACGACATCAGCTAGAGAGGAGAGAGGGGAAATGACTTCAGATAGAGGGAAGAGAGAGGAATTCACTTCAGCTAGAGAGGAGAGAGAGGAAATGACATCAGCTAGAGAATAAATGACATCAGCTAGAGAGTAGAAAGAGGAAATGAAATCAGATAGAGAGGAGAGAGAAAAAATTACATCAGCTAGAGAGGAGAGAGAGGAAATTACATCAGCTAGAGAGGAGAGAGGGGAATATACATCAGCTAGAGAGGAGAGAGAGGAAATTACATCAGCTGGAGAGGAGAGAGAGGAAATGACATCAGATAGAGAGGAGAGAGAGGCAATTATATCAGCTAGAGAGGAAATGACATCTGCTAGAGAGGAGAGAAAGGAAATTACATCAGCTAGAGACGAAAGCGAGGACATGACATCAGCTAGAGAGGAGAGAGAGGAAATTACTTCAGCTAGAGAGGAGAGACAGGAAATGACATTAGCTAGAGAGGAAATGACATCAGCAAGAGAGGAGAGACAGAAATGACATCAGCTAGAGAGGAGAGAGTGGAAATGACATCAGCTAAAGAGGAGAGAAAGACATTACATTAGCTAGAGAGGAGAGAGAGAGTAAATGACATCTGCTAGAGAGGAGAGAGAGGAAATTACTTCAGTTAGAGAGGAGAGAGAGGAAATGACATCAGCTAGAGAGGAGAGAGGGGAAATGACATCAGCTAGAGGGGAGAGAGAGAAAATTACATCAGCTAGAGAGGAGAGAGAGGAAATGACATCAGCTAGAGAAGAAATGACATCAGCTAGAGAGGAGAGAGAGGAAATGACTTCAGCTAGAGAAGAGAGAGAGGAAATGACTTCAGCTAGAGAGGAAATGACATCAGCTAGAGAGTAGAGAGAGAAATTACATCCGCTAGAGAGGAGAGAGAGGAAATGACATTAGCTAGAAAGAAGAGAGAAGAAATGGCATCAGCTAGAGAGGAGAGAGAGGAAATGACAACAGCTAGAGAAGAAATGACATCAGCTGGAGAGGAGAAAGAGGAAATGACTTCAGCTAGAGAGGAAATGACATCAGCTAGAGAGGAGAGAGAGAAATTACATTAGCAAGAGAGGAGAGAGTGAAAATGACATCAGCTAGAGAAGAGAAAGAGGAAATGATTTCAGCTAGAGAGGAGAGAGAGGAAATTACATCAGCTAGAGAGGAAACGACATCAGCTAGAGAGGAGAGAGGGAAATGACTTCGGATAGAGAGGAGAGAGAGGAAATTACATCAGCTAGAGAGGAGAGAGAAGAAATTACATCAGCTAGAGAGGAGAGAGAGAAACGACAACAGATAGAGAGGAAAGAGAGGAAATTACATCAGCTGGAGAGGAGAGAGAGGAAATGACATCAGATAGAGAGGAGAGAGAGGCAATTATATCAGCTAGAGAGGAAATGACATCAGCTAGAGAGGAGAGAGAGGAAATTACTTCAGTTAGAGAGGAGAGAGAGGAAATTATATCAGCTAGAGAGGAAATGACATCAGCTAGAGAGGAGAGAGAGGAAATGACATCAGCTAGAGAGGAAATGACATTAGCTAGAGAGAAGAGAGAGGAAAAGACATCAGCTAGAGAGGAAATGACATCAGCAAGAAAGAAGAGAGAGGAAATGACATCAGCTACAGAGGAGAGAGAGGGAATTACATCAGCTAGAGAGGAAATTACATCAGCTAGAGACGAGAGAGAGGATTGACATTAGCTAGAAAGGAGAGAGATGAAATGACATCAGCTAGAGAAGAAATGACATCAGCTAGAGAGGAGAAAGAGGAAATGACATCAGACAGAGAGGAGAGAGAGAGGAAATTACATCAGCTAGAGAGGAGAGAGAGGAAATTACATCAGCTAGAGAGGAGAGAGAGGAATATACTTCAGCTAGAGAGGAGAGAGAGGAAAATTAAATCAGCTAGAGTGGGAGAGAGAGGAAATGATTTCAGGTAGAGAGGAGAGAGAGAAAATTACATCAGGAAGAGAGGAAACGACATCAGCTAGAGAGGAGAGAGGGGAAATGACTTCAGCTAGAGAGGAGAGAGAGGAATTCACTTCAGCTAGAGAGGAGAGAGAGGAAATGATATCAGCTAGAGAGGAGAGAGAGGAAATGACTTTAGATAGAGAGGAAATTGCATCAGCTAGAGAGGAGAGAGAGGAAATTACTTCAGTTAGAGAGGAGAGAGAGGAAATGACATCAGCTAGAGAGGAAATGACATCAGCTAGAGAGGAGAGAGGGGAAATGACATCAGCTAGGGGGGAGAGAGAGAAAATTACATCAGCTAGAGAGGAGAGAGAGGAAATGACATCAGCTAGAGAGGAGAGAGAGAAATGACTTTAGCAAGAGAGGAGAGAGAGGAAATTACATCAGCTAGAGAGGAGAGAGAGAAAATTACATCAGCTAGAGAGGAGAGAGAGGAAATGACATCAGCTAGAGAAGAGAGAAAGGAAATGACATAAGCTAGAGAGGAAAGCGAGGAAATGACATCAGCTAGAGAGGAGAGAGAGGAAAATACATCAGCTAGAGAGTAGAGAGAGGAAATGACTTTAGCTAGAGAGGAAATTATATCAGCTAGAGAGGAGAGAAAGGAACTGACATCAGCTAGAGAGGAGAGAGGGGAAATGACATCAGCTAGAGAGGAGAGAGAGGAATTCACTTCAGCTAGAGAGGAGAGAGAGGAAATGACATCAGCTAGAGAGGAGAGAGAGGAAAATACATCAGCTAGAGAGGAGAGAGAGGAAATTACTTTATCTAGAGAGGAAATTACATCAGCTAGAGAGGAGAGAGAGGAAATTACTTCAGTTAGAGAGGAGAGAGAGGAAATGACATCAGCTAGAGAGGAAATGACATCAGCTAGAGAGGAGAGAGGGGAAATGACATCAGCTAGAGGGGAGAGAGAGAAAATTACATCAGCTAGAGAGGAGAGAGAGGAAATGACATCAGCTAGAGAAGAAATGACATCAGCTAGAGAGGATAGAGAGGAAATGACTTCAGCTAGAGAAGAGAGAGAGGAAATGACTTCAGCTAGAGAGGAAATGACATCAGCTAGAGAGTAGAGAGAGAAATTACATCCGCTAGAGAGGAGAGAGGAAATGACATTAGCTAGAAAGAAGAGAGAAGAAATGACATCAGCTAGAGAGGAGAGAGAGGAAATGACAACAGCTATAGAAGAAATGACATCAGCTGGAGAGGAGAAAGAGGAATTGACTTCAGCTAGAGAGGAAATGACATCAGCTAGAGAGAAGAGAGAGAAATTACATTAGCTAGAGAGGAGAGAGTGAAAATGACATCAGCTAGAGAGGAGAAAGAGGAAATGATTTCAGCTAGAGAGGACAGAGAGGAAATTACATCAGCTAGAGAGGAAACGACATCAGCTAGAGAGGAGAGAGGGAAATGACTTCGGATAGAGAGGAGAGAGAGGAAATTACATCAGCTAGAGAGGAGAGAGAAGAAATTACATCAGCTAGAGAGGAGAGAGGGGAAATGACATCAGCTAGAGAGGAGAGAGAGAAATGACATTAGCTAGAGAGGAGAGAGAGGGAATTACATCAGCTAGAGAGGAAATTAAATCAGGTAGAGAGGAGAGAGAGGAATGACATTAGCTAGAAAGGAGAGAGATGAAATGACATCAGCTAGAGAAGAGAGAGAAGAAATTACATCAGCTAGAGAGGAGAGAGAGAGAAATGACATTAGCTAGAGAGGAGAGAGAGGGAATTACATCAGCTATAGAGGAGAGAAAGACATTACATCAGCTAGAGAGGAGAGAGAGGAAATTACATCAGCTAGAGAGGAGAGAGAGAAAATTACATCAGCTAGAGAGGAGAGAGAGAAAATTACATCAGCTAGAGAGGAGAGAGAAAATTACATCAGCTAGAGAGGAGAGAAAGGAAATTACATCAGCTAGAGAGGAGAGAAAGGAAATTACATCAGCTAGAGAGGAAAGCGAGGACATGACATCAGCTAGAGAGGAGAGAGAGAGGAAATTACTTCAGCTAGAGAGGAGAGACAGGAAATGACATTAGCAAGAGAGGAAATGACCTCAGCAAGAGAGGAGAGACAGAAATGACATCAGCAAGAGAGGAGAGAAAGACATTACATCAGCTAGAGAGAGAGAGAGAGGAAATGACATCTGCTAGAGAGGAGAGAGAGGAAATGACATCAGCTAGAGAAAAATGACATCAGCTAGAGAGGAGAGAGAGAAATGACATCTGCTAGAGAGCAGAGGGAGGAAATGACATCACCTAGAGAGGAAATTACATTAGCTAAAGAGGAGAAAGAGGAAATGTCATCAGCTAGAGAGGAGAGAGAGGAAATGACATAAGCTAGAGAGGAGAGAGAGGCAATTACATCAGCTATAGAGGAAATTACATCAGCTAGAGAGGAGAGAGAAGAAATTCCATCAGCTAGAGAGGAGAGAGAGGAAATGACATCAGCTAGAGAGGAGAGAGAGGAAAATACATCAGCTAGAGAGGAGAGAGAGGAAATTACTTTATCTAGAGAGGAAATTACATCAGCTAGAGAGGAGAGAGAGGAAATTACTTCAGTTAGAGAGGAGAGAGAGGAAATGACATCAGCTAGAGAGGAAATGACATCAGCTAGAGAGGAGAGAGGGGAAATGACATCAGCTAGAGGGGAGAGAGAGAAAATTACATCAGCTAGAGAGGAGAGAGAGGAAATGACATCAGCTAGAGAAGAAATGACATCAGCTAGAGAGGATAGAGAGGAAATGACTTCAGCTAGAGAAGAGAGAGAGGAAATGACTTCAGCTAGAGAGGAAATGACATCAGCTAGAGAGTAGAGAGAGAAATTACATCCGCTAGAGAGGAGAGAGAGGAAATGACATTAGCTAGAAAGAAGAGAGAAGAAATGACATCAGCTAGAGAGGAGAGAGAGGAAATGACAACAGCTAGAGAAGAAATGACATCAGCTGGAGAGGAGAAAGAGGAATTGACTTCAGCTAGAGAGGAAATGACATCAGCTAGAGAGAAGAGAGAGAAATTACATTAGCTAGAGAGGAGAGAGTGAAAATGACATCAGCTAGAGAGGAGAAAGAGGAAATGATTTCAGCTAGAGAGGACAGAGAGGAAATTACATCAGCTAGAGAGGAAACGACATCAGCTAGAGAGGAGAGAGGGAAATGACTTCGGATAGAGAGGAGAGAGAGGAAATTACATCAGCTAGAGAGGAGAGAGAAGAAATTACATCAGCTAGAGAGGAGAGAGGGGAAATGACATCAGCTAGAGAGGAGAGAGAGAAATGACATTAGCTAGAGAGGAGAGAGAGGGAATTACATCAGCTAGAGAGGAAATTAAATCAGGTAGAGAGGAGAGAGAGGAATGACATTAGCTAGAAAGGAGAGAGATGAAATGACATCAGCTAGAGAAGAGAGAGAAGAAATTACATCAGCTAGAGAGGAGAGAGAGAAATGACATTAGCTAGAGAGGAGAGAGAGGGAATTACATCAGCTATAGAGGAGAGAAAGACATTACATCAGCTAGAGAGGAGAGAGAGGAAATTACATCAGCTAGAGAGGAGAGAGAGAAAATTACATCAGCTAGAGAGGAGAGAGAGAAAATTACATCAGCTAGAGAGGAGAGAGAGAAAATTACATCAGCTAGAGAGGAGAGAAAGGAAATTACATCAGCTAGAGAGGAGAGAAAGGAAATTACATCAGCTAGAGAGGAAAGCGAGGACATGACATCAGCTAGAGAGGAGAGAGAGGAAATTACTTCAGCTAGAGAGGAGAGACAGGAAATGACATTAGCAAGAGAGGAAATGACCTCAGCAAGAGAGGAGAGACAGAAATGACATCAGCAAGAGAGGAGAGAAAGACATTACATCAGCTAGAGAGGAGAGAGAGAGGAAATGACATCTGCTAGAGAGGAGAGAGAGGAAATGACATCAGCTAGAGAAAAAATGACATCAGCTAGAGAGGAGAGAGAGAAATGACATCTGCTAGAGAGCAGAGGGAGGAAATGACATCACCTAGAGAGGAAATTACATTAGCTAAAGAGGAGAAAGAGGAAATGTCATCAGCTAGAGAGGAGAGAGAGGAAATGACATAAGCTAGAGAGGAGAGAGAGGCAATTACATCAGCTATAGAGGAAATTACATCAGCTAGAGAGGAGAGAGAAGAAATTCCATCAGCTAGAGAGGAGAGAGAGGAAATGACATAAGCTAGAGAGGAGAGAGAGGCAATTACATCAGCTATAGCAGAAATTACATCAGCTAGAGAGGAGAGAGAGTAAATTACATCAGCTAGAGAGGAAACGACATCAGCTAGAGAGGAGAGAGGGAAATGACTTTGGATAGAGAGGAGAGAGAGGAAATTACATCAGCTAGAGAGGAGAGAGAAGAAATTACATCAGCTAGAGAGGAGAGAGGGGAAATGACATCAGCTAGAGAGGAGAGAGAGAAATGACATTAGCTAGAGAGGAGAGAGAGGGAAACATCAGCTAGAGAGGAAATTAAATCAGGTAGAGAGGAGAGAGAGGAATGACATTAGCTAGAAAGGAGAGAGATGAAATGACATCAGCTAGAGAAGAGAGAGAAGAAATTACATCAGCTAGAGAGGAGAGAGGGGAAATGACATCAGCTAGAGAGGAGAGAGAGAAATGACATTAGCTAGAGAGGAGAGAGAGGGAATTACATCAGCTATAGAGGAGAGAAAGACATTACATCAGCTAGAGAGGAGAGAGAGGAAATTACATCAGCTAGAGAGGAGAGAGAGAAAATTACATCAGCTAGAGAGGAGAGAGAGAAAATTACATCAGCTAGAGAGGAGAGAGAGAAAATTACATCAGCTAGAGAGGAGAGAAAGGAAATTACATCAGCTAGAGAGGAGAGAAAGGAAATTACATCAGCTAGAGAGGAAAGCGAGGACATGACATCAGCTAGAGAGGAGAGAGAGGAAATTACTTCAGCTAGAGAGGAGAGACAGGAAATGACATTAGCAAGAGAGGAAATGACCTCAGCAAGAGAGGAGAGACAGAAATGACATCAGCAAGAGAGGAGAGAAAGACATTACATCAGCTAGAGAGGAGAGAGAGAGGAAATGACATCTGCTAGAGAGGAGAGAGAGGAAATGACATCAGCTAGAGAAAAAATGACATCAGCTAGAGAGGAGAGAGAGAAATGACATCTGCTAGAGAGCAGAGGGAGGAAATGACATCACCTAGAGAGGAAATTACATTAGCTAAAGAGGAGAAAGAGGAAATGTCATCAGCTAGAGAGGAGAGAGAGGAAATGACATAAGCTAGAGAGGAGAGAGAGGCAATTACATCAGCTATAGAGGAAATTACATCAGCTAGAGAGGAGAGAGAAGAAATTCCATCAGCTAGAGAGGAGAGAGGAAATGACATAAGCTAGAGAGGAGAGAGAGGCAATTACATCAGCTATAGCAGAAATTACATCAGCTAGAGAGGAGAGAGAGTAAATTACATCAGCTAGAGAGGAAACGACATCAGCTAGAGAGGAGAGAGGGAAATGACTTTGGATAGAGAGGAGAGAGAGGAAATTACATCAGCTAGAGAGGAGAGAGAAGAAATTACATCAGCTAGAGAGGAGAGAGGGGAAATGACATCAGCTAGAGAGGAGAGAGAGAAATGACATTAGCTAGAGAGGAGAGAGAGGGAATTACATCAGCTAGAGAGGAAATTAAATCAGGTAGTGAGGAGAGAGTGGAATGACGTTAGCTAGAAAGGAGAGAGATGAAATGACATCAGCTAGAGAAGAGAGAGAAGAAATTACATCAGCTAGAGAGGAGAGAGGGGAAATGACATCAGCTAGAGAGGAGAGAGAGAAATGACATTAGCTAGAGAGGAGAGAGAGGGAATTACATCAGCTAGAGAGGAAATTAAATCAGGTAGGGAGGAGAGAGAGGAATGACATTAGCTACAAAGGAGAGAGATGAAATGACATCAGCTAGAGAAGAAATGACATCAGCTAGAGAGGAGAAAGAGGAAATGACATTAGATAGAGAGGAGAGAGAGAAAATTACATCAGCTAGAGAGGAGAGAGAGGAAATTACATCAGCTAGAGAGGAGAGAAAGGAAATTACATCAGCTAGAGAGGAAAGCGAGGAAATTACATCAGCTAGAG
The DNA here is from genome assembly GCA_030435695.1 of Brachymystax lenok tsinlingensis. Lineage (NCBI taxonomy): Eukaryota > Metazoa > Chordata > Actinopteri > Salmoniformes > Salmonidae > Brachymystax > Brachymystax lenok. The sequence goes on along the minus strand of CM059783.1, from coordinate 21,044,664 downwards.
AGGAGAGAGAGGAAATTATTTCAGCTAGAGAGGAGAGGAAATGACATTAGCTAGAGAGGAAATTATATCAGCAAGAGAGGAGAGAGAGAAATGACATCAGCTATAGAGGAGAGAAAGACATTACATCAGCTAGAGAGCATAGAGAGGAAATGACATTAGCTAGAGAGGAGAGAGAGAAATGACATCAGCTAGAGAGGAGAGAGAGGAAATTACATCAGCTAGAGAGGAGAGAGAGAAAATTACATCAGCTAGAGAGGAGAGAGAGGAAATGACATCTGCTAGAGAGGAGAGAAAGGAAATTACATCAGCTAGAGAGGAAAGCGAGGACATGACATCAGCTAGAGAGGAGAGAGAGGAAATTACTTCAGCTAGAGAGGAGAGACAGGAAATGACATTAGCTAGAGAGGAAATGACATCAGCAAGAGAGGAGAGCCAGAAATGACATCAGCAAGAGAGGAGAGAAAGACATTATATCAGCTAGAGAGGAGAGAGAGAGGAAATGACATCTGCTAGAGAGGAGAGAGAGGAAATGACATCAGCTAGAGAAAAAATGACATCAGCTAGAGAGGAGAGAGAGAAATGACATCTGATAGAGAGCAGAGGGAGGAAATGACATCACCTAGAGAGGAAATTACATTAGCTAAAGAGGAGAAAGAGGAAATGTCATCAGCTAGAGAGGAGAGAGAGGAAATGACATAAGCTAGAGAGGAGAGAGAGGCAATTACATCAGCTATAGAGGAAATTACATCAGCTAGAGAGGAGAGAGAAGAAATTCCATCAGCTAGAGAGGAGAGAGAGGAAATGACATAAGCTAGAGAGGAGAGAGAGGAAATTACATCAGCTAGAGAGGAGAGAGTGGAAATTACTTCAGTTAGAGAGGAGAGAGAGGAAATTACATCAGCTAGAGAGGAAATGACATCAGCTAGAGAGGAGAGAGAGGAAATGACATCAGCTAGAGAGGAAATGACATTAGCTAGAGAGAAGAGACAGGAAATGACATCAGCTTTAGAGGAAATGACATAGGCAAGAAAGAAGAGAGAGGAAATGACATCAGCTACAGAGGAGAGAGAGGAAATTACATCAGCTAGAGAGGAGAGAGAAGAATATACATCAGCTAGAGAGGAGAGAGAGGAAAATTAAATCAGCTAGAGAGGAGAGATAGGAAATGATTTCAGGTAGAGAGGAGAGAGAGAAAATTACATCAGGAAGAGAGGAAACAACATCAGCTAGAGAGGAGAGAGGGGAAATGACTTCAGATAGAGGGAAGAGAGAGGAATTCACTTCAGCTAGAGAGGAGAGAGAGGAAATGACATCAGCTAGAGAAGAAATGACATCAGCTAGAGAGGAGAGAGAGGAAAGTACATCAGATAGAGAGGAGAGAGAGGAAATGACATCAGCTAGAGAGGAGAGAAAGACATTACATCAGCTAGAGAGGAGAGAGAGAGGAAATGACATCAGCTAGAGAGGAGATAGAGGAAATGACATTAGCCAGAGAGGAAATGACATCAGCTAGAGAGGAGAGAGAGGAAATGACATCAGATAGAGAGGAAATGACATTAGCTAGAGAGAAGAGCCAGGAAATGACATTAGCTAGAGAGGAGAGAGACACAATTACATCAGCTAGAAAGGAGAGAGAGGAACTGACATCAGCTAGAGAGGAGAGAAAATAAATTACATCAGCTAGAGAGGAGAGAGAGGAAATGACATCAGCTAGAGAGGAGAGAGAGGAAATGACTTAAGCTAGAGAGGAGAGAGAGGAAATTACTTCAGCAAGAGAGGAAATGACATCAGCTAGAGGAGAGAGAGGAAATTACATCCGCTAGAGCGAAGAGATGAAATTACATCAGCTAGAGAGGAGAGAGAGGAAATGATATTAGCTAGAGAGAAGAGAGAGGAAATGACATCAGCTAGAGAGGATAGAGAGGAAATGACATCAGCTAGAGAAGAAATTATATCAGCTAGAGAGGAGAGAGTGGAAATTACATCAGATAGAGAGAAGAGAGAGGAAATTACATCAGCTAGAGAGGAGAGAAAGAAATTACATCAGCTAGAGAGGAGAGAGAGAGGAAATTAAGTCAGCTAGAGAGGAGAGAGAGGAAATGACATCAGATAGAGAGGAAATGATATTAGCTAGAGAGGAGAGAGAGAAATGACATTAGCTAGAGAGGAGAGAGAGAAAATGACATCAGCTAGAGAGGAGAGAGAGGAAATTACATCAGCTAGAGAGGAAATTACATCAGCTAGAGAGGAAAGAGAGGAAATGACATCAGCTAGAGAGGAAATGACATCAGCTAGAGAGGAGAGTAGGGAAATGACATCAGCTAGAGGGGAGAGAGAGAAAATGACATCAGCTAGAGAGGAGAGAGAGGAAATGACATCAGCTAGAGATAAAATGACATCAGCTAGAGAGGAGAGAGAGGAAATGACTTCAGCTAGAGAGGAGAGAGAGGAAAAGACATCAGCTATAGAGGAGATAGAGGAAATGACATTAGCTAGAGAGGAACTGACATCAGCTAGAGAGGAGAGAGAGGAAATGAATTCAGATAGAGAGGAAATGACATCAGCTAGAGAGGAGAGAGAGGAAATTACATCAGTTAGAGAGGAGAGAGACAATTACATCAGCTAGAGAGGAGAGAGAGGAACTGACATCAGCTAGAGAGGAGAGAAAGGAAATGACATCAGCTAGAGAGGAGAGAGAGGAAATTACATCAGCTAGAGAGGAGAGAGAGGAAATGACTTAAGCTAGAGAGGAGAGAGAGGAAATGACATCAGCTAGAGAAGAAATTACATCAGATAGAGAGGAGAGAGAGGAAATGACATCAGCTAGAGGAGAGAGAGGAAATTACATCCGCTAGAGCGAAGAGATGAAATTACATCAGCTAGAAAGGAGAGAGAGGAAATGATATTAGCTAGAGAGAAGAGAGAGGAAATGACATCAGCTAGAGAGGATAGAGAGGAAATGACATCAGCTAGAGAAGAAATGATATCAGCTAGAGAGGAGAGAGAGGAAATTACATAAGATAGAGAGGAGAGAGAGGAAATTACATCAGCTAGAGAGGAGAGAGAGGAAATGACTTAAGTTAGAGAGGAGAGAGAGGAAATTACTTCAGCAAGAGAGGAAATGCCATCAGATAGAGAGGAGAGAGAGGAAATTACATTAGCTAGAGAGAAGAGAGAGGAAATGACATCAGCTAGAGAGGATAGAGAGGAAATGACATTAGCTAGAGAGGAGAGAGACACAATTACATCAGCTAGAAAGGAGAGAGAGGAACTGACATCAGCTAGAGAGGAGAGAGAGGAAATGACATCAGCCAGAGAGGAGAGAAATGACATCAGCTAGAGAGAGAGAGAAATGACATCAGCTAGAGAGGAGAGAGAAATTACATCAGCTAGAGAAGAGAGGAAATGACATCAGCTAGAGAGAGAGAGAGGAAATGACATTAGCTAGAGAGAGAGAGGAAATTACATCAGCTAGAGAGGAGAGAAAATGACATCAGCTAGAGAGAGAGAAATGACATCAGCTAGAGAGGAGAGAGTGACATCAGCTAGAGAGGAGAGAGACATCAGCTAGAGAGGAGAGAGGAAATTACATCAGCTAGAGAGAGAGAGAGAGGAAATGACATCAGATAGAGAGCAGCTAGAGAGGAGAGAGGAAATGACATCAGCTAGAGAGAGAGAGAGAAATGACATCAGCTAGAGAGGAGAGAGAGGAAATTACATCAGCTAGAGAGGAAATGACATCAGCTAGAGAGGAGAGAGAGGAAATGACATCAGCTAGAGAGGAAATGACATCAGCTAGAGAGGAGAGAGAGAAATGACATCAGCTAGAGAGGAGAGAGAGAAATGACATCAGCTAGAGAGGAGAGAGAGAGGAAATGACATCAGCTAGAGATAGAAATGACATCAGCTAGAGAGGAGAGAGAGAAATGACATCAGCTAGAGAGGAGAGAGAGGAAATGACATCAGCTAGAGAGGAGAGAGAGGAAATGACATAGCTAGAGAACTGACATCAGCTAGAGAGAGAGAGAGAGGAAATGACATCAGCTAGAGAGAGAGAGAGGAAATGACATCAGCTAGAGAGGAGAGATGACATCAGCTAGAGAGGAGAGAGAGAGAGAGAAATGACATCAGCTAGAGAGAGAGAGAGAAATGACATCAGCTAGAGAGGAGAGAGAGGAAATGACATCAGCTAGAGAGGAGAGAGAGGAAATGACATCAGCTAGAGAGAGAAATGACATCAGAGAGAGAGATGACATCAGCTAGAGAGGAGAGAGAGAAATGACATCAGCTAGAGAGAGAGAGAGAGGACATCAGCTAGAGAGGAGAGAGAGGAAATGACATCAGCTAGAGAGGAGAGAGGAAATGACATCAGCTAGAGAGGAAATGACATCAGCTAGAGAGGAGAGAGAGGAAATGACATTAGCTAGAGAGAGAGAGAGAGGAAATGACATCAGCTAGAGAGGATAGAGAGGAAATGACATCAGCTAGAGAAGAAATGACATCAGCTAGAGAGGAGAGAGAGGAAATGACATCAGCTAGAGAGAGAGAGAGGAAATTACATCAGCTAGAGAGGAGAGAGAAATGACATCAGCTAGAGAGGAGAGAGAGGAAATGATATCAGCTAGAGAGAGAGAGAGGAAATGACATCAGCTAGAGAGGAGAGAGAGGAAATGACATCAGCTAGAGAGAGAGAGGAAATGACATCAGCTAGAGAGGAGAGAGGAAATGACATCAGCTAGAGAGGAGAGAGAGGAAATGACATCAGCTAGAGAGGAGAGAGAGGAAATGACATCAGCTAGAGAGGAGAGAGAGGAAATGACATCAGCTAGAGAGGAAATGACATCAGCTAGAGAGGAGAGAGAGGAAATGACATCAGCTAGAGAGGAGAGAGGAAATGACATCAGCTAGAGAGGAGAGAGAGGAAATGACATCAGCTAGAGAGGAGAGAGAGAAATGACATCAGCTAGAGAGGAGAGAGAGGAAATGACATCAGCTAGAGAGAGAAATGACATCAGCTAGAGAGGAGAGAGAGGAAATGACATCAGCTAGAGAGGAGAGAGGAATGACATCAGCTAGAGAGGAGAGAAAGGAAATGACATCAGCTAGAGAGGAGAGAGAGAGGAAATGACATCAGCTAGAGAGGAGAGAGAGGAAATGACATCAGCTAGAGAGGAAATGACATCAGCTAGAGAGGAGAGAGAGGAAATGACATCAGCTAGAGAGGAGAGAGGAAATGACATCAGCTAGAGAGGAGAGAGAGGAAAATGACATCAGCTAGAGAGGAGAGAGAGAGGAAATGACATCAGCTAGAGAGGAGAGAGAGGAAATGACATCAGCTAGAGAGGAAATGACATCAGCTAGAGAGGAGAGAGGAAATGACATCAGCTAGAGAGGAAGAGAGAGGAAATGACATCAGCTAGAGAGGAGAGAGAGGAAAATGACATCAGCTAGAGAGGAGAGAGAGGAAATGACATCAGCTAGAGAGGAGAGAGAGGAAATGACATCAGCCAGAGAGAGAGAAATGACATCAGCTAGAGAGGAGAGAGAGGAAATTACATCAGCTAGAGAGGAGAGAGAGAGGAAAAATGACATCAGCTAGAGAGGAGAGAGAGGAAATGACATCAGCTAGAGAGAGAGAAAATGACATCAGCTAGAGAGGAGAGAGAGGAAATGACATCAGCTAGAGAGGAGAGAGGAAATTACATCAGCTAGAGAGAGAGAGAGGAAATTACATCAGCTAGAGAGGAGAGAGAGGAAATGACATCAGCTAGAGAGGAGAGAGAGGAAATGACATCAGCTAGAGAGGAGAGAGAGGAAATGACATCAGCTAGAGAGAGAAATGACATCAGCTAGAGAGGAGAGAGAGGAAATGACAGCTAGAGAGAGAGAGAGGAAATGACATCAGCTAGAGAGGAGAGAGAGGAAATGACATCAGCTAGAGAGGAGAGAGAGGAAATGACATCAGCTAGAGAGGAGAGAGAGGAAATGACATCAGCTAGAGAGAGAGAGGAAATGACATCAGCTAGAGAGGAGAGAGAGGAAATGACTTCAGCTAGAGAGGAGAGAGAGGAAATGACATCAGCTAGAGAGGAGAGAGACAAATTATATTAGCTAGAGAGAAGATAGAGGAAATGACATCAGCTAGAGAGGAGAGAGAGGAAATGACATCAGCTAGAGAGGAGAGAGGAAAATGACATCAGCTAGAGAGAGAGAAATGACATCAGCTAGAGAGGAGAGAGGAAATGACATCAGCTAGAGGAGAGAGAGAGGAAATGACATCAGCTAGAGAGGAGAGAGGAACATCAGCTAGAGAGGAGAGAGAGGAAATGACATCAGCTAGAGAGAGAGAGAGGAAATGACATCAGCTAGAGAGGAGAGAGAGGAAATGACATCAGCTAGAGAGAGAGAGAGAGGAAATGACATCAGCTAGAGAGGAGAGAGACAAATTATATTAGCTAGAGAGAAGATAGAGGAAATGACATCAGCTAGAGAGGAGAGAGAGGAAATGACATCAGCTAGAGAAGAAATGACATCAGCTAGAGAGGAGAGAGAGGAAATGACATCAGCTAGAGAGGAGAGAGAGGAAATGACATCAGCTAGAGAGGAGAGAGAGGAATGACATCAGCTAGAGAGGAGAGAGAGGAAATGACATCAGCTAGAGAGGAAATGACATCAGCTAGAGAGGAGAGAGGAAATGACATCAGCTAGAGAGAGAGAGGAAATGACATCAGCTAGAGAGGAGAGAGAGGAAATGACATCAGCTAGAGGAGAGAGAGAAATTACATCAGCTAGAGAGGAGAGAGGAAATGACATCAGCTAGAGAGGAGAGAGAGGAAATGACATCAGCTAGAGAGAGGAGAGAGGAAATGACATCAGCTAGAGAGGAGAGAGGAAATGACATCAGCTAGAGAGGAGAGAGAGGAAATGACATCAGCTAGAGAGGAGAGAAAGGAAATGACATCAGCTAGAGAGGAGAGAGAGGAAATTACATCAGATAGAGAAGAGAGGAAATGACATAAGCTAGAGAGGAGAGAGAGGAAATGACATCAGCTAGAGAGAGAGAGAGGAAATGACATCAGCTAGAGAGGAGAGAGAAATGACATCAGCTAGAGAGGAGAGAGAGGAAATGACATCAGCTAGAGAGGAGAGAGAGGAAATTACATCAGCTAGAGAGGAGAGAGAGGAAATGACATCAGCTAGAGAGGAGAGAGAGGAAATGACATCAGCTAGAGAGGAAATGACATCAGCTAGAGAGAGAGAGAGAAATTACATCAGCTAGAGAGGAGAGAGAGAGGAAATGACATCAGCTAGAGAGGAGAGAGAGGAAATGACATCAGCTAGAGAGGAGAGAGAGAAATGACATCAGCTAGAGAGGAGAGAGAGAGGAAATGACATCAGCTAGAGAGGAGAGAGGAAATGACATCAGCTAGAGAGAGAGAAAAATGACATCAGCTAGAGAGGAGAGAGAGGAAATGACATCAGAGAGAGAGGAAATGACATCAGCTAGAGAGAGAGAGAGAAATGACATCAGAGAGAGAGAGGAAATGACATCAGCTAGAGAGAGAGAGAGAGGAAATGACATCAGCTAGAGAGGAGAGAGAGAACATCAGAGAGAGAGATGACATCAGCTAGAGAGAGAGAGGAAATGACATCAGCTAGAGAGAGAGAGAGGAAATGACATCAGCTAGAGAGAGAGAGAGGAAATGACATCAGCTAGAGAGGAGAGAGGAAATGACATCAGCTAGAGAGGAGAGAGAGGAATGACATCAGCTAGAGAGGAGAGAGAGGAAATTACATCAGCTAGAGAGGAGAGAGAGAAAATGACATCAGCTAGAGAGGAGAGAGGAAATGACATCAGCTAGAGAGGAGAGAGAGGAAATGACATCAGATAGAGAGGAAATGACATTAGCTAGAGAGAAGAGAGAGAAATGACATCAGCTAGAGAGAGAGAATGACATCAGCTAGAGAGGAGAGAGAGGAAATTACATCAGCTAGAGAGGAGAGAGAGGAAATTACATCAGCTAGAGAGGAGAGAAAGACATTACATCAGCTAGAGAGGAGAGAGAGAGGGAAATGACATCAGCTAGAGAGAGAGAGAGAAATGACATCAGCTAGAGAGGAAATGACATTAGCTAGAGAGGAGAGAGAGGAAATGACATCAGCTAGAGAGAGAAATGACATCAGCTAGAGAGGAGAGAGAGGAAATGACATTAGCTAGAGAGGAGAGAGAGAAAATGACATCAGCTAGAGAGGAGAGAGAGGAAATGACATCAGCTAGAGAGAGAGAAATGACATCAGCTAGAGAGAGAAAGAGAGGAAATGACATCAGCTAGAGAGGAGAGAGAGGAAATGACATCAGCTAGAGAGAGAGAGAAAATGACATCAGCTAGAGAGGAGAGAGAGGAAATGACATCAGCTAGAGAGGAGAGAGGAAATGACATCAGCTAGAGAGAGAGAGAGAGAGGAAATGACATCAGCTAGAGAGGAGAGAGACAAAATGACTATTAGCTAGAGAGAGGAAATGACATCAGCTAGAGAGGAGAGAGAGGAAATGACATCAGCTAGAGAGAAAATGACATCAGCTAGAGAGAGAGAGAGAGGAAATGACATCAGCTAGAGAGGAGAGAGGAAATGACATCAGCTAGAGAGGAGAGAAGAGGAAATGACATCAGCTAGAGAGGAGAGAGAGGAAATGACATCAGCTAGAGAGGAGAGAGAATTACATCAGCTAGAGAGGAGAGAGAGAGGAAATGACATCAGCTAGAGAGGAGAGAGAGGAAATGACATTAGCTAGAGAGAAGAGAGAATGACATCAGCTAGAGAGGAGAGAGAGGAAATGACATCAGCTAGAGAAGAAATGACATCAGCTAGAGAGGAGAGAGAGGAAATGACATTAGCTAGAGAGGAGAGAGAGGAAATGACATCAGCTAGAGAGGAGAGAGAGGAAATTACATCAGCTAGAGAGGAGAGAGAGGAAATGACATCAGCTAGAGAGAGAGAGGAAATGACATCAGCTAGAGAAGAAATGACATCAGCTAGAGAGAGAGAGAGGAAATGACATCAGCTAGAGAGGAGAGAGAGGAAATTACATCAGCTAGAGAGGAGAGAAAAATTACATCAGCTAGAGAGAGAGAGAGGAAATGACATCAGCTAGAGAGGAGAGAGAGGAAATGACATCAGCTAGAGAGGAGAGAGGAAATGACATCAGCTAGAGAGGAGAGAAAGGAAATGACATCAGCTAGAGAGGAGAGAGAGAGGAAATGACATCAGCTAGAGAGAGAGAGGAAATGACATCAGCTAGAGAGGAGAGAGAGAAATGACATCAGAGAGGAGAGAGGAAATGACATCAGCTAGAGAGGAGAGAGAGGAAATGACATCAGCTAGAGAGGAGAGAGAGGAAATGACATCAGCTAGAGAGGAGAGAGAGGAAATGACATCAGCTAGAGAGAGAGACAAATTACATCAGAGAGAGGAGAGAGAGGAAATGACATCAGCTAGAGAGGAGAGAGAGGAAATGACATCAGAGAGAAGAGAGAGGAAATGACATCAGCTAGAGAGGAGAGAGAGGAAATGACATCAGCTAGAGAGAGAGAGAGAAAATGACACAGCTAGAGGAGAGAGAGGAAATGACATCAGCTAGAGAGGAGAGAGAAAGGAAATGACATCAGCTAGAGAGGAGAGAAACACACATCAGCTAGAGAGAAGAGAGGAAATGACATCAGCTAGAGAGAGAGAGGAAATGACATCAGCTAGAGAAGAAAATGACATCAGCTAGAGAGGAGAGAGGAAATGACATCAGCTAGAGAGAGAGAGAGAAATTACATCAGCTAGAGAGGAGAGAGAGGAAATGACATCAGCTAGAGAGGAGAGAGAGAGGAAATGACATCAGCTAGAGAGGAGAGAGGAAATGACATCAGCTAGAGAGGAGAGAGAGGAAATGACATCAGCTAGAGAGGAAATGACATAGAGCTAGAGAGAGAGAGGAAATGACATCAGCTAGAGAGGAAATGACATCAGCTAGAGAGGAGAGAGAGGAAATTACATCAGCTAGAGAGGAGAGAGAGGAAATTACATCAGCTAGAGAGGAGAGAGAGGAAATGACTTCAGCTAGAGAGGAGAGAGAGGAAATGACATCAGCTAGAGAGGAGAGATGCAAATTATATTAGCTAGAGAGAAGATAGAGGAAATGACATCAGCTAGAGAGGAGAGAGAGAAATGACATCAGCTAGAGAGGAGAGAGAGGAAATGACATCAGCTAGAGAGGAGAGAGAGGAAATGACATCAGCTAGAGAGAAGAGAAAGGAAATGACATCAGCTAGAGAGGAGAGAGAGGAAATGACATCAGCTAGAGAGGAGAGAGAGGAAATGACATCAGCTAGAGAGGAAATGACATCAGCTAGAGAGGAGAGAGAGAGGAAATTACATCAGCTAGAGAGGAGAGAGAGGAAATGACATCAGCTAGAGAGAGAGAGAGGAAATGACATCAGCTAGAGAGGAGAGAGAGGAAATGACATCAGCTAGAGAGGAGAGAAATGACATCAGATAGAGAGGAGAGAGAAGAAATGACATCAGCTAGAGAGGAGAGAGAGGAAATGACATCAGCTAGAGAGGAGAGAAATTACATCAGCTAGAGAGGAGAGAGAGGAAATGACATCAGCTAGAGAGGAGAGAGAGGAAATTACATCAGCTAGAGAGGAGAGAGAGAGGAAATGACATCAGCTAGAGAGGAGAGAGGAAATGACATCAGCTAGAGAGGAGAGAGAAATGACATCAGCTAGAGAGGAGAGAGAGGAAATGACATCAGATAGAGAGGAAATGACATTAGCTAGAGAGGAGAGAGAGGAAATGACATTAGCTAGAGAGAGAGAGAGAGGAAATGACATCAGCTAGAGAGGAGAGAGAGGAAATTACATCAGCTAGAGAGGAGAGAGACACAATGACATCAGCTAGAGAGGAGAGAGAGGAAATGACATCAGCTAGAGAGGAGAGAGAGGAAATGACATCAGCTAGAGAGGAGAGAGGAAATGACATCAGCTAGAGAAGAAATGACATCAGCTAGAGAGAGAGAGGAAATGACATCAGCTAGAGAGGAGAGAGAGGAAATTACATCAGCTAGAGAGGAGAGAAAGACATTACATCAGCTAGAGAGGAGAGAGAGGAAATGACATCAGCTAGAGAGGAGAGAGAGGAAATGACATCAGATAGAGAGGAAATGACATTAGCTAGAGAGAGAGAGAGAGGAAATGACATCAGCTAGAGAGGAAATGACATCAGCTAGAGAGGAGAGAGAGAAAATTACATCAGTTAGAGAGGAGAGAGAGGAAATTACATCAGCTAGAGAGGAGAGAGAGGAAATGACATCAGCTAGAGAGGAGAGAGAGGAAATGACATCAGCTAGAGAGGAGAGAGGAAATTACATCAGCTAGAGAGAGAGAGAGAGAGGAAATGACATCAGCTAGAGAGGAGAGAGAGGAAATGACATCAGCTAGAGAGGAGAGAGAGGAAATGACATCAGCTAGAGAGGAGAGAGAGAGGAAATGACATCAGCTAGAGAGAGAGAGAGGAAATGACATCAGCTAGAGAGGAGAGAGAGGAAATGACATCAGCTAGAGAGAGAAATGACATCAGCTAGAGAGGAGAGAGGAAATGACATCAGCTAGAGAGGAGAGAGAGGAAATTACATCAGCTAGAGAGGAGAGAGAGGAAATGATATTAGCTAGAGAGAAGAGAGAGGAAATGACATCAGCTAGAGAAGAAATGATATCAGCTAGATAGGAGAGAGAGGAAATTACATCAGATAGAGAGGAGAGAGAGGAAATTACATCAGCTAGAGAGGAGAGAAAGACATTACATCAGCTAGAGAGGAGAGAGAGAGGAAATGACATCAGCTAGAGAGGAGAGAGAGGAAATGACATCAGATAGAGAGGAAATGACATTAGCTAGAGAGGAGAGAGAGGAAATTACTTCAGCTAGAGAGGAAATGACATCAGCTAGAGAGGAGAGAGAGAAATGACATTAGCTAGAGAGGAGAGAGAGAAAATGCCATCAGCTAGAGAGGAGAGAGAGGAAATTTACATCAGCTAGAGAGGAAATTACATCAGCTAGAGAGGAGAGAGAGAGAGGAAATGACATCAGCTAGAGAGGAAATGACATCAGCTAGAGAGGAGAGTGGGGAAATGACATCAGCTAGAGAGGAGAGAGAGGAAATGATATTAGCTAGAGAGAAGAGAGAGGAAATGACATCAGCTAGAGAGGATAGAGAGGAAATGACATCAGCTAGAGAAGAAATGATATCAGCTAGATAGGAGAGAGAGGAAATTACATCAGATAGAGAGGAGAGAGAGGAAATTACATCAGCTAGAGAGGAGAGAAAGACATTACATCAGCTAGAGAGGAGAGAGAGAGGAAATGACATCAGCTAGAGAGGAGAGAGAGGAAATGACATCAGATAGAGAGGAAATGACATTAGCTAGAGAGGAGAGAGAGGAAATTACTTCAGCTAGAGAGGAAATGACATCAGCTAGAGAGGAGAGAGAGAAATGACATTAGCTAGAGAGGAGAGAGAGAAAATGACATCAGCTAGAGAGGAGAGAGAGGAAATTTACATCAGCTAGAGAGGAAATTACATCAGCTAGAGAGGAAAGAGAGGAAATGACATCAGCTAGAGAGGAAATGACATCAGCTAGAGAGGAGAGTGGGGAAATGACATCAGCTAGAGAGGAGAGAGAGGAAATGATATTAGCTAGAGAGAAGAGAGAGGAAATGACATCAGCTAGAGAGGATAGAGAGGAAATGACATCAGCTAGAGAGGAGAGAGACACAATTACATCAGCTAGAGAGGAGAGAGAGGAACTGACATCAGCTAGAGAGGAGAGAAAGGAAATGACATCAGCTAGAGAGGAGCGAGAGGAAATGACATCAGCTAGTGAGAAGAGAAAGGAAATGACATCAGTTAGAAAGGAGAGAAGAAAATGACATCAGCTAGAGAGAAGAGAGAGGAAATGACATAAGCTAGAGAGGAGAGGAAATTAATCAGCTAGAGAGGAAATTACATCAGCTAGAGAGGAGAGAGAGGAAATGACATCAGCTAGAGAGGAGAGGAAATGACATCAGCTAGAGAAGAAATCACATCAGATAGAGAGGAGAGAGAGGAAATGACATCAGCTAGAGGAGAGAGAGGAAATTACATCCGCTAGAGCGAAGAGAGGAAATTACATCAGCTAGAGAGGAGAGAGAGGAAATGATATTAGCTAGAGAGAAGATAGAGGAAATGACATCAGCTAGAGAGGAGAGAGAGGAAATGACATCAGCTAGAGAGGAGAGAGAGGAAATTACATCAGCTAGAGAGGAGAGAGAGGAAATGACTTAAGCTAGAGAGGAGAGAGAGGAAATTACTTCAGCAAGAGAGGAAATGACATCAGATAGAGAGGAGAGAGAGGAAATTACATTAGCTAGAGAGAAGACAGAGGAAATGACATCAGATAGAGAGGAGAGAGAGGAAATTACATTAGCTAGAGAGGAGAGAGAGGAAATGACATCAGCTAGAGAAGAAATTACATCAGATAGAGAGGAGATAGAGGAAATGACATCAGCTAGAGGAGAGAGAGGAAATTACACCCGCTAGAGCGAAGAGATGAAATTACATCAGCTAGAGAGGAGAGAGAGGAAATTATATTAGCTAGAGAGAAGAGAGAGGAAATGACATCAGCTAGAGAGGATAGAGAGGAAATGACATCAGCTAGAGAAGAAATGATATCAGCTAGAGAGGAGAGAGAGGAAATTACATCAGATAGAGAGGAGAGAGAGGAAATTACATCAGCTAGAGAGGAGAGAAAGACATTACATCAGCTAGAGAGGAGAGAGAGGAAATGACATCAGCTAGAGAGGAGAGAGAGGAAATGACATCAGATAGAGAGGAAATGACATTAGCTAGAGAGGAGAGAGAGGAAATTACTTCAGCTAGAGAGGAAATGACATCAGCTAGAGAGGAGAGAGAGAAATGACATTAGCTAGAGAGGAGAGAGAGAAAATGACATCAGCTAGAGAGGAGAGAGAGGAAATTACATCAGCTAGAGAGGAAATTACATCAGCTAGAGAGGAAAGAGAGGAAATTACATCAGCTAGAGAGGAAAGAGAGGAAATGACATCAGCTAGAGAGGAAATGACATTAGCTAGAGAGGAGAGAGAGGAAATTACATCAGCTAGAGATGAAATGACATCAGCTAGAGAGAGAAGAGAGAGGAAATGACATAAGCTAGAGAGGAGAGGAAATTAATCAGCTAGAGAGGAAATTACATCAGATAGAGAGAAGAGAGAAGAAATTACAGTAGCTAGAGAGAAGAGAGAGGAAATGACATCAGCTAGAGAAGAAATGACATCAGATAGAGAGGAGCGAGAGGAAATGACATCAGCTAGAGAGGAGAGAAAGACATTACATCAGCTAGAGAGGAGAGAGAGAGGAAATGACATCAGCTAGAGAGGAGATAGAGGAAATGACATTAACTAGAGAGGAATTGACATCAGCTAGAGAGGAGAGAGAGGAAATGACATCAGATAGAGAGGAAATGACATTAGCTAGAGAGAAGAGCGAGGAAATGACATTAGCTAGAGAGGAAATGAAATCAGCTAGAGAGGAGAGAGAGGAAATTACATCAGTTAGAGAGGAGAGAGACACAATTACATCAGCTAGAGAGGAGAGAGAGGAACTGACATCAGCTAGAGAGGAGAGAAAGGAAATGACATCAGCTAGAGAGGATAGAGAGGAAATGACATCAGCAAGAGAGGAGAGGAAATGACATCAGCTAGAGAGGAGAGAGAGAAATGACATCAGCTAGAGAGAAGAGAGAGGAAATGACATCAGCTAGAGAGGAGAGAGGAAATTACATCAGCTAGAGAGGAAATTACATCAGCTAGAGAGGAGAGAGAGGAAATTACATCAGCTAGAGAGAAGAGAGAGGAAATGACATCAGCTAGAGAGGAGAGGAAATGACATCAGCTAGAGAAGAAATGACATCAGATAGAGAGGAGAGAGAGGAAATGACATCAGCTAGAGAGGAGAGAGAGGAAATTACATCAGCTAGAGAGGAGAGAGAGGAAATTACATCAGCTAGAGAGGAGAGAGAGGAAATGACATTAGCTAGAGAGGAGAGAGAGGAAATGACATCAGCTAGAGAGGAGAGAGAGGAAATGTCATCATCTAGAGAGGAGAGAAAGGAAATGACATCAGTTAGAGAGGAGAGAGACACAATTACATCAGATAGAGAGGAAATGACATTAGCTAGAGAGGAGAGAGAGGAAATTACATTAGCTAGAGAGAGAGAGAGAGGAAATGACATCAGCTAGAGAGGAGAGAGAGGAAATGACATCAGCTAGAGAAGAGAAAATTACATCAGCTAGAGAGGAGAGAGAGGAAATGACATCAGCTAGAGGAGAGAGAGAGGAAATTACATCAGCTAGAGAGAAGAGATGAAATTACATCAGCTAGAGAGGAGAGAGAGGAAATGATATTAGCTAGAGAGAAGAGAGAGGAAATGACATCAGCTAGAGAGGATAGAGAGGAAATGACATCAGCTAGAGAAGAAATGATATCAGCTAGAGAGGAGAGAGAGGAAATTACATCAGATAGAGAGGAGAGAGAGGAAATTACATCAGCTAGAGAGGAGAGAAAGACATTACATCAGCTAGAGAGGAGAGAGAGAGGAAATGACATCAGCTAGAGAGGAGAGAGAGGAAATGACATCAGCTAGAGAGGAAATGACATCAGCTAGAGAGGAGAGAGGAAATGACATCAGCTAGAGAGGAGAGAGAGGAAATGACATCAGCTAGAGAGAGGAGAGAGAGAATGACATCAGCTAGAGAGGAAATGACATCAGCTAGAGAGGAGAGAGGAAATGACATCAGCTAGAGAGGAAATGACATCAGCTAGAGAGGAGAGAGAAGAAATGACATCAGCTAGAGAGGAGAGAGAGGAAATGACATCAGCTAGAGAGGAGAGGAAATGACATCAGCTAGAGAGAGAGAGGAAATGACTTCAGCTAGAGAGGAGAGAAAGGAAATGACATCAGCTAGAGAGGAGAGAGGCAAATTACATCAGCTAGAGAGGAGAGAGAGGAAATGACATCAGCTAGAGAGGAGAGAGAGGAAATGACATTAGCTAGAGAGAAGATAGAGGAAATGACATCAGCTAGAGAGGAGAGAGAGGAAATGACATCAGCTAGAGAAGAAATGACATCAGCTAGAGAGGAGAGAGAGGAAATTACATCAGCTAGAGAGGAGAGAGAGGAAATGACATCAGCTAGAGAGGAGAGAAAGACATTACATCAGCTAGAGAGGAGAGAGAGAGGAAATGACATCAGCTAGAGAGGAGAGAGAGGAAATGACATCAGCTAGAGAGGAAATGACATCAGCTAGAGAGGAGAGAGAGGAAATGACATCAGATAGAGAGGAAATGACATTAGCTAGAGAGAAGAGAGAGGAAATGACATTAGCTAGAGAGGATAGAGAGGAAATGACATCAGCTAGAGAGGAGAGAGAGGAAATTACATCAGTTAGAGAGGAGAGAGACACAATTACATCAGCTAGAGAGGAGAGAGAGGAACTGACATCAGCTAGAGAGGAGAGAGGAAATGACATCAGCTAGAGAGAAGAGAAAGGAAATGACATCAGTTAGAAAGGAGAGAAGAAAATGACATCAGCTAGAGAGAAGAGAGAGGAAATGACATCAGCTAGAGAGGAGAGGAAATTACATCAGCTAGAGAGGAAATTACATCAGCTAGAGAGGAGAGAGGAAATTACATCAGCTAGAGAGGAGAGAGAGGAAATGACATCAGCTAGAGAGGAGAGGAAATGACATCAGCTAGAGAAGAAATCACATCAGATAGAGAGGAGAGAGAGGAAATGACATCAGCTAGAGGAGAGAGAGGAAATTACATCAGCTAGAGCGAAGAGAGGAAATTACATCAGCTAGAGAGGAGAGAGAGGAAATGATATTAGCTAGAGAGAAGATAGAGGAAATGACATCAGCTAGAGAGGAGAGAGAGGAAATGACATCAGCTAGAGAGGAGAGAGAGGAAATTACATCAGCTAGAGAGGAGAGAGAGGAAATGAATTAAGCTAGAGAGGAGAGAGAGGAAATTACTTCAGCAAGAGAGGAAATGACATCAGATAGAGAGGAGAGAGAGGAAATTACATTAGCTAGAGAGAAGACAGAGGAAATGACATCAGATAGAGAGGAGAGAGAGGAAATTACATTAGCTAGAGAGGAGAGAGAGGAAATGACATCAGCTAGAGAAGAAATTACATCAGATAGAGAAGAGATAGAGGAAATGACATCAGCTAGAGGAGAGAGAGGAAATTACATCAGCTAGAGAGAAGAGATGAAATGACATCAGCTAGAGAGGAGAGAGAGGAAATGACATCAGCTAGAGAAGAAATGATATCAGCTAGAGAGGAGAGAGAGGAAATTACATCAGATAGAGAGGAGAGAGAGGAAATTACATCAGCTAGAGAGGAGAGAAAGACATTACATCAGCTAGAGAGGAGAGAGAGAGGAAATGACATCAGCTAGAGAGGAGAGAGAGGAAATGACATCAGATAGAGAGGAAATGACATTAGCTAGAGAGGAGAGAGAGGAAATTACTTCAGCTAGAGAGGAAATGACATCAGCTAGAGAGGAGAGAGAGAAATGACATTAGCTAGAGAGGAGAGAGAGAAAATGACATCAGCTAGAGAGGAGAGAGAGGAAATTACATCAGCTAGAGAGGAAATTACATCAGCTAGAGAGGAAAGAGAGGAAATGACATCAGCTAGAGAGGAAATGACATCAGCTAGAGAGGAGAGAGAGGAAATGACATCAGCTAGAGAGAGAGAGAGAAATGACATCAGCTAGAGAGGAGAGAGAGGAAATGACATCAGCTAGAGAGGAAATGACATCAGCTAGAGAGGAGAGAGAGGAAATGACATCAGCTAGAGAGGAGAGAGAGAGGAAAATGACATCAGCTAGAGAGAGAGAAGAGAATGACATCAGCTAGAGAGAGAGAGAGAGGAAATGACATCAGCTAGAGAGGAGAGAGAGGAAATGACATCAGCTAGAGAGAAGAGAGAGGAAATGACATCAGCTAGAGAGGAGAGAGAGGAAATGACATCAGCTAGAGAGGAGAGGAAATGACATCAGCTAGAGAGGAGAGAGGAATGACATCAGCTAGAGAGGAGAGAGGAAATGACATCAGCTAGAGAGGAGAGAGAGGAAATTACATCAGCTAGAGAGGAGAGAGAGGAAATGACATCAGCTAGAGAGGAGAGAGAGGAAATGACATCAGCTAGAGAGAAGAGAGAGGAAATGACATCAGCTAGAGAGGAGAGAGGAAATGACATCAGCTAGAGAGGAGAGAGAGAGGAAATGACATAAGCTAGAGAGAGAGAGAGGAAATGACATCAGCTAGAGAGGAAATGACATCAGCTAGAGAGGAGAGAGAGGAAATTACATTAGCTAGAGGAGAGAGAGGAAATGACATCAGCTAGAGAGGAGAGAGGAAATGACATCAGCTAGAGAAGAAGAAATGACATCAGCTAGAGAGAGAAGAGAGAGAAATGACATCAGCTAGAGAGAGAGAGGAAATTACATCAGCTAGAGAGGAGAGAGATGAAATTACATCAGCTAGAGAGGAGAGAGAGGAAATTACATTAGCTAGAGAGAGAGAGGAAATGACATCAGCTAGAGAGGAGAGAGGAAATGACATCAGCTAGAGAAGAAATTACATCAGATAGAGTGGAGATAGAGGAAATGACATCAGCTAGAGAGAGAGAGGAAATTACACCGCTAGAGCGAAGAGATGAAATTACATCAGCTAGAGAGAGAGAGAGAGGAAATTATATTAGCTAGAGAGAAGAGAGAAATGACATCAGCTAGAGAGGATAGAGAGGAAATGACATCAGCTAGAGAAGAAATGATATCAGCTAGAGAGGAGAGAGAGGAAATTACATCAGATAGAGAGGAGAGAGAGGAAATTACATCAGCTAGAGAGGAGAGAAAGACATTACATCAGCTAGAGAGGAGAGAGAGAGGAAATGACATCAGCTAGAGAGGAATGAGAGGAAATGACATTAGCTAGAGAGGAAATGACATCAGCTAGAGAGGAGAGAGGGAAATGACATAAGCTAGAGAGAAGAGAGAGGAAATGACATAAGCTAGAGAGGAGAGGAAATTAATCAGCTAGAGAGGAAATTACATCAGCTAGAGAGGAGAGAGAAGAAATTACAGTAGCTAGAGAGAAGAGAGAGGAAATGGCATCAGCTAGAGAGGAGAGGAAATGACATCAGCTAGAGAAGAAATGACATCAGATAGAGAGGAGAGAGAGGAAATGACATCAGCTAGAGGAGAGAGAGGAAATTACATCCGCTAGAGCGAAGAGAGGAAATGACATCAGCTAGAGAGGAGAGAGAGGAAATGATATTAGCTAGAGAGAAGATAAAGGAAATGACATCAGCTAGAGAGGAGAGAGAGGAAATGACATCAGCTAGAGAAGAAATGACATCAGCTAGAGAGGAGAGAGAGGAAAGTACATCAGATAGAGAGGAGCGAGAGGAAATGACATCAGCTAGAGAGGAGAGAAAGACATTACATCAGCTAGAGAGGAGAGAGAGAGGAAATGACATCAGCTAGAGAGGAGATAGAGGAAATGACATTAACTAGAGAGGAATTGACATCAGCTAGAGAGGAGAGAGAGGAAATGACATCAGATAGAGAGGAAATGACATTAGCTAGAGAGAAGAGCGAGGAAATGACATTAGCTAGAGAGGAAATGACATCAGCTAGAGAGGAGAGAGAGGAAATTACATCAGTTAGAGAGGAGAGAGACACAATTACATCAGCTAGAGAGGAAAGAGAGGAACTGGCATCAGCTAGTGAGGAGCGAGAGGAAATAACATCAGCTAGTGAGAAGAGAAAGGAAATGACATCAGTTAGAAAGGAGAGAAGAAAATGACATCAGCTAGAGAGAAGAGAGAGGAAATGACATAAGCTAGAGATGAGAGGAAATTAATCAGCTAGAGAGGAAATTACATCAGCTAGAGAGGAGAGAGAGGAAATTACAGTAGCTAGAGAGAAGAGAGAGGAAATGACATCAGCTAGAGAGGAGAGGAAATGACATCAGCTAGAGAAGAAATCACATCAGATAGAGAGGAGAGAGAGGAAATGACATCAGCTAGAGGAGAGAGAGGAAATTACATCCGCTAGAGCGAAGAGAGGAAATTACATCAGCTAGAGAGGAGAGAGAGGAAATGATATTAGCTAGAGAGAAGATAGAGGAAATTACATCAGCTAGAGAGGAGAGAGAGGAAATGACATCAGCTAGAGAGGAGAGAGAGGAAATTACATCAGCTAGAGAGGAGAGAGAGGAAATGACTTAAGCTAGAGAGGAGAGAGAGGAAATTACTTCAGCAAGAGAGGAAATGACATCAGATAGAGAGGAGAGAGAGGAAATTACATTAGCTAGAGAGAAGACAGAGGAAATGACATCAGCTAGAGAGGAGAGAGAGGAAATGACATCAGCTAGAGAAGAAATTACATCAGATAGAGAGGAGATAGAGGAAATGACATCAGCTAGAGGAGAGAGAGGAAATTACATCCGCTAGAGCGAAGAGATGAAATTACATCAGCTAGAGAGGATAGAGAGGAAATGACATCAGCTAGAGAAGAAATGATATCAGCTAGAGAGGAGAGAGAGGAAATTACATCAGATAGAGAGGAGAGAGAGGAAATTACATCAGCTAGAGAGGAGAGAAAGACATTACATCAGCTAGAGAGGAGAGAGAGAGGAAATGACATCAGCTAGAGAGGAGAGAGAGGAAATGACATCAGATAGAGAGGAAATGACATTAGCTAGAGAGGAGAGAGAGGAAATTACTTCAGCTAGAGAGGAAATGACATCAGCTAGAGAGGAGAGAGAGAAATGACATTAGCTAGAGAGGAGAGAGAGAAATGACATCAGCTAGAGAGGAGAGAGAGGAAATTACATCAGCTAGAGAGGAAATTACATCAGCTAGAGATGAAAGAGAGGAAATGACATCAGCTAGAGAGGAAATGACATCAGCTAGAGAGGAGAGTGGGGAAATGACATCAGCTAGAGGGGAGAGAGAGAAAATGACATCAGCTAGAGAGGAGAGAGGAAATGACATCAGCTAGAGATGAAATGACATCAGCTAGAGAGGAGAGAGAGGAAATGACTTCAGCTAGAGAGGAGAGAGAGGAAATGACTTCAGCTAGAGAGGAAATGACATCAGCTAGAGAGTAGAGAGAGAAATTACATCCGCTAGAGAGGAGAGAGAGGAAATGACATTAGCTAGAGAGAAGAGAGAGGAAATGACATCAGCTAGAGAGGAGAGAGAAGAAATGACATCAGCTGAGGAGGAGGAAATGACTTCAGCTAGAGAGGAGAGAGAGAAATTACATTAGCTAGAGAGGAAAGAGTGAAAATGACATCAGCTAGAGAGGAGAGAGAGGAAATGATTTCAGCTAGAGAGGAGAGAGAAGAAATTACATCAGCTAGAGAGGAAAGGACATCAGCAAAAGAGGAGAGAGGGGAAATGACTTCGGATAGAGAGGAGAGAGAGGAAATTACATCAGCTAGAGAGGAGAGAGAAGAATTTACATCAGCTAGAGAGGAGAGAGAGGAAATGACATAAGCTAGAGAGGAGAGGAAATGACATCAGCTAGAGAAGAAATGACATCAGATAGAGAGGAGAGAGAGGAAATGACATCAGCTAGAGGAGAGAGAGGAAATTACATCCGCTAGAGCGAAGATAGGAAATTACATCAGCTAGAGAGGAGAGAGAGGAAATGATATTAGCTAGAGAGAAGATAGAGGAAATTACATCAGCTAGAGAGGAGAGAGAGGAAATTACATCAGCTAGAGAGGAGAGAGAGGAAATTACATCAGCTAGAGAGGAGAGAGAGGAAATGACTTAAGCTAGAGAGGAGAGAGAGGAAATTACTTCAGCAAGAGAGGAAATGACATCAGATAGAGAGGAGAGAGAGGAAATTACATTAGCTAGAGAGAAGACAGAGGAAATGACATCAGCTAGAGAGGAGAGAGAGGAAATGACATCAGCTAGAGAAGAAATTACATCAGATAGAGAGGAGATAGAGGAAATGACATCAGCTAGAGGAGAGAGAGGAAATTACATCCGCTAGAGCGAAGAGATGAAATTACATCAGCTAGAGAGGATAGAGAGGAAATGACATCAGCTAGAGAAGAAATGATATCAGCTAGAGAGGAGAGAGAGGAAATTACATCAGATAGAGAGGAGAGAGAGGAAATTACATCAGCTAGAGAGGAGAGAAAGACATTACATCAGCTAGAGAGGAGAGAGAGGGGAAATGACATCAGCTAGAGAGGAGAGAGAGGAAATGACATCAGATAGAGAGGAAATGACATTAGCTAGAGAGGAGAGAGAGGAAATTACTTCAGCTAGAGAGGAAATGACATCAGCTAGAGAGGAGAGAGAGAAATGACATTAGCTAGAGAGGAGAGAGAGAAAATGACATCAGCTAGAGAGGAGAGAGAGGAAATTACATCAGCTAGAGAGGAAATTACATCAGCTAGAGAGGAAAGAGAGGAAATGACATCAGCTAGAGAGGAAATGACATCAGCTAGAGAGGAGAGTGGGGAAATGACATCAGCTAGAGGGGAGAGAGAGAAAATGACATCAGCTAGAGAGGAGAGAGAGGAAATGACATCAGCTAGAGATGAAATGACATCAGCTAGAGAGGAGAGAGAGGAAATGACTTCAGCTAGAGAGGAGAGAGAGGAAATGACTTCAGCTAGAGAGGAAATGACATCAGCTAGAGAGTAGAGAGAGAAATTACATCCGCTAGAGAGGAGAGAGAGGAAATGACATTAGCTAGAGAGAAGAGAGAGGAAATGACATCAGCTAGAGAGGAGAGAGAAGAAATGACATCAGCTGAGGAGGAGGAAATGACTTCAGCTAGAGAGGAGAGAGAGAAATTACATTAGCTAGAGAGGAAAGAGTGAAAATGACATCAGCTAGAGAGGAGAGAGAGGAAATGATTTCAGCTAGAGAGGAGAGAGAAGAAATTACATCAGCTAGAGAGGAAAGGACTTCAGCAAAAGAGGAGAGAGGGGAAATGACTTCGGATAGAGAGGAGAGAGAGGAAATTACATCAGCTAGAGAGGAGAGAGAAGAATTTACATCAGCTAGAGAGGAGAGAGAGGAAATGACATAAGCTAGAGAGGAGAGAGACGAAATGACTTTAGCTAGAGAGAAGAGAGAGGAAATGACATCAGCTAGAGAGGAGAGAGAAGAAATGACATCAGCTGAGGAGGAGGAGGAGGAAATGATTTCAGCTAGAGAGGAAATGACATCAGCTAGAGAGGAGAGAGAGAAATTACATTAGCTAGAGAGGAGAGAGTGAAAATGACATCAGCTAGAGAGGAGAGAGAGGAAATGATTTCAGCTAGAGAGGAGAGAGAAGAAATTACATCAGCTAGTGAGGAAACAACATCAGCTAGAGAGGAGAGAGGGGAAATGACTTCGGATAGAGAGGAGAGAGAGGAAATTACATCAGCTAGAGAGGAGAGAGAAGAATTTACATCAGCTAGAGAGGAGAGAGAGGAAATGACATAAGCTAGAGAGGAGAGAGACGAAATGACTTCAGTTAGAGAGGAAAAAACAATCAGCTAGAGAGGAGAGAGAGAAATGACATTAGCTAGAGAGGAGAGAGAGAAAATGACATAAGCTAGAGAGGAGAGAGAGAAATGACATTAGCTAGAGAGGAGAGAGAGAAAATGACATCAGCTAGAGAGGAGAGAGAGGAAATGACATGAGCTAGAGAGGAGAGAGAGGAAATTACATCAGCTAGAGAGGAAATGACATCAGCTAGAGCAGAGAGAGAGGAAATGAAATCAGTTAGAGAGGAGAGAAAGGAAATTACATCAGCTAGAGAGGAAATGACAATAGCTAGAGAGGAAAGTGGGGAAATGACATCAGCTAGAGAGGAGAGAGAGGAAATGTCATCAGCTAGAGAGGAGAGAGAGGAGATTACATCAGCTAGAGAGGAAATGACATCAGCTAGAGAGGAGAGAGAGGAAATGTCATCAGCTAGAGAGAAGAGAGAGGAAATGACATCAGCGAGAGAGGAGAGGAAATGACATCAGCTAGACAGGAAATTACATCAGCTAGAGAGGAGAGAGAGGAAATTACATTAGCTAGAGAGAAGAAAGAGGTAATGACATCAGCTAGAGAGGAGAGAGAGGAAATGACATCAGCTAGAGAAGAAATGACATCAGATAGAGAGGAGAGAGAGGAAATGACATCAGCAAGAGAGGAGAGAGAGGAAATGACATCAGCTAGAGAAGAAATTACATCAGATAGAGAGGAGAGAGAGGAAATGACATCAGCTAGAGGACAGAGAGAAAATGACATCAACTAGTGAGGAGAGAGAGGAAATTACATCCGCTAGAGCGAAAAGAGGAAATGACATCAGCTAGAGAGGAGAGAGAGGAAATGACATTAGCTAGAGAGAAGAGAGGGGAAATGACATCAGCTAGAGAGGAGAGAGAGGAAATTACATCAGCTAGAGAGGAGAGAGAGGAAATGACATTAGCTAGAGAGGAAATTACATCAGCTAGAGAGGAGAGAAAGGCATTACATCAGCTACAGAGGAGAGAGAGAGGAAATGATATCAGCTAGAGAGGAGAGAGAGGAAATGACATTAGCTAGAGAGGAAATGACATCAGCTAGAGAGGAGAGAGAGGAAATGACATCAGCTAGAGAGGAAATGACATTAGCTAGAGAGAAGAGAGAGGAAATGACATCAGCTAGAGAGGAAATGACATCAGCTAGAGAGGAGAGAGTGGAAATGACATCAGCTAGAAAGGAGAGAGACAAAATTACATCAGCTAGAGAGGAGAAAGAGACAATGACATCAGCTAGAGAGGAGAGAAAGGAAATGACATCAGCTAGAGAGGAGAGGAAATTACATCAGCTAGAGAGGAAATTACATCAGCTAGAGAGGAGAGAGAGGAATTGACTTCAGTTAGAGAGGAGAGAGAGGAAATGACATCAGCTAGAGAGGAAATGACATCAGCTAGAGATGAGAGAGAGGAAATGACTTCAATTAGAGAGGAGAGAGAGGAAATGACATCAGCTAGAGAGGAAATGACATCAGCTAGAGAGGAGAGAGAGAAATTACATCAGCTAGAGAGGAGAGAGAGGAAATGACATCAGCTAGAGAGGAGAGAAATACATTACATCAGCTAGAGAGGAGAGAGAGAGGAAATGACATCAGCTAGAGAGGAGAGAGAGGAAATGACATTAGCTAGAGAGGAAATGACATCAGCTAGAGAGGAGAGAGGAAATGACATCAGCTAGAGAGAAGAGAGAGGAAATGACATCATCTAGAGAGGAGAGGAAATTCATCAGCTAGTGAGGAAATGACATCAGCTAGAGAGGAGAGAGAGGAAATGACATTAGCAAGAGAGAAGAGAGAGGAAATGACATCAGCTAGAGAGGAGAGAGACAAAATTACATCAGCTAGAGAGGAGAGAGAGAGACACTGACTTCAGCTAGAGAGGAGAGAAAGGAAAATACATCAGCTAGAGAGGAAAGGAAATTACATCAGCTAGAGAGGAAATGACATCAGCTAGAGAGGAGAGAGAGGAAATGACTTCAGTTAGAGAGGAGAGAGAGGAAATGACATCAGCTAGAGAGGAGAGAGAAGAAATGACATCAGCTGAGGAGGAGGAGGAGGAAATGATTTCAGCTAGAGAGGAGAGAGAATAATTACATCAGCTAGTGAGGAAACAACATCAGCTAGAGAGGAGAGAGGGGAAATGACTTCGGATAGAGAGGAGAGAGAGGAAATTACATCAGCTAGAGAGGAGAGAGAAGAATTTACATCAGCTAGAGAGGAGAGAGAGAAAATGACATCAGCTAGAGAGGAGAGGGAGGAAATGACATAAGCTAGAGAGGAGAGAGACGAAATGACTTCAGTTAGAGAGGAAAAAACAATCAGCTAGAGAGGAGAGAGAGAAAATGACATCAGCTAGAGAGGAGAGAGAGAAATGACATTAGCTAGAGAGGAGAGAGAGAAAATGACATCAGCTAGAGAGGAGAGGGAGGAAATGACATAAGCTAGAGAGGAGAGAGAGGAAATTACATCAGCTAGAGAGGAAATTACATCAGCTAGAGCAGAGAGAGAGGAAATGAAATCAGTTAGAGAGGAGAGAAAGGAAATTACATCAGCTAGAGAGGAAATGACAATAGCTAGAGAGGAAAGTGGGGAAATGACATCAGCTAGAGAGGAGAGAGAGGAAATGTCATCAGCTAGAGAGGAGAGAGAGGAAATGTCATCAGCTAGAGAGAAGAGAGAGGAAATGACATCAGCGAGAGAGGAGAGGAAATTACATCAGCTAGACAGGAAATTACATCAGCTAGAGAGGAGAGAGAGGAAATTACATTAGCTAGAGAGAAGAGAGAGGTAATGACAACAGCTAGAGAGGAGAGAGAGGAAATGACATCAGCTAGAGAAGAAATGACATCAGATAGAGAGGAGAGAGAGGAAATGACATCAGCAAGAGAGGAGAGAGAGGAAATGACATCAGCTAGAGAAGAAATTACATCAGATAGAGAGGAGAGAGAGGAAATGACATCAGCTAGAGGAGAGAGAGAAAATGACATCAACTAGTGAGGAGAGAGAGGAAATTACATCCGCTAGATCGAAAAAGAGGAAATGACATCAGCTAGAGAGGAGAGAGAGGAAATGACATTAGCTAGAGAGAAGAGAGGGGGAAATGACATCAGCTAGAGAGGAGAGAGAGGAAATTACATCAGCTAGAGAGGAGAGAGAGGAAATGACATTAGCTAGAGAGGAAATTACATCAGCTAGAGAGGAGAGAAAGGCATTACATCAGCTACAGAGGAGAGAGAGAGGAAATGATATCAGCTAGAGAGGAGAGAGAGGAAATGACATTAGCTAGAGAGGAAATGACATCAGCTAGAGAGGAGAGAGAGGAAATGACATCAGCTAGAGAGGAAATGACATTAGCTAGAGAGAAGAGAGAGGAAATGACATCAGCTAGAGAGGAAATGACATCAGCTAGAGAGGAGAGAGTGGAAATGACATCAGCTAGAAAGGAGAGAGACAAAATTACATCAGCTAGAGAGGAGAAAGAGACACTGACATCAGCAAGAGAGGAGAGAAAGGAAATGACATCAGCTAGAGAGGAGAGGAAATTACATCAGCTAGAGAGGAAATTACATCAGCTAGAGAGGAGAGAGAGGAATTGACTTCAGTTAGAGAGGAGAGAGAGGAAATGACATCAGCTAGAGAGGAAATGACATCAGCTAGAGATGAGAGAGAGGAAATGACTTCAATTAGAGAGGAGAGAGAGGAAATGACATCATCTAGAGAGGAAATGACATCAGCTAGAGAGGAGAGAGAGAAATGACATCAGCTAGAGAGGAGAGAGAGGAAATGACATCAGCTAGAGAGGAGAGAAATACATTACATCAGCTAGAGAGGAGAGAGAGAGGAAATGACATCAGCTAGAGAGGAGAGAGAGGAAATGACATTAGCTAGAGAGGAAATGACATCAGCTAGAGAGGAGAGAGGAAATGACATCAGCTAGAGAGAAGAGAGAGGAAATGACATCATCTAGAGAGGAGAGGAAATTCATCAGCTAGTGAGGAAATGACATCAGCTAGAGAGGAGAGAGAGGAAAAAACATTAGCAAGAGAGAAGAGAGAGGAAATGACATCAGCTAGAGAGGAGAGAGACAAAATTACATCAGCTAGAGAGGAGAGAGAGAGACACTGACTTCAGCTAGAGAGGAGAGAAAGGAAAATACATCAGCTAGAGAGGAGAGGAAATTACATCAGCTAGAGAGGAAATTACATCAGCTAGAGAGGAGAGAGAGGAAATGACTTCAGTTAGAGAGGAGAGAGAGGAAATGACATCAGCTAGAGAGGAAATTACATCAGCTAGAGAGGAGAGAGAGGAAATGACTTCAGCTAGAGAGGAGAGAGAGGAAATGACATCAGCTAGAGAAGAAATGACATCAGCTAGAAAGGAGAGAGAGAAATGACATCAGCTAGAGAGAGAGGAAATTACATCAGCTAGAGAGGAGAGGAAATTACATCAGCTAGAGAGGAAATTACATCAGCTAGAGAGGAGAGAGAGGAAATGACTTCAGTTAGAGAGGAGAGAGAGGAAATGACATCAGCTAGAGAGGAAATTACATCAGCTAGAGAGGAGAGAGAGGAAATGACTTCAGCTAGAGAGGAGAGAGAGGAAATGACATCAGCTAGAGAAGAAATGACATCAGCTAGAGAGGAGAGAGAGAAATGACATCAGCTAGAGAGGAGAGAGAGGAAATTACATCAGCTAGAGAGGAGAGAAATACATTACATCAGCTAGAGAGGAGAGAGAGAGGAAATGACATCAGCTAGAGAGGAGAGAGAGGAAATGACATTAGCTAGAGAGGAAATGACATCAGCTAGAGAGGAGAGAGGAAATGACATCAGCTAGAGAGAAGAGAGAGGAAATGACATCATCTAGAGAGGAGATGAAATTCATCAGCTAGAGAGGAAATGACATCAGCTAGAGAGGAGAGAGAGGAAATGACATTAGCAAGAGAGAAGAGAGAGGAAATGACATCAGCTAGAGAGGAGAGAGGAAATGACATCAGCTAGAGAAGAAATGACATCAGCTAGAGAGGAGAGAGAGGAAATTACATCCGCTAGAGCGGAGAGAGGAAATTACATCCGCTAGAGCGGAGAGAGGAAATTACATCAGCTAGAGAGGAGAGCGAGGAAATTACATCAGCTAGAGAGGAGAGAGGAAATGACATCAGCTAGAGAGGAGAGCGAGGAAATGACATCAGCTAGAGAGGAGAGAGGAAATGACATCAGCTAGAGAGGAAATTACATCAGCTAGAGAGGAGAGCGAGGAAATTACATCAGCTAGAGAGGAGAGCGAGGAAATTACATCAGCTAGAGAGGAAACGACATCAGCTAGAGAGGAGAGAGGAAATGACTTCGGATAGAGAGGAGAGAGAGGAAATGACATCAGCTAGAGAGGAAATGACATCGGCTAGAGAGGAGAGAGAGAAATGACATCAGCTAGAGAGGAGAGAGAGGAAATGATATCAGCTAGAGAGGAGAGAAATACATTACATCAGCTAGAGAGGAGAGAGAGAGGAAATTACATCAGCTAGAGAGGAGAGAGAGGAAATGACATTAGCTAGAGAGGAAATTACATCAGCTAGAGAGGAGAGAGGAAATGACATCAGCTAGAGAGAAGAGAGAGGAAATGACATCATCTAGAGAGGAGAGGAAATTCATCAGCTAGAGAGGAAATGACATCAGCTAGAGAGGAGAGAGAGGAAATGACATTAGCAAGAGAGAAGAGAGAGGAAATGACATCAGCTAGAGAGGAGAGAGGAAATGACATCAGCTAGAGAAGAAATGAAATCAGCTAAAGAGGAGAGAGAGGAAATTACATCCGCTAGAGCGGAGAGAGGAAATTACATCAGCTAGAGAGGCGAGCGAGGAAATGACATCAGCTAGAGAGGAGAGAGGAAATGACATCAGCTAGAGAGGAGAGCGAGGAAATGACATCAGCTAGAGAGGAGAGAGAGGAATATACTTCAGCTAGAGAGGAAATTACATCAGCTAGAGAGGAGAGAGAGGAAATTACATCAGCTAGAGAGGCGAGCGAGGAAATTACATCAGCTAGAGAGGAAATTACATCAGCTAGAGAGGAGAGAGAGGAAATTACATCAGCTAGAGAGGAGAGAGAGGAAATGACTTCAGTTAGAGAGGAGAGAGAGGAAATGAAACCAGCTAGAGAGGAAATGACATCAGCTAGAGAGGAGAGGAAATTACATCAGCTAGAAAGGAAATTACATCAGCTAGAGAGGAGAGAGAGGAAATTACTTCAGTTAGAGAGGAGAGAGAGGAAATGACATCAGCTAGAGAGGAAATGACATCAGCTAGAGAGGAGAGTGGGAAATGACATCAGCTAGAGAGGAGAGAGAGGAAATGTCATCAGCTAGAGAGGAGAGAGAGGAGATTACATCAGCTAGAGATGAAATTACATCAGCTAGAGAGGAGAGAGAGGAAATGACATCAGCTAGAGAGAAGAGAGAGGAAATGACATCAGCTAGAGAGGAGAGAGAGGAAATGACATCAGCTAGAGAGGAGAGAGAGGAAATGACATTAGCTAGAGAGGAAATTACATCAGCTAGAGAGGAGAGAAAGACATTACATCAGCTACAGAAGAGAGAGAGAGGAAATGACATCAGCTAGAGAGGAGAGAGAGGAAATGACATTAGCTAGAGAGAAGAGAGAGGAAATGACATCAGCTAGAGAGGAAATGACATCAGCTAGAGAGGAGAGAGAGGAAATGACATCAGCTAGAGAGGAGAGAGACAAAATTACATCAGCTAGAGAGGAGTGAGAGAAACTGACATCAGCTAGAGAGGAGAGAAAGGAAATGACATCAGCTAGAGAGGAGAGAGAGGAAATGACTTCAGCTAGAGAGGAGAGGAAATTACATCAGCTAGAGAGGAAATTACATCAGCTAGAGAGGAGAGAGAGGAAATGACTTCAGTTAGAGAGGAGAGAGAGGAAATGACATCAGCTAGAGAGGAAATTACATCAGCTAGAGAGGAGAGGAAATTGCATCAGCTAGAGAGGAAATTACATCAGCTAGAGAGGAGAGAGAGGAAATGACTTCAGTTAGAGAGGAGAGAGAGGAAATGACATCAGCTAGAGAGGAAATGACATCAGCTAGAGAGAAGAGTGGGAAAATTACATCAGCTAGAGAGGAGAGGAAATTACATCAGCTAGAGAGGAAATTACATCAGCTAGAGAGGAGAGAGAGGAAATGACTTCAGTTAGAGAGGAGAGAGAGGAAATGACATATGCTAGAGAGGAAATTACATCAGCTAGAGAGGAGAGAGAGGAAATGACTTCAGCTAGAGAGGAGAGAGAGGAAATGACATCAGCTAGAGAAGAAATGACATCAGCTAGAGAGGAGAGAGAGAAATGACATCAGCTAGAGAGGAGAGAGAGGAAATTACATCAGCTAGAGAGGAGAGAAATACATTACATCAGCTAGAGAGGAGAGAGAGAGGAAATGACATCAGCTAGAGAGGAGAGAGAGGAAATGACATTAGCTAGAGAGGAAATGACATCAGCTAGAGAGGAGAGAGGAAATGACATCAGCTAGAGAGAAGAGAGAGGAAATGACATCATCTAGAGAGGAGATGAAATTCATCAGCTAGAGAGGAAATGACATCAGCTAGAGAGGAGAGAGAGGAAATGACATTAGCAAGAGAGAAGAGAGAGGAAATGACATCAGCTAGAGAGGAGAGAGGAAATGACATCAGCTAGAGAAGAAATGACATCAGCTAGAGAGGAGAGAGAGGAAATTACATCCGCTAGAGCGGAGAGAGAAATTACATCCGCTAGAGCGGAGAGAGGAAATTACATCAGCTAGAGAGGAGAGCGAGGAAATTACATCAGCTAGAGAGGAGAGAGGAAATGACATCAGCTAGAGAGGAGAGCGAGGAAATGACATCAGCTAGAGAGGAGAGAGGAAATGACATCAGCTAGAGAGGAAATTACATCAGCTAGAGAGGAGAGCGAGGAAATTACATCAGCTAGAGAGGAGAGCGAGGAAATTACATCAGCTAGAGAGGAAACGACATCAGCTAGAGAGGAGAGAGGGGAAATGACTTCGGATAGAGAGGAGAGAGAGGAAATGACATCAGCTAGAGAGGAAATGACATCGGCTAGAGAGGAGAGAGAGAAATGACATCAGCTAGAGAGGAGAGAGAGGAAATGATATCAGCTAGAGAGGAGAGAAATACATTACATCAGCTAGAGAGGAGAGAGAGAGGAAATTACATCAGCTAGAGAGGAGAGAGAGGAAATGACATTAGCTAGAGAGGAAATTACATCAGCTAGAGAGGAGAGAGGAAATGACATCAGCTAGAGAGAAGAGAGAGGAAATGACATCATCTAGAGAGGAGAGGAAATTCATCAGCTAGAGAGGAAATGACATCAGCTAGAGAGGAGAGAGAGGAAATGACATTAGCAAGAGAGAAGAGAGAGGAAATGACATCAGCTAGAGAGGAGAGAGGAAATGACATCAGCTAGAGAAGAAATGAAATCAGCTAAAGAGGAGAGAGAGGAAATTACATCCGCTAGAGCGGAGAGAGGAAATTACATCAGCTAGAGAGTAGCGAGGAAATGACATCAGCTAGAGAGGAGAGAGGAAATGACATCAGCTAGAGAGGAGAGCGAGGAAATGACATCAGCTAGAGAGGAGAGAGAGGAATATACTTCAGCTAGAGAGGAAATTACATCAGCTAGAGAGGAGAGAGAGGAAATTACATCAGCTAGAGAGGCGAGCGAGGAAATTACATCAGCTAGAGAGGAAATTACATCAGCTAGAGAGGAGAGAGAGGAAATTACATCAGCTAGAGAGGAGAGAGAGGAAATGACTTCAGTTAGAGAGGAGAGAGAGGAAATGAAACCAGCTAGAGAGGAAATGACATCAGCTAGAGAGGAGAGGAAATTACATCAGCTAGAAAGGAAATTACATCAGCTAGAGAGGAGAGAGAGGAAATTACTTCAGTTAGAGAGGAGAGAGAGGAAATGACATCAGCTAGAGAGGAAATGACATCAGCTAGAGAGGAGAGTGGGGAAATGACATCAGCTAGAGAGGAGAGAGAGGAAATGTCATCAGCTAGAGAGGAGAGAGAGGAGATTACATCAGCTAGAGATGAAATTACATCAGCTAGAGAGGAGAGAGAGGAAATGACATCAGCTAGAGAGAAGAGAGAGGAAATGACATCAGCTAGAGAGGAGAGAGAGGAAATGACATCAGCTAGAGAGGAGAGAGAGGAAATGACATTAGCTAGAGAGGAAATTACATCAGCTAGAGAGGAGAGAAAGACATTACATCAGCTACAGAAGAGAGAGAGGAAATGACATCAGCTAGAGAGGAGAGAGAGGAAATGACATTAGCTAGAGAGAAGAGAGAGGAAATGACATCAGCTAGAGAGGAAATGACATCAGCTAGAGAGGAGAGAGGAAATGACATCAGCTAGAGAGGAGAGAGACAAAATTACATCAGCTAGAGAGGAGTGAGAGAAACTGACATCAGCTAGAGAGGAGAGAAAGGAAATGACATCAGCTAGAGAGGAGAGAGAGGAAATGACTTCAGCTAGAGAGGAGAGGAAATTACATCAGCTAGAGAGGAAATTACATCAGCTAGAGAGGAGAGAGAGGAAATGACTTCAGTTAGAGAGGAGAGAGAGGAAATGACATCAGCTAGAGAGGAAATTACATCAGCTAGAGAGGAGAGGAAATTGCATCAGCTAGAGAGGAAATTACATCAGCTAGAGAGGAGAGAGAGGAAATGACTTCAGTTAGAGAGGAGAGAGAGGAAATGACATCAGCTAGAGAGGAAATGACATCAGCTAGAGAGAAGAGTGGGAAAATTACATCAGCTAGAGAGGAGAGAGAGGAAATGACATCAGCTAGAGAGGAGAGAGAGGAAATGACTTCAGCTAGAGAGGAGAGAGAGGAAATGACATTAGCTAGAGAGGAAATGACATCAGCAAGAGAGGAGAGAAAGACATTACATCAGCTAGAGAGGAGAGAGGAAATTACATCAGGTAGAGAGGATTTGACATTAGCTAGAGAGAAGGAAAAGGAAATGACATCAGCTAGAGAGGAGAGAGGAAATGACATCAGCTAGAGAGGAGAGAGAGGAAATGACATTAGCTAGAGAGGAAAGGACATCAGCTAGAGAGGA
The DNA here is from genome assembly GCA_030435695.1 of Brachymystax lenok tsinlingensis. Taxonomy (NCBI): domain Eukaryota; kingdom Metazoa; phylum Chordata; class Actinopteri; order Salmoniformes; family Salmonidae; genus Brachymystax; species Brachymystax lenok. Next base: position 21,010,814 of record CM059783.1, on the reverse strand, counting down.
GAGAGAGAAACGACATCAGCTAGAGAAGAGAGAGAGGAAATGACATCAGCTAGAGAGGAGAGAGAGGAAATTACATTAGCTAGAGAGGAATTTACATCAGCTAGAGAGGAGAGAGAGACATTACATCAGCTACAGAGGAGAGAGAGAGGAAATGACATCAGCTAGAGAGGAGAGAGAGGAAATGACATTAGCTAGAGAGGAAATGACATCAGCTAGAGAGGGAGAGAGAAATGACATCAGCTAGAGAGGAGAGAGAGGAAATGACATCAGCTAGAGAAGAAATGACATCAGCTAGAGAGGACAGAGGAAATTACATCAGCTAGAGAAGAAATGACATCAGCTAGAGGAGAGAGAGAAAATTCCATCAACTAGTGAGGAGAGAGAGGAAGTTACATCCGCTAGAGCAGAGAGAGGAAATTACATCAGCTAGAGAGGAGAGAGAGGAAATGACATTAGCTTGAGAGAAGAGAGAGGAAATGACATCAGCTAGAGAGAGAGAGGAAATGACATCAGATAGAGAGGAGAGAGAGGAAATTACATCAGCTAGAGAGGAGAGAGAGGAAATGACTTCAGCTAGAGGGGAGAGAGAGGAAATGACATCAGCTAGAGAGGAGAGAGAGGAAATGACATTAGCTAGAGAGGAAATGACATCAGCAAGTGAGGAGAGAGAGAAATGACATCAGCTAGAGAGGAGAGAGAGGAAATGTCATCAGCTAGAGAGGAGAGAAAGTAATTACATCAGCTACAGAGGAGAGAGAGAGGAAATGACATCAGCTAGAGAGGAGACAGAGGAAATGACATTAGCTAGAGAGAGAAATGACATCAGCTAGAGAGGAGAGAGAGGAAATGTCATCAGCTAGAGAGGAAATGACATTAGCTAGAGAGAAGAGAAAGGAAATGACATCAGCTAGAGAGGAGAGAGGAAATGACATCAGCTAGAGAGGAGAGAGAGGAAATGACATTAGCTAGAGAGGAAATGACATCAGCAAGAGAGGAGAGAGAGAAATGACATCAGCTAGAGAGGAGAGAGAGGAAATGTTATCAGCTAGAGAGGAGAGAAAGACATTACATCAGCTACAGAGGAGAGAGAGAGGAAATGACATCAGCTAGAGAGGAGACAGAGGAAATGACATTAGCTAGAGAGAGAAATGACATCAGCTAGAGAGGAGAGAGAGGAAATGTCATCAGCTAGAGAGGAAATGACATTAGCTAGAGAGAAGAGAAAGGAAATGACATCAGCTAGAGAGGAGAGAGGAAATGACATCAGCTAGAGAGAAGAGAGAGGAAATAACATCAGCTAGAGAGGAGAGAGAGAAAATGACATCAGCTAGAGAAGAAATGACATCAGCTAGAGAGGAGAGAGGAAATGACATCAGCTAGAGGAGAGAGAGAAAATTCCATCAACTAGTGAGGAGAGAGAGGAAGTTACATCCGCTAGAGCAGAGAGAGGAAATTACATCAGCTAGAGAGGAGAGAGAGGAAATGACATTAGCTAGAGAGAAGAGAGAGGAAATGACATCAGCTAGAGAGAGAGAGGAAATGACATCAGATAGAGAGGAGAGTGAGGAAATTACATCAGCTAGAGAGGAAATGACATCAGCTAGAGAGGAGAGAGAGGAAATGACATCAGCTAGAGAGGAGAGAGACAAAATTACATCAGCTAGAGAGGAGTGAGAGAAACTGACATCAGCTAGAGAGGAGAGAAAGGAAATGACATCAGCTAGAGAGGAGAGAGAGGAAATGACTTCAGCTAGAGAGGAGAGGAAATTACATCAGCTAGAGAGGAAATTACATCAGCTAGAGAGGAGAGAGAGGAAATGACTTCAGTTAGAGAGGAGAGAGAGGAAATGACATCAGCTAGAGAGGAAATTACATCAGCTAGAGAGGAGAGGAAATTACATCAGCTAGAGAGGAAATTACATCAGCTAGAGAGGAGAGAGAGGAAATGACTTCAGTTAGAGAGGAGAGAGAGGAAATGACATCAGCTAGAGAGGAAATGACATCAGCTAGAGAGAAGAGTGGGAAATTACATCAGCTAGAGAGGAGAGAGAGGAAATGACATCAGCTAGAGAGGAGAGAGAGGAAATGACTTCAGCTAGAGAGGAGAGAGAGGAAATGACATTAGCTAGAGAGGAAATGACATCAGCAAGAGAGGAGAGAAAGACATTACATCAGCTAGAGAGGAGAGAGGAAATTACATCAGCTAGAGAGGAATTGACATTAGCTAGAGAGAAGCAAAAGGAAATGACATCAGCTAGAGAGGAGAGAGGAAATGACATCAGCTAGAGAGGAGAGAGAGGAAATGACATTAGCTAGAGAGGAAATTACATCAGCTAGAGAGGAGAGAGAGAAATGACATCAGCTAGAGAGGAGAGAGAGGAAATGACATTAGCTAGAGAGGAAAGGACATCAGCTAGAGAGGAGAGAGAAAAACGACATCAGCTAGAGAAGAGAGAGAGGAAATGACATCAGCTAGAGAGGAGAGAGAGGAAATTACATTAGCTAGAGAGGAATTTACATCAGCTAGAGAGGAGAGAGAGACATTACATCAGCTACAGAGGAGAGAGAGAGGAAATGACATCAGCTAGAGAGGAGAGAGAGGAAATGCCATTAGCTAGAGAGGAAATGACATCAGCTAGAGAGGAGAGAGAGAAATGACATCAGCTAGAGAGGAGAGAGAGGAAATGACATCAGCTAGAGAAGAAATGACATCAGCTAGAGAGGAGAGAGGAAATTACATCAGCTAGAGAAGAAATGACATCAGCTAGAGGAGAGAGAGAAAATTCCATCAACTAGTGAGGAGAGAGAGGAAGTTACATCCGCTAGAGCAGAGAGAGGAAATTACATCAGCTAGAGAGGAGAGAGAGGAAATGACATTAGCTTGAGAGAAGAGAGAGGAAATGACATCAGCTAGAGAGAGAGAGGAAATGACATCAGATAGAGAGGAGAGAGAGGAAATTACATCAGCTAGAGAGGAGAGAGAGGAAATGACTTCAGCTAGAGGGGAGAGAGAGGAAATGACATCAGCTAGAGAGAAGAGAGAGGAAATGACATTAGCTAGAGAGGAAATGACATCAGCAAGTGAGGAGAGAGAGAAATGACATCAGCTAGAGAGGAGAGAGAGGAAATGTCATCAGCTAGAGAGGAGAGAAAGTAATTACATCAGCTACAGAGGAGAGAGAGAGGAAATGACATCAGCTAGAGAGGAGACAGAGGAAATGACATTAGCTAGAGAGAGAAATGACATCAGCTAGAGAGGAGAGAGAGGAAATGTCATCAGCTAGAGAGGAAATGACATTAGCTAGAGAGAAGAGAAAGGAAATGACATCAGCTAGAGAGGAGAGAGGAAATGACATCAGCTAGAGAGGAGAGAGAGGAAATGACATTAGCTAGAGAGAAGAGAAAGGAAATGACATCAGCTAGAGAGGAGAGAGGAAATGACATCAGCTAGAGAGGAGAGAGAGGAAATGACATTAGCTAGAGAGGAAATGACATCAGCAAGAGAGGAGAGAGAGAAATGACATCTGCTAGAGAGGAGAGAGAGGAAATGTCATCAGCTAGAGAGGAGAGAAAGACATTACATCAGCTACAGAGGAGAGAGAGAGGAAATGACATCAGCTAGAGAGGAGACAGAGGAAATGACATTAGCTAGAGAGAGAAATGACATCAGCTAGAGAGGAGAGAGAGGAAATGTCATCAGCTAGAGAGGAAATGACATTAGCTAGAGAGAAGAGAAAGGAAATGACATCAGCTAGAGAGGAGAGAGGAAATGACATCAGCTAGAGAGAAGAGAGAGGAAATAACATCAGCTAGAGAGGAGAGAGAGAAAATGACATCAGCTAGAGAAGAAATGACATCAGCTAGAGGAGAGAGGAAATGACATTAGCTTGAGAGAAGAGAGAGGAAATGACATCAGCTAGAGAGAGAGAGGAAATGACATCAGATAGAGAGGAGAGAGAGGAAATTACATCAGCTAGAGAGGAGAGAGAGGAAATGACTTCAGCTAGAGGGGAGAGAGAGGAAATGACATCAGCTAGAGAGGAGAGAGAGGAAATGACATTAGCTAGAGAGGAAATGACATCAGCAAGTGAGGAGAGAGAAATGACATCAGCTAGAGAGGAGAGAGAGGAAATGTCATCAGCTAGAGAGGAGAGAAAGACATTACATCAGCTACAGAGGAGAGAGAGGAAATGACATCAGCTAGAGAGGAGACAGAGGAAATGACATTAGCTAGAGAGAGAAATGACATCAGCTAGAGAGGAGAGAGAGGAAATGTCATCAGATAGAGAGGAAATGACATTAGCTAGAGAGAAGAGAAAGGAAATGACATCAGCTAGAGAGGAGAGAGGAAATGACATCAGCTAGAGAGAAGAGAGAGGAAATAACATCAGCTAGAGAGGAGAGAGAGAAAATGACATCAGCTAGAGAAGAAATGACATCAGCTAGAGAGGAGAGAGGAAATGACATCAGCTAGAGGAGAGAGAGAAAATTCCATCAACTAGTGAGGAGAGAGAGGAAGTTACATCCGCTAGAGCAGAGAGAGGAAATTACATCAGCTAGAGAGGAGAGAGAGGAAATGACATTAGCTAGAGAGAAGAGAGAGGAAATGACATCAGCTAGAGAGAGAGAGGAAATGACATCAGATAGAGAGGAGAGTGAGGAAATTACATCAGCTAGAGAGGAAATACAATTATTTTTTATCTTCTTTGCTGAATGAAATAACCCTGAGCCTGAGCTATATCTAATACAATTAAAAAGCCACTCAGATAACACGATGTCTTGATCTTGTGCTCATCATTGCTGATTGTGTTCCCTCATATCCACAAAATCCACAATGTCACACACACAGATCTATGGATTCCCAATCTATTCATACGCTCCCTTCCACTATCCTTAGCAGTTTGACTGTACCCTCAGTGTAGCAGCAGCCACAGATCTGAATTCATGTATTCATTTGGTTTGTTTCATTGTTGAATATCCTGGTTTATACACATTTCAGCTTTTAGCTGTATAAATAAAACGTGATTCTATTAGATAGACCCCCAGTGTGCAATTTCCATATCAATTCACTTGTGATGTTTAAATGATTTATAACACTCATGAGTCAGCAATATTCTCCAAATACACTGTAGTCATGCAGGCTTTTCTCTGTGAATGGCTTTTTCCGTTAATATATGCATTCACACACACATTCACACACACACACACACACAAACACACTGCAGCGCTCAGACAAAATTACATCAGCTAGAGAGGAGAGAGAGGAACTGACATCAGCTAGAGAGGATAGAAAGGAAATGACATCAGCTAGTCACACATGCTTACACATCAGTTCTGCAGCAGTATATGAGAGTCATCCTGCAACAAGACACACCTTCTGAATACTGAGAGAAGAGGGAGGGAGGGAGAGAGAGAGAGAGTGAGAGAGACACAGAGCAAGGGAGAGGGTGAGAGAGTGAGTGTGAGAGAGAGAGAGAGAGAGAGAGAGAGAGAGAGAGAGAGAGAGAGAGAGAGAGAGAGAGAGAGAGAGTGAGAGTGAGAGAAAGAGAGAGAGAGAGCGAGAGAGAGAGCGAGAGAAAGAGCGATGAATAGAAAGAGAAAGATAGAGAGCGAGGGAGAGAGAACAAGAGAAAGGGTGAGATGGTGAGACAGAGAGAGAGAGAGAGAGAGAGAGAGAGAGAGAGAGAGAGAGAGAGAGAGAGAGAGAGCTGCTCTGAGTCTGCAGTACTCTCGGCTCTCTCAGAGGACAACACAGCACCAGTCTCAATCGGCTGCAGCCAGTCACGCAATAGCTCCGCCCCTCACCTCACCATTATCCTCACCATTATCAAAAAGTTCAGCTACTCTACTGAACCCTGTCTGTCCCAGCTACTCTACTGAACCCTGTCTGTTCAGCTACTATACTGAACCCTGTCTGTTCAGCTACTATACTGAACCCTGTCTGTTCAGCTACTATACTGAACCCTGTCTGTTCAGCTACTATACTGAACCCTGTCTGTTCAGCTACTCTACTGAACCCTGTCTGTTCAGCTACTACACTGAACCCTGTCTGTTCAGCTACTATACTGAACCCTGTCTGTTCAGCTACTATACTAAACCCTGTCTGTTCAGCTACTATACTGAACCCTGTCTGTTCAGCTACTATACTGAACCCTGTCTGTCCCAGCTACTCTACTAAACCCTATCTGTTCAGCTACTCTACTGAACCCTGTCTATTCAGCAATTTTCACTGTCTGTTCAGCTACTATACTGAACCCTGTCTGTTCAGCTACTATACTGAACCCTGTCTGTCCCAGCTACTCTACTAAACCCTATCTGTTCAGCTACTCTACTGAACCCTGTCTATTCAGCAATTTTCACTGTCTGTTCAGCTACTATTCTGAACCCTGTCTGTTCAGCTACTCTACTGAACCCTGTCTGTTCAGCTACTCTACTGAACCCTGGCTGTTCAGCTACTCTACTGAATCCTGTCTGTTCAGCTACTATACTGAACCCTGTCTGTTCAGCTACTATACTGGACCCTGTCTGTTCAGCTACTCTACTGAACCCTGTCTGTTCAGCTACTCTACTGAACCCTGTCTGTAATCCTGTCTGTTCAGCAACTCTATTGAACCCTGTCTGTCTTAGCTACTCTACTGAACCCTGTCTGTTCAGCTACTCTACTGAACCCTGTCTGTTCAGCTACTATACTGAACCCTGTCTGTTCAGCTACAATACTGAACCCTGTATGGCCAGCTACTATACTGAACCCTGTCTGTTCAGCTACTATACTGAATCCTGTCTGTTCAGCTACTATACTGAACCCTGTCTGTTCAGCTACTATACTGAACCCTGTCTGTTCAGCTACTATACTGAACCCTGTCTGTTCAGCTACTCTACTGGATCCTGTCTGTTCAGCTACTCTACTGAACCCTGTCTGTTCAGCTACTCTACTGAACCCTGTCTGTTCAGCTACTATACTAAACCCTGTCTGTTCAGCTACTATACTGGACCCTGTCTGTCCAGCTACTCTACTCAACCCTGTCTGTTCAGCTACTATTCTGAACCCTGTTCAGCTACTCTACTGAACCCTGTCTGTTCAGCTACTATTCTGAACCCTGTCTGTTCAGCTACTCTATTGAACCCTGTCTGTTCAGCTACTATACTGAACCCTGTCTGTTCAGCTACTATACTAAACCCTGTCTGTTCAGCTACTATACTGAACCCTGTCTGTTCAGCTACTATACTGAACCCTGTCTGTCCCAGCTACTCTACTAAACCCTATCTGTTCAGCTACTCTACTGAACCCTGTCTATTCAGCAATTTTCACTGTCTGTTCAGCTACTATACTGAACCCTGTCTGTTCAGCTACTATACTGAACCCTGTCTGTCCCAGCTACTCTACTAAACCCTATCTGTTCAGCTACTCTACTGAACCCTGTCTATTCAGCAATTTTCACTGTCTGTTCAGCTACTATTCTGAACCCTGTCTGTTCAGCTACTCTACTGAACCCTGTCTGTTCAGCTACTCTACTGAACCCTGGCTGTTCAGCTACTCTACTGAATCCTGTCTGTTCAGCTACTATACTGAACCCTGTCTGTTCAGCTACTATACTGGACCCTGTCTGTTCAGCTACTCTACTGAACCCTGTCTGTTCAGCTACTCTACTGAACCCTGTCTGTAATCCTGTCTGTTCAGCAACTCTATTGAACCCTGTCTGTCTTAGCTACTCTACTGAACCCTGTCTGTTCAGCTACTCTACTGAACCCTGTCTGTTCAGCTACTATACTGAACCCTGTCTGTTCAGCTACAATACTGAACCCTGTATGGCCAGCTACTATACTGAACCCTGTCTGTTCAGCTACTATACTGAATCCTGTCTGTTCAGCTACTATACTGAACCCTGTCTGTTCAGCTACTATACTGAACCCTGTCTGTTCAGCTACTATACTGAACCCTGTCTGTTCAGCTACTCTACTGGATCCTGTCTGTTCAGCTACTCTACTGAACCCTGTCTGTTCAGCTACTCTACTGAACCCTGTCTGTTCAGCTACTATACTAAACCCTGTCTGTTCAGCTACTATACTGGACCCTGTCTGTCCAGCTACTCTACTCAACCCTGTCTGTTCAGCTACTATTCTGAACCCTGTTCAGCTACTCTACTGAACCCTGTCTGTTCAGCTACTATTCTGAACCCTGTCTGTTCAGCTACTCTATTGAACCCTGTCTGTCCAGCTACTATACTGAACCCTGTCTGTTCAGCTACTCTATTGAACCCTGTCTGACCAGCTACTATACTGAACCCTGTGTGTCTAGCTACTATACTGAACCCTGTCTGTCCAGCTACTATTCTGAACTCTCTGTCCAGCTACTCTACTGAACCCAGTCTGTCCAGCTACTCTGCTGAACCCTGTCTGTCCAGCTACTATACTGAACCCTGTCTGTTCAGCTACTCTACTGAACCCTGTCTGGCCTAGCTACTATACTGAACCCTGTCTGGCCTAGCTACTATACTGGACCCTGTCAGTCCAGCTACTCTACTGAACCCTGTCTGTCTTAGCTACTCTACTGAACCCTGTATGGCCAGCTACTATACTGAACCCTGTCTGTCTTAGCTACTACTGAACCCTGTATGGCCAGCTACTATACTTAACTCTCTGTTCAGCTACTCTACTGAACCACATCTGTCCAGCTACTATACTGAACCCTTTGTCTAGCTACTCTACTGAACCCTGTCTGTCCAGCTACTATACTGAACCCTGTCTGTCCAGCTACTCTACTGAACCCTGTCTGTCCAGCTACTCTACTGAACCCTGTCTGTTCTAAAGTCACTATGCAGTCCCAGAGCCCTTCAGAGTCAGATTGTGACCTAAGAGAGAGAGAGGAGAGAGAGGGAGGTGCTTCTGTTCCCAACCAAGGAGGGCCTACAGCAGCATCTAGATCTTCTGCACAGATTCTGTCAGACATGGGGCCTGACAGTAAATCTCAGTAAGACAAAAATAATGGTGTTCCAAAAAAGGTCCAGTTGCCAGGACCACAAATACAAATTCCATCAAGACACCGTTGCCCTAGAGCACACAGAAAACTATACATACCTCGGCCTAAACATCAGTGCCACAGGTATCTTCAACAAAGCTGTGAACGAGCTGAGAGACAAGGCAAGAAGGGCCTTCTATGCCATCAAAAGAAACATAAAATTCGACATACCAATTAGGATATGGCTAAAAATGCTTGAATCAGTTATAAAACCCATTGCCCTTTATGGTTGTGAGGTCTGTGGTCCGCTCATCAACCAAGAATTCACAAAATGGGACAAACACCAAATTGGTGCATCAAAGCTGGGACCGGGAGAATGGAAAACAGCTTCTATCTCAAGGCCATCAGACTGTTAAACAGCCATCACTATCACAGAGAGGCTGCTGCCTACATACAGACTCAAAATCATTGGCCACTTAAATAAATGGATCACTAGTCACTTTAATAATGCCACTTTAATAATGTTTACATATCCTGCATAGCTCATCTCATATGTTTATACTGTATTCTATACTATCTACTGCATCTTAGTCTATGCCGCTCTGTCATTGCTCATCCATATATTTATATTTATACACTGCTCAAAAAAATAAAGGGAACACTTAAACAACACAATGTAACTCCAACACTTCTGTGAAATCAAACTGTCCACTTAGGAAGCAACACTGATTGACAATAAATTTCACATGCTGTTGTGCAAATGGAATAGACAACAGGTGGAAATTATAGGCAATTAGCAAGACACCCCCAATAAAGGAGTGGTTCTGAAGGTGGTGACCACAGACCACTTCTCAGTTCCTATGCTTCCTGGCTGATGTTTTGGTCACTTTTGAATGCTGGCGGTGCTTTCACTCTAGTGGTAGCATGAGACAGAGTCTACAACCCACACAAGTGGCTCAGGTAGTGCAGCTCATCCAGGATGGCACATCAATGCGAGCTGTGGCAAGAAGGTTTGCTGTGTCTGTCAGCGTAGTGTCCAGAGCATGGAGGCGCTACCAGGAGACAGGCCAGTACATCAGGAGACGTGGAGGAGGCCGTAGGAGGGCAACAACCCAGCAGCAGGACCTCTACCTCCGCCTTTGTGCAAGGAGGAGCACTGCCAGAGCCCTGCAAAATGACCTCCAGCAGGCCACAAATGTGCATGTGTCTGCTCAAATGGTCAGAAACAGACTCCATGAGGGTGGTATGAGGGCCCAACATCCACAGGTGGGGGTTGTGCTTACAGCCCAACACCGTGCAGGACGTTTGGCATTTGCCAGAGAACACCAAGATTGGCAAATTCGCCACTGGCGCCCTGTGCTCTTCGCAGATGAAAGCAGGTTCACACTGAGCACGTGACAGACGTGACAGAGTCTGGAGACGCCGTGGAGAACGTTCTGCTGCCTGCAATATCCTCCAGCATGACCGGTTTGGGTCAGTCATGGTGTGGGGTGGCATTTCTTTGGGGGGCCGCACAGCCCTCCATGTGCTCGCCAGAGGTAGCCTGACTGCCATTAGGTACCGAGATGAGATCCTCAGACGCCTTGTGAGACCATATGCTGGTGCGGTTGGCCCTGGGTTCCTCCTAATGCAAGACAATGCTAGACCTCATGTGGCTGGAGTGTGTCAGCAGTTCCTGCAAGAGGAAGGCATTGATGCTAAGGACTGGCCCGCCCGTTCCCCAGACCTGAATCCAATTGAGCACATCTGGGACATCATGTCTCGCTCCATCCACCAACGCCACGTTGCACCACAGACTGTCCAGGAGTTGGCGGATGCTTTAGTCCAGGTCTGGGAGGAGATCCCTCAGGAGACCATCCGCCACCTCATCGGGAGCATGCCCAGGCGTTGTAGGGAGGTCATTCAGGCACGTGGAGGCCACACACACTACTGAGCCTCATTTTGACTTGTTTTAAGGACATTACATCAAAGTTGGATCAGCCTGTAGTGTGGTTTTCCACTTTAATTTTGAGTGTGACTCCAAATCCAGACCTCCATGGGTTGATAAATTTGATTTCCATTGATAATTTTTGTGTGATTTTGTTGTAAGCACATTCAACTATGTAAAGAAAAAAGTATTTAATAAGATTATTTCATTCATTCAGATCTATGATGTGTTATTTTAGTGTTCCCTTTATTTTTTTGAGCAGTGTATATTCCTATTCCATTCCTTTACTTAGATTTGTGTGTATCAGGTATTTGTGGTGGATTTGTTAGATATTTCTTGTTAGATATTGCTGCACTGTTGGAACTAGAAGCACAAGCATTTTGTTACACTCACAGTATCATCTGCTAACCATGTGTATGTGACCAATACAATTTGATTTGATTCCCCTAAGCAAGCTGGTCCTGGAGCTCTGTTCACAAACACAAACAGACCCCACAGAGCCCCAGGACAGCAACACAATTAGACCCAACCAAATCATGAGAAAACAAAAAGATAATTACTTGACACATTGGAAAGAATTAACAAAAAAATCTGAGAAAACTAGAATGCTATTTGGCCCTAAACAGAGAGTACACAGTGGCAGAATACCTGACCACTGTGACTGACCCAAACTTAAGAAAAGCTTTGACTATGTACAGACTCAGTGAGCATAGCCTTGCTATTGAGAAAGGCCTCTGTAGGCAGACCTGGATCTCAAGAGAAGACAGGCTATGTGCACACTGCCCACAAAATGAGGTGGAAACTGAGCTGCACTTCCTAACCTTCTGCCAAATGTATGACCATATTAGAGACACATATTTCCCTCAGATTACACAGATAAACAAAGAATTTGAAAACAAACCCAATTTTGATAAACTCCCATATCTCCTGGGTGAAATACCACAGTGTGCAATCACAGCAGCAAGATGTGTGACCTGTTGCCACAAGAAAAGGGCAACCAGTGAAGAACAAACACCATTGTAAATACAACCCATATTTATATTTATTTATTTTCCCTTTAGTCCTTTAATTATTTGTACATATTATGACATTTGAAATGTCTTTATTCTTTTGAAACTTTTGTGAGTGTAATGTTTACTGTAAATGTTTTTATTGTTTATTTCAGTTTTGTTTATTATCTATTTCACTTGCTTTGGCAATGTAAACATATGTTTCCCATGCCAATAAAGCCCCTTAAATTGAAATTAAAATTGAGAGTAGGCAGAGAGAAGGCAGAGAGTGCCTCTGATGCACCTGCATCCGCCCTCTGTCTGAGCCCACAGAGAGAGAAGAGAGAGAGATACTATCTACACTGAACAAAAATATAAACGCAACATGTAAAGCGTTGATCCCATGTTTCATGAGCTGAAATAAAAGATCCCGAAATGTTCCATACGCACAAAAAGCTTATTTCTCTCAATTTTTGTGCACAAATTTGTTTACATCCCTCTTAGTGAGCGTTTCTCCTTTGCCAAGATAATCCATCCATCTGACAAGTGTGGCATATCAAGAAGCTGATTAAACAGCATGATCATTACACAGGTGCACCTTGTGCTGGGGACAATAAAAGGCCACTCTAAAATGTGCAGTTTTGTCACACAACACAATACCACAAATGTCTCAAGTTTTGAGGGAGCGTGCAATTGGCATGCTGACTGCAGGAATGTCCACCAGAGCTGTTGTCAGAGAATTAAACGTTAATTTCTCTACCATAAGCTGCCTTCAACTTCATTTTAGAGAATTTGGCAATACGTCCAACCATCCTCACAATCGCAGACCATGTTTATGGCGTCGTGTGGGCGAGCGGTTTGCTGATGTCAACATTGTGAACTGAGTGCCCCATGGTGGGTTATGGTATTGGCAGGAATAAGCTACGGACAACGAACACAATTGCATTTTATCAATGGCGATTTCAATGCACAGAGATCCTGAGGCCCATTGCCGTGCCATTCATCTGCTGCCATCTCCTCATGTTTCAGCATGATAATGCACGGCCCCATGTCGCAAGGATCTGTACACAAATGCTGGAAGCTGAAATAGGGGCTGGGTGATGACTAACAGAGGAGGGTGCATTTCAGTATAAATGAGGAATAACTCAGGATTCTCCAGCTGAGCAGCCTCCAGCATGTATCATCTGATACCCTGCTGCTGCAGTCCTCCTCACACTCTCTTCTGGCTGGCTTGCTGGCTGACTCAACAATATTAGCATGTGCTGCCTGCTAGGCTAGCAGGAGCTCTAGGAACAACTCAGTGATTCATAAAGACTTAGACAACAGCTTTTGTACTGTAGCCTAGCAGTATGTCAGACCCAGCCCTGACACTTGACCACTACAGAATCTCACTTATCAACAACTACTGTACTTTTCAAATACAAGTGGTCCAATTTATGAGGCTGCGTGGAGGCTGTATTATCTTCCTAACCTCATGTGTCATGAAGTCCCTCCTCTATAATCCACACAGAATATAATGCAATAGAATAGAATTCAATGCAATATAATAGAATGGAATGGAATGCTATAGAATAGAATGGAATAGAATAGAACGGAATGTAAATCTTCCTCAGAGCACTAACCTGCTAAACTGATATTGTTCTAGTGGATCCAGAGGCATAGTGCATATGACGAAGATAAGACTGTAAGCATCTTCTACTCTCGTCTACTATCTGTGATCAAGTCCTGAGAGTGGGTTTTCTCTGTCATTCTGTAATCTGATCAACGGGACACCCGTATTTAGGTCAGCCTAGTATTAAGCTGCCTGCCTGGCCCACTGACTGAGTGGGTGTCTGTTTTTCCTGGCTGAATGCAGAGAAACACCACAGTAATAATACTGGCCTCAATAAATGTCTGCTTCATTTCTTACCAGATTTGTATTCTAACTTCTGAATAATACATAGAAATATATCGGCCTGGAGTGCATGAAAAGTAATCACCAAAATGTCCTTTCCCCCAATATAAAATATCTTCAATAATGATATTTTTGTTTCTCAAACACCAATCATATTAAATGAAAGCTATCAACATCCTATAATACCTGTAGTTATAATATTGAATGAAAGCTATCAACATCCTATAATACCTGTAGTTATAATATTGAATGAAAGCTATCAACATCCTATAATACCTGTAGTTATAATATTGAATGAAAGCTATCAACATCCTATAATACCTGTAGTTATAATATTGAATGAAAGCTATAAACATCCTATAATACCTGTAGTTATAATATTGAATGAAAGCTATCAACATCCTATAATACCTGTAGTTATAATATTGAATGAAAGCTATAAACATCCTATAATACCTGTAGTTATAATATTGAATGAAAGCTATAAACATCCTATAATACCTGTAGTTATAATATTGAATGAAAGCTATAAACATCCTATAATACCTGTGGTTATAATATTGTGCATGGCAGTTTGCTGATTGTTTTCCCATCTGCTTATGTGCAACTGAATTGACAACAACCAATATTGCCAGAGTTTAGTGGTGTGTTCACTGTCATCGCCTTTAATTAGGCTATGCTACATCAATGAAGGAAAGCCTAGAAGGTATGCCCCAAGCCAGCCCACCGTAGGACAGTTACATGTATGATTATTACAAATTTCAGGAGTTTGGTCAAATAACGGGTTACAGGACAGCCCTGCCCAATGCGCCCTTGACGCATCCTCCTTCAATTTCACCTTGCCTCTCCTCAATGCTAAGCTGCAGGGTACCCTGCCAAAATGAGACGCTACTTTCACAAACAACTTAGATGAGTAACTTGCCCACATTCATTTTTCAGAAGCCAGTTAAATGAAGGCGTTCACTGGTCAAAAAGTGACTGCACATTACCCTCACACGCACCTCACGTCGACTTTGATGAGTATGGACCTGCAGTACAAGGCAAGCACTGGCAACTGACTATTCTGCATTGCGGTAGCATACTCTGAAGCATTGCAGAGTTATCCCTGTCCTGGTCCGACTTAAAATCCCTCATTGCAATCCCCTAAAACCGACTACATCTACAGACCCTATTCTACATGCATTGTGCTCATTCCATTTCGGCCTTACCTGTGAAATAGAATGAAACGATATTTCAAATTATCCGCATAGCATGAACATCTGGATCAAAACCGCATCGTCCCACAACCAAGCGCGAGGAGCAGCGCGTGCGTTTCAACTTTTCTATTGGAGGAGAGCCTATGACTAGCGGTGATCGTAGGAAGGACAAAGAAGCGCATATCTGATCGCAATTGGAAGATGAGGATGCAGGGAGGATGCCAGCATTGCGCACCGGCACCGGCATCTGTGCCTGCAAAGCAAAGCCAACAAAGAAATCACATCAGCCTACATGATCAGTAGCCTACAATTTCTGAAAATGTTTTTATTTGTAAAGATCTTAAAAATGTTCTCTGGGCATATTGTAATAATAATAGTTATGTTGATATATATTGGACATTTACTGTCTCAATGCGCTGCCATGTGCCATGCATTTGAATTATGCATTAATAACAAATGGTTAACTTAATGAAACAGAGCATGATACCCATTTCATAAAACAACAACAGCATGGGCAAAGAGGATGTCCAGAAACATATGTGGAAGGTGGGTGGAGGGGTGATGGGATGAGAGAGGTGGTAGAGGTGGGTGGAGGGGTGATGGGATGAGAGGTGGTAGAGGTGGAGTGGAGGGGTGATGGGATAAGAGAGGTGGTAGAGGTGGATGAAGGGGTGATGGGATGAGAGAGGTGGTAGAGGTGTGTCGAGGGGTGATGGGATGAGAGAGGTGGTAGAGGGGGATGGAGGGGTGTTGGGATGAGAGCGATGGTAGAGATGGGTGGAGGGGTGATGGGATGAGAGAGGTGGTAGAGGTGGGTGGAGGCGTGATGGGATGAGAGAGGTGGTAGTGGTGGGTGAAGGGGTGATGGGATGAGAGAGGTGGTAGAGGTGGGTGAAGGGTGATGGGATGAGAGAGGTGGTAGAGGTGGGTGGAGGGGTGATGGGATGAGAGAGGTGGTAGAGGTGGGTGGAGGGGTGATGGGATGAGAGAGGTGGTAGAGGTGGGTGGAGGGGTGATGGGATGAGAGGTGGTAGAGGTGGGTGGAGGGGTGATGGGATGACAGAGGTGGTAGAGGTGGGTGAAGGGGTGATGGGATGAGAGAGGTGGTAGAGGTGGGTGGAGGGGTGATGGGATGAGAGAGGTGGTAGAGGTGGGTGGAGGGGTGATGGGATGAGAGAGGTGGTAGAGGTGGGTGAAGGGGTGATGGGATGAGAGAGGTGGTAGAGGTGGGTGGAGGGGTGATGGGATGAGAGAGGTGGTAGAGGTGGGTGGAGGGGTGATGGGATGAGAGAGGTGGTAGAGGTGGGTGAAGGGGTGATGGGATGAGAGAGGTGGTAGAGGTGGATGGAGGGGTGATGGGATGAGAGAGGTGGTAGAGGTGGGTGAAGGGGTGATGGGATGAGAGAGGTGGTAGAGGTGGGTGGAGGGGTGATGGGATGAGAGAGGTGGTAGAGGTGGGTGAAGGGGTGATGGGATGAGAGAGGTGGTAGAGGTGGGTGGAGGGGTGATGGGATGAGAGAGGTGG
Source organism: Brachymystax lenok tsinlingensis (assembly GCA_030435695.1). NCBI lineage: Eukaryota > Metazoa > Chordata > Actinopteri > Salmoniformes > Salmonidae > Brachymystax > Brachymystax lenok. The sequence continues at coordinate 20,994,327 of CM059783.1, read as the reverse complement.
TAGTGGTAGGTGAAGGGGTGATGGGATGAGAGAGGTGGTAGAGGTGGGTGAAGGGGTGATGGGATGAGAGAGGTGGTAGAGGTGGGTGAAGGGTGATGGGATGAGAGAGGTGGTAGAGGTGGGTGGAGGGGTGATGGGATGAGAGAGATGGTAGAGGTGGGTGGAGGGGTGATGGGATGAGAGAGATGGTAGAGGTGGGTGAAGGGGTGATGGGATGAGAGAGATGGTTGTGGTGGGTGAAGGGATGATAGAGGTGGGTGAAGGGGTGATGGGATGAGAGAGGTGGTAGAGGTTGGTGAAGGTGGGATGGGATGAGAGAGGTGGTAGAGGTGGGTGAAGGGGTGATGGGATGAGAGAGATGGTTGTGGTGGGTGAAGGGGTGATAGAGGTGGGTGAAGGGGTGATGGGATGAGAGAGGTGGTAGAGGTGGGTGGAGGGGTGATGGGATGAGAGAGGTGGTAGTGGTGGGTGAAGGGGTGATGGGATGAGAGAGGTGGTAGAGGTGGGTGGAGGGGTGATGGGATGAGAGAGGTGGTAGTGGTGGGTGAAGGGGTGATGGGATAAGAGAGGTGGTAGAGGTGGGTGGAAGGGTAATGGGATGAGAGAGGTGGTAGAGGTGGGTGAAGGGGTGATGGGATGAGAGAGGTGGTAGAGGTGGGTGAAGGGGTGATGGGATGAGAGAGATGGTTGTGGTGGGTGATAGAGGTGGGTGAAGGGGTGATGGGATGAGAGAGGTGGTAGAGGTGGGTGGAGGGGTGATGGGATGAGAGAGGTGGTAGTGGTGGGTGAAGGGGTGATGGGATGAGAGAGGTGGTAGAGGTGGGTGAAGGGGTGATGGGATGAGAGAGATGGTTGTGGTGGGTGATAGAGGTGGGTGAAGGGGTGATGGGATGAGAGAGGTGGTAGAGGTGGGTGGAGGGTGATGGGATGAGAGAGGTGGTAGTGGTGGGTGAAGGGGTGATGGGATGAGAGAGGTGGTAGAGGTGGGTGAAGGGGTGATGGGATGAGAGAGGTGGTAGAGATGTGTGGAGGGGTGATGGGATGAGAGAGGTGGTAGAGGTGGGTGGAGGGGTGATGGGATGAGAGAGGTGGTAGTGGTGGGTGAAGGGGTGATGGGATGAGAGAGGTGGTAGAGGTGGGTGAAGGGGTGATGGGATGAGAGAGGTGGTAGAGGTGTGTGGAGGGGTGATGGGATGAGAGAGGTGGTAGAGGTGGGTGAAGGGGTGATGGGATGAGAGAGGTGGTAGAGGTGGGTGGAGGGGTGATGGGATGAGAGAGGTGGTAGTGGTAGGTGAAGGGGTGTTGGGATGAGAGAGGTGGTAGAGGTGGGTGGAGGGGTGATGGGATGAGAGAGGTGGTAGAGGTGGGTGAAGGGGTGATGGGATAAGAGAGATGGTAGAGGTGGGTGAAGGGGTGATAGAGGTGGGTGAAGGGGTGATGGGATGAGAGAGGTGGTAGTGGTAGGTGAAGGGGTGATGGGATGAGAGAGGTGGTAGAGGTGGGTGGAGGGGTGATGGGATGAGAGAGCTGGTAGAGGTGGGTGAAGGGGTGATGGGATGAGAGAGATGGTAGAGGTGGGTGAAGGGGTGATAGAGGTGGGTGAAGGGGTGATGGGATGAGAGAGGTGGTAGAGGTGGTTGAAGGGGTGATGGGATGAGAGAGATTGTAGAGGTGGGTGAAGGGGTGGTAGAGGTGGGTGAAGGGGTGATGGGATGAGAGAGCTCTGTTGAGCTTTAGCTTGTTTATGCTCTCTCTCTCCCTTTCTCTCTTTCTCTCCCTCTCTCTCTCAATTCAATTCAATTCAATTGACTTTATTGACATGGCAAGTTCATTATTACTTACATTGTCAAAGTATACATATATATAATTAAATATATATATAAATAAATTGTGGGACCAACATCAATATTAATAGTAGAAGTAGTGGTCATGGGATTACCATTAACAACAACTACAACAACAATATTAATGAGAACAACAATACATTAAAGCAATGGTAGTAGACCAGTGTCAACATGACAGAGAAGACACATGACAAAACAAAACGGGAAATATTATCGACATTGCATTACACCTTCCACTGGCTGTCCCTCAGGTTGTGGCAGGAGGACACATATTTAGCTGCCAAAACTACACATTTTGGCTTTTCACCCAATAAATATTAGATTTTTTCTTCATCTATTATAGTTTCAAATTCTTTGTATTGAATTATAATTTTGGGAAAGAATTATTCTCTTAGGTCTGAGTATTTGTCACAGTGTAAAAGGAAATGCAGCTCTGTCTCTTCCTCTCCCCTGGAGCAGAGTGAGCTCAGCCTGTCCTCTCTGGGCAGCCAGGTTTGTCTGTGACGACCGGTCTCTATAGCCAGACTGTGCTCACTGAGTCTGTACCTAGACAGTGTTTTCCTCAGTTTTCTATCAGTCACAGTGGTCAGATAGTCTGCCACCATGTACTGTCTGTTTAGAGCCAAATAGCATTGAAGTTTACTTAGATTTTCTCTCTCTCTCTCTCTCTCTCTCTCTCTCTCTCTCTCTCTCTCTCTCTCTCTCTCTCTCACACACACACACACACACACACACACACACACACACACACACACACACACACGCACACAATCTCAATCCCCAAATCCAGACTGTATAATCCCCAGTGTGGGTAATGAGGGGGAGAGAAACAGAGAGAAAGAGCAGAGTTCTATACAGCAGGAACAGATCAAAACAAATCCCCTCTATATATTTGAGTCACTAGGGGGCAGAGTAGTCTAGTACTGGATAAACAGCCCTACCGTTATACATATATATTTGAGTCACTAGGGGGCAGAGTAGTCTAGTACTGGATAAACAGCCCTACCGTTATACATATATATTTGAATCACTAGGGGGCAGAGTAGTCTAGTACTGGATAAACAGCCCTACCGTTCTATATATATATATTTGTGTCACTAGGGGGCAGAGTAGTCTTGTACTGGATAAACAGCCCTACCGTTATACATATATATTTGAATCACTAGGGGGCAGAGTAGTCTAGTACTGGATAAACAGCCCTACCGTTCTATATATATATTTGTGTCAATAGGGGGCAGAGTTGTCTAGTACTGGATAAACAGCCCTACCGTTCTATATATATATTTGAGTCACTAGGGGGCAGAGTAGTCTAGTACTGGATAAACAGCCCTACCGTTCTATATATATATTTGTGTCAATAGGGGGCAGAGTTGTCTAGTACTGGATAAACAGCCCTACCGTTCTATATATATATATATTTGAGTCACTAGGGGGCAGAGTAGTCTAGTACTGGATAAACAGTCCTACCGTTATACATATATATTTGTGTCAATAGGGGGCAGAGTAGTCTAGTACTAGATAAACAGCCCTACCGTTCTATATATATATTTGAGTCACTAGGGGGCAGAGTAGTCTAGTACTGGATAAACAGTCCTACCGTTCAGTGTCCAAACAAGGTACATTGGACAAGGCCTTGTTATTGCATATTATACAGTTACATGTTACAAAGAACCTTGAATATCTCCAGCTATACATAAAGAATCTATTGAAACAATACACAGTTATTCATGTTTGATATAGAATACAAAAATGAATCCATTAAAATAATGAGGAATAAATCAGTCTGAGGTGAAATTCTGAAACCAACATTTATTTATTTTTCATTTTAAAATACAAAATATTTAGCAATATTATATTATAGAGTAAACCATTTGACAGCCTTTCATGCTCTTCATGTAGCTTCAACATTTACCAGAATGTTCTACTATCATTTCATATATTATTTCCTATAGTCACCAGTCAGGGTTTTCACACTGCGTCCTGCTATCATTTAGTCTATTTGTGAGTCTCAGTGGATGAGCATGTCGTTTGTTTAATTCAATTATTTTTTTCTCCACCTCCTCCTCCTCCTCCTCCTCCTCTCCTGCTCCTCCTCCTCCTTTACCCCATAAAGCCTTGAGCTAGCAAAAGTAGTAACCTGACAAATTTGAAAAACAAAGTTGCACAGCAAATGAAAGAGTGAAAACTGTAAAAGGTCTCTCTTGCCCCGATCTTGCAATGCACCGAACACACCTTGCTTCAAACCCCCATGACGCTAGTTGATCAGGTCAAGCTCCCGTCTGGCGTCTCTATACCCCATCCAACCAAAACATCTACAGTCAGGGCAAGCTCTATTTACATATTACAACAAAATATCTACACACAGAAATCAGACACATTTGGAAACTAAAAACTTGATGCAAGTTGTGAAAATGTAGATCATGTAAATCTGGAACTTTCTCTTGAAAAACTTCCCTTCGTCTTCCAGGTGACATATGAAGCAGTTGATCTGTTTCTGCCAAGATGGCTGGACCGCTTCACACAACAGACTGTCATCACCTAGAAGAGGAGCTGTAGAATACGTCACACAACAGACTGTCATCACCTAGAAGAGGAGCTGTAGAATACGTCACACAACAGACTGTCATCACCTAGAAGAGGAGCTGTAGAATACGTCACACACACACACACACACACACACACACACACACACACACACACACACACACACACACACACACACACACACACACACACACACACACACACACACACACACACACACACACACACACACACACACACACACACACACACACACACACACACACACACACTTCATTCTTGTAGATTATCCAACTCTTCTGACTACTGGGTGGAGGCTATACACTAAACTTCAAGGTTGCGCTCTGAGTCACAGCAAAACGTGACAACATACACATAACGTTTAAATGCAAAAAAAAAAAGAATCACCAGCACATATTACTATTGACATTTTCCAATGAAACAAGCAACATTTCATTCCTTATGATGAATAGGCAAAACACATTCAATATCTTCCATACCTTTCAACCCCGTTCGGTTCATATCATCTGTTTTAAGTTGTAGCAGTAGTTCACCCCATCCTTAATGGCAGTTAACCAGAGAGTTAAACAATAGGCTGCATCTTAAATGGGACCTTATTCTCTTTAGTAGCCTTCTTTTGACAAGGGCACCCTATATAGTGCACTACTTTTGACCAGAGCCATATGCGCCCTGGTCAAAAGTAGTGCACTATATAGGGGAAAAGGGTGCCATTTCAGGTGCACCATAGGTTGGCAGTAGTTTAGTTTAGTGCTGCTGGTCTGGTCCGTAGCCCTTCCTCTATGTGTGACGCTGAGAGGAGAGATGAGACCATGGATGATGATAGTCAATTCTCCTGTGGTGTTGGTTAGTGATGAATTTCTTTAGGTTAGTAAATAATCTCTGATGGCTGAGTCTTTACATGGACCCATGACAACTGTACCGGATTGGAACCATAGAAACAGAATGATGGAATGAATGTAATTCTATTTCTGCGTATTGGAACCAGGTCCTGCTTTGTGTTTTAGAACCAGGTTCTGCTCTGTGTATTGGAACCAGGTTCTGCTCTGTGTATTGGAACCAGGTTCTGCTCTGTGTATTGGAACCAGGATCGGCTCTGTGTATTGGAACTGGTTCTGCTCTGTTTATTATAACCAGGTTCTGCTCTGTGTATTGGAACCAGGTTCTGCTCTGTGTATTGGAACCAGGTTCTGCTCTGTCTATTGGAACCAGGTTCTGCTCTGAGTATTGGAACCAGATTCCGCTCTGTGTATTGGAACCGGTTCTGCTCTGTCTATTGGAACCAGGTTCTGCTCTGTGTATTGGAACCAGATTCCGCTCTGTGTATTGGAACCAGGTTCTGCTCTGTGTATTGGAACCACAGTTCTGCTATGTGGATGAGGGGATGTGTATGGATATGAATCTAGAACTCAGGCTGTTCTCTACAAGGCACTATTAACCGTGCTGAAGGGTTCTCTGGTTTTGCACCGCCAGCAGTCTGTATGGGGTTGCAGACCCGGCTCAGAATAGTTTGATTTCATTACTAGGATGTGCTTGATTTAGCTTGTCTGCTGTGCAGAGTTCACCCAAGTGGCTAGGGATCTCTCCTGATGGAACTGTTACATTGGTTCCACAAGCGAAATAGAGTACACCTAAAGTGTTTGCAAGAAAACAAATACTCTACTTTTTTGACAGAGGTCTGCTCTGGGAACTGCAACAGGAACATAGCACTGCTTCTCTCTCTCTCTCTCTCTCTCTCTCTCTCTCTCTCTCTCTCTCTCTCTCTCTCTCTCTCTCTCACTCTGTTGAGCTTTAGCTTGTTTATGCTCTCTCTCTCCCTTTCTCTCTTTCTCTCTCTCTCTCTGCAATGTTGAACTATGCTGGGTGGTGAATGTGAAGCTATATGAACGATGGGTCTGTTCCATTCTCCATGTTAGATAGTAGTGCCACTGCAACAAGACCATGTGTCTGGTGGAAAGGAAGATAACTAAACAACAACAACTAAACAACAACCCTTGAAAAACCAAAGAAAGACAAAAAGCAACGTCTGTGTGTGAGTGTGGGATCGTTGGAGAGAGGTGTGGAGTGTCCGTGTTATTCTGTTTTGATTATCAAGAGTTTTCTCTTCAGGGCATCGAACTATAAATGTGTTATCCCTGATCATCCAGTCCATAGATTTGTTCTGCTATTACAGTATACATACAAACACCTCCTGTCTTGCAAAAATAACATGTCACAATAGCATTTAAACTGAGTCACACTTTTCACAGCAATGTCCACAAAGACATTGATGATGCCATCGTTTTTTTCGTATTATAATACCAATTTAACACCTTTGACAGTAGAAAGGTAAGATAATGAAAGGCATAACCAGTAGTTTAAGGTGTGCACTGCGTCATCGCGTACAGTCAGTCAACGTGAATCTCTGCTCCCACGCTAGACACTAGTATGATTCCGTGAGTGATGGTTTAGAATATCATTCATTCCATGCAGTATATTAATCAGAAGCAGATGAATGTATAGAATGGTGGATTTTTTATGTTTGCTGTTGACTGCCATGTTGGGTGATGTTGAGAAAATATATATTCTAATGTATATCATTGTTTGCAAAAAGACAATGATCTATATATGTCATCATATATACGTTTTTAAAAGCTAAAATGGCCCTAACACACACATGCCCTCTCCAACACTTTGTAGAGCAGTCTGGGTGATGAGAACCAACCCAGTCTGCTCCTGGAATACATTCCTCCGCTTCCTGCTTGTCCGTGTTGCCTTCTCCTCCATCTCTCCATCTCTCTCTGTCTGTTTCTGGGCTCCTACATTCCTCCTTCTACTTTTTCAAATGGTTCTTCTTCTCATGTCTCTTCTGGTTGGTTGGTTGCTTGTCCCATGGTGTGATAGTGAGGGTGGTGAGAGTAGTCACAGTGTGATGCAGGGTGGGCAGGAGGGGCAGGCTGTGGAGAGATGACAGGGTGTGACAGAAGTAGCCATGGTGATGGGTGTCCACGGTGACAGGTCTCCACGGTGATGAGGCTCCATGGTGACACGTCCTTATGGTGACAGGTCTCCATGGTGACAGGTCATGTCACCATAGCGACGGTTTCAATGGCAGCCAGTCGTCATGGCATCGCCGTCGGCTAGCGGTGACTATCTATCTAACTAGACAAAGGAGTTCATAGCGTTGACCGGCGAGGGGGCCTCGGAGCTCTCGTTGCCCTCGTGTGTGTCTTTCTCCTTCTTGCCGCTATACTGGCCGATGAAGGATCCGTCCTCGTTGAACTGGCCGTCCCTTCCCTCGCCGTAGTCCACCAGGCTGTCATCACTGTCGTCCCTCTTCACCGTTCCGTTGGACGGCGTCCGGCTGCCCTTCAGAGGCTTGTGGTCCTCCGTGTCACTAAGGGTTAGGAGGGAGAGGGAGAGGCAGAGACGGTTTACTTTAGGTCAGATAGTGGTGGCTAAGTTTGGTCATGGAGAGATACAGGGGGTGCAAGGTTTTGTTCCAGCCTGGCATTGATGCACCTAATTCACCTGACCAAGGTCTTGTTTAGGATGCGTTCAAGCTTGGCTGGAGCAAAAGCCTGGAACATCAAGTTCTGCGGGACTGGACTTGGTGACGAATACTTTGACAGGATTCCATTTCAATCTATAAGTCGTGCTTCTCAACATAACGCACACGCTAGGCAGACATCAGACATCAGACCATGTGCTATCCATTAAATCTACATGCATTAAAGACTCAGAGGGATTGAAAAACCAGATCTGTCAAAATGCACAGGGGTGTTAATGGTCTCGGGGTCAAGGGGCTGAGTCATACAAAAACCTTTTTATTGAAATTACAAACTGAACTGAACAAACTACCAGTAGAAGTGCAGCACACTACATCCTGTTCAACATTAAAACTATGGTGACAATATATCCTGTTCAACACTACGGTGACAATATATCCTGTTCAACATTAACACTACGGTGACAATATATCCTGTTCAACATTAACACTACGGTGACAATATATCCTGTTCAACATTAACACTACCGTGACAATATATCCTGTTCAACATTAACACTACGGTGACAATATATCCTGTTCAACATTAACACTACCGTGACAATATATCCTGTTCAACATTAACACTACGGTGACAATATATCCTGTTCAACATTAACACTACGGTGACAATATATCCTGTTCAACACTACGGTGACAATATATCCTGTTCAACACTACGATGACAATATATCCTGTTCAACATTAACACTACGGTGACAATATATCCTGTTCAACACTACGGTGACAATATATCCTGTTCAACATTAACACTACGGTGACAATATATCCTGTTCAACACTACGGTGACAATATATCCTGATCAACATTAACACTACGGTGACAATATATCCTGTTCAACACTACGATGACAATATATCCTGTTCAACATTAACACTACGGTGACAATATATCCTGTTCAACATTAACACTACCGTGACAATATATCCTGTTCAACATTAACACAACGGTGACAATATATCCTGTTCAACATTAACACTACCGTGACAATATATCCTGTTCAACATTAACACTACGGTGACAATATATCCTGTTCAACATTAACACTACGGTGACAATATATCCTGTTCAACACTACGATGACAATATATCCTGTACAACATTAACACTACGGTGACAATATATCCTGTTCAACATTAACACTACGGTGACAATATATCCTGTTCAACATTACGGTGACAATATATCCTGTTCAACATTAACACTACGGTGACAATATATCCTGTTCAACACTACGGTGACAATATATCCTGATCAACATTAACACTACGGTGACAATATATCCTGTTCAACACTACGGTGACAATATATCCTGTTCAACATTAACACTACGGTGACAATATATCCTGTTCAACACTACGGTGACAATATATCCTGATCAACATTAACACTACGGTGACAATATATCCTGTTCAACACTACGGTGACAATATATCCTGTTCAACATTAACACTACGGTGACAATATATCCTGTACAACATTAACACTACGGTGACAATATATCCTGTTCAACACTACGGTGACAATATATCCTGTTCAACATTAACACTACGGTGACAATATATCCTGTTCAACATTAACACTACGGTGACAATATATCCTGTTCAACACTACGATGACAATATATCCTGTACAACATTAACACTACGGTGACAATATATCCTGATCAACATTAACACTACGGTGACAATATATCCTGTTCAACACTACGGTGACAATATATCCTGTTCAACATTAACACTACGGTGACAATATATCCTGTTCAACACTACGGTGACAATATATCCTGTTCAACACTACGGTGACAATATATCCTGTTCAACACTACGGTGACAATATATCCTGTTCAACATTAACACTACGGTGACAATATATCCTGTTCAACATTAACTTCACAAGTACCAGCAGCAGAGGTGACTGTTTTGGAGAGCCTGGCGTGCCCAAAGTAAAATGCCTCCCATTCAGGCCCAGAAAATGGGATATGCATATATTTAGTACCATTGGATAGGAAACACTCTGAATTTTCCAAAACTGTCATCCATTCGTCTGTGAGTGAATCAGAACGCATAGAGCAGGCAAAACCCTGAGGAATTTCTGTCCTGGAAAAAGTCATTTTGACACATTGCTCATTTTGGAACCCCTCCCTATTGAAAATGACCATATATAGGCATATGATTGCAGTGCAGGTCGCTTCCTTATGATGTCACCAGCCTCTGGATGGTGTTTTCCTCCATTTTGGGTGAGTTATCCCAGAGAAAATGAGGAAACCATGAGGTCCACTCTTTATGAAAACTGTTCACATTCTTGTGGCCTTGCAGAAGTCACGGAGTGTCTGTTTTATCGTCGTTATTGATCAGTTTATATTCCGACTGATTTATAATAGTAAATATACGTAAAAGTGTTCCTAAGGATACATTTAAAACTATGTTTGATTGTTTTTGGACAAGTTTATAGGTATAATTTGAACGAGTTGGCGCCACGTTTCAATGGAGGAGTGGAGGCTGTCGTTTCTGATTATAACGCTTGAACCAAATGGAGGATTTATGGATAAAATACGTTACTTTTTCTAACAAAAGAACCATGGATTGTCTTCGTTGGACACTTAGGATGACCTCAGCAGAAGTTCTTCAACAGGTAATTGATTTGTTTTCGCTGTGAAATGTGTTATGTGTGTGCCATGATGGCTAATCGATACATGGCTATTGGAAAATATGTGAGGTGCTAGCCTCAAACAAATGAATGTGCTGCTTTCGCCGTAAAGCCTTTTTAAAAATCTGACAACGCTGTGATATTGCCAAGAAACAGAGCTTTTGATGAGTATGGAACACTTGTATATTGCTGGATGTTTAATAATTCAACTTTCGGATTTTGAAATTGGCGCTTTAGATTTTCGCTGGTAGTGTCGGGATGAGCCCGCTAGCGACCCACTGGTACTTGAGAAGTTTTAACACTACGGTGACAATATATCCTGTTCAACATTAACACTACGGTGACAATATATCCTGTTCAACATTAACACTACGGTGACAATATATCCTGTTCAACATTAACACTACGGTGACAATATATCCTGTTCAACACTACGGTGACAATATATCCTGTTCAACATTAACACTACGGTGACAATATATCCTGTTCAACATTAACACTACGGTGACAATATATCCTGTTCAACATTAACACTACGGTGACAATATATCCTGTTCAACATTAACACTACGGTGACAATATATCCTGTTCAACATTAACACTACGGTGACAATATATCCTGTTCAACATTAACACTACGGTGACAATATATCCTGTTCAACATTAACACTACGGTGACAATATATCCTGTTCAACATTAACACTACGGTGACAATATATCCTGTTCAACATTAACACTACGGTGACAATATATCCTGTTCAACATTAACACTACGGTGACAATATATCCTGTTCAACATTAACACTACCGGTGACAATATATCCTGTTCAACATTAACACTACGGTGACAATATATCCTGTTCAACATTAACACTACGGTGACAATATATCCTGTTCAACATTAACACTACGGTGACAATATATCCTGTTCAACATTAACACTACGGTGACAATATATCCTGTTCAACATTAACACTCACGGTGACAATATATCCTGTTCAACATTAACACTACGGTGACAATATATCCTGTTCAACATTAACACTACCGTGACAATATATCCTGTTCAACATTAACACTACGGTGACAATATATCCTTTTCAACATTAACACTACGGTGACAATATATCCTGTTCAACACTACGGTGACAATATATCCTGTTCAACATTAACACTACGGTGACAATATACCCTGTTCAACACTACGGTGACAATATATCCTGTTCAACACTACGGTGACAATATATCCTGTTCAACATTAACACTACGGTGACAATATATCCTGTTCAACACTACGGTGACAATATATCCTGTTCAACATTAACACTACGGTGACAATATATCCTGTTCAACATTAACACTACGGTGACAATATATCCTGTACAACATTAACACTACGGTGACAATATATCCTGTTCAACACTACGGTGACAATATATCCTGTACAACATTAACACTACGGTGACAATATATCCTGTTCAACATTAACACTACGGTGACAATATATCCTGTTCAACACTACGGTGACAATATATCCTGTTCAACATTAACACTACGGTGACAATATATCCTGTTCAACACTACGGTGACAATATATCCTGTTCAACATTAACACTACGGTGACAATATATCCTGTTCAACATTAACACTATGGTGACAATATATCTTGTTCAACATTAACACTACGGTGACAATATATCCTGTTCAACATTAACACTACGGTGACAATATATCCTGTTCAACATTAACACTACGGTGACAATATATCCTGTTCAACATTAACACTACGGTGACAATATATCCTGTTCAACATTAACACTACGGTGACAATATATCCTGTTCAACATTACGGTGACAATATATCCTGTTCAACATTAACACTACGGTGACAATATATCCTGTTCAACATTAACACTACCGTGACAATATATCCTGTTCAACATTAACACTACGGTGACAATATATCCTTTTCAACATTAACACTACGGTGACAATATATACTGTTCAACACTACGATGACAATATATCCTGTTCAACATTAACACTACGGTGACAATATATCCTGTTCAACATTAACACTACGGTGACAATATATCCTGTTCAACACTACGGTGACAATATATCCTGTTCAACATTAACACTACGGTGACAATATATCCTGTACAACATTAACACTACGGTGACAATATATCCTGTTCAACACTACGGTGACAATATATCCTGTACAACATTAACACTACGGTGACAATATATCCTGTTCAACACTACGATGACAATATATCCTGTTCAACATTAACACTACGGTGACAATATATCCTGTACAACATTAACACTACGGTGACAATATATCCTGTTCAACATTAACACTACGGTGACAATATACCCTGTTCAACACTACGGTGACAATATATCCTGTTCAACACTACGGTGACAATATATCCTGTTCAACACTACGGTGACAATATATCCTGTTCAACACTACGGTGACAATATATCCTGTTCAACATTAACACTACGGTGACAATATATCCTGTTCAACATTAACACTACGGTGACAATATATCCTTTTCAACATTAACACTACGGTGACAATATATACTGTTCAACACTACGATGACAATATATCCTGTTCAACATTAACACTACGGTGACAATATATCCTGTTCAACATTAACACTACGGTGACAATATATCCTGTTCAACACTACGGTGACAATATATCCTGTTCAACATTAACACTACGGTGACAATATATCCTGTACAACATTAACACTACGGTGACAATATATCCTGTTCAACACTACGGTGACAATATATCCTGTACAACATTAACACTACGGTGACAATATATCCTGTTCAACACTACGATGACAATATATCCTGTTCAACATTAACACTACGGTGACAATATATCCTGTACAACATTAACACTACGGTGACAATATATCCTGTTCAACATTAACACTACGGTGACAATATACCCTGTTCAACACTACGGTGACAATATATCCTGTTCAACACTACGGTGACAATATATCCTGTTCAACACTACGGTGACAATATATCCTGTTCAACACTACGGTGACAATATATCCTGTTCAACATTAACACTACGGTGACAATATATCCTGTTCAACATTAACACTACGGTGACAATATATCCTGTACAACATTAACACTACGGTGACAATATATCCTGTTCAACACTACGGTGACAATATATCCTGTACAACATTAACACTACGGTGACAATATATCCTGTTCAACACTACGATGACAATATATCCTGTTCAACATTAACACTACGGTGACAATATATCCTGTACAACATTAACACTATGGTGACAATATATCCTGTTCAACACTACGATGACAATATATCCTGTTCAACATTAACACTACGGTGACAATATATCCTGTTCAACATTAACACTACGGTGACAATATATCCTGTTCAACACTACGATGACAATATATCCTGTACAACATTAACACTACGGTGACAATATATCCTGTTCAACATTAACACTACGGTGACAATATATCCTGTTCAACATTAACACTACGGTGACAATATATCCTGTTCAACATTACGGTGACAATATATCCTGTTCAACATTAACACTACGGTGACAATATATCCTGTTCAACATCAACACTACGGTGACAATATATCCCGTTCAACATTAACACTACGGTGACAATATATCCTGTTCAACATTAACACTACGGTGACAATATATCCTGTTCAACATTACGGTGACAATATATCCTGTTCAACACTACGGTGACAATATATCCTGTTCAACACTACGGTGACAATATATCCTGTTCAACATTAACACTACGGTGACAATATATCCTGTTCAACATTAACACTACGGTGACAATATATCCTGTTCAACATTACGGTGACAATATATCCTGTTCAACATTAACACTACGGTGACAATATATCCCGTTCAACACTACGGTGACAATATATCCTGTTCAACATTAACACTACGGTGACAATATATCCTGTTCAACACTACGGTGACAATATATCCTGTTCAACATTAACACTACGGTGACAATATATCCTGTTCAACATTAACACTACGGTGACAATATATCCTGTTCAACATTAACACTACGGTGACAATATATCCTGTACAACATTAACACTACGGTGACAATATATCCTGTTCAACATTAACACTACCGTGACAATATATCCTGTTCAACACTACGGTGACAATATATCCCGTTCAACACTACGGTGACAATATATCCTGTACAACATTAACACTACGGTGACAATATATCCCGTTCAACATTAACACTACGGTGACAATATATCCTGTTCAACATTAACACTACGGTGACAATATATCCTGTTCAACATTAACACTACCGTGACAATATATCCTGTTCAACATTAACACTACGGTGACAATATATCCTGTTCAACATTAACACTACGGTGACAATATATCCTGTTCAACACTACCGTGACAATATATCCTGTTCAACACTACGGTGACAATATATCCTGTTCAACATTAACACTACGGTGACAATATATCCTGTTCAACATTAACACTACGGTGACAATATATCCTGTTCAACACTACGGTGACAATATATCCTGTTCAACATTAACACTACGGTGACAATATATCCTGTTCAACACTACGGTGACAATATATCCTGTTCAACATTAACACTACGGTGACAATATATCCCGTTCAACATTAACACTACGGTGACAATATATCCTGTTCAACATTAACACTACGGTGACAATATATCCTGTTCAACATTAACACTACGGTGACAATATATCCTGTTCAACACTACGATGACAATATATCCTGTTCAACATTAACACTACGGTGACAATATATCCTGTTCAACATTACGGTGACAATATATCCTGATCAACATTAACACTACGGTGACAATATATCCTGTTCAACACTACGATGACAATATATCCTGTTCAACATTAACACTACGGTGACAATATATCCTGTTCAACATTAACACTACCGTGACAATATATCCTGTTCAACATTACGGTGACAATATATCCTGTTCAACATTAACACTACGGTGACAATATATCCCGTTCAACATTAACACTACGGTGACAATATATCCTGATCAACATTAACACTACGGTGACAATATATCCTGTTCAACACTACAGTGACAATATATCCTGTTCAACATTAACACTACGGTGACAATATATCCTGTTCAACATTAACACTACGGTGACAATATATCCTGTTCAACATTAACACTACGGTGACAATATATCCTGTTCAACATTAACACTACGGTGACAATATATCCTGTTCAACACTACGGTGACAATATATCCTGTTCAACATTAACACTACGGTGACAATATATCCTGTTCAACATTAACACTACGGTGACAATATATCCTGTTCAACATTAACACTACGGTGACAATATATCCTGTTCAACATTAACACTACGGTGACAATATATCCTGTTCAACATTAACACTACGGTGACAATATATCCTGTTCAACATTAACACTACGGTGACAATATATCCTGTTCAACATTAACACTACGGTGACAATATATCCTGTTCAACATTAACACTACGGTGACAATATATCCTGTTCAACATTAACACTACGGTGACAATATATCCTGTTCAACATTAACACTACGGTGACAATATATCCTGTTCAACATTAACACTACGGTGACAATATATCCTGTTCAACATTAACACTACGGTGACAATATATCCTGTTCAACATTAACACTACCGTGACAATATATCCTGTTCAACATTAACACTACGGTGACAATATATCCTGTTCAACATTAACACTACGGTGACAATATATCCTGTTCAACATTACGGTGACAATATATCCTGTTCAACATTAACACTACGGTGACAATATATCCTGTTCAACATTAACACTACGGTGACAATATATCCTGTTCAACATTAACACTACCGTGACAATATATCCTGTTCAACATTAACACTACCGTGACAATATATCCTGTTCAACATTAACACTACGGTGACAATACACAGGTTTATAGGACTTAGTAATGCTGTCCTTAGTGTTTGCTCATCGCTCATATTCCATCTATGCCAGAATATGGCCCACATTTATACCGTATAGAAATAACAACACAGAGTGTACAAAACAATAAGGACACCTACTCTTTCCATGACATAGCACCTGATTTAAGTTTATATAAGGTGAAGTCGAACACATTGTGTATCTTGTCATGACAGACTGAATAGATTAATCCATTGTACCTTGTCACTGGCTAAATCCACTTCAGTCAGTCTAGATGAAGGTGGGATGACAGGTTAAATAATGTTTTTTAAGCCTTGTGACAATTGAGACATGGATTGTGTGTGTGTCATTCAAATGTGAATGGTCAAGACAAAATATTGAAGTGCCTTTGAACACGGTATGGTAGTAGGTGCCAGGCACACCGGTTTGTTTCAAGAACTGCAATGCTGCTGGGTTTTTCACTCTCAACAGTTTCCTGTGTGTATCAAGAATGCTCCAACACCCAAAGGACATCCAGCCAACTTGACACTGTGGGAAGCATTGGAGTCAACATGGGCCAGCATCCCTGTGGAACGCTTTCGACACCTTGTAGAGTCCATGTCCCAACAAATTGAGGCTGTTCTGAGGGCAAAACAAGATACAACTCAATATTAGGAAGGTGTCGTTAATGTTTTGTACACTCGGTGTATATACTTATATTCGATCGACATTACAATGGCACAACTCATAAATACAACCGAATGTGGACATTTTTCTACCCAAAAGGAAACATTGAAAGCAACTGAAAATGAAGCCAAACAGGATATGCAGTCAAATAGTAGCTTCTGATTTTAGTGACTGTTATTACAATCAGGTACTGGCCAACAAACAGGTGAGTTAAACTGACATCGTATAATCTGTGCAGGGTTTGACGAGGCCCAGCTGTCTCCTTTAGTATCAGTTTAGACACACACACAGACCTGTATCAGACGATGTGCGTTGCATGCCAGGCTTGCTGTATGCTAATAGCATAATGCTAACCCTCTTACCTTTCCAGGGACCTACACCCCAAAGACAGAGAACAATGGATGAACACATGAAGAGTGGTGGATGAGAAAATACATTCTGCTACGTGCTTTATTACAGTAGCAGCCTGATATCAAACAGTCAACCCATGTATTACAGTAGCAGCCTGATATCAAACCATCAACCCATGTATTACAGTAGCAGCCTGACATCAAACAGTCAACCCATGTATTACAGTAGCAGCCTGACATCAAACAGTCAACCCATGTATTACAATAGCAGCCTGATATCAAACAGTCAACCCATGTATTACAGTAGCAGCCTGCTATCAAACCATCAACCCATGTATTACAGTAGAAGCCTGATATCCAACAGTCAACCCATGTATTACAGTAGCAGCCTGATATCAAACCATCAACCCATGTATTACAGTAGCAGCCTGTTATCAGTCAACACGTTTGAAGCACCACAATTATTATTACTATACTAACTAAAAACAAAACAAAAACAAAAAGATTTGTCACACAAAGTATGATGATGGTATCACAAGATAGTGTTGTGCAGATTGAGACCCGTTCAGAAGCAAAGCTTGATACAACTTCTCAACAATGACAGCATGACAGCTGTTTCTAATGTTACATTCAAATACATACGCTATTTGCACACACACACTAATGCATAAAAGTTACTTTGATTTAGTGTGAAATCATATTTGTAAGTAAGTACAGTATTTACAGTGTTAATTAAACACAGGCAGGTGAAGATTCTGTCTTGTTAATTAAACACAAACAGGTGTAGATTCTGTCTTGTTAATTAAACACAGAGAGGTGTAGATTATGTCTTGTTAAATAAACACAGAGATGTTTAGATTCTGTCTTGTTAATTAAACACAGACAGGTGTAGATTCTGTCTTGTTAATTAAACACAAACAGGTGTAGATTCTGTCTTGTTAATTAAACACAGACAGGTTGTCACGTCCAACCCTGGGTTTCAGGCTGGTGTGTTTAGTTTGTTTTGTTTAGTAGGGTTTTTGGGATCTAGGTGTTATATTTCTATGTTGGGTTTATGGTTCCCAATTAGAGGCAGCTGATTGTCGTTACCTCTAATTGGGAACCATATATATGTTTGTGTTTTTCTATGGGGTTTTGTGGGTCATTGTTTGATTGTTGGTTTGAGTTATATGTGCACCGTAGTTACGATCGTCGTTTGGTTATTATTTTCCCAGTTACGTAAATAAATAAATATGTATACTGGAAGCATCGCTGCATCTTGGTCCGTCACTCAAGAAGAGCGTGACAGAATGACCCACCAAAAAAGGACCAAGCAGCGAGAGAATCGGGAGTTCTGGACCTGGGAGGAAATATTGGCTGGAAAGGGACCCTGGACCCAGCCTGGGGAGTATCGGCGTCCAAAGGATGAGTTGGAAGCAGCGAAGGCTGAGCGGCTCTTTTATGAGGTGAAGTATGGTGTATGGACACCCGATCGGGAGAGATGGTGGAACACGCCTGGCGAGGAAGCCCGAGAGGCAGCCCCAAAAACAATTTGGGGGGGGGGCACACAGGGAGTTTGGCTGGTGCAGGTTGGAGACCTGAGCCAACTCCTCACGCTTTCCGGAGGGAGCGTCGCACTGGTAAGACACCGTGTTATGCGGTGAAGCGCACGGTGTCTCCAGTGCGCGTTCACAGCCCGGTGCGCGACTTGCCAGCTCCTCGCATCTGTCGTGCTAGGGGGAGTTGGCAGACAGGAAGGAGGGTGTTGGCTCAGCGCTCCTGGTCTCCGGTGCGCCTCTTTGGGCCAGGATATCCTGCGCCGGCTCTGCGTGTGGTGTCTCCGGTTCGCGCCCACAGCCCGGTGCGCGACATTCCAGCTCCCCTCATCTGTGAGGCTAGAGTGAGTGTGCAGCCTAGAAGGATGGTGCCGGCTCTGCGATCCAGGTCTCCTGTGCGCGCCGTGGGTCCAGCACGTCCTGTCCCTGTTCCACGCACCAGGATCCCTGTGTGCGTCATGGGTCCAGCACGTCCTGTCCCTGTTTCACGCTCCAGGATCCCTGTGCGCATCGTGGGCCCAGCACGTTCTGTCCCTGTTCCACGCACCAGGATCCCAGTGCGCATCGTGAGCCCAGCACGGCCTGCTCCTGCTCCTCGCACCAGAATCCCAGTGCGCATCGTGAGCCCAGCGCGGCCTGTTCCCGCTCCCCGCACCAGAATCCTAGTGCACATCGTGAGCCCAGTACGGCCGGTTCCTGCTCCCTGCACCAGAGTCCCAGTGCGCATCGTGAGCCCAGCACGGCCTGTTCCCGCTCCCCGCACCAGATTCCCAGTGCGCATTGTGAGCCCAGCACGGCCTGTTCATGCTCCCCGCACCAGAGTCCCAGTGCGCATTGTGAGTCCAGCACGGCCCGTTCCTGCTCCCCGCACCAGAGTCCCAGTGCGCTTCGTGAGTCCAGCACAGCCCGTCCTGCTCCCCGCACCAGAGTCCCAGTGCGCATTGTGAGTCCAGCACGGCCCGTTCCTGCTCCCCGCACCAGAGTCCCAGTGCGCATCGTGAGTCCAGTACAGCCTGTTCCTGCTCCCCGCACCTCTGTGCGCATCGCGAGTCCAGCACAGCTTGTCCCTGCTTCACGTATCAGGTCCCCTGTGAGCATCGAGTGCCCGGCACGTACGGTTCCGGCTTCTAGCTCCGGGCCTCCGCCACCATGGACTAAGAGACCCACCCGAGGACCCCCCCCCATGGACTTTTTGGCGCGGTCGGAGTCCGCACCTTTGGGAGGGGGTATGTTGGGTTTATGGTTCCCAATTAGAGGCAGCTGATTGTCGTTACCTCTAATTGGGAACCATATATATGTTTGTGTTTTTCTATGGGGTTTTGTGGGTCATTTTTTGATTGTTGGTTTGAGTTATATGTTCACCATAGTTACGATCTTCGTTTGGTTATTATTTTCCCAGTTACGTAAATAAATAAATATGTATACTGGAAGCATCGCTGGGTCTTGGTCCATCACTCAAGAAGAGCGTGACACAGGTGTAGATTCTGTCTTCTTAATTAAACACAGAGAGGTGTAGATGCTGTCTTGTTAATTAAACACAGAGAGGTGTAGATTCTGTCTTGTTAATTAAACACAGACAGGTGTAGATTCTGTTTTGTTAATTAAACACAGAGGTGTAGATTCTGTCTTGCCTCGAGGGAGTCAGGAAGGGAGAGTTTCCTTGTTCCTTGGTAAAATGTTCTATACATCCAAACATGTCAATCAGAATAACATGTCAATCAGAACATCATGTCAATCAGAACAACATGGAACAAGTACAGTAGTCTTCAAGGGGAATGTGTGTGTTGTGTTCCTGAGTCTCTCTCTCACCTGTACTCTCCAAATGTCCCATCATCATCCTTCATAGGCTGGACCTCTGGGTCTTGGTGAGCATCCTCTTTTTCTTTCACTGTGGATAGAATACATATCATTGTTGCTGAATGTCTAGGGTGTGTGTGTGTGTGTGTGTGTGTGTGTGTGTGTGTGTGTGTGTGTGTGTGTGTGTGTGTGTGTGTGTGTGGTGTGTGTGTGTGTACCTGGGTATTTCCCTCCCTTGTTCCTCTTGATGAAGCAGATGATGAGGAGGACGAGGATGAGGAGAGCGATGGCACACATCAGCCCTATGAACCAACCCTGAGTGGCTAGGTCTACCTGGTTGCTTTTCATTGCTTCTGACACACCCACACACACACACAAACACACACACACAGGAAGAAAAAAAAGGTTGTCAGAGTCCTGTTAAAAGGTGAACATTTGAAAGGGGGAGTGGCGCAGGCAAGGACCTGTATAAATCACAGTTAAATAAAACTAAGAAGCGGGAGGGAATTTCCCAAAAATTGTTTAAGGAATTAAAAAATATATTCCTGTTTTCTAAATGAAGACATGCAACGACAATGACCATCTACGGAACATACAGTGTGTTTCATTCAACTTTCACTGCACACAAACTGAAAAGAGACAGGATACCTAAAATGAATTAGGGACATCATGAGGCATGCTTCAAACCTTGCTCTTGCCATGCTGTTACACCAGCTACACCACAGATGATTACAGGTCAGACTGATGAAGTTCTTATCATGGGAAGAGGGTATGGAAGGGGGACACAGGCAACTATACAAGGAACAATCATCTACCGTACATCAGGGTTGGAGTCAATTCCTGTTCAATTCAGTCACTTCCAATTCATTGAAAAGCAATGAGGAAATATAATTGTAACTGGAACAGTTAACTTACTGAATTGACTAATATTGAAATGGAATTGTCCCCAACCCTGCAGTACACTGAGGCAGAGCGCTCTGGACATGCTGCCTCACCTGGCAGCGTTATCACTAGCTCCTCTGTACTGTGTATGGTAGCCTCAGAGTGATCTTTAACTACCAGCCGAACCCTATAGGACGTCCCCGGCTTTAAGCCCTTTATCAGATAGGTCTGAGATCCGCTACTGCCATTTACAAACTCTTTTGTCCAGTCTTCTTTACCTGGAGGGAATGGAGGCGTTGGGGAGAAAGTCAAACTAGAGAGAAGGAAGGTATGTATTGAAAAAGCAAGTATTTGGGTGATGATATGACGTATGGTACTGAAAAACAATGTATTACTACAAACTTTTGAGTTGAGCATGCCACTTCCTTATTCTAGGAGGTATGTTTGTAAAATGGGTTTGTAAAATAATTTTTATGGGAATTGATGATCCAAGTTTTGAAATAAATGAACAATGATACTTTAACCGTATTATGTTTGTCAGGCAGTTTATATGCTTAACTGTGTGTTTATTTGCATGCAATTTGCTTTGTGATGCGATGAGACGGTATTGTATAGAAGTAGGAATAGCTTACTGTTTTCTACAATATACTCCACATACACATTCTTATCTGGTCCAAAGTATTCCCAACTTATCACTGCTCCCTCCTCGCCCACCACAGATGAGTTTACATTGGTGAACGCCGGGCCTATCGGACGCACTGATCACACAGGGAAGAACATAGATACATGACAGTTGTTGAGCTACACACGTTGGAACCGTAGCCAGTAACATACAAGTCTCAGAGGTAGGACGTTACAGGCGGTCCTGGAGGAAGGAACTTAGACTCAAATACAAATTGGAGATTTTGAAATCTAATAATGTTTGGTTTTCCAGAAAATGAGTCACACCTTTAACTAAATATCTACAGATATTCTGCCTTTCCTGCACTTTCCACCATATTTCCCTGAGAACTAATAATTTGTCATATGCAAGCTAGAAACCGGACACACAACTGCCCTAAACGATGAGTTAACATGTTCCTCTATAGAGATTTTATGGAGAGAGAAGTAAGGGACTCAGGGAATGGCTGTAGTACCCTTGTGAAACGGAGGGCGCAGAGACTGAGTGATGGGAGAGATTGGAAGATGGGGTTCTGTGTAGCCTGAAACAACAACACCACAGAGAAGAGTAAGACAACACAGACACCACGGGCACCACCACCACAAGGACAGACAAAAGAATAGTACCACAATACTATAGAGTAATTACAGTAGTTATATTAGTTATAGTAGTTAAAAGCATGCAGACTGTCCAGTGGTAAGGCATCATGCAGGACAGGTAGTTATAGTAGTTATAGTAGTTATAGTAGTTAACATCATACAGGACAGGTAGTTATAGTAGTTATAGTAGTTAACATCATACAGGACAGGTAGTTATAGTAGTTATAGTAGTTATAGTAGTTAACATCATACAGGACAGGTAGTTATAGTAGTTATAGTAGTTATAGTAGTTATAGTAGTTATAGTAGTTAACATCATACAGGACAGGTAGTTATAGTAGTTATAGTAGTTATAGTAGTTATAGTAGTTATAGTAGTTAACATCATACAGGACAGGTAGTTATAGTAGTTATAGTAGTTATAGTAGTTAACATCATACAGGACAGGTAGTTATAGTAGTTATAGTAGTTAACATCCTACAGGACAGGTAGTTATAGTAGTTATAGTAGTTAACATCCTACAGGACAGGTAGTTATAGTAGTTATAGTAGTTAACATCATACAGGACAGGTAGTCATAGTAGTTATAGTAGTTATAGTAGTTAACATCCTACAGGACAGGTAGTTATAGTAGTTATAGTAGTTAAAATCATACAGGACAGGTAGTTATAGTAGTTATAGTAGTTAACATCATACAGGACAGGTAGTTATAGTAGTTATAGGAGTTAACATCCTACAGGACAGGTAGTTATAGTAGTTATAGTAGTTAACATCATACAGAACAGGTAGTTATAGTAGGTATAGTAGTTATAGTAGTTATAGTAGTTAACATCATACAGGACAGGTAGTTATAGTAGTTATAGTAGTTAACACCATACAGGACAGGTAGTTATAGTAGTTATAGTAGTTATAGTAGTTAACATCATACAGGACAAGTAGTTAGAGTAGTTATAGTAGTTATAGTAGTTAACATCATACAGGACAAGTAGTTATAGTAGTTATAGTAGTTATAGTAGTTAACATCATACAGGACAAGTAGTTATAGTAGTTATAGTAGTTATAGTAGTTAACATCATACAGGACAAGTAGTTATAGTAGTTATAGTAGTTAACATCATACAGGACAAGTAGTTATAGTAGTTATAGTAGTTAACATCATACAGGACAAGTAGTTATAGTAGTTATAGTAGTTATAGTAGTTAACATCATACATGACAGGTAGTTATAGTAGTTATAGTAGTTATAGTAGTTAACATCATACAGGACAGGTAGTTATAGTAGTTATAGTAGTTATAGTAGTTAACACCTTACAGGACAAGTAGTTATGGTAGTTATAGTAGTTATAGTAGTTAACATCATACAGGACAGGTAGTTATAGTAGTTATAGTAGTTAACATCATACAGGACAAGTAGTTATAGTAGTTATAGTAGTTAACATCATACAGGACAAGTAGTTATAGTAGTTATAGTAGTTATAGTAGTTAACATCATACATGACAGGTAGTTATAGTAGTTATAGTAGTTATAGTAGTTAACATCATACAGGACAGGTAGTTATAGTAGTTATAGTAGTTAACACCATACAGGACAAGTAGTTATAGTAGTTATAGTAGTTATAGTAGTTAACATCATACAGGACAGGTAGTTATAGTAGTTATAGTAGTTAACATCATACAGGACAGGTAGTTATAGTAGTTATAGTAGTTATAGTAGATAACATCATACATGACAGGTAGTTATAGTAGTTATAGTAGTTATAGTAGTTAACACCATACAGGACAAGTAGTTATAGTAGTTATAGTAGTTATAGTAGTTAACATCATACAGGACAGGTAGTTATAGTAGTTATAGTAGTTAACACCATACAGGACAAGTAGTTATGGTAGTTATAGTAGTTATAGTAGTTAACATCATACAGGACAGGTAGTTATAGTAGTTATAGTAGTTAACATCATACAGGACAGGTAGTTATAGTAGTCATAGTAGTTACAGTAGTTAACATCATACATGACAGGTAGTTATAGTAGTTATAGTAGTTATAGTAGTTAACATCATACAGGACAGGTAGTTATAGTAGTTATAGTAGTTAACACCATACAGGACAAGTAGTTATAGTAGTTATAGTAGTTATAGTAGTTAACATCATACAGGACAGGTAGTTATAGTAGTTATAGTAGTTAACATCATACAGGACAGGTAGTTATAGTAGTTATAGTAGTTATAGTAGATAACATCATACATGACAGGTAGTTATAGTAGTTATAGTAGTTATAGTAGATAACATCATACATGACAGGTAGTTATAGTAGTTATAGTAGTTATAGTAGATAACATCATACAGGACAGGTAGTTATAGTAGTTATAGTAGTTATAGTAGATAACATCATACATGACAGGTAGTTATAGTAGTTATAGTAGTTATAGTAGTTAACATCATACAGGACAGGTAGTTATAGTAGTTATAGTAGTTAACACCATACAGGACAAGTAGTTATAGTAGTTATAGTAGTTATAGTAGTTAACATCATACAGGACAGGTAGTTATAGTAGTTATAGTAGTTAACACCATACAGGACAAGTAGTTATGGTAGTTATAGTAGTTATAGTAGTTAACATCATACAGGACAGGTAGTTATAGTAGTTATAGTAGTTAACATCATACAGGACAGGTAGTTATAGTAGTCATAGTAGTTACAGTAGTTAACATCATACATGACAGGTAGTTATAGTAGTTATAGTAGTTATAGTAGTTAACATCATACAGGACAGGTAGTTATAGTAGTTATAGTAGTTAACACCATACAGGACAAGTAGTTATAGTAGTTATAGTAGTTATAGTAGTTAACATCATACAGGACAGGTAGTTATAGTAGTTATAGTAGTTAACATCATACAGGACAGGTAGTTATAGTAGTTATAGTAGTTAACATCATACAGGACAGGTAGTTATAGTAGTTATAGTAGTTAACACCATACAGGACAAGTAGTTATAGTAGTTATAGTAATTATAGTAGATAACATCATACATGACAGGTAGTTATAGTAGTTATAGTAGTTATAGTAGTTAACATCATACAGGACAGGTAGTTATAGTAGTTATAGTAGTTATAGTAGTTAACACCATACAGGACAAGTAGTTATAGTAGTTATAGTAGTTATAGTAGTTAACATCATACAGGACAGGTAGTTATAGTAGTTAACATCATACAGGACAGGAAGTTATAGTAGTTATAGTAGTTATAGTAGTTAACACCATACAGGACAGGTAGTTATAGTAGTTATAGTAGTTATAGTAGTTAACATCATACAGGACAGGTAGTTATAGTAGTTATAGTAGTTATAGTAGTTAACACCATACAGGACAGGTAGTTATAGTAGTTATAGTAGTTATAGTAGTTAACACCATACAGGACAAGTAGTTATGGTAGTTATAGTAGTTATAGTAGTTAACATCATACAGGACAGGTAGTTATAGTAGTTATAGTAGTTAACATCATACAGGACAGGTAGTTATAGTAGTCATAGTAGTTACAGTAGTTAACATCATACATGACAGGTAGTTATAGTAGTTATAGTAGTTATAGTAGTTAACATCATACAGGACAGGTAGTTATAGTAGTTATAGTAGTTAACACCATACAGGACAAGTAGTTATAGTAGTTGTAGTTATAGTAGTTATAGTAGTTAACATCATACAGGACAGGTAGTTATAGTAGTTGTAGTAGTTATAGTAGTTAACATCATACAGGACAGGTAGTTATAGTAGTTGTAGTAGTTATAGTAGTTAACATCATACAGGACAGGTAGTTATAGTAGTTATATTAGTTAACACCATACAGGACAAGTAGTTATAGTAGTTGTAGTTATAGTAGTTATAGTAGTTATAGTAGTTAACATCATACAGGACAAGTAGTTATAGTAGTTAACATCATACAGGACAGGTAGTTATAGTAGTTATAGTAGTTATAGTAGTTAACACCATACAGGACAGGTAGTTATAGTAGTTATAGTAGTTATAGTAGTTAACACCATACAGGACAAGTAGTTATGGTAGTTATAGTAGTTATAGTAGTTAACATCATACAGGACAGGTAGTTATAGTAGTTATAGTAGTTAACATCATACAGGACAGGTAGTTATAGTAGTTATAGTAGTTATAGTAGTTAACACCATACAGGACAAGTAGTTATAGTAGTTGTAGTTATAGTAGTTATAGTAGTTAACATCATACATGACAGGTAGTTATAGTAGTTATAGTAGTTACAGTAGTTAACATCATACAGGACAGGTAGTTATAGTAGTTAACATCATACAGGACAGGTAGTTATAGTAGTTAACATCATACAGGACGGCTCAATAAAGCACATGGTACAGTGATGGAATGAATTCCTGAGCGAGGGCAAGGAACGAAGGGGAAAGACTGAGAGAATGAAAGAGATGAGTAGCCTACAACATTGCTATTCATCCATTTAGGTCTTTTAGGGTAAATTGGACACAAGGGTTGGTGCTTGCGGTTGCAATGAACGCAGTAATAGGATGATTTCCTAAGTTTACCACTTAGAATGAGGAAATGCATTGGGGGCATGCATTCTAAGCAGTATTCTAGAATGGCTATTGGAACGTAGCCTTAGAGTTAACATCTACTCCCACAGTAGCTAACATAGAGCATTATGGGTAGTGTAGTCATTCATGCTACAGCTCACTGATGATGGAGGAAGACACATGCAGACAGATCTACAGTAGCTATCTATCAGGGTCTAGTAACTGGTAGAACATGCAGACAGATCTACAGTAGCTATCTATCAGGGTCTAGTAACTGTTAGAACATGCAGACAGATCTACAGTAGCTATCTATCAGGGTCTAGTAACTGGTAGAACATGCAGACAGATCTACAGTAGCTATCTATCAGGGTCTAGTAACTGGTAGAACATGCAGACAGATCTACAGTAGCTATCTATCAGGGTCTAGTAACTGGAAGAACATGCAGACAGATCTACAGTAGCTATCTATCAGGGTCTAGTAACTGGTAGAACATGCAGGTGCTTCCGCTGAGAGACTTATTTTACCTTTGACCACATCTACTATGGGTTGCTGAATAAAGGCTTCAGAGAGGAGGAGAAAAAGAAAGAGAGGAATAAAGAGAGAGAGAGAGAGAAGAGAAGACAAACACAGGCAGAGGTGATGTAAGTAGATGAGCAAGGAAAAAATACAACGAGATCCCACCGTGTTCCCATTTTAAAGACAAAGTCCTATTTCACCAAGTTCAAGCAAAACAGAATTATTCACTACAGGCCGAACAACACGGGGGACAGTTTTACCACACTTGAACACATCAAAGAGTTCATGCAACCTGAAAGTGTGTTATCCGCTGAGAAAACAACGCTGTAGGAAATGTCGGACACTGCGCTGTAGGAAAAGCTACAAGCTGTAAACTGCCGCCCACCAATTTTTTGGCTGAGCGAAATCTGAGAGAAACCACTCTCAAATTCATAGATAGCAGCTTTAGAGTGTTGAGTGGAGACAAAAAAAAAGTACTTACAATTTGCTTTCACAGTACCTAAAGCTCCATAGAGATACATTAGATTCCTTGGCCAAGATGGCCGTCCTGTAATCACCTTGCCGGCATGCCAACGGCCATTCTAGTGTTGTATTTCATTCTAGTGTTGCCCGTTGGTTTGGCCGGGGTAGGCCGTCATTCTAAATAAGTATTTGTTCTTAACTGACTCGCCTAGTTAAAGAAATGTGGAATAAATAAATGTGTTAGAGTGAGAGGTAGGGATGACTATAGAGTGAAGCTCACCTTCATCCATGATAGTGACAGCCTCCTCTGTGATGGTTGGGCCGGAGCCCTTGATGGTCTTAGCGTTGAAGTAGAACTTATAGCGGGTGCTATACTTGAGGTCGGCCAGGGTTATGGTGGTCTCATTGGCTGGGAACGTCATCTCCTCAACGGGACCAAGCTCATTGGAGTTGTTGACTGAGAGAGAGAGAGAGAGAGAGAGAGAGAGAGAGAGAGAGAGAGAGAGAGAGAGAGAGAGAGAGAGAGAGAGAGAGAGATGCATGAGGATAAAGATATTGAAATGCTTTCTTTGATTTCAACCCAATCCAGTGAGGCACACACACATACACACCCTGAAGGGTTGGAAGCCAGGGTCAGCCACAGATGCCACAATAAAAATGCATCAAATTGCCAGCAGACTTACCTGGCTGGTATTTGAGTGTGTAGCCGGTGAGGCGACCATTGTTGTCCTGTGGAGGACCCCACTCCAGCGTCAGAGAGTCCATGTTGGTGTTCTTTATACGCAAGAAGGAAGGAGGACCGGGGACTAAACACACACAGATAAACACAGGAATACAATGTAATAATGTGTGGATGCAATTATACAAAATGACTTATTAACTAAAGAAAAACATAATTCATTGGCACAAAACCATACAGTAACGTACAGACAAAACCATTCTAACCTGATATGGTTAGCATTGTTTCCAGCCCATAGTCAGGGCCTTCCAACAGTATAGCACAATGCATGACTATATGTATACGGTAGTGGTGGCTGGTGGAACTTTAAATGGGGAGGACTGGCTCATAGTAATGGCTGGAGCGGAATGGATGGAAGGGTCTCAAATACATTAAACACCTGGTTTCCATGTGTACCATTCCATTCAATCCATTCCATTCATTATTATGAGATGTCCTCCCATCACCAGCCTCCTTTGATATATGGATTAAACACAGAGAATCTATCCAACAACAGTAGGAGTCTGAATGATGCCCCTTACCTCCCTCTGGGGTCTCAAAGTTGTGGTTGGGGCTGGGGGGCCCCTCTCCCTTGCCGTTGACCACCCTGATGTTCAGTGTGTAGAGGCTGTAGGGTTTGAGGCCTGGTAGTCTGCCGTCAGTCCTGTTCCCACTGAAGGCCAACACCTGCTGCTCCTCCTGCTGTGCCTCTGCCTGCTGGAGGCTACGCTCACGCCAGTAGGACACCTGCAGGACCACACATACATCAGACAAACATTCTGGTCTAAATTACCAGCTTCTTCCTGGTTCCATGATGGTCAGATTTCCTACTTATTCCCTCCTGATTGCAGGAAAATCTGGGCATTTTGGCAAACATAGCAGAATGTTGCCCCCTAACTGTGACACTAACTGATGTATGTATTTAACTATCAATATATTGTGGTGATAACACATCTTTCTCCACATTGTGAGGGATCTCTGGTTGCTGTGTGCAGTACCTTGTAGCCCTGGAGTTGTCCCCTGACCATGGAGGTGAGGACAGGCTCCCAGTGAACCTCTGCTAGCGTCCCGTTCTGAACCAGCACTTGGACACTCTCTGGGGCTGACATGGGCACTGAGTGACAGACAAAGATTTCAACAGACTATACTCCATACTGGCATCAAATATTTATTGACAACAACATTCTAATTTGCATTCTAACTAGAAATGATTGGAGCTAGAAGTTACTGGAACTTATGGTGACAGTTTTCAGTTTAAAAAAGACCATTCCTCTGTCCATTCACAACCTCCTCATTTACATAGACCTACCCATGTACAGTAGTAGTACTCACAGTCCTCTCTACACACAAACACACACAGACATACACCCACACCCACACACACATACACACAGAGACACATACTACAATACTCACTGTCCTCTCCAGAGTATCCCACCACCGCCTCAGGCGCTGGTCCGTTTCCGTAGTCATTCACCGCCTGAACTTTGACCTCGTAGGGTATGAAAGTGGGCGTGCCTGACACCACATACTTGGAGGCGTTAGCCACGGTCTCAGACGACCAGTCCTCCTCCACACCCTTCTGTCTCCAGTTCACCTTGTACTGTAGTCCTGGCCCGTTGGACTGGAGGCCTGTCAGCTCCTATGGCAGAGATATTAGAGGGGAAGAGGGATCTTGGAATCACTGGGATAATAGTGAGATGGTGACACCATGAATAGGGTCAGGAATACTCACTGGAGGCTGCTGAATTAGGACTAATGATACTGATTATACTTTAGATGGAGCATATCTTACCTTCCATGAGATGACTAAGTTATTATGTTCAGTTCCAACACCTTGGACATCTGTTGGATTCACATCTGGAGCTAACAGAATCACAAACAGATCACAGATCAGACCAAACCTCTTCCCTTTTCTTCAGTGTACATCAGAACCTTCTTACACTATAGCCATCCCTACCTCTCACTCTAACACTTCTGGCCATCTTACTATATAGTCATCCCTACCTCTCACTCTAACACTTCTGGCCATCTTACTCTATAGTCATCCCTACCTCTCACTCTAACACTTCTGGCCATCTTACTCTATAGTCATCCCTACCTCTCACTCTAACACTTCTGGCCATCTTCCTCTATAGTCATCCCTACCTCTCACTCTAACACTTCTGGCCATCTTACTCTATAGTCATCCCTACCTCTCACTCTAACACTTCTGGCCATCTTCCTCTATAGTCATCCCTACCTCTCACTCTACCACTTCTGGCCATCTTACTCTATAGTCATCCCTACCTCTCACTCTAACACTTCTGGCCATCTTCCTCTATAGTCATCCCTACCTCTCACTCTAACACTTCTGGCCATCTTACTCTATAGTCATCCCTACCTCTCACTCTAACACTTCTGGCCATCTTACTATATAGTCATCCCTACCTCTCACTCTAACACTTCTGGCCATCTTACTCTATAGTCATCCCTACCTCTCACTCTAACACTTCTGGCAATCTTACTCTATAGTCATCCCTACCTCTCACTCTACCACTTCTGGCCATCTTCCTCTATAGTCATCCCTACCTCTCACTCTAACACTTCTGGCCATCTTCCTCTATAGTCATCCCTACCTCTCACTCTAACAGTTCTGGCCATCTTACTCTATAGTCATCCCTACCTCTCACTCTACCACTTCTGGCCATCTTACTCTATAGTCATCCCTACCTCTCACTCTAACACTTCTGGCCATCTTACTCTATAGTCATCCCTACCTCTCACTCTAACACTTCTGGACATCTTCCTCTATAGTCATCCCTACCTCTCACTCTAACACTTCTGGCCATCTTACTCTATAGTCATCCCTACCTCTCACTCTAACACTTCTGGCCATCTTCCTCTATAGTCATCCATACCTCTCACTCTAACACTTCTGGCCATCTTCCTCTATAGTCATCCCTACCTCTCACTCTAACACTTCTGGTCATCTTACTATATAGTCATCCCTACCTCTCACTCTAACACTTCTGGCCATCTTACTATATAGTCATCCCTACCTCTCACTCTAACACTTCTGGCAATCTTACTCTATAGTCATCCCTACCTCTCACTCTACCACTTCTGGCCATCTTCCTCTATAGTCATCCCTACCTCTCACTCTAACACTTCTGGCCATATTACTCTATAGTCATCCCTACCTCTCACTCTAACACTTCTGGCCATCTTACTATATAGTCATCCCTACCTCTCACTCTAACAGTTCTGGCCATCTTACTCTATAGTCATCCCTACCTCTCACTCTACCACTTCTTGCCATCTTACTCTATAGTCATCCCTACCTCTCACTCTAACACTTCTGGCCATCTTACTCTATAGTCATCCCTACCTCTCACTCTAACACTTCTGGCCATCTTACTCTATAGTCATCCCTACCTCTCACTCTAACACTTCTGGCCATCTATAGTCATCCCTACCTCTCACTCTAACACTTCTGGCCATCTTACTCTTTAGTCACCCCTACCTCTCACTCTAACACTTCTGGCCATCTTACTCAATAGTCATCCCTACCTCTCACTCTAACACTTCTGGCCATCTATAGTCATCCCTACCTCTCACTAACACTTCTGGCCATCTTACTCTATAGTCATCCCTACCTCTCACTCTAACACTTCTGGCCATCTTCCTCTATAGTCATCCCTACCTCTCACTCTAACACTTCTGGCCATCTTACTATATAGTCATCCCTACCTCTCACTCTAACACTTCTGGCCATCTTCCTCTATAGTCATCCCTACCTCTCACTCTAACACTTCTGGCAATCTTACTCTATAGTCATCCCTACCTCTCACTCTACCACTTCTGGCCATCTTCCTCTATAGTCATCCCTACCTCTCACTCTAACACTTCTGGCCATCTTACTCTATAGTCATCCCTACCTCTCACTCTAACACTTCTGGCCATCTTACTCTATAGTCATCCCTACCTCTCACTCTAACACTTCTGGCCATCTTACTCTATAGTCATCCCTACCTCTCACTCTAACACTTCTGGCCATCTTACTCTATAGTCATCCCTACCTCTAACACCTCTACAGTTTTAGAACAGACTATTTGCATTTCTTTGACAATAAACTAAGATCCACTGTATAGTTTTACCTGCAGGGTTGGTCCTGTACTGTCTGGAGGGCTGGCTGGGCTGGCTGTAGCCAACATGGTTCACGGCCAGAACCCTGAAGGAGTAGTAGGCGTAGGGGGACAGGTCCAGGTGGGCCGTGGTCTTGGTGCCCTCCTCCTCTGTCAAGTTGTGCCACACCCCAGCCTGGTGGAGCAGGTCCTCATACTGGACTAGGAACTCTGGGAGGGGAGACACCATGGAGGAGGGGAAAGAACATGTAGGAGGGGTTAGAACATGGAGGGGTTAGAACATGGAGGAGGGGTTAGAACATGGAGGAGGGGTTAGAACATGGAGGAGGGGTTAGAACATGGAGGAGGGGTTAGAACATGGAGAAGGGGTTAGAACATGTAGGAGGGGTTAGAACATGGAGGAGGGGTTAGAACATGGAGGAGGGGATAGAACATGGAGGAGGGGTTAGAACATGGAGGAGCGGTTGGAACATGGAGGAGGGGTTAGAACATGGAGGAGGGGTTGGAACATGGAGCAGGGGTTAGAACATGTAGGAGTGGTTAGAACATGTAGGAGGGGTTAGAACATGTAGGAGGGGTTAGAACATGTAAGAGGGGTTAGAACATGGAGGAGGGGTTAGAACATGTAGGAGGGGTTAGAACATGGAGGAGGGGTTAGAACATGTTGTGTTCACTATAATACAGTAATTACTCTGTGTGGGGCTGTTGTGTTCATAATAATACAATACTCTGTGTAGGGCTGTTGTGTTCATAATAATACAATACTCTGTGTAGGGCTGTTGTGTTCATTATAATACAATACTCTGTGTAGGGCTATTGTGTTCATAATAATACAATACTCTGTGTAGGGCTGTTGTGTTCATCATAGTACAATACTCTGTGTGGGGCTGTTGTGTTCATTATAATACGATACTCTGTGTAGGGCTGTTGTGTTCATTATAATACAGTAATTACTCTGTGTGGGGCTGTTGTGTTCGTCCCCAGGTATCCAGGTGAGCTGGACGCTCCTCTCTCTCTGGTCAGTCAGCTCCAGGTCTGTAGGAGGGTCTGGTTCCTCTGGAGAGGAAAACACAGTGTCAGTAGCACTCACCACAACAACAAGGTCACCTGATGCTTTGGGGGGTGGGAGTCAGCATGCCTTGTTTGATAAACTGAGTAACTGAGCGTGAGTCCGAAATGAGCAGGATCCAACTCCAACCCAAAACACAGTAGTCAGATGGACATAGTTACTACTACTAATAATAATCATCACACTACTGAATAAATCTAATGATACAGCAGACACTTCAAACACACACAGACTGGTTCTCTCTGGTCCCAGACGGTCAATATGCCACTGCAGTAGCATCACAACAGAGCCATAGCATGCTAACAAAACGGACAGGACTGCTACAGTAAGGGTGAAGGTCAGCTCTCACACACTCAGGACTGAGGGAGAGGAGTGGATGAGGAATGATGATGCTGATGGTGATGCTAATATGGCCAACAGGGCTAGCGGTGTTTACCGTAGACAATAGCAGGAGTTGGAGTAGCCTCTGAGAGAGCAAAGGGCAGGAGTCAGATAGGAGTTAGAGGTTAGTGACAAAACACTGGTCTCAGAGAGAGGATGAACAGTAAGGTTATGAAATACTAGTGTTACTATAGTCAATCATCACTATTACAACACTATAGTATTGGTTATGAAATACTAGTGTTACTATAGTCAATCATCAATATTACAACACTGTAGTATTGGTTATGAAATACTAGTGTTACTATAGTCAATCCTCACTATTACAACACTCTAGTATTGGTTATGAAATACTAGTGTTCCTATAGTCAATAGTATTGGTTATGAAATACTAGTGTTACTATAGTCAATCATCAATATTACAACACTGTAGTATTGGTTATGAAATACTAGTGTTCCTATAGTCAATCATCAATATTACAACACTGTAGTATTGGTTATGAAATACTAGTGTTCCTATAGTCAATCATCACTAATACAACACTGTAGTATTGGTTATGAAATACTAGTGTTACTATAGTCAATCATCAATATTACAACACTGTAGTATTGGTTATGAAATACTAGTGTTCCTATAGTCAATCATCAATATTACAACACTGTAGTATTGGTTATGAAATACTAGTGTTCCTATAGTCAATCATCAATATTACAACACTGTAGTATTGGTTATGAAATACTAGTGTTACTATAGTCAATCATAAATATTACAACACTCTAGTATTACAACTCTGTGAGCATTGGATCAGACTACAAAGTATTTAAAAAAAGATGTTAACAGACTATTCAGAACATGTACATGTGTGTCTACCACAGAGATGAAACTTGTGAAATTGTCATAACAGTAACTAGAGGATATAGAATATGGATAGCTGGTAGAACGAGGAAAGGATAGAATGTGTTTTCTATCCTAAGATAAGTTAGGTAAACATCATGTGAAGTATAAAGGCAAACCCACCAACGACGGTGAGCATGGCGCTAGCTGAGTCCTGGTCCAGGGTGGTGTTCATGACACAGGTGTAGGTTCCCTCGTCCTCCTCTGTCACGTCGTTGATGGTCAGACTGTCAGTGTCCACCAAGAACCTAACAAAACACCACCACACACAGTCAGACAATCATGCTTACAGTGACTTCCTCATAAAATCACGCACTTATTTCAGGCTTTTTCTCTAGCCCTGCTGTAACACACCTAATGCAGGGGCTGAGGAGGGCCTGAAGGGGGGCCTGAGGAGGGCCTGAGGAAGGCCTGAGGAGCAGTTTGATTAGTAGAATGAGGTGTGTCAGAATCAGTGAAGACGTTATCTCTCCTGGAGGAGGGTTGCCCACCACTGGCCTATAGCAGACCCATATCTATAGCGAGAACGTGTGTATAGAGGAGATGGAACAGTACCTCTCGTCGTCAGGCAGCTCTCCGTTGTCTTTGAGCCAGTTCATGGTGGGGATGAGGGTGGGGTCGTGTTTAACTTTACACTCAAACACTGCCTTTCTGTTCCTCTGGACTACCATGTACTCTGGCTGGGCCAGGATCCTCGTCGGCTCTGGAGGACAAAACACACATATATGGTTGCACTTCATATGAATATCCTCTTAATAATGCATTATAACTTATATAACGACATTCATAATGCATTATAACATCTATAACTACATTCATAATGCATTATAACATTTATAACTAAATTCATAATGCATTATAAGTGTCTATACATACATTCATAATGCATTAAAAGTGTATATAACTACATTTATAATGCATTATAAGTGTCTATAACTACATTCATAATGCATTATAAGTGCCCATAACTACATTCATAATGCATCATAAGTGTCTATAACTCCATTCATAATGCATTATAAGTGCCCATAACTACATTCATAATGCATCATAAGTGTCTATAACTACATTCATAATGCATTATAAGTGTCTATAACTACATTCATAATGCATTATAAGTGCCCATAACTACATTCATAATGCATTATAAGTTTCTATAACTACATTCATAATGCATTCTAAGTGTCTATAACTACATTCATAATGCATTCTAAGTGTCTATAACTACATTCATAATGTATTATAAGTGTCTATAACTACATTCATAATGCATCATAAGCGCATTCATAACAGCTTATGAGCTATGTGCATAATACACAATAATGCACAACATAGCCATAGGTGATAATAGATGGTCATAAACATCTATAACTACATTCATAAAGCATTATAACGTCTATAAATACATCCATAAAGCATTATAAGTGTCTATAACTATATTCATAAAGCATTATAACATTTATAAATACATCCATAATGCATTATAAGTGTCTATAACTATATTCATAAAGCATTATAGCATCTATAAATACATCCATAAAGCATTATAAGTGTCTATAACTGTATTCATAAAGCATTATAACATCTATAAATACATCCATAAAGCATTATAAGTGTCTATAACTGTATTCATAAAGCATTATAACATCTATAAATACATCTACAAAACATTATAACATCTATAAATGAATCCATAAAGCATTATAACATCTATAAATACATTCATAATGCATTATAAGTGTCTACAACTACATTCATAAAGCATTATAATCAGGTTATAAGCAGGCTTCTCTGACCTTTGACCTCCAGGTAGACATGGTTCTCCTTGGTTCCCAGGTTGTTGGAGGCTATACAGGTGTACTTGCCACTGTTCAGGGATTGGGCTACGTTGATCTCTAAGGTACCGTTATTATGGATCACATATGGGTCTCTATTCAGGATACTGGTCTGGCTGTCCTTAAACCTGCAGAGGAAACACAATAGAACACTAGGTCTCTGTGAGACTTCACAGAGGAAACACAATAGAACACTAGGTCTCTGTGAGACTTCATCAGAGGAAACACAATAGAACACTAGGTCCCTGTGAGATTTTATCAGAGGAAACACAATAGAACACTAGGATCCTGTGAGACTTCATCAGAGGAAACACAATAGAACACTAGGATCCTGTGAGACTTCATCAGAGGAAACACAATAGAACACTAGGTCCCTGTGAGACTTAATGAATGTAGTTAAACATCAGCTCAGTTCTTTATGAGAAGATCATGTAGAACAGTTTGTGACTGTAGGACTTTACGGGACACTGTGTGATATTCATTAGCAGCCCTCTGTTCACGATCACACTAGCCTCAGTGAACTCCATTAGGAAGTGCAGTGGTGTTAACAGAGTGGTGTTAACAGAGAGGTGTTAACAGAGTGGTATTAACAGAGTGGTGTTAACAGAGTGGTGTTAACAGAGAGGTGTTAACAAAGTGGTGTTAACAGAGAGGTGTTAACAGAGAGGTGTTAACAGAGAGGTGTTAACAGAGTGGTGTTAACAGAGAGGTGTTAACAGAGAGGTGTTAACAGAGAGGTGTTAACAAAGTGGTGTTAACAGAAAGGTGTTAACAGAGAGGTGTTAACAGAGAGGTGTTAACAAAGTGGTGTTAACAGAGAGGTGTTAACAGAGTGGTGTTAACAGAGAGGTGCTAACAGAGTGGTGTTAACAGAGTGGTGTTAACAGAGAGGTGTTAACAGAGTGGTGTTAACAGAGTGGTGTTAACAGAGAGGTGTTAACAGAGAGGTGTTAACAAAGTGGTGTTAACAGAGAGGTGTTAACAAAGTGGTGTTAACAGAGAGGTGTTAACAGAGAGGTGTTAACAGAGAGGTGTTAACAGAGAGGTGTTAACAAAGTGGTGTTAACAGAAAGGTGTTAACAGAGAGGTGTTAACAGAGTGGTGTTAACAGAGTGGTGTTAACAGAGAGGTGTTAACAGAGTGCTGTTAACAGAGTGGTGTTAACAGAGTGGTGTTAACAGAGAGGTGTTAACAGAGTGCTG
The DNA here is from genome assembly GCA_030435695.1 of Brachymystax lenok tsinlingensis. NCBI lineage: Eukaryota > Metazoa > Chordata > Actinopteri > Salmoniformes > Salmonidae > Brachymystax > Brachymystax lenok. The sequence continues at coordinate 20,955,419 of CM059783.1, read as the reverse complement.
TTAACAGAGAGGTGTTAACAGAGTGGTGTTAACAGAGAGGTGTTAACAGAGTGGTGTTAACAGAGTGGTGTTAACAGAGTGGTGTTAACAGAGTGGTGTTAACAAAGTGGCGTTAACAGAGAGCTGTTAACAGAGAAGTGTTAACAGAGTGGTAAGCAAGATGGGAGACTGACTGACTGACTTGTGAGACTAGAGTCTGACTGACTGGCTTGTGAGACTGGAGTCTGACTGACTGGCTTGTGAGACTGGAGTCTGACTGACTGGCTGGCGAGACTAGAGTCTGGCTGGCTGGCTTGCGAGACTAGAGTCTGGCTGGCTGGCTTGTGAGACTAGAGTCTGGCTGGCTGGCTTGCGAGACTAGAGTCTGGCTGACTGGCTTGTGAGACTAGAGTCTGGCTGGCTGGCTTATGAGACTAGAGTCTGGCTGGCTGGCTTGTGAGACTAGAGTCTGGCTGGCTGGCTTGTGAGACTAGAGTCTGGCTGACTGGTTTGTGAACTTAAAGTCTGGCTGACTGGCTTGTGAAAGTCTGGCTGACTGGCTTGCAAGACTTAGAGCCTGATGGACTAACCATGTGATGGTTGGTATGGGCGAGCCGAACGAGGCACAGTCCAGGAAGGCAGGATTGTTGGTGATGACCTGGTACACATGGTTGGGGGGAGTCAGCACCCTTGGTGCTTCGGCTGAAAACAGAAACAAATAATATTGATAATGATTACTATACCATTACGTGACATGGGAATGATGCAACAAACACAAAATGCTCTCATGTTCAAGAGTTGTAAAGCTCAAGAGTTTAGAGTTTTTATTTGTTTATTGACTCAATATTCTGATTCTAAAAGGCAGATTCAATGGTTGTGTTTCCAGTAACTCACCAAGCACATTGACAAAAGCATTAGCCAGCAGGTAGCCAAACTCATTGGAGGCGTTGCACTGGTAGACAGCGCTGGAGCCGGTCTGGACGTCGTTCAGAATCACTGTGTCGTCCTCCACCTTCCGACTCGTGTCCTTTGGAGAGTCTATCAAGGGATCACAGGCTAGATATACAGTATGTCACACATTCAATCCTCTGTTCCCTCTTCCTCCTGCACATCTGGATGTTCATACTCAATTGAGAGATAACATCGTATAGATGTGTGCTCTGGCCACATAGGGGACGAATCCTAATTTGATTGGATACTCTACTTGCGCGCAGCACCATATTTCGTGCAAATCCCTCATTGACAACAATGAATGATTTATGCAAAAGTATCTGAGCTCTGTTGCTGTTCTACCTACTTAAGTGAAACACACTGACTATAAATATCTCTGGATAAGAGCGTTTGCTAAATTACTCAAATGTAAATGTAGCTTCAGTGTGCATTTCTCCAGTTAGGATTCGTTCCATTGAGCCTCAGGCTGGGGTGGAAGTGGACTAGACTCACTTTCGATGGGGACTCCGTTGACGGACCAGGCGATTTGGGGCTTGGGGTCTCCACTGACTCTGCAGGTGAGGATGCCCGTCTCCTTCGGGGCCAGGATCAGGTTTCTGGGGGCACTGACCCAGAACGGAGCCGCTGGGGGGGTTGGTGGAAGTTAGTCAGAGAAAGAGAGAGAGAGGGACAGGCCTGCAGAATACCCTTTTTAAAATCGGTAACACTGTAAAGGTACTAGTGTTAGGAACATTACTGTTACGGTAACACTGTAAAGGTACTAGTGTTAGGGACATTTCTGTTACGGTAAAACTGTAAAGGTACTAGTGTTAGGAACATTACTGTTACGGTAAAACTGTAAAGGTACTAGTGTTAGGGACATTTATGTTACGGTAACACTGTAAAGGTACTGGTGTTAGGAACATTTCTGTTACGGTAACACTGTAAAGGTACTAGTGTTAGGAACATTTCTGCTACGGTAACATTGTAAATGTACTAGTGTTAAGAACAATTATGTTACAGTAACATTGTAAAGGTACTAGTGTTAAGAACAATTATGTTACGGTAACACTGTAAAGGTACTAGTGTTAGTAACATTTCTGTTACAGTAACACTGTAAAGGTACTAGTGTTAGGAACATTTATGTTACGGTAACATTGTAAAGGTACTAGTGTTAAGAACAGTTATGTTACGGTAACACTGTAAAGGTACTAGTGTTAGGAACATTACTGTTCAGTAACACTGTAAAGGTACTAGTGTTAGGAACATTTCTGTTACAGTAACATTGTAAAGGTACTAGTGTTAAGAACATTTCTGTTACAGTAACACTGTAAAGGTACTAGTGTAGGAACAATTATGTTACGGTAACACTGTAAAGGTACTAGTGTTAGGAACATTTCTGTTACAGTAACATTGTAAAGGTACTAGTGTTGAGGAACATTTCTGTTACAGTAACACTGTAAAGGTACTAGTGTAGGAACAATTATGTTACAGTAACATTGTAAAGGTACTAGTGTTAAGAACATTTATGTTACGGTAACACTGTAAAGGTACTAGTGTTAGGAACATTTCTGCTACGGTAACATTGTAAATGTACTAGTGTTAAGAACAATTATGTTACAGTAACATTGTAAAGGTACTAGTGTTAAGAACAATTATGTTACGGTAACACTGTAAAGGTACTAGTGTTAGTAACATTTCTGTTACAGTAACACTGTAAAGGTACTAGTGTTAGGAACATTTATGTTACGGTAACATTGTAAAGGTACTAGTGTTAAGAACAGTTATGTTACGGTAACACTGTAAAGGTACTAGTGTTAGGAACATTACTGTTACGGTAACACTGTAAAGGTACTAGTGTTAGGAACATTTCTGTTACAGTAACATTGTAAAGGTACTAGTGTTAAGAACATTTCTGTTACAGTAACACTGTAAAGGTACTAGTGTAGGAACAATTATGTTACGGTAACACTGTAAAGGTACTAGTGTTAGGAACATTTCTGTTACAGTAACATTGTAAAGGTACTAGTGTTGAGGAACATTTCTGTTACAGTAACACTGTAAAGGTACTAGTGTAGGAACAATTATGTTACAGTAACATTGTAAAGGTACTAGTGTTAAGAACATTTATGTTACGGTAACACTGTAAAGGTACTAATGTTAAGAACAATTATGTTACAGTAACATTGTAAAGGTACTAGTGTTAAGAACAGTTATGTTACGGTAACACTGTAAAGGTACTAGTGTTAGGAACATTACTGTTACGGTAACACTGTAAAGGTACTAGTGTTAGGAACATTTCTGTTACAGTAACACTGTAAAGGTACTAGTGTAAGAACAATTATGTTACAGTAACATTGTAAAGGTATTAGTGTTAAAAACAATTATGTTACGGTAACACTAAGGTACTAGTGTTAGGAACATTTCTCCACAAATTCCATCTAGTCCTAACTCTCGTTGTGTCACAGACCTTTGACGTTAACTTTAATGATGTGATGGGCGGAGCCTAGGCTGTTCTTGGCCATGCAGCGGTAGTCCCCGGCGTCCGCCTCCATCACATCTGCGATCTTCAACGTCTTCTGGAAGTTGTGGAAGGACATCCGGCTGCTGGGAAGATCGCCACTCTCTTTAAACCAGGACACCTCCGGAGTCGGGCTAGCAAAAACAACAACAACAAAATAAATCACTTACCATTATCTGTGTTTTGTCCTCTCCCAACAAGAACAGACATACAGCTAGTCAAATGTTGTCTAGGTAACCAGCCTGATTTTGCAATACCAAACATGTTGTTGTCTTGACAAGGCAACAAAGTAGTATTGCTGAATGTCACATACAACGATTAAACAAACCAACCTGCCCTTGTGCAAAAACAGAAGTAAAAACCTTGTGCACAGCAGTCTTGTTCATGCAGCGTTGTGGGTGTACTTACAGTCCTTCAGCGATACACTCTAGCTCCAGAACCCCTCCCCTCAGGGCCATCTGGGTGCTGCTCCGCCCCAGAGGAGCCATGAAGCTTGGTCGCCGCTCCCCTGATGGGCTGTCTGGAGAACAGGACAGGAAACACAATCATCTCAACACCAGAACCACACGTTCTTATACCCTGTTCACACTACTGAGCTGAGCCAAGCCGAGCTGAGCCAAGCTAAATAGTACTTCACTGACCTGGTCAGTGGGTAAATATAGTTGCTGGATTGTGGAAAGGGTATAACTGTCTGTAGCTAGCTGTGACCATTCAGTTGGTAGAGCCAGAAGTCCAGCACCAGCGGCATATAGACTATTAAAGGATAGTAGTAATATCACGTGCTGTTATGGACTGTGATAGTGGATATATAATGACTTAACTATAGCCAGGCAGGCCCTTTCAGAGGCTGCTTCCCAAATGGCACCCTTTTCCCCATAGTGCACTACATAGGGCCACTGGTCTAAAGTAGACACACAACACCTGGAGAGACAGGCCGTCCAGTCATCAATCGGTTGCCATGACAACCAGAGGGTCTAGGGTCTCTAACTGCCCCCTAGAGCTTCCTCCCACCACATCACACTAGGTATCCTTCCTCGATAGAATCATATGACAGACCTTAGCCATAAGCTAGCTACGGCTGCTATGATTCTGACATTTTTAGCCCTGAGCAAGCCCTTACTGGAAGGTCTTGGAAAATCTCTTGCGGGTAAATTTACAATGAGACTAGATTGAGTGAGTAGAGCTGGGGGGAATGTGTTGTATACAACACATTGACGTGAACTGCTGATTGGATGGACAGAACACAGATTGTGTTTAATGATCTTTCCATGCATGCCTTTTTCAGGGTCAGAGACTTACATTAAAAGAACATGGAAAGATCTAGATGAGAGAGAAAAAAATACTGTATACGGCTCAGGCAAGAGTTTCATCATACTAGTCCTGTATGCTGTGTGCTTCACTTTCCATTTCATCATCTGACTATTGGGTTATGTGTTGAATTTAAACTAGGAGGAGCATCCTTTTTGCTATGAATAATGCTAAACTAATGCGAAGCTTATGGTTAACGTTAGTAGATGAAAGCCCATTGCTTTGGAAGGAATATACATCCAAAGCAAGGCACATACATGCAGTAAAGAAAATGGATTTGATTGGTTGCCTTTTCTTGATTGGTTTTCTACAAATTAATCCACCTTTTAGGCATTTGGTTTTCCAAGTGAGAAGGTAAGCTAAGTTAACACAGTACAGGGTAAAGGGAGAGGGTTTAGTTGTGGAATGTAATTAACATTGTTTGATGTTATTTTGTTATATTATGTTATAAATGTTAATTTAGTCACACAGGATGAGGTTGGGAGTAGAATATCAGGTCAGGTATATTCCAGGTAGGTTATACTACAGGTGTTGGAGTCAGGTGGGTCAGGTATATTCCAGGTAGGTTATACTACAGGTCTTGGAGTCAGGTGGGTCAGGTATATTCCAGGTAGGTTATACTACAGGTGTTGGAGTCAGGAGGGTCAGGTATATTCCAGGTAGGTTATACTACAGGTTTTGGAGTCAGGTGGGTCAGGTATATTCCAGGTAGGTTATACTACAGGTGTTGGAGTCAGGTGGGTCAGGTATATTCCAGGTAGGTTATACTACAGGTGTTGGAGTCAGGAGGGTCAGGTATATTCCAGGTAGGTTATATTACAGGTGTTGGAGTCAGGAGGGTCAGGTATATTCCAGGTAGGTTATACTACAGGTGTTGGAGTCAGGAGGGTCAGGTATATTCCAGGTAGGTTATACTACAGGTGTTGGAGTCAGGAGGGTCAGGTATATTCCAGGTAGGTTATATTACAGGTGTTGGAGTCAGGAGGGTCAGGTATATTCCAGGTAGGTTATACTACAGGTGTTGGAGTCAGGAGGGTCAGGTATATTCCAGGTAGGTTATACTACAGGTGTTGGAGTCAGGTGGGTCAGGTATATTCCAGGTAGGTTATACTACAGGTGTTGGAGTCAGGAGGGTCAGGTATATTCCAGGTAGGTTATACTACAGGTGTTGGAGTCAGGAGGGTCAGGTATATTCCAGGTAGGTTATACTACAGGTGTTGGAGTCAGGAGGGTCAGGTACATTCCAGGTGAGGTTAGAATAAAAGGAGGAGTTTGGATGGGGCTGGGTTCACTTTGGGGTAAGGGGGTAAACCAGCACTCACCAACAAATAAATTGTTCGTATAATTGTACATAGCTGCCACAGTTTCATTGATTGCATCCACTGTAAAAATCAATCAGAACATGTTGAGCATGCAGTACTACATAGACTTCTACAGGGAACAACCATGGGGGAGATTCAGTTTAGAGAAAGGGATATCATCAAACAAATATCATCAAACAACAACAACAAAAAGGACAGTTCAAAAATGCATCACACATTCGGATGATAAGTATTACAAAATACTCCAGAAAATTATCACTATATTGAAATACTGCAAAACAAGGCAATGTGAAGATGCACAGAAACATGTAAACATACAATGACAAAACATACAATGACAAAATGTCATGGTGTCCACTAACACTCAGACAAGGACCGTCTTGCCCAAATTGGCTCCCTTCGCCTTGGCCCTAACCCTTGTTTGCAGATCTGAAGGGTATCGATAGGTATAAGCAGTGTAGAGGTGGAGCTTCCACCTTACAGATCAGAAAACATCTAAGGTTTAGGAACCCAATGGGACTCTGGTTACAAGCCTCTGTGCTGAGTGGGATGGGCACTCACTGTCCAGGACTTTGACAGTGATGGGTTGTTTCTGCTGGATGGTCTGTGTGTGGGGGAAGCGGGCGTAACAGATGTAGTCGTTCCTGGTGTCGTCCAATAGGACGTTAGAGAAGTACAGGTCTCCGTTTAACGCCTGGGACACACGCGCGTTCTGAGGCAGGCGCTGGAAGTCTGCGAGGGAGAGGGGAGAAGAGGAAGAGAGGAAGAGATGATGTATCACATGAAATATGTTACACATGATGGCTTTATACAATTACACTAAATATGTATGCTTACTGACACCCAAAAACAGCCTATATAATATATATTATAAATACTATATAATCTCAGAACACATTGTATTGCACAGTCCTGCAATATGACTTCTAGAATTGGACTTTACAGCATACTGTCTTGATGTAATCAACACACAACACTGATGTATAAATGTATGAAACCCCTTGAAGACTTACTGTTGTCCATCCAGAAGATGATGGGAGGGGGCAGGCCTGCAGGGGGTCGACACTGCAGCACCAGAGACACTCCCACCTGTACCATGATTGCCTCTTTCCTCTCCTTCGACCACAAGGGGGACCCTGTGTCACATAAACAGACATCATAAAGACAGCTGTGAGGTAGGGGCCCTGTGTAAAATGTTCAACAGGGAGGTAGGGGCCCTGTGTAAAATGTTCAACAGGGAGGTAGGGGCCCTGTGTAAAATGTTCAACAGGGAGGTAGGGGCCCTGTGTAAAATGTACAACAGGGAGGTAGGGTCCCTGTGTAAAATGTACAACAGGGAGGTAGGGGCCCTGTGTAAAATGTACAACAGGGAGGTAGGGGCCCTGTTTAAAATGTTCTACAGGGAGGTAGGGGTCCTGTTTAAAATGTTCAACAGGGAGGTAGGGGCCCTGTTTAAAATGTACTACAGGGAGGTAGGGCCCTGTTTAAAATGTACTACAGGGAGGTCAAAGAGTTGTACTAAGGTTGGCTAAGGTTAAAAACAAGCTATGGTTAAAGACAGGCTCAGGGTAACAACAGACTCAGGGTAACAACAGGCTCAGGGTAACGACAGGCTCAGGGTAAAGACAGGCTCAGGGTAAATACAGGCTCAGGGTAACAACAGGCTCAGGGTAACAACAGACTCAGGGTAACGACAGGCTCAGGGTAAATACAGGCTCAGGGTAACAACAGGCTCAGGGTAACAACAGACTCAGGGTAACGACAGGCTCAGGGTAAATACAGGCTCAGGGTAACAACAAGCTCAGGGTAACAACAGGCTCAGGGTAACGACAGGCTCAGGGTAAAGACAGGCTCAGGGTAAAGACAGGCTCAGGGTAACAACAGGCTCAGGGCAACAACATGCTAAAGGTAAAAACAGGCTCAGGGTAAAGAGAGGCTCAGGGTAAAGACAGGCTCGGGGTAAAGACAGGCTCAGGGTAAAGACAGGCTCAGGGTAACGACAGGCTCAGGGTAATGACAGACTTAGGTTAAAGACAGGCTCAGGGTAACAACAGGATCAGGGTAACAACAGGCTCAGGGTAACAACAGGCTCAGGATAAAGACAGGCTCAGGGTAAAGACAGGCTCATGGTAACAACAGGCTCTGGGCAACAACCGGCTCAGGGTAAAGACAGGCTCAGGGTAAAGACAGGCTCAGGGTAACAACAGACTCTGGGCAACAACCGGCTCAAGGTAAAAACAGGCTCAGGGTAAAGACAGGCTCAGGGTAAAGAGAGGCTCAGGGTAAAGACAGGCTCAGGGTAAAGAGAGGCTCAGGGTAAAGACAGGCTCAGGGTAAAGAAAGGCTCAGGGTAATGACAGGCTCAGGGTAAAGACAGGCTCATGGTAACAACAGGCTCAGGGTAACGACAGGCTCAGGGTAAAGACAGGATCAGGGTAAAGACAGGCTCAGGGTAAAGACAGGCTCAGGGTAAAGACAGGCTCAGTAACATTTGGAAATAACGGTTCTTACTCGACTGTCTGATGACGATGTTGTTGGAAACAGCGGTCCCGTGCTCGTTGCGTGCGGTACACTGGTAGATTCCCTCGTAGGCCTCAGCCTTCTCCCCACTGATGTCTATGACCAGCGTCCCTGAGCTCGGCTTCATCAACACCTTAGAGTCCTTCTCCACGTCAAAATGCGTCCCATTCCGTGTCCATGAAAAGCTAGATGAAACATGAGGGGTTAAAGTAGGCTAGAGTAGAGTAGAGTACAGTACAGTACAGTAGACTAGAGTACAGTACAGTACAGTAGGCTAGAGTAGAGTACAGTACAGTAGAACATCTAATTGACACTTCATGGAATAGGGCTGAATAATGATGACTAGTCATTGGGATTCATGTGACTCATTTGGAAACCTCCTCTTGAGAGTCAGTACTGTAGGTGGTGTATCTATTGGTTTAGAAACCTCCTCTTGAGAGTCAGTACTGTAAGTGGTGTATCTAATGGTTTAGAAACCTCCTCTTGAGTCAGTACTGTAGGTGGTGTATCTAATGGTTTAGAAACCTCCTCTTGAGGGTCAGTACTGTGGGTGGTGTATCTAATGGTTTAGAAACCTCCTCTTGAGAGTCAGTACTGTAGGTGGTGTATCTAATGATTTAGAAACCTCCTCTTGAGAGTCAGTACTGTAGGTGGTGTATCTAATGGTTTAGAAACCTCCTCTTGAGAGTCAGTACTGTAGGTGGTGTATCTAATGGTTTAGAAACCTCCTCTTGAGAGTCAGTACTGTAGGTGGTGTATCTAATGGTTTAGAAACCTCCTCTTGTGGGTCAGTACTGTAGGTGGTGTATCTAATGATTTAGAAACCTCCTCTTGAGAGTCAGTACTGTAGGTGGTGTATCTAATGGTTTAGAAACCTCCTCTTGAGAGTCAGTACTGTAGGTGGTGTATCTAATGGTTTAGAAACCTCCTCTTGAGAGTCAGTACTGTAGGTGGTGTATCTAATGGTTTAGAAACCTCCTCTTGTGGGTCAGTACTGTAGGTGGTGTATCTAATGGTTTAGAAAACCTCCTCTTGAGGGTCAGTACTGTAGGTGGTGTATATAATGGTTTAGAAACCTCCTCTTGAGAGTCAGTACTGTAGGTGGTGTATCTAATGGTTTAGAAACCTCCTCTTGAGAGTCAGAACTGTAGGTGGTGTATCTAATGGTTTAGAAACTTCCTCTTGAGAGTCAGTACTGTAAGTGGTGTATCTAATGGTTTAGAAACCTCTTCTTGACGGTCAGTACTGTAGGTGGTGTATCTAATGGTTTAGAAACCTCCTCTTGAGGGTCAGTACTGTAGGTGGTGTATCTAATAGTTTAGAAGCCTCCTCTTGAGAGTCAGTACTGTAGGTGGTGCATCTAATGGTTTAGAAACCTCTTCTTGACAGTCAGTACTGTAGGTGGTGTATCTAATGGTTTAGAAACCTCTTCTTGACAGTCAGTACTGTAGGTGGTGTATCTAATGGTTTAGAAACCTCCTATTGAGAGTCAGTACTGTAGGTGGTGTATCTAATGGTTTAGAAACCTCCTCTTGAGGGTCAGTACTGTAGGTGGTGCATCTAATGGTTTAGAAACCTCCTCTTGAGGGTCAGTACTGTAGGTGGTGTATCTAATGATTTAGAAACCTCCTCTTGAGAGTCAGTACTGTAGGTGGTGTATCTAATGGTTTAGAAACCTCTTCTTGACAGTCAGTACTGTAGGTGGTGTATCTAATGGTGTATCTGTAACCTTAAAGGGTTCTTCAAAGGGTTCTATGGGGACAGCCAAATAACCCTTTTTGATTCAAGATACCACCTTTTATTTCTAAGAGTGTAGAGACTCTCAAGAGGGAGTTTCTACTTTACTGTAGGCAGTTAGGCGCAGTCAGGTGTTACAGTCAAGTGTTACTAAAGCGACGGACGATGGGTCTTTATGGTAATGGTCTCCATGGTGATTTATTCACACAGTATTCCACTCACCTGGGATGCGGCTTCCCTTTGGCCTCACAGTAGATGAGGATGTTCTCCCGAGGGTCGATGATGAAGTCCTTAGGGGATTGGTGGGTTATAGTGGGAGGCTGTGGTACTGGAGGAGAGGGGTAAGAGGAGTGTTAAATAGAGGCAAATCTACACACACTTCTCTCCACAATGTACACACACACCCAGTGAGAGAGAGACACACACACACACACAAACACTCAGAGAGAGAAGCAGACGCAACACGTTAGCAACACGTTAGCAAAACGTTAGCAAATCGTTAGCAACACGTTAGCCAGCATTAAATCAAATGGAAGGAAAAGTAAAGAGCATGCACTCAGCAGATGCAGCAAACACTTCCTGTAGCTATCAACCACAGCACACTGTCTAGTGGACAACTAGGCAACTAGAGAACATGCTACATGTAGATCATCATTTCATATTATTATACCTATGGATGATCATTGTATTGCCGTTCAATGAAATGGTTCAAACATCAATAACAAACACAAAATCACAAACCTCAATAAAAAAGCTTGTTTGTAAACACAAGGGCCAAAATAGCTACATGCAAATTTAGCGCCGTCACTCCAATCCACACAACAGTGAGAACTCCACCCTCCATCACTCCAATCCATACAACAGTAAGATCTCCACCCTCCATCACTCCAATCCATACAACAGTAAGATCTCCACCCTCCATCACTCCAATCCACACAACAGTATGATCTCCACCCTCCATCACTCCAATCCACACAACAGTATGATCTCCACCCTCCATCACTCCAATCCACACAACAGTTAGAGCTCCACCCTCCATCATTCCAATCCACTCAACAGTAAGATCTCCAGCCTCCATCACTCCAATCCACACAACAGTAAGATCTCCAGCCTCCATCACTCCAATCCACACAACAGTAAGATCTCCACCCTCCATCACTCCAATCCACACAACAGTAAGATCTCCACCCTCCGTCACTCCACAGCACATCTCACAACAGAGTCAGAGTCATGGACCGATAACTTACATCCTTCCAGAACCTTAGCTTTTTGTCCCCCATGAATGGTCATAAAAATGTTGAGGAAGGGGAGGAAAGCTAAGTATTAGTCAACAGGCAGATAAAGATCATGTGGGTAATGTCTGAGTCCCGAATGACAGCCTATTCCCTATATACTGTAGTGCACTACTTTTGACCAGGGTGCATAGGGCTCTGGTCAGAAGTAGTGCACTATAAAGGGAATAGGGTGCCATTTGGGATGCATCCAATGTGGCAAGACAATACTAGAGGATTCCTCTCCACTGTGGTTGAACTAAATCATCATGTGAGATCTGTCCCAACATGCATATCATGTCACCATGCAGTGTTGTTGAGATGCAAGTCACTGGAAGGAAGCTACTGTATCTATGGTTAATTGACTGGATGCTTCCAAACCCCTCTACATACTAACTTGTAACCTGTAATGTCACTAAATCTGAAAACAAACAATTCCAGTAACAACATAATACAGTACCCATTCAATATTGCAGAAGTCACCATCTTAAATTCTCGGAACAATCTCAACATTGTGATCTACAGTTACCATATCCTACAGTACTTACGGTCAAGAGGCACTTCTAAGGCTGTGGTCATGCGACCAAGTAATATCACCAGCATAGCACCGCTGCTCAGCACCCATTTCTTCTTCCTGTCCATGGTCCGGCGTGTCACGTTAAAAGTCTTCCCCCCTGATCCGGCGTGCTATGTTAAAAGGCCTCCCCCTGGTCAGAGCTCTCCACAATCAGGACTATGTGAGGGACAAGCAGGGTATCCACCACACCAGCCAGTCAGCTGATCAGAGAGAGAGAGAGAGAGAGAGAGAGAGAGAGAGAGAGAGAGAGCGAGAGAGAGAGAGAGAGAGAGAGACAGAGACAGAGACAGAGACAGAGACAGAGACAGAGACAGAGACAGAGACAGAGACAGAGATAGACAGAGACAGAGAGAGAGACAGAGACAGACAGAGAGAGAGACAGAGAGAGAGACAGAGAGAGATGAAGTACTGTTTAGTTTAGGTCATTAGGATCTCCATTAGATACTGCCCATGCAGCTGTGCAGTAAGAACTACTTAAGATATTACATTAATGCAAAGTGAAATTGATGTACACCATTAGATTCTCTTAACCCATCAATTCAACAGAGAACTTCAAACAACCACAAAACAACCTATCTACAGTGTACAGCAGGTCTGAGTGCTCCAGCAAGGATTGGAACTGGACTGGCTGTAGTGTGTTTGGCTGTAACCACAGATAAGCAGTGTTCACCGGACGTGGGACCTTGCCCCCTCTCTCTCTCTACCACACCTGCTGTCTCGACCTCTGAATGTTCGGCTATGAAAAGCCATCTGACATTTATTCCTGAGGAGTTTTTCCTAACCACCGTGCTTCTACACCTGCATTGCTTGCTGTTTGGGGTTTTAGGCTGGGTTTCTGTATAGCACTTTTTGACATCTGCTAAAAAATGCTTTATAAATAAGTGTGATTGATTGCTTAAAAGTGACAATCACAGAACAGCCGCAGTAGGGTAGATAGCAGCACTGTCAGCCATATGGATCCTATTACACATGAATGGATAGCGACATGGACACACTTCTGTTGTCAACAACACAAGAGGTTAGAAGACACTGAATTTGTTTGTATCATTAATAGTCTCTAATAAACTGCACCACGGGGAATAGACATGAAACATGTATCTGGCTACATTCACTTTCATCCATTCATTCTAATGGCTAATATTAGCTAGTATCAACAGGCTAGCTATGGAAATGTAGGAATACAATGACCCATGTAGTCTATCATTCACATAGAAAAAGCCGAAGAGAAAGTCCTCATTAGTGTGATTCACATTGGCATTGTCCTCAGGCTGAGCTGTTGAGGAAGAATCACAGTGGACAGAGGGACTTGTCCAAGGCTGAGCTGTTGAGGAAGAATCAAATTGAAAGAGGGACCTGTTCAAGGCTGAGCTGTTGAGGAAGAATCACAGTGGACAGAGGGACCTGTTCGAGGCTGAGCTGTTGATGAAGAATCATAGTGGACAGAGGGACCCGTTCAAGGCTGAGCTGTTGAGGAAGAATCACAGTGGACAGAGGGACCTGTTCAAGGCTGAGCTGTTGAGGAAGAATTACAGTGGACAGAGGGACCTGTTCAAGGATAAGCTGTTGAGGAAGAATCACAGCGGACAGTGGAACCTGTTCAAGGCTGTGCTGTTAAAGAAGAATAGTGTAACTGTTGGGCGATGGTATTCTCTATTCTAGCTCGTGTCAGCACACCAGGCCAAGTTGGCTGGAGAGGAGAGGAGAAGACAGAGAACAGGAGAAGAGAAGAATAGGATAAGAGAAGAGAAGAGGAGAGGAGAGGAGAGGAGAGGAGAGGAGAGGAGAGGAGAGGAGAGGAGAGGAGAGGAGAGGAGAGGAGAGGAGAGGAGGAGTTGTTACGAAAGTTTAATCAGTAAGGCTGGTCTGATTGGATAGTAACTTCATTAACCTGGTATACTCTATAATTCACATCACTTCCTATCTCACTCACCATCATAGCAGGTATTTAAATAGTAGCTGTTTTAATGTTACCTCATCAGGATAGCAGGTATTGGTATGGGAGTGCCCATGTTACCTAATCAGGACGGCAGGTATTGGTATGGGAGTGTTAACAATGCTACCTCATCAGGATGGCAGGTATTGGTATGGGAGTGTTATTAATGTTACCTCATAAGGATAGCATGTATTGGTATGGGAGTGTCCATGTTACCTCATCAGGATGGCATGTATTGGTATGGGAGTGTCCATGTTACCTCATCAGGATGGCAGGTATTGGTATGGGAGTGTTAACAATGTTACCTCATCAGGATGGCAGGTATTGGTATGGGAGTGTTATTAATGTTACCTCATCAGGATGGCAGGCATTGGTATGGGAGTGTCCATGTTACCTCATCAGGATACCAGGTATTGGTATGGGAGTGTTAATAATGTTACCTCATCAGGATGGCAGGTATTGGTATGGGAGTGTCCATGTTACCTCATCAGGATGGCAGGTATTGGTATGGGAGTGTTAACAATGTTACCTCATCAGGATGGCAGGTATTGGTATGGGAGTGTTATTAATGTTACCTCATCAGGATAGTAGGTATTGGTATGGGAGTGTCCATGTTACCTCATCAGGATGGCAGGTATTGGTACGTGAGTGTTAATAATGTTACCTCATCAGGATAGTAGGTATTGGTATGGGAGTGTCCATGTTACCTCATCAGGATGGCATGTATTGGTATGGGAGTGTCCATGTTACCTCATCAGGATAGCAGGTATTGGTATGGGAGTGTCCATGTTACCTCATCAGGATAGCATGTATTGGTATGGGAGTGTCCATGTTACCTCATCAGCATAGCAGGCGTTGGTATGGGAGTGTTAATAATGTTACCTCATCAGGATAGCAGGTATTGGTATGGGAGTGTCCATGTTACCTCATCAGGATGGCAGGTATTGGTATGGGAGTGTCCATGTTACCTCATCAGGATGGCAGGTATTGGTATGGGAGTGTTAATAATGTTACCTCATCAGGATAGCAGGTATTGGTATGGGAGTGTCCATGTTACCTCATCAGGATAGCAGGTATTGGTATGGGAGTGTTATTAATGTTACCTCATCAGGACGGCAGGTATTGGTATGGGAGTGTTATTAATGTTACCTCATCAGGATAGCAGGTATTGGTATGGGAGTGTCCATGTTACCTCATCAGGATAGCAGGTATTGGTATGGGAGTGTCCATATTACCTCATCAGGATGGCAGGTATTGGTATGGGAGTGTCCATGTTACCTCATCAGGATGGCAAGTAGTGGTATGGGAGTGTCCATGTTACCTCATCAGGATGGCAGGTATTGGTATGGGAGGGTCCATGTTACCTCATCAGGATGGCAAGTAGTGGTATGGGAGTGTCCATGTTACCTCATCAGGATAGCAGGCATTGGTATGGGAGTGTTAATAATGTTAACTCATCAGGATAGCAGGTATTGGTATGGGAGTGTCCATGTTACCTCATCAGGATAGCAGGTATTGGTATGGGAGTGTCCATATTACCTCATCAGGATGGCAGGTATTGGTATGGGAGTGTCCATGTTACCTCATCAGGATGGCAGGTATTGGTATGGGAGTGTCCATGTTACCTCATCAGGATAGCAGGTATTGGTATGGGAGTGTTATTAATGTTACCTCATCAGGACGGCAGGTATTGGTATGGGAGTGTTATTAATGTTACCTCATCAGGATAGCAGGTATTGGCATGGGAGTGTCCATGTTACCTCATCAGGATAGCAGGTATTGGTATGGGAGTGTCCATATTACCTCATCAGGATGGCAGGTATTGGTATGGGAGTGTCCATGTTACCTCATCAGGATGGCAAGTAGTGGTATGGGAGTGTCCATGTTACCTCATCAGGACGGCAGGTATTGGTATGGGAGTGTCCATGTTACCTCATCAGGATGGCAAGTAGTGGTATGGGAGTGTCCATGTTACCTCATCAGGATAGCAGGTATTGGTATGGGAGTGTCCATGTTACCTCATCAGGATAGCAGGTATTGGTATGGGAGTGTTAATAATGTTACCTCATCAGGATAGCAGGTATTGGTATGGGAGTGTTAATAATGTTACCTCATCAGGATAGCAGGTATTGGTATGGGAGTGTTAATAATGTTACTTCATCAGGATGGCAGGTATTGTTATGGGAGTGTCAATGTTACCTCATCAGGATAGCAGGTATTGGTATGGGAGTGTCCATGTTACCTCATCAGGATAGCAGGTATTGGTATGGGAGTGTTAATAATGTTACCTCATCAGGATAGCAGGTATTGGTATGGGAGTGTTAATAATGTTACCTCATCAGGATAGCAGGTATTGGTATGGGAGTGTTAATAATGTTACTTCATCAGGATGGCAGGTATTGTTATGGGAGTGTCCATGTTACCTCATCAGGATAGCAGGTATTGGTATGGGAGTGTCCATGTTACCTCATCAAGATAGCAGGTATTGGTATGGGAGTGTTATTAATGTTACCTCATCAGGACGGCAGGTATTTGTATGGGAGTGTTATTAATGTTACCTCATCAGGATAGCAGGTATTGGTATGGGAGTGTCCATGTTACCTCTTCAGGATAGCAGGTATTGGTATGGGAGTGTCCATATTACCTCATCAGGATGGCAGGTATTGGTATGGGAGTGTCCATGTTACCTCATCAGGATGGCAAGTAGTGGTATGGGAGTGTCCATGTTACCTCATCAGGATAGCAGGCATTGGTATGGGAGTGTTAATAATGTTACCTCATCAGGATAGCAGGTATTGGTATGGGAGTGTTAATAATGTTACTTCATCAGGATGGCAGGTATTGTTATGGGAGTGTCCATGTTACCTCATCAGGATAGCAGGTATTGGTATGGGAGTGTCCATGTTACCTCATCAGGATAGCAGGTATTGGTATGGGAGTGTTAATAATGTTACCTCATCAGGATAGCAGGTATTGGTATGGGAGTGTTAATAATGTTACCTCATCAGGATAGCAGGTATTGGTATGGGAGTGTTAATAATGTTACTTCATCAGGATGGCAGGTATTGTTATGGGAGTGTCCATGTTACCTCATCAGGATAGCAGGTATTGGTATGGGAGTGTCCATGTTACCTCATCAAGATAGCAGGTATTGGTATGGGAGTGTTATTAATGTTACCTCATCAGGACGGCAGGTATTTGTATGGGAGTGTTATTAATGTTACCTCATCAGGATAGCAGGTATTGGTATGGGAGTGTCCATGTTACCTCATCAGGATAGCAGGTATTGGTATGGGAGTGTCCATATTACCTCATCAGGATGGCAGGTATTGGTATGGGAGTGTCCATGTTACCTCATCAGGATGGCAAGTAGTGGTATGGGAGTGTCCATGTTACCTCATCAGGATAGCAGGCATTGGTATGGGAGTGTTAATAATGTTAACTCATCAGGATAGCAGGTATTGGTATGGGAGTGTTATTAATGTTACCTCATCAGGATAGCAGGTATTGGTATGGGAGTGTTATTAATGTTACCTCATCAGGACGGCAGGTATTGGTATGGGAGTGTTATTAATGTTACCTCATCAGGATAGCAGGTATTGGTATGTGAGTGTCCATATTACCTCATCAGGATGGCAGGTATTGGTATGGGAGTGTCCATGTTACCTCATCAGGATGGAAAGTAGTGGTATGGGAGTGTCCATGTTACCTCATCAGGATAGCAGGCATTGGTATGGGAGTGTTAATAATGTTAACTCATCAGGATAGCAGGTATTGGTATGGGAGTGTCCATGTTACCTCATCAGGATAGCAGGTATTGGTATGGGAGTGTCCATATTACCTCATCAGGATGGCAGGTATTGGTATGGGAGTGTCCATGTTACCTCATCAGGATGGCAAGTAGTGGTATGGGAGTGTCCATGTTACCTCATCAGGATAGCAGGCATTGGTATGGGAGTGTTAATAATGTTAACTCATCAGGATAGCAGGTATTGGTATGGGAGTGTTATTAATGTTACCTCATCAGGATAGCAGGTATTGGTATGGGAGTGTTTCCGATTTCCGGTCACAACTAGTAGACTTGTTTACGTGCTGCTGTGCGTTTTGTTGCTAACCTAACTTTGCTACCTGCCAGCTTTACGTTTTTTACTTTGTAATTACCATTTATACTTTTTTATTTTTTCATTCAACTTTTTCACTCCGGACGTTTTATCTGGACGTGTTTCGTCAGGACCTCCACCAACCGAAGCTAAGTAGTAACATTAACATGATGCCTTCTAATTGCAGTCGCTGTACTCATAATATACAGGAGAACGGTCGCCTTAAGGCAAGGATAGCTGTGCTGCAAGCCCAGCTTCAGAAGCAATCGTTAGGCAAGGGAAATGTAAGTGTAGGAAAGGATGAAACAGCGTCTATGCCACTAGTAAGTACAGATAGTCGTTGAAATCCCCTCGTACAGTCCCCGCAGCCGGACAATTTTCTCACGGCTTCTGGAAGGAAATGCTGTAGCAATGCTCAACCGGTGTCGCTCATTCAGCCGACAGAAACTTTCAACTGGTTTTCCCCATTAAGCAGCGGGTCGGAGTCAGAGGACGAGCCTTCTCTGGTCTCTACTCCTCCGTTCACGGGTCTGAGACGCCGAGGCCTCCCACCATTAGCTCTGACAAATTGAAAACCCTAGTCATTGGCGACTCCATTACTCGCAGTATTAGACTTGAAACGAATCATCCAGCGATCATACACTGTTTACCAGGGGGCAGGGCTACCGACGTTAAGGCTAATCTGAAGATGGTGCTAGCTAAGGATAAATCTGGCGAGTGTAGAGAGTATAGAGATATTGTTATCCACGTCGGCACCAACGATGTTAGGATGAAACAGTCAGAGGTCACCAAGCGCAACATAGCTTCAGTGTGTAAATCAGCTAGAAAGATGTGTCGGCATCGAGTAATTGTCTCTGGCCCCCTCCCAGTTAGGGGGAGTGATGAGCTCTACAGCAGAGTCTCACAACTCAATCGCTGGTTGAAAACTGTTTTCTGCCCCACACAAAAGATAGAATTTGTAGATAATTGGCCCTCTTTCTGGGACTCACCCACAAACAGGACCAAGCCTGGCCTGTTGAGGAGTGACGGACTCCATCCTAGCTGGAGGGGTGCTCTCATCTTATCTACGAACATAGACAGGGCTCTAACTCCTCTAGCTTCACAATGAGATAGGGTGCAGGCTAGGCAGCTTAGTGGAGTCTGCACTGTTATAATCTGCACCCAGCACAGCCAGAAGAGGAATGGCCACCCCCTCACAGCCTGGTTCCTCTCTAGGTTTCTTCCTAGGTTTTGGCCTTTCTAGGGAGTTTTTCCTAGCCACCGTGCTTTTACACCTGCATTGCTTGCTGTTTGGGGTTTTAGGCTGGGTTTCTGTACAGCACTCTGTGACATCAGCTGATGTAAGGGGGGGGTTTATAAATAAATTTGATTTGATTTAATAATGTTACCTAATCAGGATAGCAGGTATTGGTATGGGAGTGTTAACAATGTTACCTCATCAGGATGGCAGGTATTGGTATGGGAGTGTTATTAATGTTACCTCATCAGGATAGCAGGTATTGGTATGGGAGTGTCCATGTTACCTCATCAGGATACCAGGTATTGGTATGGGAGTGTTAATAATGTTACCTCATCAGGATGGCAGGTATTGGTATGGGAGTGTCCATGTTACCTCATCAGGATGGCAGGTATTGGTATGGGAGTGTTAATAATGTTACCTCATCAGGATAGCGTCACTCCTCCTCTTTACCATTAGCAAGTGTGGAATGTCATTCACCTATTAATTTCAGCCAATGAGCATGGCACACAAATGCAATTCCACCACGCTTCCTGGTTAACCTAAGGGATCACTCGTGCAATAATCACTTCCCTTTCAGTCAACCAATGGGCAATAATCTAGGGGAGCATTTATGTCGACTCACCCCTTGTTTCTCACTTGATGTTTTGCAGCAACAGTCTTCCAACGACCTTCCACCTCCCCCCCACCTCCAGCATAATAGCATAATAACCTGAAGCCCCGTTCTCCCAGCAGGGGGGGGCAGCTGTCATCAGCACCTGGCTCTGAGGAGCATTCCTCAGAGACGAGGCCTACCCCGAACTATTCATTAAAATTACATATTGTACTCTGTCTCTGTAGTCAACCAGTTAAGCCTGTACTCCATTTAAATGCTATTCATGGCCACACGCACACACACACACACACACACACACACACACACACATACAGCTTTTCCTCAGCTATTTCTTATTTCTGTTTTGTGGATGTTTTAAAAAATACATATATTAGTTATACTGTTTTGATATTGAATACTGCACTGTTGGGTAGGGCTAGAAGCATTTCACTGAACTGGAAAAGTTGAAACACACACACCCAGGGCCTCTTAAGCACAAGTCTCAAGGTGAACCTTTCCGCTACTCAGCCAGCTCCAGGGAGGGTTACAGGGTTACCATCTCACTGAGTTACTACTGTAGACACACACTCAACATTCACAAATAAGCAAATCTCACAGGCTATCACCTTATACTGTAGTCTTTAGGCCTGGAGGCTATCATAACCACTACAGACCTAATACTGTAGTCTTTAGGCCTGGAGGCTATTATAACCACTACAGACCTTATACTGTAGTCTCTCTCTCTCTCTCTCTCTCTCTCTCTCTCTCTCTCTCTCTCTCTCTCTCTCTGACCCGTGTCACATCTCCAGGGAGGTTGAGAATTAACAGCCCCCAGTCAGTAACACATCATAGGGCAACACAACAGAACCCAGTCTCCCCACTGACACAAGGACTTGAATGTCAGGATTTCCATATTTCAGAATCTAGAATTATTGCCACAGAGAGGGAAATATAAAAGCCTTAACCGCTGGGATGTTTGAAATGCTCGTCTGCTGTTAAGACAGTATTTTATCTCTTAACTGTAATTCATGTCTCCAGCACAATCTTTAATCAATCAGGGAAAGTTAACAAGATTATTCACATCAGATATTTTTGGGGGGTTCATGTCTACCTAGATAGTAAATTACCTAATTAATGCCTTTATTAACCTAATATAAGTGTACTTTGAAAGTACAAAGTGTATCCGTCAAACATGTTCAGTGAACGAAAGCAGTTCAGGGGACGATTGAGGTAAGTGTTGATGGCTGGTAGGCAGGTCATCTCTCTCTGACTCCTCTCTCTCTCTCTCCCTGGCCTGACCTGTGTTCCAATACTCATACTAACCGCACTAACTGTACTATTTGTGACGTAAAGTGAGTATGTAGTATGCTTATTGGTCATAGTATGGATATAGTTAGTATGCCAAAAGTTCCTGGATGTCGTACTACATTCGCCAAAATTTGAGGTATACAAGCAGTGGACACTATTTCCGTGCTTTTAGGGTCCATAATGCAATTCTTCAGAAAATGGGCGTGGCTTCACAACATTTTCAGATTTGAAGAAAATGGCGGAAAATATGCAGCTGAAGTCCGAAAAGAGTGGATACAAATTCATTGTTTTAACTAATTATAACAAATGTTAAGAACATGTTGAGCCATGTAATAAAAAAGTCATGACTTTTCAAATAAGTTATGTTACACGTTATGCTGGCTGACAATTTGTTTTGCTTTGCTAGCTTTACGAACCAAATAGCATATCATTACAACATTTGCTTGAATGTACCGGTATGTTAACTAGCTACCTAACGTTAGTTGGCTACTAAAACATCGAACTTGCCAGTAAATTAAATATATGCTATCTAACCAACTACCCAAGGTTTATTGACTTGATTATTCATGTCATTCTTAGCTTAGTTAAGTGGTATATTTGTTGTTCTGAAGATACATCACTATCTACTCCTAACGGAAACTAACTGAAGATACATCACTATCTACTCCTAACGGAAACTAACTGAAGATACATCACTATCTACTCCTAACGGAAACTAACTGAAGATACATCACTATCTACTCTTAACGGAAACTAACTGAAGATACATCCCTATCTACTCTTAACGGAAACTAACTGAAGATACGTCACTATCTACTCCTAACGGAAACTAACTGAAGATACATCACTATCTACTCCTAACGGAAACTAACTGAAGATACATCCCTATCTACTCCTAACAGAAACTAACTGAAGATACATCACCATCTACTCCTAATGGAAACTAACTGAAGATACATCACTATCTACTCCTAACAGAAACTAACTGAAGATACGTCACTATCTACTCCTAACAGAAACTAACTGAAGATACATCACTATCTACTCATAACGGAAACTAACTGAAGATACATCCCTATCTACTCCTAACGGAAACTAACTGAAGATACGTCACTATCTACTCCTAACAGAAACTAACTGAAGATACATCACTATCTACTCCTAACGGAAACTAACTGAAGATACATCACTATCTACTCCTAACGGAAACTAACTGAAGATACATCACTATCTACTCCTAACGGAAACTAACTGAAGATACATCACTATCTACTCCTAACGGAAACTAACTGAAGATACATCACTATCTACTCCTAACGGAAACTAACTGAAGATACATCCCTATCTACTCCTAACGGAAACTAACTGAAGATACATCACTATCTACTCCTAACGGAAACTAACTGAAGATACATCACTATCTACTCCTAACGGAAACTAACTGAAGATACATCACTATCTACTCCTAACGGAAACTAACTGAAGATACATCACTATCTACTCCTAACGGAAACTAACTGAAGATACGTCACTATCTACTCCTAACGGAAACTAACTGAAGATACATCACTATCTACTCCTAACGGAAACTAACTGAAGATACATCACTATCTACTCCTAACGGAAACTAACTGAAGATACATCACTATCTACTCCTAACGGAAACTAACTGAAGATACATCCCTATCTACTCCTAACGGAAACTAACTGAAGATACATCACTATCTACTCCTAACGGAAACTAACTGAAGATACATCACTATCTACTCCTAACGGAAACTAACTGAAGATACATCACTATCTACTCCTAACGAGATGCAGTGCCTTAGACCACTGCGCCACTCGGGAGCCCCAACTTTTGTGAGGTTTCCAAGGTTTCTGACACCTTATTAAGACAAATACATTCCTCCATTTAGTTAAGCCATTAATTCCCCATACTGTAGACCGGTCCGTGTGTTGTTCTGTAGGAGAGGCACAGTGCGTAGATGATTGATGCGATTACAATATGAATTGGGGCCTGCTATTACAGAGCAGCATGGAGGACTCAAACCAAACGAGTACTGTACTGTACACACAAAAAGTTTAATTCATGTGTGTACACAACATGGACATCTTGCTGCCTTTTATTTGGCTCTGCAAGCAATTCTGTGTGAATAAATAGTCCATGAATAGTGGGCCACTTGGACACCATATTAAAACAGGCTTTTAGTTCAGTCTCCACTCTGGCCAACTAAGTAGGTCCTGAGTGCTAAAATAAAACGACTCACTGACGATAAACAAACACAATTACTTATTTTTTGTTAATATGACTACGACAAGTGTGTGTGTGTGTGTGTGTGTTTATGCTAACGTTCATTGTCTTCCAGCCCATTCTGTATGGTGAGCACTAAGCAGCCGGATTGAGACAGTGGCTGTCTCTACATTAAGAACACTGCTTGTGTGTTGGTCTGTATGAGAGCTTTAAAGACTCTATGATGTGTCCATATGGATGTATGGAGGCCCCTTCTCATACTCCCCTGGGGCTCCCACTCTGTTTGTTCAGGCCTCCATTCACATGCTAATGCCCTGCCCACTGCAGCACAGTCCACAGAGACTGGTCTGACACACACACACAGAGCGGAGAGGAGAGGAGAGCCACACTGGTGTCACAAGGTGGAAGGTCTATTGATTGTTCTCATGTGTGAGTGTCAGCCGCATGCACATGCATGAGGAGGTGCGGACGTATGCAGACACACAGTCACACTGAATGCCCACACACACACACACGTCTGCACACATGCACGCATGCATACACACACATGACACGATGCCAAGCATGTGTACCAACAGTGAGACTCTGACTTTAGTTCTCATTCAATTTGACCCATAGTATATCATATTGGTCAGGGGAGTTTGAACACTAAGAACTGTCTTTGATGGGAAAAGCAGTCAATTTTCTGCCATGTGACCTCAGGGTCAAGAGCTGGGGAGTGAGCCGGAGTGCCACTTCCAAAACTCACTACGCCGTGTCCATGGCAACGCTCTCTGGTCTATGAGTTCCTACTCCGTTACCATGTGAATCTCCTCTATTAAACAGTAGCCAATGAGAGGAGACACAAAGAGACACTAACACAGCCATCTTTATGACAACTCTGAGAGGGAATTCAGTCTAAATACAGCTCTCAAACACTCTGCTCTCAGTGAGAAAGCTGGAGTTGGTTTAGACACTGAAGCAGCACCACTTGACTGAGTCAAAGAAGGCCATGCATGCTAGTCTGAGTCTGAGGAGAGCTACATTAGCCACTTTAGGCTACAGCACGGCATAATGTGTCACTTCTTCAGGCCTAATGCTTTGCCAGTTGCTGTATAAAGAAAAGATAAGGGCTAACATTTCTTAAGTAATCCACAGGGAAATATGCCACTTTTCACACAGCGATCACTGGCGTATAAAGTTAACTATTATTTACAGACACTCATTTGTTCTGCAGACAATAGATGTAGAAAGTTACACTTTCCTTCACATCAGAGTAAAAAGAGACAGTTTAAGCCTCGTGGAAAATGTTCAAGTAGGAAATGTACATTTTGTGAAGAAAATATGCTGGTAAGAAAACACCTTACATGGATTTACTATCTCCTGCAGGTGTGAGTAAGAACGTATTGTCAAACATATTATAACTTTTCCTCTGGAAGTACAAGGTGAGTGAAGATATGCTGGTTTTACTGATTGGATCTCTCATGGTACTGTATTCTGTTTCAATTTGTATCCACACAGAAAAACCTTGGCAACAAATGACACCAACACACACACACAGACTACACCAACACCTCTTGTTAGGAAACCAAGCCTCACAGTGCAAAACCTCACAGTCTCCTTGTTGAACTAGGCCTCTGACTGGATTGTGATCATAGCGTGGCTTTGTGCTCCAGTTAAAATAAATGACCTCAGCCCTTTCACTCACACACAGCCTGCCTATTGATGGCTGGATGGGGTCAGTCATTCTAGAAGCATCCACACAATCCTCTGGTCTTTCTCTACGGGGCTCTGTCTCTGTTCTGTGGGGCTTTGGAATAGTGCTGATGGTCAGCACACGGCCACACGGACCTCCCCACAAATCTATTGTGAAACCATGTTGTTGATGTGCTGGTTCCACTGAAACTGCTAGGGTGGAGGGGCGGAGGGGTAGAGGGATGGAGGGGTGGAGTGGTGGAGGGGCGAAGGGGTAGAGGGATGGGAAGGGTGGGTGGAGGGATGGAGGGTGGAGGCGGAGGGGTAGAGGGATGGGAAGGGTGGGTGGAGGGATGGAGGGGTGGGAAGGGTGGGTGGAGGGATGGAGGGATGGAGGGGTAGAGGGATGGGAAGGGTGGGTAGAGGGATGGGAAGGGGGTGGAGGGTAGAGGGATGGGAAGGGTGGGTGGAGGGATGGGAAGGGGGGTGGAGGGTAGAGGGATGGGAAGGGTGGGTGGAGGGGCGGAGGGGTAGAGGGATGGGAAGGGTGGGTGGATGGGTGGAGGGGTAGAGGGATGGGAAGGGGGGGTGGAGGGGTAGAGGGATGGGAAGGGTGGGTGGAGGGATGGAGGGGTGGAGGGGTGGAGGGGCGGAGGGGTAGAGGGATGGGAAGGGTGGGTGGAGGGATGGAGGGGTGGAGGGGCGGAGGGGTAGAGGGATGGGAAGGGTGGGTGGAGGGATGGAGGGGTGGAGGGGCGGAGGGGTAGAGGGATGGGAAGGGTGGGTGGAGGGGTGGAGGGATGGAGGGATGGAGGGATGGAGGGATGGAGGGGTGGAGGGATGGGAAGGGTGGAGGGATGGGAAGGGTGGAGGGAAGGATGACCACAGACCACAGATGGTGTCCAAAATTTGCTATCAGATTCTAGAGCACTAAAAACAAAACACCAAGCCAAACCTCAAAGATAGTAGTAGTGGCCATTTGAAATACTGCTGTTGTAAATCACTAGACAGTTATGGATTAAACAACCAATCAAACCCAAGCTAAACAGATATTTCCTTATGAAACCATTTTCCTCCCCACCCAGTCAGGACATTGGTTCCTCACCACCCAGTCAGGACATTGGTTCCTCCCCACCCAGTCAGGACATTGGTTCCTCCCCACCCAGTCAGGACATTGGTTCCTCACCACCCAGTCAGGACATTGGTTCCTCACCACCCAGTCAGGACATTGGTTCCTCCCCACCCAGTCAGGACATTGGTTCCTCACCACCCAGTCAGGACATTGGTTCCTCACCACCCAGTCAGGACATTGGTTCCTCCCCACCCAGTCAGGACATTTGCTCCTCTCCATCCAATCAGGTTGCATGTGGGAAACCTAAACAAGTCAGAGGGATCTATTTGTCACTTCCTCCCTCACACTCCTATTCAGGTAGGAGTCGGAGGCTGGAGGCTGGAGGCTGAAGCCTGGAGGGGTTGCTCTTACCTGCGTAGATCAATAAATAAATAGTCCTAAAAAATCGTTCCAGTTTCACTGATTCACCCAATGATGCGCATTGGTCTATACAGGCTACAATGTTGAGCAAACCATGAACACGGTCCGTCCCAACACAAATAAATTCTTACAATATCAGACACGCTTTCACATTAGGCTACGTTTTTAAGGGGGCAGGAGAATTACAGAGGAGGCAACTGTAATCAACTCTGATTGATTTGATGATCATTTTTACATTGTGAAGAAAAAAAAATGTCATGCCAAGAGAGGTACCGGATCCTGGAAAATGGGTTCCGGAACCAAACTGTCCAAAATTGAGAGGTGCCGGATAATGTTCCGGCAGGATCAAGCACTGGCTACATCACTTCCGCTCCGCTGCTCCTGAAAAGCACCAGTAGTCCAACCTCCAGCCTTACAGGCACCGAGAGAGAGGAACAAACCTCCTGGTAGAGAGTGAGAAAGTAGGATGGGCTCCTTCCTAATCACTACATAGACTGGGACATCATCACACACCCACTAACCTCAGTGGAGGAGAGTTACCAGTTCGGCCTAATACATTGCATTTTATTTTCAAATAGCACATCAAAAATAGCTTGATGGTGGGGTGTGCTGAATTTATGTCCAGGAGTCAGACCTGGGTTCAAATACTATTTGAAATTATTTCAAATACTTTATCTGGGCTTCCTGCCCTCTGCAGTGAGAAGGCTCCTACCCTCTGCAGTGAGAAGGGTCCTACCCTCTGCAGTGAGAAGGCTCCTACCCTCTGCAGTGAGAAGGCTGCTACCCTCTGCAGTGAGAAGGCTCCTACCCTCTGCAGTGAGAAGGCTCCTACCCTCTGTAGTGAGAAGGCTCCTACCCTCTGCAGTGAGAAGGCTCCTACCCTCTGCAGTGAGAAGGCTCCTACCCTCTGCAGTGAGAAGGCTCCTACACTCTGCAGTGAGAAGGCTCCTACCCTCTGCAGTGCTAGGTGATGAATCACAGTATCAGTGGGTGTTTGCAGCATGGTGCTACACTGGACTATGATGGGGCATGTGTGTAACAGTCCAGGTATCGAGCCCCAGTCGTCTTTGTGCCTAACAACCATGTTAGACCATGTTATCCCACTGAGCTAAAGCCTACATATATCTATTAAAAGCTCAGTCTAGGTTACGCTTCATGTGAACGTACAATAGTTCACCAAAGATGTTAAAGCCTCCAAGAGGAGAAACAAGACAGAGAGATATTGGATGGAGTATACTGCAGTGGTCTCTCACCTCTCTCTCATAACAGAAGACAGCAGGTCTTCCTTCACACATACTGTACACAAGCACACACACAAACACACAAGCACACACACACAAACACACACAACCACACACACACATACACATGCACACACACACAGGCAGCAGGTCTGTTCTCACCAGGTGAGAGGACAATGTGATTACCCAGCATGCATTGGAGGATGCGTTATGAGGGACAGTGGAAACATGGCAGGTCTGAGATTCACTTCCCATCAGGTCACAGAGCCTAGATCACACACACTAACACACGCACACTAACACACGCACACACACCCGCACACAGAGAATGCTGGAGGAGAGCTTGTCTGATCCACCATAGTATTATGTAACAAAGTACAATGTCATCTGAATCCAGTAGTGTCCGTGCTGTTTCCTCCCAATCCTACAATCTATTCAGCATTTATTACAATACAACCTGCTTATTGGCCAGTAATGACTAGGGAGGTAAAGTGACTGTACACCTCGTAGTACAGATATGATATTAGTGCTTAATAATATAATTCTCATTAGAGGGAGGGAAAGGAAAGGATGGAGGGGGATTACTGTGTGGGGATTGGGACCTCTCTTCTCTCCAGCCCCCCTCTCAGGGTCTTTCCCCTGAATTTCCTCTATCCTCGATTTCTGCCAGGGATTGACCCTGATTCCCCCCTCCACCTCCACCTTTTCACCCACCTCCACCCCCATCACCCACCTTCCCCCTCACCCACCTCCTGCCCCCTCACCCACCTCCACCCCCATCACCCACCTTCCCCCTCACCCCACCCTCAGACCACTAATCCTGCCCGATGAACAGATGGAGGGATGAGGGAGAGGTGGATGCCAATTCACACTCGTCCTCCCGGCCATTCACCCTTACCATCCCAGCAGAGAGAGAGAGAACGGGGGGATGTGTCAGGTGGGACTGGAGATAGAGGACAAGGTCTTTATGTGGAACGACCAGTGATAGCAGCATTTAGCATGTTATTACTGTAACCATAAAGGTCTACAGCTTTGCTCTTACTGGTGCCATAGTAACTCATGTCGTTGTTAAACCCAGTGTCACGCTCCGAGGCTCTGTTCATCCATAGCTTTTACCTTCCAGTGTAATGTCACTGCATATCAATGAAATCCAATGATAGCCACCGATCAATATAACACAAAGTAGTTGAGAGAGAATGTATATTGATCTTGATTTGGAAACCTGCAGATAAAAGTTGGTGCTAAACAGAAACAGATTTCTTAGTGTGTATTTGTTGACGTCAATGTAAGTGAGACACTGACAGCTGGTAATAAAGTGTTACGTTATTTCAGGGAATTCGCAATTTCTGCTTTTAAAAAGATCAATGGCTCAGTAAAACACTACTAGTGAAAGTACTTAGTGACAACTGCTGATGTACAACTCAGAAGACAGACTACTAGTCCCCAACAACATGACACCATGACAGACAGAACTACGGGCCATGATTAAAAGCTATTTTTGGGACTTCATTTTTCCTCCAAACCACTGTGCCCTTCAAGAGAAAGGGAATTGGTGTGTACGCTGTAACTGGCATGAAGACATCATGATATTGAAATTCCCACTGTAGCCTGAGGAGTGGGCCTTATCTGGTGTGTATTGACTGAGTAGACCAGATTCACATCAAAGGCATACACTGTGTTATACTGTAAGTTCATTAGTATCTGATTCTGTTCCCTGTGGTGAACACAGACACACACATGTTCACAAACACACACACACACACACACACTGGACGTGGATGGATCCACCCTGCCGGGTTCCTTCTCTGGCTGAGCCCATGGCCACTGATGAGATGACCACAGACAAGTGATGGCCACCAATGACCAGTAACCACCAAACAACCAACCAGCAACCAACCAACAATCAACCCAACAACCTCTCTACTAAGAGACTGAGGCAAGGCAAGTGCACTCTCAGAAATAAAGTTCCATATAGAACCATTTGTTCTGTAGGAGAACACTCTGAAAAAGTTCCATATTGAACCATTTGTCACGGTGGGGGAACCCTCTGAAAAAGTTCCATATTGAACCATTTGTCCTGTAGGAGAAACCTCTGAACAAGTTCCATATAGAACCATTTGTCCTTATAGGAGAACCCTCTGAAAAAGTTTGAGATATAACTATTTGTCCCTGTAAGAGAACCCTCCAGATAGAACTCTTTTTGGATCATATTGAACCCTTTTTGGTTCCACTGTAAGGATTCTATCTGGAGCATTTTTTCAGAGGGTTCTCCTACAGGGACAAATGGTTTTCCATAGCACTCTTTCTTTCTGAGAGTGTGGCAACTGGCACTGCAATGAATCCAGATACTGTAGGTCCATACACTGAGTGAACAAAACATAAATATTAACATGCTATTTAAATTGTGTAGACTGACCAGGTGAATCCAGGTGAAAGCTATGATCCCTTATTGATGTCACTTGTTAAAACCACTTCCATTGTTGTAGATGAAGGGGAGGAGACAGGTTAAAGTTGGCTTTGTAATCATTGAGAAATGGATTGTGTATGTGTGCCATTCAGAGGGTGAATGGGCAAGACAAAATATTGAAGTGCCTTTGAACAGCGTATGGTAGTAGGTGCCAGGCACACTGGTTTGTTTCAAGAACTGCAAAGCTGCTGGGTTTTTCATTCTCAACAGTTTCCTGTGTGTATCAAGAATGCTCCAACACCCAAAGGACATCCAGCCAACTTGACACAACTGTGGGAAGCATTGGAGTTACATGGGCCAGCATCCCTGTGGAATGCTTTAGACACCTTGTAGAGTCCATTCCCCGACGAATTGAGGCTGTTCTGAGGGCAAAACGGGTGGATGGGGGGGCGCAACTCAATATTAGGAAGGTGTTCTTAATGTTTGGTACACTCAGTTTATTTGCCAGTAGTTAGGTAAGTCCAATACATACTGTACTGTCGTTTGACAGTGCTGAGAGTAACATATGAAAGTGTAAATAAATATATTAAACAAATAAATGTTAAGGAACATATTGATTCTCCAACAAATACAATCAATTTCAGCGATGACAGATACTTAAAGGTTGCTCTTACCTGTGGGGATCCAATCAAAGGGGTTTATCCTCTAGTTGGATATATCCACAAACTCTGACTGCTGAGAAGGACTTCAGACCTGGAACACAAATGAACGACCGTTAGACACAAGCTTGGCCCTCCCATCATAATGTATCTGTCCTGGCATAAAGGAAGAACTAGGAGAAGAGAAATGGCACAGAGGAATGTAAGAAATGCCGTAGTGTGAGGTAGTAAGGGTTGTAAAATGTACAGGGGTATCTAGTTCACATTGCATTTGTTCTGCATGCCCTAGAAATCAACTTATTACAGATGTGAGATGTTTATTTGAACCAGTTTGCTACAGCATGAAAATAATCCTGCAGCAACAGGAAATGTGAATTATTATGTGGATTCTAATTAATTGTAGAGGTTGATAAATGTTTTCATTAGAGCAAATCAAGTTTGATATTTAAAAGAGGGAATCACAAACTTTAGAAGCCTTTTAAAACTCAAATACACTACAAATGTGTATTTCCTGTTCTCAGCAACTAAAGAGTCATTAAATAAAGATCCTACATCTGTACATGCAATAATTTCTTTCACCTGAGTGAAAAAAGGACAACAAATATAACTTAAAGGGAACTTAGTTATTTTATCAAAACAGAAAAACAAAGAGATACTCCTAAGGCAATAAGAAAAGACACACGCAGGACAGAGTGTGCGTGTCTTATTATGGTAAAATATCTTGACAAATATACTCACACTTCATGACTATGAATACCTTACCATAACTACCAGTGAAACAAGCCATTATTTTCCCATTTGTGAGAAAGAACATGACAGATAACAAGCATTTGCGGTATAACCAGATACTAAACATAAACAAGGACATTATAACTGTAGTTAGCTCATTCAGCAACTATTATAAGGAACCTATAAATCTGGCCCTTTTTAACTCTCTGTTTGATTAAATCACATCAGACAAGCCATCTACCCTTCTCCTGAGATGCGTCCTGAATGGCACCCTATTCCCTACATAGCGCACTACTTTGGTCCAGAGCCCTATTGGCCCTGGTCAAAAGTAGTGCACTGCATAGGGAATAGTGTGCCATTTGGGACGCATGCCTCCCCATGAAGCCATCAGCAGCAGCTGCTCTCAGGC
Source organism: Brachymystax lenok tsinlingensis (assembly GCA_030435695.1). Taxonomy (NCBI): domain Eukaryota; kingdom Metazoa; phylum Chordata; class Actinopteri; order Salmoniformes; family Salmonidae; genus Brachymystax; species Brachymystax lenok. The sequence continues at coordinate 20,923,219 of CM059783.1, read as the reverse complement.
AGGCAGAAGCAGAGAAAAGCTAACACACTCCAACTATACAGGCCTGACCCCAAGACCTACACAGTTACTATGGAGACAGAGAGAGAGACAGGGAGAGAGACAGAGAGAGAGAGAGGGGGGAGGGGGGAGAGATGGGGAGAGAGAGAGAGAGAAAGAGAGAAAGAGAGAGAGCAAGAGAGGCAGAGAGAGAGAGGGTGGAGAAGAGATGAGAGATTAGGAAGCGAGAGCAGGAGAGAGAGAGAAGCCGGCATATAAAACATAAAAGCATTGTGAGCGGGAATCAGAGAAAGAGCATGTATTATTTAGTGTTAAATCTAAAACCGCTTCATCATCACAGAGCGGGAAGAGAGGAGAGGAGAAAGGTACCGTAGGTACATATGAATGCTTTATGGGAAATCCACACACACAGAGAGAGCCTCCACACAGCTTCCACATCTCCTCTGCTCTAGGACTGTACTGAGGGCTGAGGACACACGCACACGCTCCGCACGCAAACACACACACAATATATAATTATATATCAGCATAACGCCACATAGAGCCATTAACATAAAACAGGGCATTCCTCTCTGGCTAGAGGTGAGGTGTGTGTGTTCCTGCGTGCGTGGAGAAATTGCATTTAAAATATATATATTTAACCTTTATTTAACTTGGCAAGTCAGTTAAGAACAAATTCTTATTTACAATGACGGCCTACACCGGCCAAACCCGGACGATGCTGGGCCAGTTGTGCGCCGCCCTATGGGACTTCCAATCACGTCCGGTTGTGATACAGCCTGGATTCGAACCTCGGTGTCTGTAGTGACGCCTCAAGCACTGAGATGCAGTGCCTTAGACCGCAACATGTTTTTTTTTCTCAAGGCTGTTTGAGAGAGAGATGGAGGGAAGGGAGAACAGAGAAAAGAAAGAATCATGTCTAGAGGTGATTGGATTATATGATAGGAGATACTATACCTACCAGTCAAATAAAATGTATTTATAAAGCCCTTCTTAGATCAGCTGATGTCACAGAGTGCAGTACAGAAACCCAGCCTAAAACCCCAAACAGCAAGCAATGCAGGTGTAAAAGCACGGTGGTTAGGAAAAACCAGTCTGTAGATCAGCTGTATAACATTAAAGTTGTGGGAATATAGGAGATACTATAACTACCAGTCAGTAGATCAGCTGTACAACATTAAATGTCTACAGTATATAACACTATCAACATTTCATATTCTCACAGGACAACAATGAACAGCATACATTTAGAATATAGACGCTAAGAATGCATTATTGTCTTGTCTGATAAGAACAAGTCAATTGTAACGTTCAAATGACATAGTGTATCAATGACACAACACTGTTTGTAGGCCTAGTCTCATTGTGATTTAAGGCAATATTCACCTTGACGTGTGTTTGTGTGTTTGTGTGTGTGTGTGTGTGTAGCCTAATCCTATCAGGAAAGTCGCTGCGGTCCCGGTGAAAACAGTGTTTCCTCACGCCCAGTCTGTCTACCCCCTCCTCCCCCCTCCCTCCCTCTCTCCCCCACCCCTCCCTGTGCCTGCACTGCACTGCACACACACCCCCGCCCCTCAATACGCCTGCATCACACACGCTAGCAGATTAAAAACAACCCCTTTGTCCCCCCACAATGTGGGTTAACACACTTCCTGGTGCTCCACAGACTGGCAAACAGACAGACAGCACTGTGACTGACAATTGAGACACATAGGCTACTATTCAGTCGTTGTGTTAGTTCATATAGGCCTACTATACTGTCTGAGTATATTATAGCCTACAGAAAGCATGACGTGTTCGTTTTATACTCCTGCCAGGTGATTGATAGCTATTTAATTTGGCATTCATTTAAAAATCATTGTAAGAGCTATAGGGGATGATTTAAATAGAGTATTTACATAGTGGTCCTTTCACTAGGGAATCAAAAGCATCTGTCGTTATACAGAGACTCTATAGGCTAGAGGTCATGTACATGGGAAAAGTTATCTGTCATTTCCCCTCTCTCTGCATCCAGTCTCTCACACACACACACACACACACACACACACACACACACACACACACACACACACACACACACACACACACACACACACACACACACACACACACACACACACACACACGCCTCACATTGTTGCCAAAGTGATGGAAAGAGCCGTCTTCAGTACAGGAGCTTTAGACCAATCATCTGTTAGTACAGGAGCTATAGACCAATCATCTGTTAGTATAGAAGCTATAGACCAATCATCTGTTAGTACAGGATATATAGACCAATCATATGTTAGTACAGGAGCTATAGACCAATCATCTGTTGGTACAGGAGCTATAGACCAATCATCTGTTAGTACAGGATATATAAACCAATCATCTGTTAGTACAGGAGCTATAGACCAATCATATGTTAGTACAGGAGCTATAGACCAATCATCTGTTAGTACAGGAGCTATAGACCAATCATCTGTTAATACAGGAGCTATAGACCAATCATCTGTTAGTATAGAAGCTATAGATCAATCATCTGTTAGTACAGGATATATAGACCAATCATATGTTAGTACAGGAGCTATAGACCAATCATCTGTTGGTACAGGAGCTATAGACCAATCATCTGTTAGTACAGGATATATAGACCAATCATATGTTAGTACAGGAGCTATAGACCAATCATCTGTTGGTACAGGAGCTATAGACCAATCATCTGTTAGTACAGGAGATATAGACTAATCATCTGTTAGTACAGGAGCTATAGACCAATCATCTGTTAGTATAGAAGCTATAGACCAATCATCTGTTAGTACAGGATATATAGACCAATCATATGTTAGTACAGGAGCTATAGACCAATCATCTGTTGGTACAGGAGCTGTAGACCAATCATCTGTTAGTACAGGATATATAAACCAATCATCTGTTAGTACAGGAGCTATAGACCAATCATATGTTAGTACAGGAGCTATAGACCAATCATCTGTTAGTACAGGAGCTATAGACCAATCATCTGTTAGTACAGGAGCTATAGACCAATCATCTGTTAATACAGGAGCTATAGACCAATCATCTGTTAGTACAGGATATATAGACCAATCATATGTTAGTACAGTAGCTATAGACCAATCATCAGTGTGTCCAGTAGCAGCTCTACAACAATGGCAGGTGGAAGCTTCTGGTCAACTGGCACTATTCTATCATTTCCTACACAGAGCCGGCCTCCATTCATTCCCATTCACCACAGAGCCGTCCTCCATTTATTCCCATTCACCACAGAGCCGTCCTCCATTCATTCCCATTCACCACAGAGCCGTCCTCCATTCATTCCCATTCACCACAGAATCATCCTCCATTCATTCCCATTCACCACAGAGCCGGCCTCCATTTATTCCCATTCACCACAGCACAAAGTGTGGCAACTAATCTGCCTCAAGCCTATTTTCAGCGAGGAAGGACGGTGATTTCAGGTATGACCATCTTCATTGTATTGTTAGGCCTATTCTATATCACACATTCCATGGTGTGTGTGAAACCACAGTTACGTATTAGCCATATGGTTATGGTGTGCGTGTGCGTGGGTGGTGCCTGTGTGTGTGCATGTTCTGCAGTGTCTGGAGCTGTAGTACTCACAGAAAATGACAAATGTCTTCATTAAGTGGTCAGGCTGTTTAAGGAACCATGTAGCGTGTGATTGCAAACATACATTTCTTTTGTCATGACTTGACACCTGATTAATTGCGACCAGACTTCCCATATCCCATATGCTGAACATGTTGCCCTCCCCCAGTCTATTGTATAAATGCAATTAACTCAGATGAACCACACAATTGATCTGCTCTGAACTTTAGGTTGAGGTGTTCCAATAGACATTGTAGGGGGAGGACTCTAGTGTTTTTGTTGCCAACAATCAAACTCCCTTGATCCATTTAATAGTACATTTCTCCCCCATCTCCCCCATTAAGCCCCATCTTGCTCCGTCTCCCCCATCTAGCTCCATCTAGCCCCATCTAACCCTATCTAGCCCTCTCTCCCCATCTCATCTCCCCTTCTCACCTCCCTCTCTCACCTCCCCCAATCTCCCCCTCTCATCTCCCCCTACCACTTCCCCCTACCACCTCCTCCTCACCTCCTACCACTTCCCCCATCTAACCCATCCCCCTCCCTCCCACCTCCCTCTCTCACCTCCCCCAATCTCCCCTTCTCCAGCTGTGAAAGACGTGTAAGAAAAGGACAGGATAGTTTCCATGGTGCTCCTGGTTTTTCATTTACACAGTCTGAGTGTTAACATCGTTCAGACAAGGGGGACTGCGTAGAGAGACACCACCGGCCACCGACAAACACACATACCAGTCACACACACGCACAATGGAGACCACCAGTAATACACACAAAGAAGGCTCTTTTTATTTCTTTATTTCTCTCCCCAATTGGTAGTTACAGTCTTGTCCCATCGCTGCAACTCCCGTACGGACTTGGGAGAGGCAAAGGTCGAGAGCCATGCATCCTACGAAACACGACCCCGCCAAGCCGCACTGCTTTTTGACACACTGCTCACTTAACCCGGAAGCCAGCCGCACCAATGTGTCGGCAGAAACACCGTACAGCTGGTGACCGAAGTCAGCGTGCATGCACCAGGCCTGCCACAAGGAGTCGCTAGAGCGCAATGGGACAAGGACATCCCGGCAGGCCAAACCCTCCCCTAACCCGGACGATGCTGGGCCAATTGCGCGGCGCCTCATGGGTCTCCCGGTCGCGGCCGGCTGTCACACAGCCTGGTATCAAACCCGGGTCTGTAGTGACGCCTCTAGCACTGTGATGCAGTGCCTTAGACCACTGCGCCACTCAGGAGGCCAGAAGGCTCTTTTAATCATGAAGGTGTACTGCCCACTGGCTGGGGGCCTTCTCACCTCAGTCCTCTCTGGGATCCCCACTCCAACCCCCCAGCCCCCCAGCTCCAACCTAAACAACAGAGTTACACTCCAACCTAAACAACACAGTTACACTCCAACAACACAGTTACACAGTTACACCTAAACAACACAGTTACACTGTAACCTAAACAACAGAGTTATTAAGAATGTCACACAACCAGAGAGCCAGTCTGTCTGAAAGGGCAGAGTAGGATACAGTGGGACAGTGTGATTGGAATGTCTTTACACTGATCCATGGTACTGTACTAATAGAGACAACGGGACTAGGAATGTCTTTATACTGATCCATGGTACTGTACTAATAGAGACAACGGGACTAGGAATGTCTTTACACTGATCCATGGTACTGTACTAATAGAGACGACGGGACTAGGAATGTCTTTACACTGATCCATGGTACTGTACTAATAGAGACGACGGGACTAGGAATGTCTTTACACTGATCCATGGTACTGTACTAATAGAGACGACGGGACTAGGAATGTCTTTACACTGATCCATGGTACTGTACTAATAGAGACGACGGGACTAGGAATGTCTTTACACTGATCCATGGTACTGTACTAATAGAGACGACGGGACTAGGAATGTCTTTACACTGATCCATGGTACTGTACAAATAGAGACAACGGGATGGAGAGCTTGTGTTTCTGCTGTCATCATATTCTATGTGAGGAGAAGCAACATCAGAGAGCATTAATGCAACTCCAGTACCTAAGCCAGAGTAGTGATGTCATTACGCCAGTCACACAGTGCTACAGGATTTGACTTCTATGTTAATGCAAAGCGTCTTAAGGCTTCCTGCCTCCCCAGGCTGAGGTGGAATGATTCACACACCAGGAAATAAAGACACTAGTACCACAGATTAATTACTATGGAGATGAACACAACAGGATCCTTCCATCAGGAAGTAGTTCCACAGATGAATTACTATGGAGATGAACAAAACAGGATCCTTCCATCAGGAAGTAGTACCAGAGATAAATTACTATGGAGATGAACAAAACAGGATCCTTCCATCAGGAAGTAGTCCCACAGATTAATTACTATGGAGATGAACACAACAGGGTCCTTCCATCAGGAAGTAGTACCACAGATAAATTACTATGGAGATGAACACAACAGGATCCTTCCATCAAGAAGGAACACAGCCTTAACCAATCTCATCTCTACACCAGTATCCAGTATTCTAGAGAAAAGTCAGTCTTTTTACAGTCATTTGAATGGTTGTAAAAACCAACATGGTTGTGTAACAGCTTTGAGACAATATGCTGCTAGGTCTAAAAATACAAGAGTTACGGTTGGTACAAATGTGACTGTAGTCTATTTCCTGTTCTGTGTCAGTTGAGCATACATTTAATGTCAGCTGATGTAAACAAACAAACAAACAAACAAATGTTGACAAACAACACACTGCAATACAATTCCATCAAGCCTCATCAGTGAGCAATAATGTGAGATATATGTAAGCCACTTGATATGAACACTAATCTGAAGCATGTTGGTTTTGTTTGGATTTAACGAGACACTTTAATCAAGATGCCCTGGGGTTATTAAACAGCATGCCGTAAACAATGACTAGAGAAAAGAAATGTGAGCTTTTTATCGCAGGCTGGGCAGCCAGAAAGAGACCTCTGTTTCTCTGTTACACACATACACACACACACACACGGACACACACGTGCAACCACACACAAACACACACACTCCCACACATGCACAGACGCACACACGTGCATGCATACACACTCTCTCACAAACAGACACACACACAAACACAACACTCTGTTTCTCTGCCTGCTTCCTACAGACAATATCCAACACTAGGACCAGAGAGAAAGAAGAGAGAGGGGGTAGAGAGAGAGGGGGTAGAGAGAGAGGAAAAGACAAAGAAACAGGTGGAGGTAGAAATGAGAAAGAGGGGAAAGACAGGAATGAGAAAAGGCAAGCGAGAGTTGACAAGGGATAGTTGGCATGGTAGAGCAAACAGAAGAGGTCTGAATGTCTAGGAAGTCTGAGAGAAGCTTAATATTGACTGAGTATAGTTCCATCCACACACAGTTACAGAGAGAGAACACAGCATTGGGCCCTCTTCTGTTATTAGTATCACCAAAAGGAAAATTATTTTCTCCTTAGGTCGCCTAGTGATACATCTAATTTGGGACTCCTTTTCAGAAGAACTTTGCTCCTAGGCAGGAGAATCAAACAGCACAGAGATTACTTCACACAGTCACACTGCTACTATTGTATGCATCCACTTCTAGTCTACAACAGAAACACACACACACACACACACACACACAGACACACACCGACACACACACACACACAGACACACACACAGTCATCAGCCCATGGCCGTTGTATTATTATTGGTATTTCCCTAAGCTATCTAGGAGGGGATACAGTAGCTGATTGGAAGACCACACAATGATATGGCTGACAGAGACACTGTATATCTAACAACAGAGGCACTATGTCAGACACTGTATCTAACAACAGAGGCACTATGTCAGACACTGTATCTGACAACAGAGACACCATGTCAGACACTGTATCTAACAACAGAGGCACCATGTCAGATACTGTATCTGACAACAGAGGCACCATGTCAGACACTGTATCTAACAACAGAGGCACCATGTCAGACACTGTATCTAACAACAGAGGCACCATGTCAGACACTGTATATCTAACAACAGAGGCACCATGTCAGACACTGTATCTAACAACAGAGACACTATGTCAGACACTGTATCTAACAACAGAGGCACCATGTCAGACACTGTATCTAACAACAGAGGCACTATGTCAGACACTGTATCTGACAACAGACGCGTCTGACATGGTGTGTCTACTACCTGATATCCACTCTGATATTATCTTGCTGGAACACCAGCAGGAAGAAACAGGGCAGACTCTTCTCCTAGCTCCACTCCCTAAGCCAAGCACTTCAACGTGCATTAAGGGTTAGTGAGTGGAAGGAAATGGTATTGACTCAACGGCCACTAGCTATTTGACACAGCAGTATGAACTGAGACAGAGGTGAGGTGTACTGGGGTGAAAGGTGATTGAATGTGTGCGTGCATGTCTGGTGGGAAGCACAGTGACTGCTCCACCTACAGCAGACTCTTCCAAATGTGTTATTGTGTGTCTGACAGACTGCAACAACAAACACAGAGGAAAGGCCAACAGCAGAGATTTCTGATTAAAGGGTATTTTAACAAGTACAGCAGGGGTCAACATGTTGATGTTCAGGTGTGAAGTCCTCTCCAATATCCCTCTTGTCACACAGCACGGCAGAAAGTTGAATCAGGGGGAAGCTAGCTGTAGAGTGCTGAGATCAGTCTTTAACTATTCCCCACTACCTCTCTTCTCTCCTCTCTCTCCAGTCACTGTGCTGAGATCAGTCTTTAACTATTCCCCACTACCTCTCTTCTCTCCTCTCTCTCCAGTCACTGTGCTGAGATCAGTCTTTAACTATTCCCCACTACCTCTCTTCTCTCTCTTCTCTCTCCAGTCACTGTGCTGAGATCAGTCTTTAACTATTCCCCACTACCTCTCTTCTCTCTCTCCTATCTCCAGTCACTGTGCTGAGATCAGTCTTTAACTATTCCCCACTCCATCTCTTCTCTCTCTTCTCTCTCCAGTCACTGTGCTGAGATCAGTCTTTAACTATTCCCCTCTACATCTCTTTCTTCTCTCGCCAGTCTGTGTTTTGAGTAATCGTGTTGTTTCATCCTGTGTCACGGGACACAAGGTGTATTTGAATGCAGGTCAGTGATGCCTGTACTAATGTCAGTTTGGTTCATGGAAATGAGGATGTGGAGGGACAGAGAGTCCCAGACGCAGTTTGCATGTGGTGCTGTGTGTGCGTGCACGTGCGTGCGTGTGCGTGTGTGGGAGTGTGTGTGTTCTCTGTGATTTCTCCTAGCCAGGAGCATCAGGTCATGCAACAGTGAGCCCAGGGCCACAAACAGCGGACAAATGACATGACTGACTACTCAAGCCTGACAGCATACAAATAGTGCTAATGAAAAATCCTATTGTCCTGATCCATGATTGTTTTACTAACCAGTCCAGGTGCTTGTAGTCATTATAGTCATCAGAACAGGGAGCAGCAGCAACATTATGTACTGTCCTCTGGTCATCCATTAAGTGTCTATTGTTAGTCATGTACCTGAATTAACAATGTCAGAGCACTTCAGAGGGACATGTCACAAGGGGTTATTCACTGTGTGTCTGGCCTGAGATCAGTCAACAAAAATACACCTTTTTACAATTCAAAGGACATAATACTGTCCCCACATGCAAGCCAGAGGACACAGGGACACGCAGTGTACAAATTGTTAGGCCTGATGCAACCGTTATAACCACCTCCTAGTCCTCTTGACCAATAACGTGATATCCCAGTCCTAAAAGCCCACATGGATCAACTGAAGGTCAATTGCCTCCGGCAGAGAAATGGCCAGACAGACCACTTTAACCTCTGGTCTTAATGAGAGATGGGGGTCGCAGCCAGACTATGGCCTTTAAGGCCTTCAGGGCCTGGGGAGCGGGTAGACACTCTTGCCCACTTTGGATGATCGATCCAGTACCAGCTAGATATATTAAACAGTCTCCAGTAGTTGATAGATAAATTAAACAGTCTCCAGTACCAGATAGATATATTTAACAGTCTCCAGTACCAGATAGATATATTAAACAGTCTCCAGTACCAGGTAGATATATTTAACAGTCTCCAGTACCAGATAGATATATTAAACAGTCTCAAGTACCAGATAGATAGGTCAGACAGTCTCCAGTACCAGATAGATATATTAAACAGTCTCCAGTACCAGATAGATATATTAAACAGTCTCCAGTACGAGATAGATGTAATAAACAGTCTCCAGTACCAGGTAGATATATTAAACAGTCTCCAATACCAGATAGACACATTAAACAGTCTCCAGTACCAGATAGATATATTAAACAGTCTCCAGTACCAGATAGATATATTAAACAGTCTCCAGTACCAGATAGATAGGTCAGACAGTCTCCAGTACCAGGTAGATATATTAAACAGTCTCCAGTACCAGATAGATAGGTCAGACAGTCTCCAGTACCAGGTAGATATGTTAAACAGTCTCCAGTACCAGATAGATAGGTCAGACAGTCTCCAGTACCAGATAGATACATTAAACAGTCTCCAGTACCAGATAGATATATTAAACAGTCTCCAGTACCAGATAGATAGGTCAAACAGTCTCCAGTACCAGATATATATATTAAACAGTCTCCAGTACCAGATAGATAGGTCAGACAGTCTCCAGTACCAGATAGATACATTAAACAGTCTCCAGTACCAGATAGATATATTAAACAGTCTCCAGCACCAGATAGATATATTAAACAGTCTCCAGTACCAGATAGATATATTAAACAGTCTCCAGTACCAGATAGATATATTAAACATTCTCCAGTACCAGCTAGATATATTAAACAGTCTCCAGTACCAGATAGATATATTAAACAGTCTCCAGCACCAGATAGATATATTAAACAGTCTCCAGTACCAGTTAGATATATTAAACAGTCTCCAGTACCAGATAGATGTAATAAACAGTCTCCAGTACCAGATAGATACATTAAACAGTCTCCAGTACCAGCTAGATATATTAAACAGTCTCCAGTACCAGATAGATATATTAAACAGTCTCCAGTACCAGATAAATATATTAAACAGTCTCCAGTTCCAGATAAATATATTAAACAGTCTCCAGTACCAAAAAGATATATTAAACAGTCTCCAGTACCAGATAGATATATTAAGAGCTGTTGGGATGGGCTCTCCCAGATGGTACATCACAGTGTCTGGGTTTCCAGGAGACACAGGAAGTGGTACATCTGTTACCACCAGCAGATAAAAATGAATTCCGTATATTTTTTTAATCTGTGAGGAATGAAATGAGGCAGTGTTTAACCCTACAGGCATGTGCTGTGAGTGGAGGCTTAGCATGTGAAGGGACAACACACAGCAGATGGAACGTGACTACAGTGGTGCTATCTTTATCTGCATCTCTCTCTGTCTTTCTGTCTCAGTGCACATCTGTCTGCGCAGAACACACACACACACACTATTCACAACCCACGAGACAGTGGCTACACTCACACACGCACGCACGCACACACGCACACACACACACTGTCACATGAAATAACGGAGGATTCAGTAGCGAGTAAAGTTCAACATTTATTGTAGCAATCCAGGATATAGTGTAACAGGTTCAGGTGAAGAGATAGTGCAAGGAAGTGTCCGGGTCTTAGCAGCGCCGGGACTGAAGGGGAAACCCAATCCTCTGTATAGGTCAGTGTAGCGAAGAGGAATTCCCTGTCTGTAAATCCAGAACGTGCCCAGCGTAGAATCCTCCACCGGAGAGAGAGCGAACGTTGGGTCCAACAGAGAACGGAACCATAGGAGACACGGAACTCAGTCTGGAGAGAAACACACGCACAGGAAACCAGACAACGAACTGACAAACACAAGACCAAGACAACGAGTATAAATAGGCACGACCAATGAGTGTCAGTTGGCGCTGATAACGAGCAGAGTAGTAATCAGCGGCCACACACACACACACACACACACACACACACACACACACACACACACACACACACACACACACACACACACACACACACACACACACACACACACACAGAGATAGACTGCTGAACTCACTCTGTGTGTAGACCTGTAGTCTCCATGAGCCCATCTCTCTGAAAAAGACATTGCAGTCATGTATGTTCAACCTGATCTAGCAGAGGGTTAGAGGAACCAGTGTTCATTGAAGGCATTGACTGAATGAACACAATCAGTCAATGCCTTACAGATCCACTATATCTGATACAGCCTATCAATCAATGCCTTACAGATACACTATATCTGATACAGGCTATCAGTCAATGCCTTACAGATCCACTATATCTGATACAGGCTATCAGTCAATGCCTTACAGATCCACTACATCTGATACAGCCTATCAGTCAATGCCTTAAAGTGTCACTGCAGGGGTTGAATGCAGGAGTGACACGTCAGAGCTGTCATAAAGGGACTGTGCAGAGAAAGTACACAGTACCCAAAACTGAAACAGTACTCAAAACTAATGTCGCATTAAATGCGACGCTACCAAATATCCATTAAGGTGGCAGTGGAATGCTGTTTCCTGTACCAGCAGGCAATTCCAGTTCTTTGCTAGGTTAAATTGAAATCGAAGTCGGCATCAGGCGAGGATTTTGATGAGGTTAAAATCAGGTTCCAAAACAATGGATTACAATGGCAGTACAAGGAAGCTTGATGCAAACAGCACTCAGATGAGCAAATTGAAAAGGTTATTGATGTCAGACAAATTCTAGTCAATTCATCTATAATTCATTGTACTGTAGTCGTTTTTTTAACCTCATCTGTGGACGGACTTTGGCATCCCGAGGCGGTAACAGTGTGAATAGGTAATGAGGAAAGGAGACATTTTTGCATAGAGATAATAAATTATTTTAAAAAGTGTTCATACTGCCACGATCCTTGAGGGATTATCGTACATGCTAGACAGGACCTTGACACACCAACCAGGCACATGTAGAGGCTGGACACAGTATACACTAGACAATGACAGAGCCCTATATCATCATTTCAAACTCTAATTGAATTGGATCTCAAAGGTAATATAGGCCAGACTCACGTTCCAGAAACATCTCCCAGAGCAGTTACCAAACACCTAGAGCTTTGGAGAGAAAGAAACAACATTCGCATGTGCAGTAGCAAAACCCCGGTCATAAAGTACCCTACAGTGCAGTAGCACAACTCCTGTCATAAAGGATCATACAGTGCAGTAGCACAACTCCTGTCATAAAGGACCCTACAGTGCAGTAGCACAACCCCTGTCATAAAGGACCCTACAGTGCAGTAGCACAACCCCTGTCATAAAGGATCCTACAGTGCAGTAGCACAACCCCTGTCATAAAGGATCCTACAGTGCAGTAGCACAACCCCTGTCATAAAGGATCCTACAGTGCAGTAGCACAACCCCTGTCATAAAGGATCCTACAGTGCAGTAGCACAACCCCTGTCATAAAGGATCCTACAGTGCAGTAGCACAACCCCTATCATAAAGGATCCTACAGTGCAGTAGCACTACCCCTGTCATAAAGGATCTGCTCTATTTAAAACAGAGAAGAGAAAAGAGGTCAGTCAGACGACAGAGAGTCTTTAGTCATGACACTCAAATGGCCTGTAGGCCTTGTCTGGGATATTTACTGGTACAGTCTGGGATATTTACAGGTACAGTCTGAGATATTTACAGGTACAGTCTGGGATATTTACAGGTACCGTCTGAGATATTTACAGGTACAGTCTGAGATATTTACAGGAACAGTCTGGGATATTTACAGGTACAGTCTGGGATATTTACAGGTACAGTCTGGGATATTTACAGGAACAGTCTGAGATATGTACAGGTATAGTCTGGGATATTTACAGGTACAGTCTGAGATATTTACAGGTACAGTCTGGGATATTTACAGGTACAGTCAGATATTTACAGGTACAGTCTGGGATATTTACAGGTACAGTCGGATATTTACAGGTACAGTCTGGGATATTTACAGGTACAGTCTGGGATATTTACAGGTATAGTCTGGGATATGTACAGGTACAGTCTGGGATATTTACAGGAACAGTCTGGGATATTTACAGGTACAGTCTGAGATATTTACAGGTACAGTCGGATATTTACAGGTACAGTCTGGGATATTTACAGGTATAGTCTGGGATATTTACAGGTACAGTCTGGGATATTTACAGGAACAGTCTGGGATATGGGAATCTGTCAATGGTAATTTACCCATTGATTCTTGAAGATCCCAGACTATACCTTTAACACAGTATTGTTGGTACTACTCAACAGTATAAAGATCCCACAAGAAAAGCCATAACTGTTTCCCAGTAGTGTAAAGTACTTAAGTAAAATTACTTCAAAAGTACTACTAACTAGTTTTTTGGGGGGTATCTGTACTTTACTTAACTATTTATATTTTTGACTACTTTTACTTTTACTTCATTAAATAATGTACTTTTTACTCCATATATTTTCCCTGACACCCAAAATTACTCATTACATTTTGAATACTTAGCCGGACAAGAAAATAGTCTAATTCACACACTAAGCAAGAGAACATCCCTGGTCATTCCTACTGCCTCTGATCTGGCAGACTCACTAAACACATGCTTTGTTTGTAAATGATGTCTGAGTGTTGGAGTGTGCCCCTGGCTATCCATAAATTACAAAACAAGAAAATGGTACCGTCTGGTTTGCTTAATATAAAGAATTTGAAATGAATTATACTTTTACTTTTACTTTGATACCTAAGTATATTTTAGCAATTAAATTTACTTTTGATACTTAAGTATATTTAAAACCAAATACTTTTAGACTTTTACTCAAGTAGTATTTTACTGGGTGACTTTCACTTAAGTCATTTTATATTAAGGCATCTTTACTTTTACTCAAGTATGACAATCGGGTACTTTTTTCCACCACTGCTGTTTCCTAGCTGTATCATGTCTACTCTGCTACTGTAGCTAGTGGTATTATTTAATGTGTGTGTGTGATCCAACACTTACATGACACTCCCACTCTTGATCCCAGGACAGGAGTGCCCTTACATAATAAGGGGAAGACACCACCGTGGGAAAACGATGTGATATCTATTCCACATAATTCAGTTACATTACCCTCACTACTGGTCCTATTGTGAAGTAATATATTCTATGGTGCAGTAGCAATGGCTGACGTAATAGAGCTATATCTTTCAGCCAATACGCTCACATCATACTAGCTCCTGCATAGAACAGGCTGTACAGACTGTAGCAGGTTTGACTTTGTTAAAGAACGTTCACGTTTTGCATGTTTCACTAAATAAAAGTGATGAGACTGAGGTAGAACACGGGCTAACAATTAGGAAGTGGTTATTCTCTTCTAACAGGTGGATCAAACTGTAGGAGTAAAAACAACAACTGAGAGACACAGTCCTAGCTGAGAGTGGGTAGACAGGCAGGCAGTGTGTTGCAAAGTGTTTGCAGAGAGCTGGGTAAGGGTTAAGTAGGCTTTGTGACTAAGAGATCAGAGTGGAGGGAGAAGAGGAGAGAGAGGAGGAGAGAGAGTGGGCTGAGGGTAAATACCAGATCTGTCTCTGCAAGCCTGGGAAAATACTGGGCACCAGCACCACAAAACACCAGACACGGTGCACAGCAAACCATACATCCAGCACACAACCATACAAACATAGCATAGCCCAGTGTTTCCCAACTCCAGTCTTCCAGTACCACCAACAGTACACATTTTTGTTGTTGCCCCGGACAAACACACCTCATTCAACTCATTGAGGGCTTAATTAGTTGACAAGTTGAATCAGGTGTGCTTGGCGGGGCCTACAACAACAATGTGTGCTGTTGTGGTTACTGGAGGAGGGAAACACTGCTGTAGAGTACTGTTGGGGTTACTGGAGGAGGGAAACACTGCTGTAGAGTACTGTTGGTTGTACTGGAGGAGGGAAACACTGCTGTAGAGTACTGTTGGGGTTACTGGAGGAGGGAAACACTGCTGTAGAGTACTGTTGGTTGTACTGGAGGAGGGAAACACTGCTGTAGAGTACTGTTGGGGTTACTGGAGGAGGGAAACACCGCTGTAGAGTACTGTTGGGGGTACTGGAGGAGGGAAACTGCTGTAGAGTACTGTTGGGGTTACTGGAGGAGGGAAACACTGATGTAGAGTACTGTTGGGGGTACTGGAGGAGGGAAACACTGCTGTAGAGTATTGTTTGGGGTACTGGAGGAGGGAAACACTGCTGTAGAGTACTGTTGGTTGTACTGGAGGAGGGAAACACTGCTGTAGAGTACTGTTGGGGTTACTGGAGGAGGGAAACACTGCTGTAGAGTACTGTTGGGGGTACTGGAGGAGGGATACACTGCTGTAGAGTACTAGTGGTTAGAGCATTGGATTTGTAACCGGAGGGTTGCAAGTTCGAATCCCCGAGCTGACAAGGTAAAAATCTGTCGTTCTGCCCCTGAACAAGGCAGTTAACCCACTGTTCCCAGGCGCCGAAGACGTGGATGTCGATTAAAGGCAGCCCCCCGCACCTCTCTGATTCAGAGGGGTTGGGTTAAATGCGGAAGACACATTTCAGTTGAAGGCATTTGGTTGTACAACTGACTAATAATGGTGACTTTGACTTTGACTTTGACTTTGTTGGGAGTACTGGAGGAGGGAAACACTGCTGTAGAGTACTGTTGGGGTTACTGGAGGAGGGAAACACCGCTGTAGAGTACTGTTGGGGGTACTGGAGGAGGGAAACACTGCTGTAGAGTACTGTTGGGGGTACTGGAGGAGGGAAACACTGCTGTAGAGTACTGTTGGGGTTACTGGAGGAGGGAAACACTGCAGTAGAGTACTGTTGGGGGCTACTGGAGGAGGGAAATACTGCAGTAGAGTACTGTTGGGGGCTACTGGAGGAGGGAAACACTGCAGTAGAGTACTGTTGGGGGCTACTGGAGGAGGGAAACACTGCTGTAGAGTACTGTTGGGGGCTACAGGAGGAGGGAAACACTGCTGTAGAGTACTGTTGGGGTTACTGGAGGAGGGAAACACTGCTGTAAAGTACTGTTGGGGTTACTGGAGGAGGGAAACACTGCTGTAGAGTACTGTTGGGGGTACTGGAGGAGGGAAACACTGCTGTAGAGTACTGTTGGGGTTACTGGAGGAGGGAAACACTGCTGTAGAGTACTGTTGGGGGTACTGGAGGAGGGAAACACTGCTGTAGTGTACTGTTGGGGGCTACAGGAGGAGGGAAACACTGCTGTAGAGTACTGTTGGGGGCTACTGGAGGAGGGAAACACCGCTGTAGAGTACTGTTGGGGGTACTGGAGGAGGGAAACACTGCTGTAGAGTACTGTTGGGGGTACTGGAGGAGGGAAACACTGCTGTAGAGTACTGTTGGGGTTACTGGAGGAGGGAAACACTGCTGTAGAGTACTGTTGGGGGCTACTGGAGGAGGGAAACACTGCTGTAGAGTACTGTTGGGGGCTACAGGAGGAGGGAAACACTGCTGTAGAGTACTGTTGGGGGCTACTGGAGGAGGGAAACACCGCTGTAGAGTACTGTTGGGGGTACTGGAGGAGGGAAACACTGCTGTAGAGTACTGTTGGGGGTACTGGAGGAGGGAAACACTGCTGTAGAGTACTGTTGGGGGCTACTGGAGGAGGGAAACACTGCTGTAGAGTACTGTTGGGGGCTACAGGAGGAGGGAAACACTGCTGTAGAGTACTGTTGGGGGCTACTGGAGGAGGGAAACACTGCTGTAGAGTACTGTTGGGGGTACTGGAGGAGGGAAACACTGCTGTAGAGTACTGTTGGGGGTACTGGAGGAGGGAAACACTGCTGTAGAGTACTGTTGGGGTTACTGGAGGAGGGAAACACTGCTGTAGAGTACTGTTGGGGGCTACTGGAGGAGGGAAACACTGCTGTAGAGTACTGTTGGGGTTACTGGAGGAGGGAGACCCTGCTGTAGAGTACTGTTGGGGGTACTGGAGGAGGGAAACACTGCTGTAGAGTACTGTTGGGGTTACTGGAGGAGGGAAACACTGCTGTAGAGTACTGTTGGGGGCTACAGGAGGAGGGAAACACTGCTGTAGAGTACTGTTGGGGGCTACTGGAGGAGGGAAACACCGCTGTAGAGTACTGTTGGGGGTACTGGAGGAGGGAAACACTGCTGTAGAGTACTGTTGGGGTTACTGGAAGAGGGAAACACTGCTGTAGAGTATTGTTGGGGGTACTGGAGGAGGGAAACACTGCTGTAGAGTACTGTTGGGGGCTACAGGAGGAGGGAAACACTGCTGTAGAGTACTGTTGGGGTTACTGGAGGAGGGAAACACCGCTGTAGAGTACTGTTGGGGGTACTGGAGGAGGGAAACACTGCTGTAGAGTACTGTTGGGAGTACTGGAGGAGGGAAACACTGCTGTAGAGTATTGTTGGGGTTACTGGAGGAGGGAAACACTGCTGTAGAGTATTGTTGGGGGTACTGGAGGAGGGAAACACT